>CAOKZL010000075.1:1200000-1839661 GCA_948472985.1 Iguana delicatissima | reverse complement strand
AAAACAATATGGAGAATACAGCTAGTGCACTAAGTGGCACCTAGACTGCTGGTGGAAATTCCACATAGAAATCTTGCAACTTCAGTTTCAAAGGAACTGCCCTTGTCCTAGCAACACACTTCCCATCTGACTTCAAGGTGTTCATGATGACACATAAACTATAAATAACTTGGACTGTCAATCCTTGAACTTTCCCCACCTAAGCACTAGGATCTGCCAGGGATGGAAAGAGCATTCAAAAATATTAAAAAATGGCCAAAAACTATGCTTCTCAAGTGTTGGGAAAACATGACAAGGAAAATCCTGAATTGATGAGGATCTCTGCAGTTTGGAATATATTCTGTGGAAAATTCACACTTTTTAGGTCTATAGAAAGAGCATTTTCTGTTTTATTTTCTGCACAAATTTATCTTTTGCACAAAAATGATATTTACAGTGCAGAAAATCTTTTTTGTGCAAAACCACTGAGTGCAAATTTTACACACAGTAAGTCCCGAAGTGTCATTTTCTCTCAGTGAGAAAACTGCAAAAATTTCCAGTGGCTTCTTTTGAGAACTAAATTAGCAAAGAATTACATGCCTCCTCTCCTCTCTATGTCTCACCAGTGGAAACAACACACTATATGGAGGACACAGGAGAGGGCCTTCTGTACCATAGCACCCTGGAGGTGGAATGGTCTCCCCTCGGTGGCATGACTGGAACTGACACTGGACTCATTGTTAAAATTTGATTCCTCATCTGTGCTTTCAGACATGCAGCAATCAACCCAGCTTTACATCACTTACAACTGTTCCAATCATTTTAAGCTGATCAAAGTGTTTTAAATTGCTGAAAGTGTTCCAATTTTATTAAAAAATGGAAATGTCTTATTTTATTGCCTTTATGTCACCCAGGGATCTTTGGATGCAGGACAGGATACTGATATATAAGCAGATAAAATAAAATAATCTACTACACCTGAGAGCAGCAGGCCAGGTTAGAGAGTGCAGGAAAGTTCATGTGACACACAAACTCTGTCCTCTAAGAGAGGGAATCAACCTTCTATTATATGCTGGGATGTGGAAATTAATGGATGGTCAATGTGGCTGGATCCTTTAAGCTGATCTCTCCCTTTTTTTACCCTTCATATCTTTTTTCCCAATCTCAGACTGCAAAACAAATTCAAAAAAAGTAATCATTAATACATTAACCCTTTCACACCACTGAGCAGCTCTTAACATTTGGCCAAGATACTGACAAGGACTCTAAAACCTGCTACATCTATTAAAACACAAAAAATAGTATTTCCCATTGGACCCTTTTCAGGCGAGTGGTGGCACACACAAGCTGGAATGAATGCCTCATGGCTTCTATGAACCTGAGAGTCACATGGCAGCTTTGTGGTGTGACTTGGCCCTGGACATGATTCATGCCTGTGCAAGCATGGCTGACACCATGGCCATTTCTGCACTAGACTATTACAGTGCTATTATTCCACTTTCAATATCCTACGAAAGCCTTGGGTTTGCAGTTTGAAGAGGGGCCTCAGCGTCTTGAGGCCCCTCCCCAAACTGCAAGCCCAAGGATTCCATAGGATGTTGAAAGTGGAATAATAGCACTGTAGCAGACTAGCGTGGAAATGGCCCTTGACTTCACTTTGAAAGGAACTGTGGCTTCAGAAAGTTGCTATGTTTCATGAACACAGAGACCCAGCTTTGTGTTTAAGCTTCTAAATGCTACCATACTTTTTTAAAAAAATAACCCATTTTATCTTAATCCCACAATTTGTGAAACAAAGGGAGAAAAATGAGAAAGTGGTACCATTTCCCCCATGCTTCTTGAATTATTTTTTGTCAAGGAAAGTCTGTTTCCTCAGCCAGAAGTAATTTAAATCAATCTGTCATTAGACATGATAAATAATACTTACTAAGGGGAAAACCAAGGAAAAATGCACAATGGTAGCTTAGAAAGTTCTGCTTTATTCCTCAAAACTTCCCAAACAAGTACCCAGATGTAATTGCTGAAAGCTGACTTCAAAAGGCTTGATTTTAATGCAATGCAAGACAGCTGCTGGCAAAAATGTATAGCTCTCACCATCTTAATTATCTGCTTTTTTCCCCTAATCTGTACTACAAGGCTTATATATGAATAGAGATGGTATGGTGAGCCAGATTTTATGCTTAAACTGTAATACCTTGGAAACAGAGTAATAATTACAGAAATTGGTTGGAGCCTGCTCAGCAGAGAGTTTAAGTCAAGTAGACCTGCAGGTGTTTCTCTTTTCCAAGTTCAGTGATTAGCTCTGCTTAAAACGTAGGCTCTGCATGTACGTATTGATACAGAACAGGGGAAAAAACTACACCTGGAACAAAATGATTTCATAACAACACTTGGCAGGATCAATTCTGGCTCCAAAAAATTAACAAAAACATAACTGAGAAAGAAATTCAAGCCCTGTTGAGAAGCAGGCTTTCTGGTCCACAGGTCATTTCAAAGTTATACTGTGTCTTGAGGTTTTAATGATGATGAAAGTTATAAGTCACAATAAATACTAATGCAGTAATTCCTTAGTTGCTGTTGCTACACAGAACCCATTCATGTCAATGGCACATATATAGGGGACTCTATACAACTTTTTGGAAATGTTATCACTAGAAATTATCAAGAACATCTTTTTTCCCCTCAGTATCACCTGCACCAGCAGTCGGAAGCCCTTCCTGTTAAAGGTAAATTAATTCTTTTAACTTGAAAAAACATCACCTTCTAACAGTCAGTTGCCCCCACTGATGGCATGCATCTAATCCAACTGGCCACATAGTTACAATGATATTGATATATTCACTTAGTAATCTTTGATTAGGCAGGATAACAATGTGATTATTTCAAGACAAAGGAAGCAACAGCAGCAGCCAAGATTATGGCAGGATTGGGGAAAATGTAAATAGAAAGAGAAGTTCTGAAGACCCAGACTAGGGTTACCAGTTATATATTTCCAGAAAGAAAACAGCAATCACAAAAAACGAGGACAAAAGAATACACAAAATGCTTAGTATTTTATGGGCTAATGAATATGTGTAAATTCAGAAATAATTATTTTAAACAGAAGCTCAATCCGTCTCATGATGGTGGAGGAGACTGCGACCTGGGAACCTGTTTGCTCAGGATCATGTCCACCTGCTAACACTTATTAGAAAATGGCAAGATCCTTCTTCTCAGGGCCTCTTACGGTTCTTTGTCCATACTTGGACTGGACAAGCCTTCAAAGATAGGAATGTCTTCTGACAGCCCTTCGAAGACCATACCGTCTTCCGTAAAGTAGGAGACATGGATGTTCTACAGCAGCGGTGGCTGGCTGTTGAAGGCTACGGGGCTTTATTAGCACCTCAGGAGGCTTTGAAGAGCTTCCCCACAATTAATTTTTGCCCCAAATGCAAAGGAGTGGGGGAATTTTCACCATGTTTTAGCCCCCACAAGGCTACTTAGGCCCAAAAGAATTATTTTTTAATAAACGGAAATGGGAAGAGGTCACTTCCTGTTCATTTTCTGTTTTTTTAAAAAAGACCTTCCTGGGTCTAAAATGACCCAGAGGGTTTATTAAACGTGACAAAAATGCCTGCATGCCCCTACAGGGGATTTTGGGTAAAATAATTTGAAGAAAAATTGCAAATATATTTTTGACACCTAGGTTCCCTGGGGATCACAGAAACAGCCTGTGGGCTATACTTTTCCCACTCCTAATCTACAGCATCATAGGGAAACAAAGGCACTGAATACTGAAATTTCCTGATTATTTTTAAAAGTCAAGATCAGAATTTTGGTAGTTTATTTAGAAGTTATATGACAGAATGATTCAATATATTCCAAAAGTTAAACTACAATACCTAAACTGAAATCTTCTTTTAAGAGACAGAGACAGAGACAAAGACAGAGAGAGGAGGTTTTCCACATGTATCCATTAGCAGTATTATAGTTTTGTTATCTTCAGCCCAGTCAATGAAGGTATTTTACTTCCCAGCTTTTCCCGTGTGTTCCAAAATTTCATTTTAGACAGAGATCAAGACACTTTGCCCCTTTGTCTGACCTTATTCTAATCATACATATTGAATTAATCAGAAAAAAATTAGATTTCCATTACCAAGGTAACGCAATTTTCTCAAGAACACAACCAGAGCCTAAATATACCACTTTTCCTCATTTGCCTCTAGTCATCTTGAAAAATTTCCCCCCTCACTTTGACCTTAGTCTTCACGAGTTATTATCAAAGACCTTTCAAAATATAGAGTTTAGAAGACTAACAGAAGCTCCAATTTTAAAGTCAGGATTGACATACTAAAGGGCACTAAAGAGTTTAAGCAAGAGCTATACATGCATGTGCAAAAATGCAGCAAGGGAGACGGAACAAGTTTTGAGGCGGAGAGAAAGAAGATTGGCTTAAGGGTACCTGTATCATACTTGGTTGCCTACGATGGCAATTTTGTTTAATGGAGGCATGGAAACAGCAATCCCAAATCCCTAACTACATCCTAAACCACAGATGGGAACATGTATCTTTCCAGGTATTGTTGAAATTCATAAATCCCTCCCCACTACCTGTGCTGGATAGGGCTGACAGGAGTTGCAATCTAGTAACATCCGGAGGGCCACATGTTCCTTACCCTTGTTCTAGACAATGCCGGGACACAACTATTGCATATTCTGTGGCTATAGGAATGACCCTAGATCGTATCCACTGTAGTGGTCAAATGCTTAACACCTTTGAGAAATAACAGGCCACTACTGGAACAAATCACAGACTACTCCTAAACCAGCTCAGCAATGTCTGTTGGTCCTGTCCTAATCCAGGAGTTCCATCCTTCATTTTTCCTGCATCGTTGCTCACACTTGGATTATCTATGTAAGCCTATCTGTATCATTAATATCCAACATAAATGTTAATTACTGGGAAATTTACCCAGTTGGAGTCTCTGTGTGTGAGAGCTATAGCAGAAACCAAGTTCAATATCAGGAGGTTGGGCGGACTTATCGGGAGAAGAGAGCATAGCGTGAGCCAATACCAGGTGTAGGATGAGAGCCAGGTGGTTAATCAGGATCTAAAGGTTTACCCATAGACAAAGCCATAAACAATTCAGGGGTTGTAAACCAGGTAACTGTCTGAAACTATAAGAGAAGCTTCCAAACAGAATACAGCTAGGATGGATGTTGTTTCCAATCACTAGCCAGAGTTCCTGTATATCTTATAGCACTGAAGCTTCCCAGTCCCACCCAGCTCCCCTGCTGTATTTATAAGAGTGTCCTCAGATGGGCTCTTCCTGATCTGGCCTGCAGCCTCACATTGTGTCTGAGCAATGGGTCTAACTCATAACTTTTGCCTCTCCTGAAGACAGGATGGTCTTCCTTGTCCTGGCTTGCCTAACAGTAGAGGGGCTTGGCTATCCCTCAGCTGCTTGACCAGGTGTCAGCTGGGTCTTTCTGCTTTCCTAGGCAAAGCAAGTAGCTTCTTCATCTGAGGAAGAACCCATGTGTGGCATGACAACCAGGTTCTGACAACTGGCTGATGCAATGAGTGAACAGAGCAGATAGAACGACGAAACTCTAGTTATAGCCATTATGAACAAACTATGGTAAACCGCAAGCCAAATGGTTTGGACTAAAATTCCTGTAATTCTATAATGTTAGCCATGCTGGGTGGGGCTCATGGACGGTCTAGACCAGTGGTCCTCAAGCTGTGGGTTCCCAGATGTTTGTGGACTTCAGCTCCCAGAAGCCCCAGCCACTATGGTCAATGCTCAGGGCTTCTGGGAGCTGAAGTCTAAAACATCTGGCGACCCACAGGTTGAGAACCACTGGTCTAGACCAAAACATATGGAGGACCAAGGGTTTCAAACTACTGAATGCACATAATACTCCAACCCCATTTCCACTTTCCAATATCCATTCATTTATGCACACATGCTCCTGTTCTGCTGAGCAAACACTACTTCATACTTCCAGCTGCTGTCAATTGGGTTAAAATTAGATCTAGATTTAATAGGTGCTTCTAGAGATAGGCCGGGGTGAGACTAGGCATCTCAGTTTTCACAAGTACTAATTTAGCCAAGCTTGTTAGTCACAGGACAATTGTGTAAAATACAGCAGCCATCAAGCCATTTCCAGTTATTGTCAATTATCCACCCTTTCTCCTAAACTTTCTTTTTAAAATCTGTATTTGCTTTGTTTTCGTGGCATGGAAATTCATTGCTTTTGGAAAAAAAAAGCTATCTCTGCTCTAGTTTTATCAATGTAAATGGTCCATACAATCTGTCTAAGGATAATTTAATTGCCTGGCTATGTGCTGAGTTTTCAATAGCTGATACAAAGCTGATACACATCAAGATTTAGACTGCATTTCTATGTCCACCTACTTGTATCCATCTAATTTAGAGAGGGTAAAAATGCAATGTCTAAACATGTTAACTGTTACTGAGGTTGGAACGCTAATGCATTTTTGTTAAAGCCAAAAGGAGAAAACTTTGACTCACAAGTTGCCATTATGTTAGCCCTTAATACTAACATTGCAAACCACAGGATTGAGAGGAAAAAACAACATAAAGTACTTGAAATGAAACAGTTGCCAACCTGACACTTGAACGATGCATAAAATTCTGACAATCCAGTTGCTGAATTGGGATGGTCAGATCCATAGTCCAAAATGCCAGGTTGGGGAATGCTATCCTTTAGGCATGATACTGAGATCTGCTTAATTAAGATTAAGTTGTGTTATGTCTCTTCTCTCCACCCCCATCCATCCTTGGCACTATAGCTGCTGTTTATTCACACTTCAAATACCATGGATTATTTGAGAACAGCATAAGAATTGAAAAATTCCACTCAAAATGCCTCTAAAATGCTTGCAAATGTTCTGACTTTCAAAATAATGTTGTAAATATGTTAGCAGCTAACTAAAACAGGTAATGTTGCTACTGCTTCTTACTTTACTTTTGAAATGGAAATCCAACAAATCTTGCTACTTTTACAAAAAGTTATTTGTTATGGGTAAACACATTACTTTGATGTGATTTGTTACTTCCCATCTTGGTATACCCAGCATACAAAATCTATCATACTTTCAGACAGTAAACATCCTCTTGGTTCTACACCCATTTACTGTAAAGGTACAAACTAAATCAGAGATGGGAAACCATCAGGAGTTGGGGGGACGCCCCTCCAGAAAATTTTGAATTTTCTCCCCAAATGCCTTCTGGAGGCATGCAGGATCTTTTCCCCACATTCCCACCCTGGCAGCCCAGGAGAGGCCTTATTTTTACCACAGAAAGTAGCTTATAAGTCCTATGCTATTTCTTGTTTTAAAGAATGTCTTTCTTGGGACTAAAATGGCCTGGGGGAGGGTCAAAAAGGTGAGGAAATTGCCCCCCACCTTTGCTAAACATCAAGAAAAGGAACATACATATTTGAGTCTTTCCTTACTTGTTTTACAAGACACATGGGGAGAGGGATTTCTCTCCCTATGGCTAGCAAAACTGGGAGTGGAACAGACCTGCTTCCACATTGCTTCTCCTCATGTACTGAAAGAGGACAAGGATGTTACTCCATACTATCTTATCGATCATATGTTGCTCCTTATTACTCTACTCCACTTACAGAGTCACTGTACACTCAGCTGTACAGTCAGTCCTCCACATTTGCAGGTTTCACTTTTGTGGATTTGATTATTCATGGGATATTTGCTGTCACCTCTGCTGCCTCTCTAGGCAGTTTTTAATAGGGACTGCAAACCGCATGAGACTGAGAAACTGTGAATAAGGCTTGTTAAGTCCCTCTTAAAAATGGTGTGGGGCATCAGTGGAGGTGGCAGTAAGCCCCACCAGCCACCCACTTCTGCCTTGTGAAGGAACCCTGATGCCTCAAAGGAACCCATGGAGGGTTGAATATGGTGATCATAATTTTTTGTGTGTGTTAAATATGGTTTGGGAGGGCCTAGAGTTATTCATGTTTTTTTCATTGTCATGGGTGTCCTGCGTCTCACCCCTAGTGAATGTGGAGGGAGGACTGCGTATACAAACATACTGCAGTCAAACTTGACTCCAAGCCATTCTACAGCAATGTTTATTTTTTAAAAATCAGCACGCAAGAATTGCCATCAGTTCCTCCTTTGATGGAAAAGGGTCAGAAAGTGCTTCCCCAATTCCTCAGCCCACTTCTTGGGAGGCACTTTCTACACACTTGCAGGTGGTTTGGAGAAATCTGGCTGATTTTCTTAGATGAGTGACTTCCATTTTTAGCAGTTCGAGACAGTCACACAGTCAGAGTCTACAACAGCCTCTGAAAAAGGGTGCTCACATTTTTCCACAAAGCGGTCATTCTCCTTTCGAGGTCATCTCATATAATAATGCATTGGAATGAGAATGCCATGCCCTTCTGCTGATGTGTTGGAGAAGAAGATGATGCCAAGATGGAAAAGAAGTGGTAAAACCTGTTTGTGACTAGTTGTAATGGGGCAGGGGGAAAAGGCAGAAACTGCCACTGTCCTGGGCAAGGTATTTTGTACACCAATGTAATTACATGGGATCTCACAACTGTGTAATTCATTGTGCAATTGCTGCCAAGGTCAGTCATGCATTGGTCAATGAGCTTCCCACCCACCAAGTCAAAAATAAGAGAGAGTGCTCTTATGGAAGGATTGGCCACATAAAACACTGTATTTATGCTGCTCTGAAAATGCACTGCTTGCACATTTATGCTAGCATAATGCTGCCTAGAGCCAGCATGATGGTGGAGTTTTCCAGATTCTAGGAGACTTGAGTTTGAATTTTCACTCATCTGTAGAAACCCCACTGGGTGACCTTAGGCAAGTCATACTCTCTGAATGAATCTTGCCAAAAAGACCCTAAGATAGAGTTGTCATTAAGTTGGAGTCATCTTGAAGGCATGTAACAAGAGTGCACTCTCTAGGATTCTATAACTATTGTCTCTAACTGCTAAAAACTTAAAATAAAAGAGCACTCCCAAGTTATCACAGGTTCTGTGCCCCCCTTGTTCTCTCCTGTCTTGTCTTCCTCTGCATGTACCAAAAAAATTATCCACACATCACCATACAGCAGTGGTTCTCAACCTGTGGGTCCCCAGATGTTCGTGGACTTCAGCTCCCAGAAGCCCCAGCCACTATGGTCAATGCTCAGGGCTTCTGGGAGCTGAAGTCCACGAACATCTGGAGACCCACAGGTTGAGAACCACTGCCATACAGGAACATATATCCAAGCATGTTGTAGATACATTGTTATAGATACATTGCAGAAACTCAGTTTTCAGTCTTCACAAAAGAAGTTTAGCTGTTATTTGCACTACTAAGAATTTAAACCATTCTTCCTACCAGTCTTGACTGCCATCTTATTAACAATTTCTTTTTTGTCTGTGCCACTTTAGCATAACTCACTTCTTACACAGCTGTTGAAAGAATTTCATTTATTCATAGAAACAGCAAAACTGCACTGACAAAATGTTGAAGAATTAATTTAAGAGGATAGTGTACGTTTTTCTGCAGTTAAGCTGAATTCTGATTATCTCCCCCCCTTAAATTCTTGCTGTTAGATACTCTCATAATTTACATAGCTAGTTACACAGTATGACAAAATGATATTTATGAATGTATTTTTTGTTTTTCCTCTGAAACCAGATCTTGTTTCATAAACTGAGAAACTTAAGCTGCAAAGTGCTAAGGATCTGTCTGCATTAAATTTCATTTTACTGCATAATTTGTATTAACTGGATGGAAGAGAATTTAAATACTGTTAGGTACTAATTTTTAAACCATTAGCCTTTTTGTCTAGCCTCTATCTAAGAGGCTTAGCTCAGTCAGTCATTTTACTTAATTTACTTAAAATATATAAATGTCACCTCTCTGCCTCATAAGAGACCCGCCTCTGAGACGGCTGGCAACGAGAGAAAATTAGGACATAATAAGATTTTAAACATAAGGGTTTATTTTAATGTTATGGTGGCTGATGAAAGCACTGAGCAATTGGTGCAACATGTCCTCTGCACAGCCTTCACATGTGCCTCCTGGTTCTTTAAACTTTCTGTAGTGGTTCCTGGGGAATTTCTCTCCTGCCAAATCACCACCACCACCACCACCACCACCATCTCTATCCCCCCGTTTTCCCATTTGGGACTCAATGTGACTGAAAACAATTAAAAAATCCTCTGCATAGTTAAAAATTCATAATATGCCAAAATTAAGAGGAGATTATACAATTTAAAAAAAATCTAAACTAGATTAAAACATACACCATTCAATATGCACACACACGTGCACACACACTATTTCAGCAATTATTATGATCCAATGGATTGTTTAAGAGCAAGGGCCTTATAAAACACCTGTCTAAACAGAAAAGTCTTTACTTATCTGCGAAAAGGAAGCAGGGTGGGTGGGTGCCCATCTAATTTCTCTGGGAAAGGAGTTCCAGAGCCAGAGGGGCAGCCACGGAGAAGGACCTCCCCCATGTTCCCACCAGAGGTATCTGTGAGGGTGGTGGGACACAGATAAGGGTATGCAACCCAGCAAGCAGGGCCATGTAAAAATAGATATTTTAGCCCCTAGTGGGTGAGCTTTCTCCTCTGGCCAGCCAGAGAAGGGAATTACAGGGGGTCCTTGGTATCTGCTAAGATTGGGCTCTAGCCCCCACTCCCCATGGATATCAACATTTGCGGATGCTCAGGTCCCATTATGTTCAATGGTGTAGTAAAATGGCATTCCCTATATAAAATGGCAAAACCCAAAGTTTTTTTTTTTAATATTTTCAAACCAATGGTTAGTTGAATCCGTGGATACAGAATTGCAAATATGGAGGGCTCACTCCAGTAACATGCCACTTCTAATCAGTTGCAGGTAGTGGTTTCCAACTCACTGTCACAGTGAATCTGCTTTGGGTTTTAGTCCTAACTCCAACACACACACACACATACACACACACACACGAGCGCATGCACACACACACGCATGCGCACACACACACACAGAACAAATCAGCACCTAACAATTTATATTTACCTTTCCTGGTTGTGCAATATATAATATATAATCTTTTTCTTTTGCAGCTTTACTTAATGAGTTATTTTAAAAAAGTAACTTTCAAAGCACTTCAGCATCCTTGGGCAGCTGCCAGGGTCCAGCTCCCTGGCAGTGCCCAATACAAACACCCAATGTGCCCATCCCCTTCACTAGGTCTAGCTACCACCAGTTAAATTTTCCCACAGTACCCTTGTGCAAAGATGCTCAGGAGCACTGTGGGTAATGAAAAGACAGCTAAATGAGGCCGACTGATGGTATAAGTACTATAATTGCCTGATACTGTCAGGTAAAGTTCTGTAAGAGAGTCATCATGGTGTAGCGGTCAGAGTGTTGCACAGTGATTCTGGAGACCAAGGTTTGAATCCCCACTCAGCCATGGAAGCCCACTGGATGACCTTGGGCAAGTCACACTCTCTCAGCCTCAAAGGAACCCAAAATCACCTCTGAACAAGTCTTGCCAAGAAAACCCTGTGATCGGTTTGCCTTAGGGTTGCTATAAGTTGGAAATGACTTGAAGGTACAAATCAACAGCAAAGTCCAGAAAGACACACCAGAATAAGGATGCCAATCTTACCTTCCTTATTCTCAGACTTACAAACATAGAAGTTTTCTCTCTGCTGGGTGAGATTACAGTGTTCCTCTGCATTTCCTGACTATTTTTCATATCTCATGACTTTTGGGGCCAAACATTCTCCTTGTATAACCCCCCCCCGCCGTATTCTTGTTGCTTCTCTGCAAAAAACACTGGAGGAGATCCTGCATCATCAAACATAACTACAGTGATGGGGTTCCATCACTGCAGTTATGTCTGATGATGCTGGTCTCCAAAAACCTACTCTTTTAGCCTGGCAGCTGCTCAACCAAAAGGTTTCCAAGGCACTGTAGATCAGGGTGCTGGGAAATGATGTACAGAGAACTCTCCTAATGAAGGACACAAAGAGAACAGACAACTGAAGAGGCCCCTTGAGGTCCTGTCACAACTGTTTAGTGTGCAGATATTATTTTCCAGCATGCCAATCAGCAGCACATCAGATACCCTTCCACTGGAGTGCTTCCAAGCTGAAAAGGGAGTTTTTGGAGCCACGTTTGCTCATTAAAGACTGCAAATATGAATCCCAGGTAGGTGCATAGCTTACAATCTTGTAACTACTGAACAGTATACCAGCCATGTCTTCTTGTTGTTTTTCATGAAAAACTGAATGCTTCTTGCACAAAAACCACTAAAATGAAAAAAAAGAGGGGGAGATCTTTCCTCTCTTGCTGAAAAACACACACAAACACAAATCATGCTGGTTAGTGGTAGAGGTAGCAGCTGCTGCTTCTTTCTTCTTCTGGCAGTCCTTTCTCACGGAGGTGAAGACCATTCATAAATATCTTTTACATCCCTATGGTAGAGGGAAGCCTGCCTGATGCTTTCTGAAATTTAGAATTGGTTCTGCCTTCTCTTCATCTGGACATCTGGTTGAGTTGTGCTTTATATTGGGCATAGTTCATTCCACCTGCCTCCATGATGGCATCTTTGGCATGGAGACTCCAATGCTCAGTGACGACACCAAAACTCTGATGGAGGAATCTCAGGAAAGGATCTCACCTCAACCCCCAATTCGCTAGGTGGTCTTAAGGAACCTAAAGCTCCCTTCTTACTAGCCTCCTCTTATTCTGCAATGCCATCATCATCATCTCACTAGATACTGTATTAAACTATCACCACAAGTCAAGAGTCTGCATGGTGTCATTGTTTGAGAGTTGGACTACAGTTCTGAATCTCTGCTCTGCTCAGCCATGAAAACCCCTTAAGTGACCTTAAGGAAGGAAGGCTTTCTCAGCCTCGCAGGAAGGCAAAGGCAAACTCCATCTGAACATCTTGCCAAGAAAGCCCCATGACAGGTTCTTCTTAGAATCGAATAAGTCAGAAACGACATGAAGGCACACAACGACAACAACAATACGTGTTTAATCCTAGCATCCAAATCGAAGTTAATATGGATTAATCAATCTAAATTGCATTTTCTGTCCATACGCCTCACTGGCAGTCCTAGCAACATTTCTGCACATATTATTCAGTACATGGTTTCTGGATTAAACACTTTTCCTCTTACGAGGAAGGATGGGGAGGGAATCAATTCCACCATCAAGAAAGGAAGACAGAAAGCTAACTTATCACACAAAGTAATAATCCTCTATTCAGTCATTACACAATGACACTGGTAACATTAGTAGGCAATGTTTATTATAAATAAAAGGATCTATTGAGGCTTTCCACTCATTAGAGGGAGGTCTAAGCTGATGACTTCATTGTAGAAAGCCTAAAGAGTTATGAAAGGAAGAAAAGATGTATTTATCTGCAAATATGTCCTCATTAGGAATTCAGCAGAAAGTCTTTTGACTTTTTGTAGATAGATTTGGAAAGCTATTAGGAGGGTGCATGCTTTGTTTTGCCAAGTTATTTTTTAAAAAATATTTATCGTCATATTAGCAAGCTGAATTTCAAGGTGGAGAACAGGCAATAAACAATGTGGAAGTGACTTTAACGTGATTAGTTATTGTAAATTTATTGAATGACATGTTGGTGGATTCCTCTTACTCTAACCAGCACTCCTATACTAGCTCTGTCAAAATACAGTTTCCAAGTATTCTAAACATCTCCCATTAGAGCATAATAATTTATTTGAACAAAATGCCTGATGTGGAAGAGTAGGTAAAATTCTGACACCTACTACATGCTATCTGATGCTAGATCCAGAAGTCTACCTCATCCTGTGTAATGAGATTGCCATAATGTGTTCCAAGGACATGTAATGATTCCTGAGCAACTCATAAGGCATTCCCAATAATGAAGTGACGCTGAATGGTGAGAACTTCCCAATGGTTAAAATAAAATACTCCTTCCCATATCATAATGTTAAACTGTAGAATTTGTTCTTAAGATATAATAGAAACAATCCTGAATGATGCTGAGGGGTGATTAGACATACAAAGGAGAAGGTTATCGATGGCTACTAGTCATGATGATTATATGATTACTTTTAGTACTAACAGCAGTAAGCTCAGTGGAGATCAGTGGAGAAAATGAACATAAAAGTGCCACTGCATTCATTTCCTGCTTGTGGATTACAGCTAATTATCTATTTAAATACTGTGGGAACAGGAAGCTGGAAAAGAAAGACCGTCATCCTGATGTATCATAACTGGCTTGATGAGAAGATCCGAAATGGTGAACAAGATTCTCTGGTGGACGTCTTGCCAAATCTGGGACAATTTTTCAGAAATCCATTTCAGAAACTTACTGCCTCCACTATGCTTTGACAATCAAGGAGGACAGCAGATTTACACCTGAAAGACATGCTAGTCCTAAAAGATTGGAATAGGGGAGACCCATACATTATACCACTTTCCACAATGCTATCTTGGTCATTTGGATACATCCTAGGTCATTGATGAGACCAAGGTGGATGACTACTTTGGTTGCTCCAGAATTTTATGCCAACAATTCAGAAGAATCATCCCTTAGTGGGATAGCTACTCATTTAAATTCATCCAGGGTGTATCTAAATTATAGGATTTGTTTTTTTCAAAAAATGCTTTTTATCATTTTTAGTCTTATGTTGTCATCATCATGATCATCATCATATCATCATACCCCAAATCTTTCTCAGAGTGGCACTCAAGGCAGCTTACAAATCAGACTGGTTACAATACAGTTAAAACATACACATTTAAACCATTTTTAAAATAGTTTTTAATGTTGTTCAATTTTATTTTCTTGACAATCTCTGTGTGTCTTAATTGTGTTTTATCTATTTTCATTTGTAAGCCATCTTAAGTCCCAATTCTGAGGAAAAGATGGGATAAAAATAAAATTCTTTGCTCCTTCCCACTAATTCAAGTCAGTCTGAAAAGCACCCAGTAAAGCCAAGCCCAGCTGATAGTGGTGGTCAGTGGTCAGAAAGATCATCTCACTAGTGCTGTGTGAGGTTCCCACTTCCCCTTGCACCATAGGGTGTTGGCACCAGCAACGAACTGAGGACCTTGTCCCATCTATTTTTTCAATATTTTCCAGAATCCACAGATCCATGGCCTTCCTGCCCAAGACCCATGAAATAGGACATATTCCTTCTTGGTCAGGGACTGCAGCTCCGGTTGTTAGCTTTAGCAAGTGGGCAAATATTAGAAAAGCAAGATAAGGAAAGTAGGGGCTTCCAGCCCATTTTTCTTCTCATTTCCACATTGCATGTGGCATAAAAATAGACTTTCTTTTGTTTCCATAATGGATTTTACAAAGCAATCGAGGTGGGTTGGCAGCTCTGCAATCTGACAAAACAAATATTTCTTTTCACAGAAAAGTACACATACGATTCTTTCCCCCTCCTATCACCCAAAAATCTCACGAAGCTTTTCAGAACCCAATGCACGTTTTTTCCTCTCCGAAACTCATTTTCCCCTCTTTTGTGACAACCGAGGCAATAATTTACAGCTCACTGGGTCTCCTAAATAACCCCCTTTATATTTACATGGTCGGCATTCCCCCATTACCCAGCAGGGATCAGCTGTACTGGCAGGCCGTCATTAGGCATTCTTAAGAC
Organism: Iguana delicatissima; assembly: GCA_948472985.1. Classification (NCBI taxonomy): domain Eukaryota; kingdom Metazoa; phylum Chordata; class Lepidosauria; order Squamata; family Iguanidae; genus Iguana; species Iguana delicatissima. The sequence continues at coordinate 1,824,031 of CAOKZL010000075.1, read as the reverse complement.
TTCAGGGTTTAACATACCCTTTTTCTAGTTAGTTTTCTTTTTTTTTAAAAAAATACCCCTTGTATGGTTACTGTCTCAAAACTGAACAATAAGATAACTGTGCCATTTTGTCATTTTTGAGTGTTTCCTTCTCTAGGTCTCATCCAGACTCCCACATCAAGTCTTTAGAGCTGAGATGTGTTTCATCCTGCTGAAGGCTGTTACTTTCCTTCCCCCTCCTTTTTTCTTCTTCTATAGGAGATTAAATGAGGTACTTGAGTTTCTTTGGTAGAAACTTTTTTATAAGTGCAGACTTGCTCAGCCTTACGCGCTGCAGTTAATTTAATCCAGAAGCATTCAGAAGTCTGGGAAAGAACAACACTTTCACCCACTGCTAAATAATGAGAGCTTTCTTAGAGGCCAAAATTGAACTCGAAAAGAGGGAAAATATCTATCTGTATATACAGTACAAGAAAGACACATTGTTTGGTTTCAGAAAAGTGTTCTTTCAAAACCAATTTAGCAGTCAGGGTAGAGGATTAACTGCTAGGATCCTGGGGTTCAAAGGCCTTTATTACTGGTCTTGTTTTGTCCTGGGTTAAAGAGAAGTGTTGGTATTGGATTACTAATGGTCATCTTTGGCGGAAATGAAGCAGTTAACAATATCAAACTTTCTTAATAACTATGGGTGCTAGTTGCACTGACATACTGCCTTTGGACAAAGTTCCCACTGTGTTCAGTATAAATCTGCCCAGTCAACAGATACTTTTACCCCAAATCCCAGCCAGCCTGGCCAATAATTAAAGATGGTAGGAATTTTAGATCAGGGATCAGATTGGAAGAGACTAGTTCAAGTAGTTCTTCACTCTGTCAGACTGGTGTTAACAATAGTCATCGTACTTATGTATAGTAGAAACAAGGATTTCTTACAAAAATTAAATTAAATTAAATTAAATTGAATTGAAGGAACACTTATTTGAACATATAACTAATACGACAATAGTTTGCACCAATGGGGTACAATTCAGTACTGTTAAACGCCATGAAAACTGTTCTCAAGATGCAACAGTGCTTTGCTGGACTGTAGGCAATAGTGGTTACCTAGCATTCACTGAAGTACCAGAGCACAGGGCCTAAAGCAATGACACCAGCATGTGCCAAAGGTTGCCAGTTGTTGATGCAAGTCCTAGAACGTGTTACCATGGTATGCAAATACAAGCATTTTGCAGAGCCTTGCATTAACTAGTAATAAATTACTCCTGTAAATTACTTATAAATTACTTATGTGTAAGTTTTAGAAAAAAATTAGTCAAAAAATTGAGCCCAAAAACCTGGGTTGACTTATCCATGGGTCAGTGGAAGTACTGCACTTTAAATTCTTATTAGAAAAAAGGAACCATCCCCTTCTCTGACCTGAGTGGCAAAAGGCAAGAGTTTAGTCCATCCTGGAAGAATCTAAAAGAAGCACCAAGCTTTCCACTCTCTCCACTACAGCGGCACTTTTGAGCTTTTGGAATCCCAGGGTGGCAAAATGGCACTTCTCCCCTCAATGGAGCACAGGAAGAGTGGGGATGGGTTGGTTCTTTTTCTGGGTCCTGCTGACACGAGCTAAGCTTTAGCCTTTCATCACTTTTAAACAGAGAAGGGGATGGCTCCTTTTTCGATAAGAGTTAATACTGTAACAGCTTTTATCAAAAAAAGAAAAAAAGGAACAATCACCTTCTCTGAGTAGAGTGGTGAAAGTCCTTTTTGAATGCCTGGATGGAAAAATGGTAGCAGGTGGTGGCACTTTGTCCTCCCCTCCCCTCCCCTCCCCTCCGCTCCCCTCCCCTCCCCTCCCCTCCGTGGAACGACCCTTGATTTATCCATGCCTTATATCAAAATCCATAATTTTGGCCCCAAAACCTGCCCTCAAAATGTCTGTATGTCTGTATATATATATGTGTGTGTGTGTGTGCGTGTGTGCATACACACAACTTACACACGAGTATACACAGTACTTATTTGTAATTGTAACAAAATTCTGGCTCACTGAGAGTCACCTGACTCCTTTTGCAGTCTAATGGTGACAGCTATATGGCCCCACTATATAGTGGAGGAAGAGAGGATTCACACTGTGCCTTATGCTGCATTCTGTTGCATTTGAATTTTTAAAAGTAACTAAAAGTCTTTGTCTTAGTTAAGGTTGAGAAATAGGAGAGGAAAGAATTATCTTTAAAAGACTGTAATGCCAATAACGACTTCCGGGTTGGAATGATGAACTAGAACCACCTACTTTTAAAGTAGCTTTCCAGGCTTGCATCTTTTATCGCAATCTGGGCCCAAAATATTAGTCACTGTAATATTCCTGATACTGGTACAGGATTTCCACCCTCTTCAACACTTGACAAAAATGTGCTATTTTTGTTAAAATGGATTGTTCACCCACAGTTTAAAGTAACTAGTATGAGTTACTTCTTCAAATTCCTGCAAGCTGAGTTGTACTCCCTAATATTAATTGTTCAAGTTACTAGTCATCCATGAAGCATATGTTGAACACATTCCAAGTGGTTTAGAATTGTCTACCTAAGTCATAAATCTTTCACAGGTACAATTATGTGTGAACAGTGGTAGAAAAAGCACATTCAGCAGCTGGAGTCAGGTGGGTTTACCAAAGGAAAATTGCAAAATTAAATTTAGATGAACTTAATTAAAGAAAGGGGATCCAATTTAATATGGACATTCATCACACGCTCATTGAAATCCTTTCTTGTGTCAAGAAAATATATTAAAGCATGAATTCAAAACCCCACATAAAGGCAGAAATGAAGTGTGAATGGATGGACAAATAAAGTCATTTAGCCAAGAGGAACAGCATGTGTGCATATATATGAGTGTGTTCACCCATCCACAGTTAGTGAAGAAAGAATGCCTTATGAAAGCTCAGCAACAATAATGAGAAATGATTGTCTCTGCTGTTCTGAAAGTCTTTGAAAACAGCAATGATGTGACCTCCCCACCGCCAAAGTATTATCTCAACAGATGTCCACTGAACCATGGTCCTTTGAAAAATGTGGCAAGGTAGCCAACAGAGCAATGAGGAAGGCCCTTTGTGGCCAGTGGCAAAGGCAGTAGTTCTGTTTTGCTGGTCACACCACCTCTTCTACTGAGATTGGCCTACATCAGTGGTTCTCAACCTGTGGGTCCCCAGATGTTTGTGGACTTCAGCTCCCAGAAGCCCCAGCCACTATGGTCAATGCTCAGGGCTTCTGGGAGCTGAAGTCCACAAACATCTGGGGACCCACAGGTTGAGAACCACTGGCCTACATCTTTAGCAGCCAAGAAAGCTGGTCTGGTTAGCCAGCAAACAGTGCTGCTGCACACCACAGTGCTTCAGAAGTCTCAATGCCAATAGCAGCCAAACAGGCTATGAGAAGTCGTGCCTACATCTAGGGGCTGTTCCGCCCTACACTGTTACGGTGCTATTATTCCACTTTCAACAGCCTGTGGAATTCTGGGGTTTGTAGTCTCCTGAGGCCAAAGAGCTCTCTGGTTGAGAATTCTAAAGGCCCCTCCCTAAACTGCAAACCCCAGGATTCTGCAGGAACTTGGAAGTGGAATAATAGCACTATAACAGCCTAGTGTGGAAAGGCCCTAGGTCTTTGAGGCGAACGAGGGCCCAAAATATGAAGGTATCCTAGACCAAAACAAGGTGGTTATGTTTGTCAAGAATTACTTAAACTTAATCTGAATTTCTCTCTCATATTAAAGCCTTTTTAAAACATACTTCTGATTATTCTTCTGTTGAACAGAATAAACATGCCATTTAGGTTTATGCTTTCCAAAATCTGAGTATGATTCAGGTTAATTTCTTTGGTTAATGTTAATATTATTCAATGTTTTAATGCAAATATGGCTGCTTTGTTTGAATATGCTGCATATATTATTAGCCTACGTGCCTTTTTAATTTGTGTTTCTGTCTGAAAACAACTCTGCCGTAAGTGGTTCTGTACCATGAGTGGGCTGAAGAACACGGCAGAAATATTTCAACCAACTGGCTATCCGGCTAGCTAAGATTGCCACGGACTCATGTAATTAGTGACATCACTGATCAAAATATCCAGACAAGTGGCACATTATTGCTGTCATCAATATGCTGGGATAAAAACGAAATACTTAAGCACAAAGAACTGACTTCAATGTTGCTAGCGGCTGCAAGACTGGAAGTAACAAAATGCTTGAAATTGCTGAAAGGACTTAACATTAGAGGACAGATAAATAAAGTGTGGGAAATTGTACTGACAGAAAAACCTAACCAGAAATTTACAAAAAATAAAAGGAATTAATACCACAACTTTCTAGCAATTTGGTACTACTTTATTAATTTTGCCATCAAAATTGAAACAACTCATAGTCCCCTGAGACACATGAACTGATAATTGTGTTTGCCGTGTTATAATGAATTGCTCGTAAACAACGAATTTATAACTGTTATATTTGTCATTGTTTTAAAATGAAAAGTAAAAAAGTTAAAAAGCAACACATTTACAAGGCTTTGGAGAACCCCATCTGAGTGCTTCTCTCTAGGAGTTACTATTAACTATATTTCTGTGATTGGAAGGAGAGGGGCTCAGAGCTCTGGTTCATGCCAACACAAGACTGCTAGTCGCTTTTGAGGGCAGGTATATTCTACACTGCTTCTGCAGTGGTACTGGTTGAATATTGATGCCATTTCCGCACTTTACTCTTATAGCGCAATTATTCCACTTTCAACACCCTATGGAATCTTGGGGTTTGCAGTTTAGGGAGGGGCTGGCCAGCCCACCCCTAAATTGCAAACCCCAGGATTCCATAGGATGTTGAAAGTGGAATAATTACGCTATAAGAGTGTAGTGCGGAAATGGCCAACTGATACAAAACTGTAACAAGATGACCCATATCCCTGAAACAATCTAACTTAAATGGAAGTGAAGAAAGAGCACTTAATCCAAAGACGTAAGGAAACACACTCTCCATAGATAGATCTTACAGATGAACTCGCAGAAGCTGTTAATACAAGCCAGAGCTGCAACAAAATGAAGGGCCGGTGTTCAACATTCCAGTCAGACTAACAACTGTGTCCTTTTCCAGGATACTCCATTCCATTCCACCTCCCTCTGCATTTTTTGTTCACCTTGTCAAAAGACAACAGAGTATTCTCAGGCCAATGAATATTGGAAGTACTCACTGGGATGGATTTCTCTTCCAAATGTGTGTGTGTGTGTGTGTGTGTGTGTGTGTGTGTGTGTGGAGAGAGAGAGAGAGAGAGAGAGACACACACAAGAGAGAGAGAATGTGAGAGAGAGAATGTGTGTGAGAGAGGGAGAGAAATTGTGTGTATGTGTGTAATTTTTGCAAATCACTAATATATCTGGTGTCTGCTGATACATCCCTCTTGTGCATGGAAGTACTGTTTTGGCTTCATAATGATCTACACTTGGAGAATGGTTTGAATATTTTATAAAGGATTTTTTTCTGGCAGAACTCTTTTTGCACACTACACACTATTGCAGATAATTAGGGAATTGCTGGTGCAGGGTAGGACAAACATAAGTCAGGTTTATTTTGTCAAGAGAACTACTGACACCAACCAGAGCCGCACGCAAACAGTGGCTTTAACTGGGGTCCCCAGATTTCAGGGCCTGCCCTCTTTTTTCCAGTTTCTCAGGGCAAAGAGGAAGATTCCAAGTGTAAAAGCACGGCCTTGAAAAAGTGTGAAAAAAATAATTCCAAAATTGTTATTTTTGGTTATATTTTGATTTGAAAGTTTCTCCCTTGTAACTTCACCAGTTCTGCTTCCCACAACACCACAAGCAATCATTCCTAGGTCCCAGTGTTTGGTCCTGAAATCTCAGGACCTGATATAGTCTTGACCTGGCAGCCTTAACTTTAGGCGTGGAAGCATGGATGGAACCAAATGCAAAAAGGTGACGCTGGGGCTGGAGCCAAGTGGTTTTTAACCCTTTCTTTATCACAGACCCCCTTTAAATATCATGGACCAACAAGATTTAACTCAAATGTGGTAGTGAGAAATGTTAATGTGCTTTCTGTCAGCCACTTGGTGTCATTCCCTTGCATGTTCTCTCCACATGCAGACGTAGCATATGCTGAGTACAATTTTTGCTATCACATAGTTATTTTCATAACTTTTGAACAGTTTGAGACACTGTAATGAAACTTTCTACAAATGATGTCTGGTACCAACAAAAGACTTCTGCTCTTTGATATTAATCTATGACTGTCTGTCCATCTATCTTCCTCCCTTCCTTTCTTAATTGTGAAAGCTCATAACATTTTTTGAAGCCTTCACAGACCACCTGTGAGGACACTGTTGCCTTCCTGGAATCCAGAGACCACAGGTTAAGAACCACTGACTTACACCACTCATGGAGCAATATATTTGGTTAACTAAGCGAACACTCCTTCTTCATGCAAATCCATTCCTACAAAGCTTCTTTCATTTTGGCAGACTAATCTGACAACCTGGAAGATTTCAGATCATATCAGAAACCCTGGCTGATTGACTACAAAACATTCTGCAACCTATCAGTAGTTTCTAATCCTTCTTCTGCTTGCTCTCAGTACAGAATACATTCCAGTAATCTGGAGCTCTTTTTTTTTTAATGCAAAGAAATAGGTTTTTGCATTTTAATTTTTGTAGTTCACACCTTAGGGAGCTAACAATGGCTGAGCCCTGCAATGAAGCACACTGTCTCCATCTGTCAAGAAGAAAATTTTCCTCTTCCACATGTCTTTCCTCTCCCCTGAAAACACAGAGTGACATCTGGAAAGCATATCCCTAGATCTTACCACTGATCCTTCACTGGTTGGTGTTGATGATCCCCATATAAGCTGGCCTCAGCTCAGGTAGGTGATCCTGCCAAACAGAATAAAAAAAGAGAATATTAATGAAGTGAGTGATTATTTTGAAATGTCAGTGTGCTAGGTACCCATGAAAAGGGTGATCTATTGATGGCTAGAGCAGGTTTAATGATGAAGTCACAAACTTAGGAAGGAAACACCTGTTGGGTTCATCATGTCAACTATGGAACCAACTTACCGATTTCACTGAATGCATTTTGAATAAAGACATTATACTTGCATGGCTGTAATCACAACCAGCAAGGAACAACAGAGCACAGTATGGTTAATTTTAATAAACAGCATTAAAAATAAATTAAAGGCCAATGTAGGGAGAGAGGGGAACCCAACGGCCCATTGGAGATTAATGAAGCATGCAGAAGAAAGTACCAGTTCTTTAATTATAACCCCCAAGATGACTCCAAGTTCAGAGAAAATTCAGTTCCTCTCACTTCTCCTTTGGGAATCCTTCTCACAATATCAGAAAAATGAAAGTTAAAGCAGTGACATTTTGTAGGTTGCCTGCTTTTTAATCAAGTAAAACACTTAAAAGGAACAAACATACAGAGGAAAAAAAAATTTTAAAGAAAGAAAGATGGACTAAGGTCGTATGATATGAGGGCAACCCAAAGGCTGAGGTACCGGGCTTGTAAAGTGTGTGTGTGCAGTTGTGTTTAACAGAAACACAATACATTTCACTACAGATTGGAAGAAAATGATCAGGTGACTGTTGTACCTCATCAGCCTGTTGCCCAGGAAGTAAAAATCTTTTGACAGGTAATTCCAATCCCCTGCCTCTCTTTCTTACAGTTCTAAATCATAATACTGTGTTTCATCTGCACAGACCTTCAAATTGAAGGTGCTTTCAACTAGAGGGTGCTACCAACTAGTAGTTCAACTACATCTACTTCTAGATAAAATGAGACATGTGGTCATCACATTCCACGTCTACTGAGTATGCGTAGTCCCCACTAGGCTCTTTATTGGGTTTTCTTCTACAATTATTCTATAGTTCTGAAAAACTGGTTTTCTTCCAAGTGAGTCAATACTTTCATCTTGTACATAGCTGATGCCATTTTGGCATTTGGAGAACTGAGTTCACAATTAACATATCTGACTGGAATGCAAAGCAAAATGAACGAAAGGAAGGGAACAGAAGAAATCCTCTAATTCCTCTTGAATATAGACAGAGCAAAGAAATGATGTTAAAATGAAAGAGACAGGCATGGACAAGCCACCAGGACATTCTGTTAAGCATGTCCCATTGAAGTGAATGGGAGCCATTCAAGAGCACTGCTGTGCTCTTGTGTGGCTCCCATTCAGTCAAGGGAGCTTCCCAGTGGGTTTCATCCAAAACAAGAAAGCCATGATGCCATGGGAGTGGGGAGCCACAAAAGGGTTTAGGGTACAATCCAAATCAATTTAATACGTGCAGGACTTTTGCCAAAACAGAGGGGAAAAAAACCTTCAGTGGGACTGGGGATTACAACCATATGTTGAATACAAACTAGCACGAGACAGAAAAAAAGGAGGAAAATGAAAATAAAACCTCCATCAGGGAAATTGGCAAGAGAAGCAACATTAAAACTGAGAGCAAACAGCAATTAGCTTTTACATGAAGGATTGCTTTATTTTGCAATGAAAATTTCCATGACACACTGCTCAAAATGTGGCTATTTTATTATTTTCAAAAAGAGTCATATTAGGAAAATAACCTAGGTAGTCCTGGACAAATTTCATCAAAAACCTGGGACAGTGATTAAAAATGCAATATGAGTCATATAATTCTTTCTTTACATCTTTTTAAAAACGTATTAGAGTTATTTTTCATTAACTTTAGCCTGAGGTTTGATATTATCCACAACATATCCAAAGAAATACTAATATGAAGCCTGCACTCAAAGTGATTGGCTTCCCCCCAACAAAGATCTAGAGCCACTCCATAAAGGGGCAACCTCCCATAGCAGTTTTTCAGAGCTCACACAAAATAGGTTGTGCCCATTCGAAATGAGTGAAAAGTAGTGCAAAGTAGTTCAAGTGGCTCTCTTTGTTGTCAGTGACAACATCACACAGCCAACTATGATTGCTTACAAAACAATACAAAATCATCTCTTGGTGATCCCTAGTTGGTTGGGATCTATAGCATCTGCGAACGCAGGAGAATAATGGCTGCCAAGTAGTGGCAGCGAAGGGAAATAACTGGCTCCAAACAACCTGAAGGTGGAAATGATTAGTGCCCATCCCCAATGTACAACGTAGGTAAAGAACCCAGCTGACACCTTTAAAGGAACAAGTACATATTTCCTGCTTGGCAAAAGTCTCAGGCTCAACACTCAGAATCTCCAAGTAGGGCTGGAAGAAAATCCCTGCCTGAAATCCTAGACAGCCACTGCCACTGACGACAATAGGGAGCCAGATGGTGCCAAGATATGACTCAACATAAGGCAGCTTTGTAGGTTCTGGTGCTTGGGTAGAATGGACTCTCTACCCTCCAACTTTTCCAATTTGGCAGGGACAGTCCCGATCAATTCTCTGTCATCTCACTTTTTCAGCTGCTTTTAAAATGTCCCAGCTTCTCTCTCCTCCTTTGTCCTCAGCTTACTTCAAGTGCTACAACTGAGTTCAAAGTCCGAAAGTAGCATGAGGAGACTAAATAAAGGTGAAAGATCCTGCCCTTTCCAGTAAGATCAGGCAAAAGCAAACTGATGCAGCTTCTCCTAGTTTGGATGTTCTTTCTCATTAATAGTCTGTGACATCTTGACTACACTCTGATGTTGCTTGGTTACACATGTCCTGTTTTTCATTTGTGAAATGCTGGAGGGCATAGGCTTCCACCACCCTGAAGCCTGCTCCCATTTCTTCTTCTTCCAAATAAAGTTTTGCTATTGTTGTTGCTATGCTTTGGAGAAAGGAAAGCAGGAGGAAAAGAAGAGAGGGCAGCAGGTGATCATGGAGTTCTAGCTCTCTGAATCAGATTCCATCCAGCAGAGGCTGGATGGCCATCTGTTGGGAATGCTTTGATGGGTGTTCCTGCACAGCAGGGAGTTAAACTAGATGGCCCCTATGGTCTCTTCCAACTCTATGATTCTAGTCAAAGTGATCCTTACAGTGATGTTCATGCCCCTTGGATGCTTCTAGTATTAGCATTCCTACTCTGAGTTTGCAAGGACTTGTTTGAAATGTTCCCTTGCAGCGCACAGTTATGTGGGCTCTGAAAGAAATTACTGTTGATGTAGCTACCAAAAAAGAAATGAAAGCGATATTATAACTATGCTCTCAAAATCTGATATGACAAGAGTAGAACAGAGCAAGGGAATTCTGCAATTTAAAAATTTTATGTGCAAGGATGGAGGCGGGGGGGCATACAATGAATCACACTTAAAGCTGAATTGCTTTTAATGCGGTAAAACACATAGCAGCCTGAAGTGCTTTAAATAGGTGCTCTGCCACTCTGAAGATGACATACACATGCAAATGTAAAAGAAGCATGTAAATCTCTACAGGGCCTGGCAAGATTGTGAACACCCCTCGATGAACAGCAATTAAGAAAACCAAGAAGGAGCAGTGGTCTGGTTTTATCAGCAGACTGGTGCATTGCTAGAGAATGACACCGAAATCGGAGCCCTCCCCAAGGGAACCATTTTGTGGATGAGTTCATCTTCACATTCAAAAGATGGCAAAATGGCCCCCTGGTACAATTAACTGTTCTAGTGATCCAAATCAACTCTTGCATCTCTGGAGATATGAATTAATTGACTCCATCCAGGGTGATGCAAGCAAATGGGGGATAAGCCAACCCACTTTATGATTTTATTCAAAGTACGCTGGCATATAGTATAATGCCTTCTTTTTCTTTAGGAAATCCTCTGTAGCATAGAATGAAGAATCTATAAGTAATACCATTTTGGAACAGAGGATGACTAAAGCTAAAATTCTATATCTATACTGATTTGGATGACAGCCAGCATGGTGTATGGGTTGAGCACTGGCCTACCAGAATTTCCGCACTAGACAGTTACAGTGCTATGATTCCACTTTCAACATCCTATGGAATCATGGGATTTGCAGTTTCTGCAGTTTGCAGAAACTACAAACCCCAGGATTCCATAGGATGTTGAAAGTGGAATCATAGCGTTATAACAGTCTAGTGCGGAAACGGCCTACAACTCTAGCCTCCAGAGTTTGAATCCCTGCTCAGCCATGGAAACCCACTGGGTGACCTTGGGCAAGTCACACTCACTTAGCCCCAGAAGAAGGTAAAGGCAAAACCGCTCTGCTAAGAAAACCCCATGATAGGTTTGCTTTTGGATTGCCGCAAGTCAGAAATTACTTGAAGGCACACAACAAAAAAAGTGATCTGGATGTCAATTTCATCACAGTCAGTGGGAGGTTGCCTCTAAGAACACATCAGCAGAACTATACTGTTAAGTCACCTGTTGATCAAAGGCTTTGCATCAGGTTTTTCAGCTGTGTTTTGTCTTAACCTTCTTAAAAGCTACCTTGGGTTCCAAGCTGAGAGAAAGGCAGGATATTAATTAATTAGTTAATTAATTAAATATATCCATGAGTTCAAATTGGAACAAAATATCGCACACTGCATATTTTCATGTCATTTATATAATCATCCCAGGGGCAGAATGCTTGCAGGTATAAACATGTCAGTTGTATAGAATATGTATTCTCCAGGTAGGCAATAAAATCGCATTGTAAATTTTGCTTTTGTATCTAAAAAAATCCATGTTCACTATAGAAAAGGCTCTGTATTCCTGGTTGACATATCTGATACTGGCTGAATTATTTCTGGTGCTGTCCAGTTCTATAGTTCCCAAGAGGAATCTATGGGACCTTCTGTTTTTGCACTCCTCCTTATTTTTACCCCAGGTGTCCTCCCAACAGTACCTTAGAGCAGTGGTTCTCAACCTTCCTAATGCCGCGACCCCTTAATACAGTTCCTCGTGTTGTGGTGACCCCCAACCATAAAATTATATATATATATATAAATATATATATATATTTATATATATATAAATAATTTAGTTAGTTAGTTCGTTAGTTATTTCCAACATCTAATAGATTGGAAACACTGCCCTAAATCACTGCTCTGGATAGACTTCTAATGCCTAAAAACTGGTAACCCTCCCCCCTTTTTTTTAAGCACAGAAAGCGTCCATCAATGGATTCCCAATGGATCCCATGGATTCCCTTGAGAAGAGAGTAGGGCATCTGCTTTTGTGAAAGTGGACCCTGACTGAGGCAGAATGAGTTTCATATGCAAACTCTTTGTCTCTCTCTCTCACACACATACAGAGTTAGGAGCTCCTTATTATGTGCAAGTTTGCCTTTTGCCTTTCTCTTTTAATTTATTTTGTTTATTCACCTTTATTCTTCTATTCCTCTTTTTGCTAATTTTTGCCAATTCTCTTCAAATATAGATAAGATTGCCTCCCAATCTTCTTTAAATTGTTTCATAGTATTTTGGACAATATTGTTGTTAATTTGTCCATTTCAATTAAATCATATACTTTAATTAACCAATCTTGTATCTCCGGTGTTTTCTCCTGCTTCCATTTACTTGCGTAGATCATCCTAGCTGCTATAATCATATACGTTAATAACTTTCTTTGGGATCTTTTTCTTAACAATCTTATTCCATCATATATGTTCAACAAGTACATTTCAGGCTGCATCGTAAACTCAATTTTTAATATTTTTATTATCTTATTATGTACTTGCATCCAGAATATTTTTGCCTTCTTGCAGGTCCACCATAAACGATATAAAGTTTGAAGATTTGGTTTCACTGCATTCAGACTGAATTAAATCCAAAAATAAACCTGGCATGGGAATAACACTAGATTTTGTAGGCTTAGTCCTTACAATTGATGCAATATTCTTGTTTTTATCAATACCTGAAGTGGCACTCTCCAGACTGTCCAGTCCCAGAGTTACCAACACCTTTTCCAGCAAATTTTTAAAAGACTGTGAGGAAAATAATCTCACTTTCTTATCATCTTCTGCACCCTCCTCCTCCTCGGAAATAGAACCGTCTGATTCAGAGTCTTTATCCCCACGAGTATCTCCCAAATCTGGTTCCTCATCCCTTTCAGATTCAGTGTGGATTTGTTCAGAGTGTGAGGACAACGCAGGTTCCTCCACTCCGGTCACTTTGGACCTACAGGCAGGCTTTTTTGGTAAACACACACCGGCATCCTTTGATTCAGCTTGAATAACTTTTGTATCCTCAGGAAAATCACGTGAAAATGAAGGATTCACGGAAGTAATTTGTTAACTGCTTAATAATGACATTACGTTCAAATTCAATGGATTGTCCAACTTACAATACATTTTTTAAACTTGTTATGCATTTTGTGAAATCATTTCACTAATACTGTTTGCCTATTAACATGCACCCCCATTTCTCCAGCCATCCTTTGTCTCACCCCCTCCCCGCCACCCTCAGACACGTTCCCCTGGGGAGACACTGAGGACGCGAGAGGCCCAGATCTCACTCCCTCCCGACTGAGAGGCCGCCCTTCCTCCCGGCAGAGGTTGCTCGCAGGCTGGAGCGTGGTTGGCTGTGTTGCTGGCGAGTTGGGATTGGTCAGGAGAGCTCCCTCCTCTCAGGGCCCCCTCCCTTGCTTTGTGTTGCTAGCGAGCTGGGATTGGTCAGGAGCGCTCCTTCCTCTCACGGCCCCCTCCCTTGCTTTGTGTTGCTGGCGGGCTCGGATTGGTCAGGAGATCTCCCTCCTCTCAGGGCCCCCTCCCTTGCTTTGTGTTGCTAGCGAGCTGGGATTGGTCAGGAGCGCTCCTTCCTCTCACGGCCCCCTCCCTTGCTTTGTGTTGCTGGCGGGCTCGGATTGGTCAGGAGATCTCCCTCCTCTCAGGGCCCCCTCCCTTGCTCTCTGAAGGGGCCTCTTTCCAACATGGCCGCTGGAGGTTGGAGGAGGGGTTGGGAGCCCTTCCCCGCCCTTCACAGACTTCGCTGCATTCCCAGGTCATTCTCCTTTCGCCTTCTTTTTATAACACATATTTTCCGGTGGTCTTAGGCGACCCCTGTGAAAGGACCGTTCAACCCCCAAAGGGGTCGCGACCCACAGGTTGAGAACCGCTGCCTTAGAGTGACTTCAATATTCCAGTCTGACAAAGCAGCCATTTCCTCCACACATTCACACTGAACCTACACTGATGTTCTCTTTCAAACAACCAAACTATGATATTTAAGACTTCTCTCTGGAAATGTTCAAAGGTTTGGTGACAATGATCAGAAAAAGACTTCATCACTGCTAGCAAATCAAATTATGTTAAATTATGGTGCAAAATTGAGCATTTGCTGGACATATGATGAAAAAGACTAAAGAACCTTAGCCTTATCATACGTTTACCATAAAAGAGCAAAGACGATGAGCCAAGGGACGGGTACAGACATATTTACTGAGACTTCTAAGCAGAACTGCTGGCAAAGAAAAGGAAGCGCAATTTAAGAATGGAAAACAATGGAGAAACTGGCAGCCTGGATGGAGAGGACAGAAATTTCACAAACTTCTGTAGGAACTTCTGAGATTTGTGGGCATGAGGAGAGGTTAGGTGGGCAGAGGTTATAGAAGAAAGTTCATATGTAGCTTCACTACCATTTCATTTATTTAATTTATATCCCACCTATCTCCCTACACAGAATTCAAGGCAGCTTACGACAATTTAAAAACACAATACAACTGAAAACCCATTAATATATAGTTAAAACACAATTAAATCACACTTCTGTTTTTTTAAAAAAGACAGTTAAAAACAGTTTAAAAACACATTTAAAATATAACAAAATAGGAATGCAACACTGCTCCCATTAAAAACTCCATCTGATGCAACAAGTTAAAACCAACAGCCTGCCTAACTGAAAAAGTCTTTGGCTGACAGCGGAAAGGCAGCAGGGAGGGAGCCAACTGGACTTGTAGTGGGAGTTCCACAACTTGGGAGCAACCAAGAATGGTCTCTCCCATGTCCTTGTCAAATATATCTGTGGATGGTAGTGGGACCAAGTGAAAGCCTTTACAAGCATGTCTTAAAGATTGGGTAGGCTCATACAAGGAGATACAGTCTTTCTCCATTCCCTGCCAGTAAAGATAAGACATTTACAATTTATTTGGAGTCAAAAAGCCCCTACGTCTTGACAAAAATATGGTTATGTACCATGAAAGATAAGCTGGTTTCTTGGAGTGATGAAGAGAAAGCAGTTGGATATTCTTAACCATTACTACTCAGTTGCAAATGCTGCCTTATTCTGCAAACAGTTCTGGTAGTGCTGACACTTCAGCCACTCTTGAATGAGATGAAATATTGAGATCAGTGGTTCCCAAATTTGGCTCCTCAGTGCCAAGTTTCCACCCTGCCAAAGCTCCAGCTCTTGGCCAATGCTCAAGGATACTGAAAGTCCAACAGTGAATGCAAGGTTAGAAACCACGGATCTGAAATCATATTGATCTGGTTTTAGGCCTGCTTTTGAAACTGAAATGGCTTTGAATATCCTTGTGAATGGTCTCTTTTAGGAGGGAACAAGCAAAATGTGACCCTGTTTGATCATCTTGATCTCTCCAGCAGTATCACATCACAACATGTTGACACTACTGATCATGATATCCTTCCGGATTGCCTCTGTCAGTTGGAGGAGGGGGTAAGTAGGAACTTTTCTCTTGAAAGTCCAAGTATACCATGGTGATTCTTGTTTTCAGTTCACTGCCCTTTGTTTCCACCTATATGAACACAGTTGTGGCATCTATGTTTGGAAAAGCAACTGAAATCTGGAGATACAATTTTATCAGGTCTCTGAAAGCTGCAGTTCAAAGTATACAGATGTGTACAAAGACTAAGCAGGCATTGCAGTGAGCGTTTTACGTATTAATAGGACATTACTAATTTATGAGACTGTTATTGCTGCATGAGATTATCTGCCATAAATTAAATTTTAATGCAATATCAAAATGGCATATTTTTATCATCTCAAATTAAAAAATACTTTCAAATGTTCAGAGAAATGTACATTTACACTTTCTTTCTGTCCAATATGCAGCAACAAAGCACTTACATGCTTTTAAACTCGTACAGGTTTGGAAATGGACCTTAGTTCCCTCCTAGAACACTTTATTAGCATATAGAAAGATTTGTGTTTCATCTCTGGCATGTCTAGAGGTGTAGAATACTGTTGTTTTTTTTTAAATAATACAACTCCTGGAGTGACATGGACAATTTAAGTCCTCCCTCCACATTTGTGGGCTTGACCTTTTGTTATTCATGAGGTGCCCGCTTTCCTCCCCCCTTCTCCCCCTTCCATTCCCCTGCCTTTTGCCCAGGCACATGTGCCTTCCTTCCCTGCACCCAGGCAAAAGGCAAGTGAATTGGTGGGGAGAGACATGCACGTGTCTTCTCTGAGTGCGGGGCTGGCTGCTCCTTCCCATTCGCTTGCCTTTTGCTTGAGCTTTTGCCCAGATACGAGAGGAAGGGTTTTTTTTTCTTTCTTTCGTGATGGTTCTGTGCCCTGAAGCCTCGTGAAAGTTGAGAGGCCACTGTATGAGGGATGCTTTTAAACCATATAGGTGAGGGATCTTAATATAACACCCCCCCAAAAAAAATTAACAGAAGAAGTATGAAGGAAAAAAAGGGCCTCACTTTAAAAATCCAAGAGAAAACAACAATATAAACAATCCCAACATGACAAAATTAAGGAACAACTTGAGTTCTTTAGGAATAAGCTAACAAAATTTGCAAGCAGAAAAACTGGAATGATATTTTAACAGTGTGAAACAACAGTGATTTGAACAAAGAAAGCCTTTGAAATAAATGTTCAAAATTATTGGTTAAGTTATTGAAAGAAAAGCAGGTTCAAACATTAACTCCATCAATAAAATATAAGGATAAAATAGCTTAAAATTATCATGTCCATTTTTTTTTTAAAGAGAATTGGATAGTACAGTGGTTCTCAGCCTTTGGTTCAGCTCTCAGAAGCCAATATCAGAATATTCAAAGATCTACAGATTCAGAGAGCTGAAACATCAGGGAGTTCTAAAACATCTGGAAAACTATTGACTGAAAACTACTGAAATAGTAGATGATGTGAAAGATGTCTGCCTTGGATTCTAAAGAGCCACTGCCAGTCAAGGGCATTAATACCAAGCCAGAAGGGCTAGTATTGATGCCTTATGTTAGAAAGAGCGAGAAAAAACAAAGAAATGGGGCACAATTCACCAGGATTTATCTCATTTATATCCTGCTTTTCTCCTTACACAGGGCCTGAGATTTTGTTGCCCATTGCACTGATACTACACAGATACACAGCTTGACAATCACTAAATACCAAAGTCAGAATCATCCAGGCCATTAGTATTTCTGATTTTAATGTATGGGTATGAAAAGTAGATGGTTAAGAAACCTGACAGCAAGAAAATTACTTTATTTGAAATAGAGCACTGGAGAAGAGTTCTATAGACATCATGGACTGCTAAAAAAATGAATAAATGGATGTCAGACAAATCAAGCCTGAATTCTTCCTAGAAGCTAAGATGATTAAACTGAGACTGTCATATTCTGGACGTATCACGAAGTGACAAGACTCATTGGAAAAGATGACAATGCTCAGAGAAGTGGGAAGGCAGGAGGAAAGAGAAAGACCATACTAGATGGATTGATTCAGTCAAGGCCATAGTTCTGAGTTTGTAGGGTAGTTGACGAGTATGGCCATTTTTGCACTACACTGTTATAACACTATTATTCCACTTTCAACATCCTGTGGAATTCTGGGCTCTGTAGTTTACTGAGACCAAAGAACTCTCTGGCTGAGAATTCTAAATGCCCCTCCTGAAACTGCAAACCCCAGGATTCCACAGGATGTTGGAAGTGGAACAATAGCACTATAACAGTGTAGTGAGGAAATGACCTAGGGATTTTGGATGTCTCTCATTCATAGGGCTGCTGTAAGTTGAAAGTGATCTGATAGCAAATAACAACTGTACAAAGAAAGAGAGGAAAAAAATAAATAAAGACTATAACCATCATTTTCAACCCACCAGGAAAAGCAGCTCCACTTTCTTCTGCACAAATCAGATCACATCTGCAGTACAAATTTAAACACATGTATTATGGTTGTTGTTTTTTAAAAAAATCTTTTTCAGATTCAGTTTCTCAAAACCATGCCTCACTTTATCTAATGTTTTGATAAACATTCCTTTCATGTCTGCATCCAAGTCATTTATGAAGATGCTAAGCAACACTGTCCAAGACAGATCTCTGTGGTACTTCCTCTATCCAGGATGAAGAGAAGCCTCCAATTAATAATTCATTCCATCCAACAGCCAAACTCCACCTGACATCAGCAGCTCATATTTTAACAGTTGCCAACAAGAATATCATGAAAGTCTTGCTCAAATCAAGACATATTATGTCCACAGCCTTTCCTTGATCTACCTACCTCATAATTCCATTAAAAAGAAAGAGGCAGAGAATGAGAAAGAGAGAGAGAGAGAGAGAGATGTTAATCTGAACTGTCTGGAATGACCTGCTCTTGAGAAACCCATGGTGGCTCTTGGTGATCATTGCTTCTTTTTACAGTACAGTCAGCCCTCCACATTTGTGGGTTTCACTTTTGCAGATTTGATTATTCACGGATTATTTGCTGTCACCTCTGCTGCTTCCCTATGCCATTTTCAATAGGGACTGCAGGCCTTGTGAAACTGAGAAACTGCAAACAAGGCTTGTAAGTCCCTATTTAAAATGGTGTGGGGCAGCAGTGGAGGTGGCAGTAAGCCCCATCAGCCACCCACTTCTGCCTTGTGAAGGAATCCTGATGCCTCAAAGGAATCCATGGTGGACTGAATATGGTGATCATACTTTTTTGTGTGTTAAATATAGTTTGGGAGGGCCTAGAGTTATTCACAGTGTTTCCACTTTCAAAGGGCTCCTGTGCCCCTAACCCTAGCGAATGTGGAGGGATGACTGTACTCAAAGACTGCTTAAAGATTTCTTTAAAAAACTTTCCCAGTATCAGTGTCAAACCATTGGTAGTCATCTGGTTTCTGTTCCATTACCTTGCTACCACATCCTGAAGACACAGATAATATTTGCCCACCTCCAAACTGATGGCACTTTATCAGTTCCAAATAATTATTAAGAACTGTAGAGAGATGTTCTACTATTACCTCTGCAAGCTTCTCTAGTACCCTAGGATACAACTGATTAACTCCTGAAGACATTGATTTGTTTGTAGTAGCTAGACACTGTCTCTTTACCTATCACAGACTGCAACTCTTTCCCACCACTATTTGACATATATTTGCCAGGTTGAGCACAATTTCCCTTGTGGGAGACAACAAAGGCAACACACATGGACATACATATCTTTTAGAGATACTCAGAAGACGTATATAGAACATCTGAGAATTTCCAGTTTTTAATTGATTTAGAATCAGAGTTGGAAGGGATTGCAAAGGCCACAGAGTCCAACTGCTTTTGCTGACCAACCCACAAAATGAAGAGACCACACACAGGGCTTGGGTTAAACTAGGGCAATTTATTAATATATGCCTAATTAACATGAACTTGAACATGACTTGAACTTGGGTACGAACTTTTGACATGAGAAAAAGGGGGTTCCATGCAACGGGATTTGCTAAGGCAAGGATCACAGTCCGCCCTCTTCTCTAGCCTCCCTTGGGCAAGATACCAGGTCCCAAAGCTATCCCCTGAGGCTGGGCTTTGACTTTGGCCAACCCCTTTTTCTGGAAGGTGAGCCCCCTGCCAAGCCCCCCATGTCTCCTGACCACTGAAGGGATAGCCAGCTGTGGGCGCACCCCAAGGATCACTCTATCATTGTCCTCCCCCCATGTCTGGTGGCAAGGTGAGAGGGCTCCAGAGGCTTATGTTACATCCAAGGATGCCATAGGTAGTCACCAAAGCTTTAGGACCTACCCTACCTGCCATGATAGCCTGATTTAATGGCCTATTTAAGACACCACCCAAGAAGCCAATTTTCTCTATTTCCCTGGTACAATGTAGGGTAGGCAAAAAACCTCCTGATGGTTGAAAAAATTCCTACCCAGACCCAAAGTGAGTAGCAAGCTTACATCGCAACCAAGGGCGGGAGGGTGGGTCGCACTGGATAAGGCCAAGGATGGGGTGGAATGGCCTTAAAAAGGGGGCCCACTGGCTTCGCCCCCTCCTAGCCCACTGTGTGATCCCTGGTCACACAGCGATTGTGTGGTTTCCCTTGTGGGAGAGCAGCAAAATTGTTTCCCTGCCCCCAGCCACAGCGTACTGGTGGGGAAATGGATTCATGCAGGAATCCACAGCCAAAGCACTCCTGAACAATGGCCTTCCTACCCTGTAAAAACCTTCAAAGAAGAGTCCAGTGCCTTCTAGGTAAATCTATTTAACTATCGAAAAGGTCTTACCACCAGGAAATTCTTTCTACTATTAAGACGGAATCTCTTTTATCTGTAGTTTGAATTGTGTTCTTATCTCATAAGCAGAAGAAAACAAGCTTCCTATATCTTTTACATGCTAACTTTTCAGATATTTACAGATGGTCAACACATCGACCCTCAGTCTTCTCCAAGCTAAACATACCAAGCTGCCTTAAGTTTCTCTTCCCAGTGCCGGGGTTTCACATCTCTTCTCATTTTGGTTACCTTCCTCTGGACATGTTCCAGTTTGTCACCAAGCTTTATTCTATAACATATGCACTAACCTGGTGCTTTTCCTGAGAGAGAAAACCTGCATGCACTGTCTGCTACAATTTAAGTTTGAAGTAGACTTCACATAACTAGCTGCAGAGAAATGAAACTCATGAAGCAATCAGTTACAGGCACCTCCGAAAAGAAATTAACATTTTTTTTTAAAAAAACGCACATCACTATAAACGTCCAGCACAACCAATGGGACACCACTGTTTAATTTCCTTGATTAATTACGGAAATCACAGGTAAGATGCTCACTTCATAGGGAATGGTGAACAGAGGTTGTGGGCATAAACTTGTTTAAAACAAACAGCAACAAGACACCCAACTCCCGTGAACAAAAGAACCCTGGTGGCACAGTTATTAAATGCTGGTACTGCACCCACAAGGTTTTGAGTTTGATCCTGCCGGGCTCTAGGTTGACACAGCCTTCCATCCTTCCGCAGGTGGGTAAAATGAGTACCCAGCTTGTTGGGGGCAATTAGCTAACACATTGTAAACTGCTCAGAGAGCACTTAGCTGATAAGCGGTACAGAAATACACATGCTATTGCTATTGCTATCGACAACTCCAAAAGCTTCTAGAACTGCAATGGAATAGTAGAGCTCACATCATCTTAGCTGACTGCACTATCCTATGTGAAGGCACAAAAGTAGTAGCCCTATCACACAAATGCACGGAAACACTTTCATGAAAAGAACTCTGGGGGTACAAAAGAACAGAAGTTTACCTGTTTCTGTCCTGTGGACAAAAGGTCAATGGGGACAGAGAGCAGTTAATCCTCCTGCAGCAGCAAGGGACATTGAAATTAGTGGTTGTACCATCCAAAGAGGTCTCATCCCAGCAGGTAGGGCATTCCACAACATTTGTCATTTAAAAAGCTGTAAGGACCTCCCAGATTTCAGATATTTTCTATGTACAGGGTTTTCTTACAGAAAATGTGGACAAAAAGCACCTGAAACAAAAAATATTCCAGAAAATAGCACAGAAAATGCTGTTTCCTGTGTAAAACAACCATGTGCATTCTGTATTCTGTATCATTTCTATGAATTCACGTCCATCTGCCTGCTTTCACCTCTGAATAGCTCTTCCACTCCAACTGCAAGAAATTCTATCTGGAAAAAAATGCGAAGGATAGGAAAGACAGAGCCTTTAATTAAGAGAACCTGAACCCACCAATACCCACTCCTCCATGGTTCTACAATGGCACTACTTTTGGGAGACAACTGTAATGGGACACAAGAAGCCATTACACCAATGAGAAACCTCATCTGACTTGCATGAGTAAAAAACCCTATCTTACCATGAGGAAAGCCTTCCATGGCCCAGTGGGGTGGGGTGCAGCTGAGTAGATCAGAAGGGAATTGGAGGAGTCAACCGATATAAAGAGACAGAGGAAACAGTAGACAACAGGCAAAGTCTCTTGAGAGAGAGAGACAGAAGGAAGAAAAGTTTTTTCTTTTTCTTTTTTAGGCTGACAGCTGTTACCCCAGAGGACATTTTCTTCATCTGTCCCCAGACTGTGGAATGACCTGCCAGAGGAAATTCATCATCTAGATAAGCTATCTGAGTTTAAAACATTAGTTAAAGACCAGTGTCTTCCAGAAGGCCTATTTAGACTAATTTAAAATTATTAATTTTAAAAGAAGTATTGATTGTTTTTAATATTTATCGGATCTATATGTTCTTTTAACTGATGTTATGAATCTTACTTGTTGCTGTTCACTGCCTTGATCCCTAGGGAGGGACAGATAAGAAACAGTAACAACAACAACCATTCTCCAAAACAAGATAGGGTGTGTGTCTGTGCATATAGGAGAATTTAAACTTTCATAGTCTCCCTGCAGTCTCAAATGGTACACTATAGTACTGTATTGTGTGGTATAGCAGTTACAGTACCTGGCTAGAATGCAGGAGACTGAGTTCAAATCTCTACCTAGCCATGAAATTCACTGAGCAACCTTGAGCCTAACTTACCTCTCAGGTATGCATGTATGCTCTTTATGAATTGTGTGGAAAAGCAGTGGAATAAAATATTAGATAAATATCTAAAAATGAACAAAACAGATGCATTTGAATAGTTTTAAATTCTATGAACAGTTTACTCATATTTTAACATATTTATTTATTTATTTATTTATGCATGCCTCTATATGTTTTTACTTCTATCTGCTTTAATTTTTGTAAGCTGCCTTGGGTCCTAGTTCTGAGGGAAAGATAGGATATAAATGATGCAAGCAAACTGCGGGAAGGGTTTGGCTCATCTGCTTATAGTCTAAACCACATTATATTACATGCCAGGTCCCGAGTCACTGAGAGAGACAGGGCCGTATCTTTAGACTGACTTCAATTATGTTCATTTTCAACCCTGAGCCTGGGAATCCCAGATTCAGTGGTGGCCAAGAGTGTGTTTGCACAGTTAAAACTAGAGCACCAGCTGCATCTTTTCCTTGAGATGCCAGATCTGGCCACAGTAACACGTGCATTGATAAACTACATGGGGCTGCCTTTGGAAATCGTTTGTAAATTCAGTAGGTCCAAAAACACTGCTAGACTGCTGACCGGGTCTGGTTATAAGGAACATATAACAATCTTGATGAAAAAACTTCACTGGCTACTGGTGTGTTTCTAGACAGAATTCAAAGTGCTGCTTATGATCTATAAAGCCCTATATGGAATGGGTCTAGATTATCTCCCTATATTGTACAGTCCTCCCTCCACACTTACAGGTTTGACCTTTGTTAATTTGATTATTCACGAGGCATGGTTCCTCCTCCCTTCCCTTGCATTCCTCACTCCAGGCTTGCCAGGCTTGTGTTTAAAATGGATTTTTTTTTCCTTTGGGTGAGCAAAGTCTACCTCCCACTGCTGAAGGCATGACCTCTCTGCCATGTGGTTTCACAGTCTGCTGTATATTGGCTGCAGACTGTATATCGGCTGCTGTATATTGGCTGCAGACTGGCCAGGTGTTCCCTTTGCTCCTACCCCTCCCTTTTCAAGATGGCCACCAGAAATAATTAGAACTCCAAAACTCTCCTCTTCTCTGTCTGAGGGGAAAGTACCAGTAAGCGTTTAAGGTTGTCTTTTTTGATCCCCTCCAACACCAGGGCCAGAGGTAAAGGAAAGGAGGGGGGAAGCTCCAGAGGGGAATCACGGCAGAGAGCTATTCATAGGTTTTCCACTTTCATGAGGGTTCTGTGCCCTGAGGACTCATGAATGTTGAGGGGCTACTGTACTGTATTGTATGGGTTGTTATAGTGTTATGTTTATTGTCTTTGTCCCTTACTGTATATGTTGATATTCTACCCTTTCGTGAAAAGAGCATTATAAATAAATAAATGTTGTTGTTGTTCATAGAATCATAGAATTATAGAGTTGGAATAGACCACAGGGGCCACTGAGTCCAACCCCCTGCCATGCAGGAACACACATCAAAGCATTCCCAACAGATGGCCATCCAGCCTCTACTTAAAAATCTCCAAAGAAGGAGACTCCACCACACTCCGAGGAAGCATAGTCCACTGCCAGACAGCTTTGACTGTCAGAAAGTTCTTTCTGAGGTTCAGGTGGCATCTCTTTTCCTGCAGCTTGAATCCATTGCTCCTTGTCCTAGTCTCTGGAGCAGCAGAAAACAAACCCACTCCCTCCTTGACATGTTGTTGATACTGTTGTTCATGATGATGATGATGATGATCAGAGTATGCCCAGTCTTTAAGATCTGCAGGGGAAGGCTCTCTCAGTCCAGCTACAATCAAAGATACAGTTAGTGAGGACTCACGAAAGAGCATTCTGTCTTCTCCCAGGCTTTGGAATTCTCTTCTGAGACAGATAGGGTTGGCCCCCTCTTTGCCTTCTTTTTACCAGCAGTCAGAGACCTTCTTATCTAAACATGCCTTCAACTTTTAGCTGGTTGGGATAGTGGTGTGTTGGTTTTTAATATGCAATAGGTTTTAATGTGTTTGAAACTGTTCTCAATTAATGTTTTTAAGTAGATTGCTATTTAATGCTTTTTTAATTTTTGTATTCAGATTCTTTTTGCTCTTTTGTTTTCATTTACAGTTCTTTTGGTTCCCATAGAGGAGAAAAGCAGGATATTAAACAAACAAACAAATAAATATATAAAATTTAACTGAATGAATCTTTGGGAATAATGTAGTGATAGAAGGGTGGAAGATTGTGGTAGGATGATTCTGAGTATCTTGGTCCAAAACAACTAACTTTTCTGAGCTCTGATTATCAGCTATGTCATCGCCTGTCATGTCATGCTACTTCTCTGCCAAAGCATTCCATATCCAACCTCAAATTAAAAATCACAACTTAAAGTTAAAATCCAACTTTGCCAACACCTCTCACTGAGTGATTTGAGTTTTTTTAAAGGAATCCGTGCTCAGTGCTTGCCAGCTTCTTAATCAGGTAAGGTCGCCATGGATGTGCTGCCCAATAAGCTGCATGTGGGCTTCTGTGTGTGTCACAGCCCCACTGACTTTAATCAGATTTTTCTCATTAAAATCCAAATCAGCGCTGAGCAAAGGCTGAAGATTTGGCTTGTTGAAGCTGGAAGCGATAGAGATCTTTAGAGATAGCCACTTAGAAGGCGGTGTCATTATCTTTCAGCCTAGCCAAACTTGGCAGTCATGTCCTCTGCTTTGCTTTAACCACAGCTGCTATCTTAACAAAAATAAGCATGAAAAACACCCATTTAGCAGGTAGCACACTGAAAAAAAGTCAGTCTAAAACAGCGTGTGTGTGTGTGTGTGTGTGTGGGCAGGGGGATGGGAGAAGTGTAGAAACGTGAATGGAAATCATGGCATTTTCAAAAGGATGAACAAAAGTTATGTATGGATCCAAGATACATTCTTCCTAAGGGTTCCTTTGACAGTGCAAAGAGCTATACGTGGCTTCTGGGTGGGAAGGAACTCTTTAATTTTGAAGATTGATTTTCAGAAATGGCCATTTTTGAAAAACGTGAAACCCTGTCTGCATACATGTGTGAATGAGTGTGCGACTGTGTTTGTGTTTGTGTGTGCATGTGTGCGCGTGTGCATGCATAAGAGAGAAACAGAGATTCATTTGAAAGATAATCACCATTCCTTCAAGCTTCTAGGAGGACAGTTGTCTCTTTTTGCCAGAAAAAATGGGTGATCCATGGGAAAAGGGTTCTTATTGATAGGGCAAAAAATAGCATAGGGGCAGAATATGTAGACCCAGAGTGGTATTTCACCCACTGCTGGTCTAAAGGCAAAATTAATGTGCTTCAAATGCATCTGAAGAGAGACGCTGTGTTCAGGTGTTTCTATTCTATTGCCAAACTGGGGAAGCTGAAGTACTTAAGAGAGGAGACAGATGTCATAGGCATAACAGGAACCTGGTGGAATGGAGAGAACATGTGGGAAGCAACCATCTCTGGATACAAACTCTATAGGAACAACCAGTATGCTGTAGTGGAAGTAGTATTGCTGTGGACACTAGGAACAATATTATATCAAGTAAGCTTTCTTCTTACTTGCCATCAAGACAACTTTGACTTATGTTGACCCAATGGATGACAGACTTCCTTGTTATCAGAAGCCCTGTTTAGGTCAGGACCATGGCTTCCTCAATGAAGTCCATCCATCTCTAATGTGGCCTTCTCTTTTTCCTACTGGCTTCCACTTTAAAAAGCATAATCATTTTTTCACATCTGTCATGTCATCTCATGGTATGTCTAAAGTTCAATGGCCTCAGCTTAGTCACTTTAGCTGCTAATCAGGCTTAATTTGCTCTTATTATCTATTTATTTGTGTTTTTGACCGTCAATGGTGTCCCCAGAACTCTCCTCCGGTATCATACTTCAAATGAGTTTACTTTTTGTCCTCTCAGCTTTCTTCTGCTTTCACATTCATACATAGGAATTAGAAATACTATGGCATGAATGATCCTGTCTTCAGTATTCAACGATGCACTTTTCCAATTGAGAATCTAATCTTCCAAGTGTTTTCTTGTGATAACTTGATTACAGTCTTCATTTTGATTGATGACTGAGTCAAGGTATAGAAAAATCTTCAACTGTTTTGATGCCTTCATCATCTACTTCAAAGTCATATTAATTTTCCTTGATCATTATTTTGTATTCTTAATATTCAGCAGTATCTTGCTTTTTTGCTTTCTTCCTTAAAATTCATCAACAGCTGTTCCAAATCTTTGATGTTTGCTGCTAGTAATATTGTGTCATGTGCTCCTCCTTAAAAAATATATATTGTTACCTCCTCTACCTTTTGTTACCACCGTGAACTGGCCTGGCCTGGCCTTTGGTAAACTTTAGATATCATTTTGATATCATAATTTGTCACTGCTCTGCCACCAGCCAAGTGTTTGTGAGGCCGCCGAACAAGCACGATGCTAGGCATGGCTATTATATGCTAAATCATTTCTGTTTACACCAAGGCAAGCCAGAAACTGCCAGATCTGAGTTTAGGAGACCTCCTGAAACAAACACCTTCATTACAAATGCGTGTTAAAACAAAGAGACCTCTGTCCCGAGTGGGCATCTTGACGAGCTTAGTGTTTAACGGTCAAGCTAGCTGCATTTACATACTAGTCATACTATTGTCAATTCGGACCTTAACTCAATCGTGTAAATTCTGACCTTTCGGAGACATTGTCTCCAGCCCAAAACTCATTGTTTTCACCCGAGACCAGACTAGCCCACGGCCATACCTCTCCCAATAAAACCCCCCAGTTCCGAGAGCTCTTTGGAAAGCTCGGATCTCTTGCCGGACTACCCTGCCGCCGCTTCATTCTGCGAGCTCCCCATGGCCGCTGTGCTGAGTTTCCTCCTCTCCAATTGGACTTCTTCAGGACTACGAGAAAGGTGACGTATCATCCATTTCCCCCAAACTCTTATTCCTATTTCTAGTTAGCTGAGTGGTTGTGTTTTCTTAATAATTGCTATCTGTTTAATAAATATCACTGTTGCCATTTTAAAACTGTTTGACCGCTCACTGACCCGACGCTGTATACATTGGGTAAAAGATTCCCGCTAAGTTACCCTGCCTCTCGTTAGCATAAGAGAGTGCTCCAGCTAATTTTCCCATCTTTGCTTGGTTTGATTTGGTTATTTGGGCGCCCCTCCCAGGACCCCCTAGTTACAGGGTAACACTTTCACGTCTTTTTCTTCTGTCTTGTGTACCATTAATTTTGATACACCCTTGCCTGACACTCTTGCTGATCAGAAACCATTCTGCTTCTCCATATTCTGCCCTAACAGTGGCTTCTCATTCACTGCTATGCATCAGGAAAATCAGATGTTGTGGCACTCCCATGTCTTTTAGAGTGATCCATAGTTGTTGTTGTTTTAGATGATTTACACAGTCAAAGGCTTTGCCATTATCTATGAAGCACAGGTTGAATTTCTTCTGAAAGTCTTTGGTATACTTCATTAGTTATTACATGCTTTCAAGAATATCTTTAGTGCTGCTTCCTCTTCTGAACCCAGGTTGGACATCTGGCATTTCTCATTCTCTATATAGCAAAAGTCTCGAGACTCCAAAAGTAATTTAGTATTAGGAGCACACCATCACTTTCTGATTAAAATGCTCAAGGGAATCTTGACATGGAAAATAAAATCATCAAGGCATCTAAAGCAGTGCTAGTCAAAGTGGTGTTCCACAGACGGTGTTGGTCCACAATGAGTTTCCAGGAAACTAAGTGAATATGATTATAATATGGCAGAAATCTGGTACCAGTCCCTGGCACACTAGGTGAAAAATGTAGACCTACCATATCAGTTAGCTTAAGATCTAAAGATGATAACATTATAATCAGTGATGACATGACATTACCTATTGTTACATTGACTGATTAAATGCATGGTCAGAACATAAGAAAGAAATAAAATTTCTAGATAGCCCGTATGACCGAGCCTTAGAACAAGGTGGTCACAGAACCAATGAAGAGCGAGGTGACCTTGAACTTAATCCTAAATGGTATTGCTTGCAACCCAGCACAAGGTATGAGCATATGGCTGAATCAAATGTAATTTACATTTAAGTGGGATAATGACAATAGATGGCTACATACCACCTCCAGTGGTTTGGCTGGGGGTTTCCCACAGGCATTTGCAAACTAAATTATGTGCTCCTATTAAAGAAGAGGCTATGTTGATAGTAGTACTGCTGGTAAGGTTTCCCATGTCAGGGAGGCTTTTGCTGAGGAGCCAGACTAAATGGGCCAAACAGCTACTGGGTGCTGACACTGACAGAGGATCTCTCAGAGACAACAACAGTGGCACCATAGCTAATATAGTCTTCCCCCACTTCTGTGGGTTTCATTTTCATGGATTTATTTCTGGGTTTCTTCAACCCCTCCCCCCCCCTCAAGTGCTTCTTTTCTGGGGGAAGCTTCTCACTCAGTGGCTCAGATGAAGTGGAGTATCCCTTTAAAAACCTCCTTCTGGTCCTCCTCTTCCTCTACCAGCTGCTGCCTGGCCAACTAAGCACAGATCACAGCCTGATTTCATAGCACCACAAATCCTCTTCTAACGGATCTCACACAACCAAGGAAGGAGATGGGCAGGAAAGAGGAAGTATAGGGCCACCATTCCTACCCTCTTCCTTTCCTTATCCTTTCCATGATCTGGTTTGGACTCACTCTCCCCACCATGCCTTGCCCCCCTTCACACAGACACAGACACGTGCACATTTTGATATGTGTGTTTTTTTCAACTTTTGCAGGGATCCTGTGCCCCTAAACCAAGCAAATGTGGCAGGCCAAATGTATTTGTTAGTACTGTGCAGAAGAAGGCAATGGTTAACCACTCTTGAAGCTTTCTACTTTGATACCCTATAAGGAGACAGTCCAAAGTGAAACAAGAGATAGTGTCAGAAGGTGTGAGTCGCAGGTTCCAGATGTGACTTCCTCAGCTACAGGGGAAGAACAGAGGACAACCACAAGTAGTGCTGTGGATAATGAGACAACTGGGCCAAAACCAAAAGGATGTTCTGCTGTTGACATGCTCAGAGATGAAAGAAAAGTCTGAAGATGAACAACACACAT
Organism: Iguana delicatissima; assembly: GCA_948472985.1. NCBI lineage: Eukaryota > Metazoa > Chordata > Lepidosauria > Squamata > Iguanidae > Iguana > Iguana delicatissima. Next base: position 1,794,425 of record CAOKZL010000075.1, on the reverse strand, counting down.
TACTGGATACACATTACAGGAAAATGAAATGCAAGAAACATGAATCAGGGAAGCTAGACATAGTAGAACAAGAAATGAAATTTATAAATATTGCAATACTTTGGTTGAGTGAGCTAAATTGGACAAGAATGGAATATTTTGAGTCAGAGAATTACAGTGATTTACTCAGGAAATGAAAATCTAAGAAGAAATGGGGTGGTATTCATAGTGAGGAGAGATGTAGCAAAAGCTGTCAAAGGATATAATGCAAATCTGACAATATCAATAAGGCTTAAGGGAAAACCCATCAATGTAACAATAACCCAAATTTATGCTCCAACTACAGAAGCAAAAGAGGAAGAAATTGAAAGATTCTACACTGGAGTCCAAGAGGAAATTGCTTACACAATAAAATGAGACATGATGCTAATCATTGGCGATTGGAATTCAAGAGAAGGAAACAGCACAGAACTAAAAATTATAGGCAAATTTGACCTAATTTTACAAGGCCAACAGTTAATTCATTGCAAACACCTCAAGCAACCCAAGAGGCAACTGTATACATGGATATCATCTGAAGGCCAATACAGAAATCAGATAAGACTAAATAAGTGGAAGCAGAAGATGGAGAAGCTCCATTTTCTCTGAAGAAACAAAACCAAAAGCAGATTTTGCCACAGACCATACACTGTTAATACCATAATTCAGAGTAAAGTTAAAAAAGAGCACCAGATCAATCAGTTTGCCAAAATACAACCTGAAGAACATCCCTTTAGAATTTAAAGAAGATGTAAAGATAGATAGATAGATAGATAGATAGATAGATAGATAGATAGATAGATAGATAGATAGATAGACAGACAGACAGACAGACAGACAGACAGACAGACAGACAGACAGACAGATTGATTTGCACTTCTGGCTAATTGACCAGGAGCCAGAAGAACTCTAGACTGAAACCAGGGACACTGTTGGGGAAAAATTCAAAAAGAATGCAGCCAAAAAGAAAAGCCTCACTGGATGGCAGATGAAACTTTCAAGCAGTTAAGGACAGACAAGTTGCAGAAGTAAAAGGGTCAGAATTGTGAATGCAACTGTTCAATGACTCATATACAAAGAGAAAGAGAACTAATACAACAATCAATGTAGAGAAATAGAATACCACAGTAAAAAAGGTAGAACAAGAGACCTCTTCCATAAGATCCAGGAACTCAAAGAGAAATTTAAACCATGAGTGGGGATGCTCTACAAGCAGTGGGGAACATGCTACATGATCAAGAAGAAATAAAAAATCAATTGAAACAATATACTGAAAAACTATATAAAAGAATGATGATTCATTAATGGAAGAAGCATTTGAAAATGCAGAGGTGAAACAGAAACAGAAGTGAAAACTGTACTCAAAACCCTTGGGAGAAATAAATCACTAGGAACACATGGTGTATTAATATAGATATTTCAAGCAACAGAGACAGAATCCATTCAAATTCTTACTAAAATCTGTCAGCAAATATGGAAAGCAAAAGAATGGCACACAGACTGGAAACACTTGATCTACATTCCAATTCCCAAGAAAAGGGATGCCAGGAAATGTAGTAACCACTGGAACATTGCATTAATCTCCCACATAAGCAAAGTGATGCTCAAAATTCTATAACAAAGACTTTTATCATATACGAAGTGAGAAATGCCAGACATCCAAGCTTCAGACAGAAAAGGAAAAAAGCAGAAGGGATCATGTTGCAAACATACATTGGATGATGGAGCACACAAAAGAATTTCAGGAGATCTGCCTGTGATTTATAGATTATAGCAAAGCCTTTGATTGTGTAGATCATTAAAAGCTTTGAGTCACTCCTAAACAAATGGGGGTACCACAGCATTTGATTATCTTAATGCGTAACTTCTACGCAGGACAAGAGGCCACTGTTAGGACAAAACATGGAAAAGCAGGATGTTTATTAGTTGGCAAGGGGGCCAGACAAGGCTGCATTTTATCATCTTATCTGTTTAACTGGTACACTGAGCATATCATATGCAAAGCTGGATTAGATACTGAGAAAGGAGATGTGAAAACTTGAGGAAGGAACAAGCAACTATTTAAGATATGCAGATGACACTGTACTACTAACAGAAAATAGCAAAGACTTAGAATGATTACTGAAGAAAGTCAAGGAAGAAAGTGTAAAGGCAGGTTTACATTTGAAGATGACCAAAGACAGTATATCTAAGTTTGAAGCAGACAATGAAGACACTGGGATAGTGAAAGATTTCCTATACCTTGGCAAGGTGGAAGGCAGCAGGAAAAGAGGAAAACCAGAGTGCAGATGGGTCGATAATCAAGAAAGACACAGCTCTGAATCTGTAAGTCTCGAGGAGGGCTGTTATGATAGTGTGACTTAGAAGCCCCTCATTCATAGGGTTGTCATAAGTTGAAGTTGACTTGACAGCAGTTAACAAGTCTAAATAAGTAAGTTCTTCAAACTATATTCTAGCTTGGCCCTCAGATACTCACTCCACCACTAGCAATCCCTCAGCTTTCTCCTTAGAATAAAATTACATCAGCCAAAGCTGGCCAAATGGCCTCCTCCTGAGCACTGACATTCATAATCCCAAAATGTAAACAAAAAGCCCAGTAGTTACACTCTATATACACAGAGACCAAACTTACTGTAGTTCACTTCCATGTTAAATGAGGGATTTTATCTTCAGCTTTTACAATTAAGGCAGTATGTACCTTACCCGTTCCCAAAATAAGCATGGATTTTTAAAAAACATTGCCAGCTGTTTCCTTATGTTGGATTTGGCATCTGTTTCCAGAACAGAATAAGTACAGGTTTCTGGGTGAGGGAAGAAACTATGAATTTAAAAACACATACACTTTCTTTTCCTCTCTGCTCCTTACACACGCAATGAAAGCTGTGGTGGTAGAGGCGGCACTGAGTCTGACTGCGGACGGGGCATGGCACACACAGAGAGGTTGGTATTTTAATGCATGCAGTGCAGAGGCTGGCAAAGCTATTGATGCTCAGTTCTTGACCTTTCTGGCTTTTATTACTTGTTCATCTCAGGGCTGAGATATTGTTTCCAGCACTATGCAGTGGATGGTTGTAGTAGAAGAAGATCACAAGATAAACATGAGTCAATAGTGTAACTGTTGGCTAAAAAAGTCAATGCAATTCTAGTGTCCAGATCAAGGGAAGTAGTAGTGCCACTCTATTCTGCTTTGGTCAGAACTCAAATGGAATACTGTGCTCAGTTCTGGGCACCACAGCTCAGGAAGGATATTGACAAACTGGAACACATCCAGAGAAGGGCAACCAAGATGAAACCAAGCCTTACTAGGAACCTTGGTCTGGAGACCAAGCCATATGAAGAATGACTTAGGACGTTGGGCATGTTTAGCTTGGAGAAGAGAAGATTGAGAAGTGACGTGATAACCATATTTAAATATCTGAAAAAATGTCATATAAAACAAAGAGTGGGCTTGTTTTCTGGTGCTTCAGAACACAAATGGATTTAAATTACAAAAAAAAGAGGTTCCACCTAAACCTGAGAAAGAACTTCTTAACTGTAAGAACTGTCCAACAGTGGAATAGACGGCCTTGGGAGGTGGAGATGGATAATTAGAGGTCTTTAAACAGAGGCTGGATGGACATCTTTCAGGAGTGCTATGACTGTTTATTCCTACATGGCGAGGGTTGGAATAGGTGGCCCTTGTAGCCCCTTCCAACTCTTAAGAGTTTGTGATTCTATGATTCCATGACAAGTGGGGATGGACTTTTTAATGGTTTCAAGGTTCTTGTTGAAATTATCCATTTTGCATCTCCCAAGATTTAACTGTCAAGGTGCGCCTTGCCTCAGAAATCTCTAGCTTTGTGATGTATCTGGCACATTACAGGGAAATAAAATATGCAAAAACTGTTCATATATTTTAAAAATCTGAACTGTTAAAATGCATAGATTGAAAAAAATATGCACAAACACTCTTTAGTCAATGGGAAAATGTGTACCAATATGCATATGTTAGGAAAGATGTATAAATGTGATTACCGGATCTGTGTATGGAAAATGCATACCAATGCATTAGTAAAGGAAAAAAAAAATAGCCTCACAGCCAAACATAAACAAAACAGAGAATGGCAATAAAGGTCGAATTTAGAGAAAGACCATGAAATCAAGACTAAGGCTTCTTTGACACTATGCAAGTATACCACTTGGGTATCACTTTAACTTGACCTCAAAACACAAAAACAAGACAAAAGGGGACATAGATTTACATACGTTGGTCAAGGCATCATCATTATAACTGCAATGAAGGAGCTGCATCATTGTAGCTACAACTGAAAATGCCACACACACACACACACACACACCCAACATACCTTCTCAGCCTGGACGCACCCAACTGAAGCCTTTCTAAAGTGCTAGAGATTGCAGTGCTTGAAAGGTACATCCACAGCACACTAACAGTCCTGGTCATGGGATATCTTGAGAACAGGCAGTTAGAGAAACCCTTGGGTCCAGTCACAACTGCTTGTCTCAAAGCATCCTGCAACCAGGAGCGTACTCTATGGATGACATTTTCCAGCATGCCAATCTCTAATGCTTCAGAAATCGAGTTTGTGATATAATAATTGTTGAACAGAATGCCAGCCATTCATTTTTTTATTATTTTGATTTTGCTAAAATACACACAATTTGAATCTAAATCATCAAAATCTTATCAATATTTCCATATATAAACAATTGTTTTGTATCCTATTTAGAGTTCTAGTTAACAATAAGACAATAAGACAATAGAATAAATCATAAATATACAAGAAGAATAACTTCCATATATATTATATTCAGTTCCTGATCTTACATTTCTTAATGCTTATTCTACACTTCTTTACCATCTTTCTTATCCCCTCCTATAACCCTCCTTATTACCTTCTTCATTCTAATTCCTTCCTTTTCACTTTAGCCTTCCATCTTCCCTTCTTCTCTTATCTCCTAATTTTCCTAGAACTTTATCCTTCTTCTGCACCTTCTCTTGCCTTCCTTCACTTTCACAAACCTTCTTCGCCTACTATTACCTTCTTGTCTCCCTTTTCTATCACCTGATTCAAATTCTATCCCCGATTCTATTTCCTCCTTTCAGAATATATACGTCTTTATTATAGCTCTTTTCTGTTTCTTGTTTGATGTTTATTAAGGCTTGCTATCCATCTATCTGTTTAATAATAGCATTAATAATTCCCCTGACTTTCCCTAAATGATTCTCCCCATTCCCTTTTCCAGAGTTTCTTAAGTGATTCCCATTCCTGTATCACATCGGAGTAGGTCCTCCTATAATTATAACTTATTCTAAAAGTAAGTAAATCCAATTGATAATATTCTAGAATTTTTTCTATCCACTCTGTCTGATCTGGAATTTTATCTGTCTTCCAATACGATGCATATAATATTCTAGCAGCCGTAATCATATAGAGGATTATCCGACTATATTTTTTACGATACTTGACCTCTACAGTATCTAATATGTTTAATAGGTAAATTTCTGGGAGAAAATCTACTTTAATATTAAGTATTTGTACAATCTTTTTATGAATTTGCTTCCAAAATTTTCTGGCTCTACTACAGGACCACCATAAGTGGAAAAAAGTCCTTATTTCTTTTTTGCATTTCCAGCATTTATTATCATTATTTTTATAAATCTTGGATAATTGCAAAGGGGTTAGATACCAACGAAAAAGCATTTTGTAGAAATTTTCTTTAAGAATGGAGCAAACTGTAAATGTACGGGCCTTTGCCCAAATTTGGGTCCAAGTTTGAAGTGCTATATTCTTTCCAAAATCTTGTGCCCATTTCAACATATATTCTTTGATAAATTCCTCTTCTAATTCACCATTCATTTATATTTACAAATACAAATTTATTAACTACAATTTCAACAGAAATACAACTGCTTTCTTCAAAGCAGGGAAAGCTATACAGGGGCCCTTCATGCCCGTTCTCATTTTGATGGACAGTTGTCAATCTACCCACAGTGTGGTCTTCCTCTTTCCTACTGCTGTCAGAGCTGTCCAGCAGTGGAATAATCTGCCTCGGAGTGTGGTGGAGTCTCCTCCTTTGGAAGTTTTTAAGCAGAGGTTGGATGGCCACCTGTTGGGAGTGCTTTGATGTGTGTTCCTGCACAGCAAGGGGTTGGACTGGATGGCCCCTGGGGTCACCAAGCATTACAGTCTTTTCCAGTGAGGCCTGTTGTCTCATGATACGTCCAAAGTACAACAGCCTCAGTTTAGTCATATCTGTTTCTAGCAAGAGTTCAGGCTTGATTTGTTCCAAGACCCATTCATTTGTCTTTTTAGCAGTTCATGGTATCCCAAGAACTCTTCTTCAGCACCACACTTCAAATGAATGAAGTGTTGTAGTTATTTTAAAACAAAAAAATAGTCTATAGAATTAAAACCATTTAAAAACTCATCAAAAGACACGATGTAAAAAAACAACACAGCAGCACATTATTAAAAGCCCATTTGCAATCACTTCCTAAAAGCCGGATGGAATAAGAAAGTTTTCACTTGCTGGAAAAGGAAGAGCAATGAGACAGCTTTCCTATTCTCAATAAGGTGGGAGTCTCAAACTTTCAAAGCAGACCTTGAGAAGGCCTTCTCTGTTGCTCCCAACAAATGCGAAAGGGGAGGCAGTAGAGAGAGAGAAGGGCTCCTTTTGAAGACTTTAGATCTCAGACAGGCCTGTACAGGGAGATACAGTCCTTTGGATAGCCTGGACCTGAGCCACATAGGGCTTTATATGTCATAATCAGCACTTTGAACTGTTCCTGGAAAAGGACTGGTAGTCAGTGAAGCTGTTGCAACAAGGAAGTTGTATGCATGTGCTAGACTTCTAAGATATCACAAGAAGCTTCTTTAAGAATGCAGAAATGTGGGGGAACTGAGGCTGAGGGAATGTATATTTTTCTCCTCTCTACCATGGAAGAGTAGCGGAAGGGGTGGGAGATCCATCCCAGCCCTTGTTTAGTAGGAAGCAGGCTAGAAAAATAACAATAGCTGCCAGTTTACTAAGTTTGGAGTTCTTTATTTCAAAATCTGTTTGCTACGCAAAATTGCATTATTAATGATCTATTTAAAACATACTCATCAGGCCTTTTTTTTTTTTTTTTTAAAGAACTTTGAAAAATATTTCAGACAGCTCACTAAATGATTGTATAGGAACCTGGACACTGACTCATGAGTTGTATAGAGAAATATATTACCATCTGCTCCAATGAATGTAATTATGCTGTCGCTTAGACCTGACTGATCACCTCCATGGTGCGAGAGAACCATGCGATCTGTCCTGTTCTATCATCACTCTTAAATCCTTCCTAAAATACACAAAAGGAAAGCAAAAGGCAAAAGAACAAATTATCTGACATGGGAGGCAGGAAACACACATTTAAAAATGAAAATAGCTTTCCTAACAGATTGTTATTTGGAACCAGATAAATGGGGAGAGCAGCAATGGTCTCTATATGCTACCAATGTTCTAATTACGTCCCATTCTTCTGGGAATCACTGTTTTTTCTCCTCCTTGTGAAATATGGCCTTATTTTGTATTACAAGAGAGCAATGAATGAATACAAGTTGAAGGGTCTGTAACAAAACAAAACAAAATTACCTATATATTTTAGGACCCTTTGGGCAAGTTCTAAAATAACCTTTATAAGGCCCCAGTTCTGTCGAAACAGGCAGTGTGCACACAGAATTTCATCCCCGTTTCCCACAAAATGTTACCTTCTGGCATCCTTTATGAGAATGCTGGAGTAGACAATTTTGTAATTGATATCACACCCTCTATCATTTCACAGAAAAAACAAACAAACCAGGGCACATGTGGCCAAGCAACATCAGAATGTGGTCAAGATTAGCAGTAGTTATCACTGAAGAAGGGCACACAAGCTAGGAAAGGCTCCATCAGTTTGCTTTTGCTTCAGCCTATTGGAAAACAGCAAGACTCTGCCCTCTCCTCTCCCCTTTGTTGAGTTAACTGAGAGTCTTATCACACCACACCTTAATACCACGTTGTTCCGTTGGAATCCCACTATAGCCATTCTGTGATGGGATCAGGTTATTAATGCTTTCACACTGTTCTTCCCTCTGCATTACAGAGTCATTGCAAGTCCTTTTCCTCACCCCACACCTCATGATTGGTCGGCAGGTTATGGGACAAAGATCTTGGGAGGGACAACCTGAGAACACCCATACCATACCCACTACTGGATCAGCTACAGAAGGAAGTGCTATGAGAAAACCACACTCCCACATATAACTATAACTAGATTGTTGTGGAAAAGGGGGGTCATTAACAGATTATTTGCAGCATGAAAAAAGGACACGCTTCAAATGGATTGTAATGCAATAGCTGCTGGAGAGCAACGATGTTGTGCAATACAACTGATACAAAACCAGGAATAATGCATTGCTCTGGTGGTATGGCACCTTGGTAAGATAAGGCCTCAGTGAACTCTGCTTTTGCACTTTGAACTCAAGTTTGCAGCACCTGAAGTAAGCCAGGGACCAAGAGGTGAAAGTGGGAGGAAGAGAGAGAAACTGCAACATTTTAAAAGCAGCTGAAAAGGTTGGAGGGCAGAGGATTAATGAGGACTGTCCCTGCCAAATTGGAACAGTTGGGGTGTATGTGATATCCAAGACCAGTGTCCCCAGCATAATACCAGAAAGGAAAGTTATCTGCAGCACAGTGTAGGTGAGAGATATCCCAGGGATGTTCCAACATTAGCATTGTTAACGTATAGTGAGGGATGCTGGTGTCGTGGTAGATGCATTGATGTGTTAACAGCCTTTCACCATCTAATATACAAAAGTCAAAATTTGTCTGTTTGTACATATGAGGCAGAGAAGACATCATATGATTGGCAGTATCAAGCAAGAAGACTTCAGACGATTGGCTGCCTGAGAAGATTTTATAGAATCCTAGGGTTTGCAGTTCAGGGGTGGGGGCTTTAGAATTCTCAGCCAGAGAGTTCTTGGGCTGGCCGGCTGCTATGGAGATGATGCCTAGCAGCAAGGTAGAGGGCAGTGTATTCCCTCAGAAACCCAACCTCTGCATGTTAATAACTCTGAATACAGACTGGATGGGGGAATATTGGGAAAAGTTACAGGTACTGGACAAGACAGTTTGAAGAATTAGAGACACAAGATCTCAGGTCTATGTATTTCAATCACATCTAATTCCTAAGGTAAGGTAAGGTAATTCCTAAGGTATTTCTAACAAGTATTACCTATGAGAAAATAAAAAACCGAGCAACACTGGGTATATACTCTAGTAACTTATGAAAACCTACAGCAGAACTGTGCAAAGCATGGGTGATCCCATGGCAGATACGATCAAAGAACAGCTTTTATAATATTGAAAAGAGTGTTAAACAGAATGGTGAGTGAAAATAAAAAGGAGAACCAAAGAATCAAAGAAAGGGTCCATTTGGGGAAAAAAGAGTGTCTTTTTTTTTTAATCACCAGTAATGAAAAAGTAGAGAAAGACTGTGGACTGCTTGTGAAATAAACAAAGCTATCACACTCTACAGCAATTTGCACTTCCTGAACTGTTTTCAAGTACATCTTGTATTGAGGATATTAGAAGGATCTGACCAAGACATTACTAGCGCAATTGTGATGGTCACTAGAGGTCTGGATCAGGAGGTGTGGAATAGGATGATAGGCTCCAGAATTAATACGCTTAGCAGGGCACATTCTACCACCCAACGAATAAGCACTGGATTGCAGCTTTACATATTGTCAGAATCCTATTTACAACTTATGGCACACTTCACGATAATATTAGGTAAATATCCGACATGCTTGCCAAACCATCGTGTTTGGCACACAGCCAAGCTGCTCTTGATTAATAACTACTTGAGTATTTCAATACAAGTTGCAATTTATTTTGCTAAAGTATTTAAATCTGTACTTAATAAAGTGAGGAATGTATATGAATCAGAGAATCCAGGCTTCTAATTTTAAATTTATATCCTGAATAGAATAAATTATTAAGGCCCCTGGAAAGCTGCTCTGCATGACAAGGGAGGAAAAAAATTGCACCTCACTAAGAGGAAATTCTTCTTCTATTTTTGCCTGATTTATACAAACCCTTTGACAATATAGATGGGTATTTTACCCCATGCAAGGAGGATATATTTTTAATACCTGCAATACAGAAGTAGTCTCATTCTCATGCTAAATCAAGGTTAAAGTGTAATGGAGAAAGATTGGCTTATCTAATTAACTCTCTAGCATCTCGAAACTTATTGCAAGCCTGCAAGCATGAAAAATATTGTAATGTTCTTTAAATTATTTATTAAGCAAGCTCTGGATTTTATATTTTTATTATTGAAGAACCAACAAGAAAATCCCACACACACACACACACACACACACACACAATTTCCTCTCTGTATAGTTGGTACATTTGTGGCTAATTGTTCCTTCCTTTCGTCCAAATTTATTTATAACTTGGGGTACTAATTATGCTCCCTCATGGACTACATTCTCACCGCATCTGCTTTCATTAGAGTGGCATAACTTAATCTGGAAACAAAATGGGTCTATTTCTTTTGGTTTTATTTGACCTAGATCAAAAGTGGACAGCTTTCTACGGCTAGAAACTGGTCTGGACAGTGGGAGCTGCACCACTGCTGGACTTGCTGCAAATTTTGTTGCTTCTGAAACGGTAAAGACTTCTGCAGTTTAGGAAGGGGCGTTTAGAATTCTCAGCCAGAAAGCTCTTTGTCCTCAGTAAACTACAAACCCCAGAATTTTACAGGCTGCTGAAAATGGAATAATAGCATTGTAACAGTGTAGTGCAGACGGACCCTCTATGTCTTGCAACCACACATGACTCAGAAATACTGGAGGACGCTCTGACTGGGATCATTCTCAGAGTTATACCCCACCCCTGCAACTTGCACCTTTTCCAATCTCTGTGCTAGATACAAGAAAATTTTCCCAGAAGAGAAAATATTAGGGTTTAGGCTCCTTCTGAAAACTGAGCAACAGAAGAAAAAGCCAACAAGCAGATAGCATCCTAGGAAGATGAGCCAATATGGCCCATTAGAGCCAACGTGGTCCAATAGTTTTGAATCTTGGACTTGGATTCCAGCAGACCAGGTTTGAGTTGCTTGTTGGACATGGAAACCCACCAAGTAATCTTGAGGAAGTCATACAACCTCTGAACAAATCTTGCAAAGAAAATCCCATATTAGGTTTGTCTTAGGCTGTCTGTCTACTATCATCTCTGGACAGACTGAAGTGTCCATGCACACATCACCACCATTGAATAGTATTGGCCACAATCATTCACATTTTTTGCTATTCGCGGGGGGTCATGGAAACAAACTGCCCCAGATACGGAGGGCCCACTGTTTCTCACATTTCATGTCTTTCTGCAGCAACATTTGAGTGAGGGGTGGAGTAGAATTTGAGGCATCACAGTGATGAAAGAAAAGAATGAGAACCAGAACCTTCTGCTTCACTCTACCTTTAGTTAATAAATTCTGATGACTTTTCTGCAGGGGCAATACCCCAGACTCTCTTAAACCAATTTCTATTGTGTATCCTAAGGGTGTTTTCTAATCACTCTCCTTCTGCCATAGCATATTTGTGGCTTATAGCATGAAAAAGTGAATAGCTGTTGTGTTGCCAGACAATGGTTGGACACAGATGTGATCCACAGCATCCCAAATTAAATGAATTCTAGTTAGGGTAGTTGAGGAAAGTTTCTTCCCTTCTGATGGGAAAATCAGTGAGTGTTACTTTCTTCTACATCAGAATTTTTAAATGCATTTTTACTGACCGTGATCTAAAAATAGATGGACACACACACTTACCAGTGTTTCTCAAAAGATTACATTATAATAAAAAAAGTGTATGGATTAATTTTTATCTTGATTCATGTCACTGCAATTGGGGGAGGGACACTTTTCTGTGAAATGTTGGCCTTACTATCTGCCTTTTTCTGGGGCTCTAATTAAATTTGTCAAGTTTATCACATTAGTCCTTCTTCTCTCTCTCTCTCTATGTGTATGTATGTATACACACACACACACACACACACACACATATACACGTATACACACAGACATACACAGACACACATGTACACACTCCATCTTTACTGGACAGAAAGATTTTTTCCAGTTATTAAAAATGCACATTTGTGCAGCTGTTAAGTAGGCCATTATTTCCCCAAGGCTTGAGGCAGGGTACAACATAGAGTAAAATACATAGATTAAAATACAACTAAAACACATCATAGATTAAAATAACACTAGAAACACATAAAACCGTTTAAATACATCAATTTAAAATTCGTAATTAAAAATTGACTGAGTAGGCCTGCTGGAAGAGATAGGTTATTAGTATTTCTAAAAAGTACTTTAGCACTTTTTATAGTTCATATAACCTTTTTTGTCATAAAATCTCTTCAGGGAGGTCATTCCACAGGCTAGGGACAACCAACCAAAAGGTCCGCTGGGTGACAGTTGCCAGTCTGGTTGGTCTAAACTGGCTGCTTTAAGTAAATGGCTCACACAGGATCTCAGTGTACAGAGTAGATTGTATGGGAGGAGATGATCCTGCAAATAATGGATCCAGTGAGAAAAGACAACCTATTATGTTTTCAATTTCTTCCAAAACTGAAATGCAGCATTTTATAACCTAGAGGCATGAGCAAGATATGTGATAAGCATCAACATCTCCTGCCACACGTCTCCAGTATTTGTCCATAGCTCCTGGGTAAATCTTATTCAAACTTTGTGGAGTCAGATACCATCTGCATTGTAATTATAAAAGCTTCCTCTTAAATTCAGGTGCAACGTAATCAACTATTCTGGTGCATTTCCAACTATTTAAAGATATGTGTTTGTGTTAAGTCAGTTAACCACTTAGTCTGACAGTTATTTTTTTTCTCCTGGTATTTAAACATAAATAGTTGCAGAGGAATTGCTCTTTGTTGAGGGAGGGATATAATTTTGAGCAAATAGACTTTCTGGGCAGCAAAGAGATTTTCTGAAGAGAAAACACTCTTTGCTTTTTTACTTTTTTTCTCGCAAAAACATTATTTCCCATGCAATAAAACTGTTTACTTCCCATGCACGAAAACTGTTTTTGTCACAGAAAATCCTATTTCCCATGTAAGAAAATTGTTTATTTCATAGAAAACACTATCACCTCTGCATGAAATCTGTTTTATTCACAGAAAGCAGGGGTTTTGCAAAAAATCATATATTTTTTCTCTACAAAATAATTCCTTCAACAACACTTTGGGATATTTGATCACAGGAAGATTACTGTGGTGGAATATTCATTTTCTCCTGCAATAGCTACTGCAATTATTTATCTTTGTATGCAAGAACAAAATAGTCAAGGATTTACACCTCTAGTCTTCAGAGTGAGGGAGAGGAATCTCATGCATGCGTACATAAAAAACACAAAATTAGATCTACATCAAAAGCCCGAATTAGGCCATTTCCACACGGGGATATAGCCCGCGCTGGGACGACCTCACCAGGAGGTCGTCTACACCGCGGGGTGCGGTAGGGCAGTTTGAAAAGGTGAGGTTCTACACCTCAAAGCGCCCTCACGTGGCCGCAGAGATGGCGCCGCGTGTTTTATAAGGACCACCTTTCAAGTTGTCTTTTTAAAACAAGAGCTCACTAGCCCGTCGCAGCGCCCCGTGAAGAACTGCAGGGGTGCACAAGTGCATCCCTGCACAGCTGCCTGGGGGCGGGCTTCTGGCTGGCGCGCTGCTCCAATTGGCAGAGTGCCGCCGGAAGCCACTGACCGACACTTTGGACGCTGCCAGATGCCGAACACGCGCTGCTCCCCGCATGGACAGAGCCACCCAGATTAAAGTAAGCTCCGTCCCCGCGTGTGCCACCCCGTTCCGCCGCATTTTGGGCCCTCCTGTGTGGAAAGGGCCTTAGTTAGAACTAAGCAGAGTAGACCAAATGAATTATTTATTGAATAGAAAGTCAATACATAGTAAATTCATTTATTCAATGGACCTACTCTAGTTGAAACATAGGCCCTTTCCACAGGGGGGGGGGGGACACGGGGTAACATGGGGTAGGACAACCTCACCGTGGAGTGCGCTAGGGCAGTTAGAAATGTGGAGGTTCCACACCTCAAACCGCCCTTGCGCAGCCGCAGGGGTGGCGCCACGTGTTTTATTAAGACCACATTTCATGTGGTCTTTATGAAACACGTGCGCGCTAGCCCGTCGCAGCACCCCATGTAGAACTGCAGGGGCACACAAGCTCGTCCCTGCAGAGCTGCCCGGGAGTGGGCTTCTGGCTGGCGCGCTTCTCCGATTGGCGGAGAGCTGCTGGAAGTCACCAGCCGTCTTTTTGGGCGCCGCTGCCATGTAGAGCAGCGAAGGATCAAGGTAAGCTCCGTTCCCGTATGCGCCGCCCCGTTTCCCCACGTTTCACGCCCCCCCGTGTGGAAAGGGCCATAAATGGAGTTAGGCCACTCTATATATTTGTGTGTTCTTGCATCCTCCCCAGCTACAGGCACTGTATCTCAGTTAACAAAGTCGATGTGTTCCTGAGCATTATTTCTTTAACAGAACATTTGGTACCAGAGGTAGAAATAATGTGGAAAGCACAGAGACAGAATTCTATCCCACAAAAAAGAAGAGCAGTACAAGAAGTTTCAGTAAACTATTTATTCAAAATTGTTATGCAAATATGAAATGAATCACCCAGGTCAAGTAAGGCTTACATATGTAAACGAGAACATCTAAAACTCCTTGAGACTACTTAAAGGCAGCTTCTTCCAAAATGAATCCAGCGATGACTTTTTATTTCACCAGCCTTCACTTTTCTTATAATTTCCATCTTGGTGGCCAGATTTTTTTTTTTTTAACACTCTGGGAACTGCTGGTGGGGCAGGTTTATCTGCTCTCCACTTTTTCTCCCTGTTTTACGGCTCATGCACGTTTAGGAAAACCTCCTGGAGGCAGCTGCCATTACTTTGCCTGTTAGAGGCAGGAACACATAGCTACAGTAGGATTGGCTACAGCAGAATCCCAAGCTTTTATCACATTGTTTGTCAGCGCTGCTAAAATACTTCCAGCTAGACAGAAGACAAAGAGGGAAAGGGTACAGACGGGTGAAGAAAGTCTGTGTAAAAACAGCTTCTCTTTTTGTTAATGGAAGTATGCCTCTGTTCTCAAATGCAGGACTTGCAACGGTGTTAAAAATAGGATTTTCCCCACCGCCCACATTCAATGTAGAGCTTTTCAAACAGAGAACTACTTTTTGCATTTGTTAGGCTTGATGTTATTACTTGAATTACATGTTCTGTATACCTGCGGTTGATCTTAAAGCATCATACTTAATGACACCACCAGGAATCATCTCTGTCATTTTAAGAATTTTTGATTTTGAAATCTCTGGGATGCTCCTTGTCTGACAATTGCAGTTAGAAACCTGATCCCATTCAGAGAAAGAGAGATGCCATCTCTAGTTCATTTCTAATACAACTAACCAAAGAGGGATTATAGCCCAGACTTTAAAGAGTAAAGCACTTGAAGCCCTGGACCTAGACTGATAAATCTGTCACCTTGGGTATCTCATACAGTTAATTTTTTAAATTTTTTTCTAAATATCTCAAATTCTTCCCATCTCAAATACAAAGCTGTTTGCCAATTTTTGTAAATTATCATAAAAGAATTAACTGAAACAAAGTTCACGCCATCCCTACTTCTCCTAAGGCTACTGCTAGCCAAAGCAGACAATAATAGGATAAAGAAAACTGTGATCTGATTTTAGATAGCGTAGCCTCACAAATGTTCACTTTCACAAAGCTTAGGATGCACATTAAAATTTTCTCCTTTTTTTTTTTTAACAATCTAATTAAAACTTTTCCCCCAAATAGATGCAATCTTCTTTCTTTAGCTTCTAATTTGAAAATGTTATTCCTTCTCCACTAGCTGGAGTCTTTGGACCAAATTAGCAAGATACCACTGTGACATCCACCTTTAATTATGTTTCTGAACATTTATAATTAAACTGAAAAAAAATTAATAACAACATCCTGATCCTCTGCTATAAGGCTGGATGCAGATTCATCCCCATTTCTTGCCCTGAGACTCAGCAAAATTCATGGCCAGTTCTGTATTAGTGGAAACTTCTGTTTCACCTTACATAGGCAAGTTTGCTGGAGACAAGGCTTGGCTGCTTAGAGACGTGGAACCCTCTGCTTATTAGCTTCAAAAATAGTCTTGCCTTTTTAGTTACAAGCATCTAAACTATCATCAGAAAATAAATTATATTCTGGCTGAGAGGTAAATTAAATCAGAATTAGCACATGCTAAATATAAAATTGGTTTCTCAGCTTGGATTCATTAATCTACATAAAAGAAAAAGAAAGAAAGAAACAAGCACAGCACAGGTCTCCTGGGCAGAGGACTGCAACAGAAGCTTCATGGATGTGTCAGTAAACATTCACAAAATAAATGGAACATGGAAACATTTTAAATAAACCTTTCAGTATAATGCCTGATTGTGATCAATGATCCTATGCAACTCTCCACTGATTTTGGAATCCATACAGCTTATGCGAGCAGGTATACTTCAATGAATAAAGTAGGTATCTTACAGAAAATTTGTTTCGAAGCAAAAATAACATGGAAAGAATAGGGATAGGTTTCTATACCACACACAAAAAAAGAGCAATTCAGTATTGTTTCAGTAAACTAACAGTATACACATGTGAAATAAAACAATTTGGTCAGATAAACCTTATACAAGTAAAGAAAAACATTTTGAAACTTCTAGAGACCACCTGAAAGCTTCTTCCAAAATGCAACCAGGCATGACTTTTTCTTCCACCAGCTACCACTTTTCTTATGATTTCCATTTCCATAGATCTATGCCTTTTTAACAGGGGCTAGAATTGGGAAAAAGAAACACTTTGCAAAATTTTGTTGCAGGTGTCAAAGGCACAGAATGATTTTTAAAATCTCCCACTTCATTTCCAACAAAACAAAAACCCCAGTATTATGTGGGAGCAGGGATAGAAATATCAGAACGCAACAGGCTGGTACAGATCTCTGGTCTGTATTAGTTGCACAAATACTCATCTATCAATCTACTCCTTCCTGTTTCTACATCTAACCTGTCTTTAAAAACTGAAAATTTGTGAAAAATTTGCTGATCTACTGCAAATGACTCACAAATCTACTACTAAATCCAGTTCTATTTACTGCCCAGTTACAGTATAGCTACAGTCTGAGAAAGTAAGAGAGGAGTATATATATTAAAGCTTAGCATACCCTCCATTTGTCCCAATTTGGCAGGAACAGTCCTGATTAATCCTCTGTCACCCCACTTTTTCAGCTTCTTTTAAAATGTCCCAGTTTCTCCCTCTTCATGTTACTTTTCCACTTTGTCCTCACCTTACTTCAACTGCTACAAACTGAGTTCAAAGTGCAAAAGTAGATGGCACTTGGTGAAACCACCAGCGGGCAGAGGAGGGCATCTTGCCATTCCCAATAGGCAGAGGGAAAAGCAAACTGCTTCAACCTTTCCTATTTTTGGCCGTCCTGACCACATTCTAATGTTGCCTGGTCACTGGTGTCTCAGTTTTCATCTGTGAAATGAAAGGTTGTGCATTAAACTAATGACTCATTACTTTAGACTGCTGTTAAATATGGGTCCCAGATCAGAGAGCTGGAAGGCATCTGTGAACTAGTCAAGTCTTGTAAATAACCCTGCAAAAATTATTAGACTGAAAAAAAATGTTACTACTCTCTTGAAGGCTGGCAGATTGGAGAAGAAATTTCTCTCCTTCTTATATCTCTTTGCTGGATCTCAGGATGGGTATGGAATTCCACCCACCAGCATATAAGAAATTTCTTCTCATCTGTGGCTGCCCCATTAGTACATGGCTATGAGACTCTTTCAAGTTCTTTTTTGTACCTAGGAGGAGTCAACCTCCTCACACCCAGGACTATGGAACAGGAGCCCCAAGGTGAAGCAGAGCCAGCTTCCTTTCACAAACCCACTGCTGTAGGTAATATGAAACAAATAGAGAATCAACCTGAAGGTGTCACTAAGGCACAGATACAAATGCTTCAGTACACAGCAAATACGAAACACTGTACCAGAGAAGAGGCCTTGTTCTCACAAAGAAGCCTCTTCATCTCCTCTGAAGAGCAAGGCTTTACCCTGGCAATGTGCTTAAGGTTCACAGTTAGGAAGGAAGAAATGTCAGAGTGATAAAATGGGACAACTAGATCTCTTCTCTTGCACAAGCTAAGCATTATCACAAGCTACTGGCTGCATCTTAGCTCGTGTCACAGGCTGGGCCTTGGGGTACATGTAGCAAGCCAAATCATCATTTGGCAACTTCCACCCTGTTCGCTCCCAAAGAGCAAAGGAGTTCACATTCTTCTTCTGGTTTCCAAGCCAGTGCTTCTTTCTCACAAATTCTTGAAAACATGAACTCTAAAGCAGAGGTGGGCAAAAGACAGCCTGTAGGCTGCATATGTCCCTTGGGTACCTAAGTGTGCCCCTGAATTCCCCAGAAGTCTCCCAAAAGCACTCCGATATCATCCCAAATGTTAAGATTTTCGGGGGAAATTTTCAGGTTATTTTAACCTCAAAACATGCCAAAAGCCCTTCAAACATCCTAAAAATGTGGCAGTTTGCTTTCTCCAGCCCCCAGACACTCCCAAGCAAATAAATTAATTTTAAAATCAGATAAAATGGTAGCCAGATGGCACCTAAACATGATAGTGTGGCCAGCCAGGCAGACAAGGGGGTAATGGCTCCCACCCCCTCTGCAGTTGCCTGCCAACGCCCTACACTCTTCACCACTGTGGCACAGTGCCTCCCCAACAGAGAAAGGGTATTAACCTTATTTGATTAACAACATGGAAACGGCTCTTTGTTGTGAGTTTCCCAGAATGTAGAATAAGCAGTACGGTTGTGACAAATCAGCAGAATTTCCAAAAGTGACTTTTTGGGCTCTGACTCCCAGAATTCCCCAACCACAATGCTGCTATTGTTGTTGCTGTTTTTATTTATTATTTATATTTCTACCTCACCTTTCTTGCAGCAAGTTCAAAGCGCAGGACAGAGCTCACCTCCTGCCAACAACAATATCATGTACTGGGTCAGGCTGAGAGAGAAAGACGGTCTCCAGATGACCCAGTGAGTTTCAGTGGATCCTAGAATCTAGACCTCACAGAATCCAAAGCAACATCCTGATCAATACAATTAGCCCCACAAAGTTGCAGGAACTTTCTAAGGCCATTTCCGCACTAGACTGTTATAGCGCTATTATTCCACTTGCAACTTCCTATGGAATCCTGGGGTTTGCAGTTTCGAGAGGGGCCAAACTGCAAACCCCAGGATTCCATAAGATGTTGCAAGTGGAATAATAGAGCTATAACAGTCTAGAGCGGAAATGGCCTAAGCCTTTAAAAAGAGTTTCCATTATGCATTCAAATAGGAAAATAATGGATATCTGTGTATATGGTACAGCAGTTATTTAAGAGGGGAATTTATTAGTGTGACGCAGCATTGAAAATGAACCCTCTGACCCATCCCACCAATTTTTCTTGGCATATGCATGTCAGGGTCTGACAACGGTTGAACAACTCAAAGAATCTGGAAGTCTGCAGAAGTGCCAAACAGTCCTGAAGCTCGTAATAGACTGCACTAGCAATTTAACTTGTACTCATTAGGCGCTGAACAGGTGTTCCCTTTCTGTTCTTTGGGGGCTGAATACCAGAATGCAAAACCTTAGAAAGGCGATGAATGGTTCTGTGAAAAAGGAAGCAGGGAACGGTCTTTCTCTGTGTTTTCTACA
This sequence comes from Iguana delicatissima, assembly GCA_948472985.1. Classification (NCBI taxonomy): domain Eukaryota; kingdom Metazoa; phylum Chordata; class Lepidosauria; order Squamata; family Iguanidae; genus Iguana; species Iguana delicatissima. The sequence continues at coordinate 1,774,560 of CAOKZL010000075.1, read as the reverse complement.
CTCTCCTCTAAAATTCTGCAACTCTCTCACACAAGTTCATGTGCGTGCATTTTATTTTTAGTAGCCAAGAAAAAGGTATGGTCTACCCACTGGTTCACACATCGCACATTTTTTGAAAACAGAGGAGTTCAAATGCAACTATTCCCCACATTTTATCCTCCTATTATATACTCAGAGGGGCAAATGGATACAAAGAGTGCAACCCAACAGAGAATAAAAGTTTAATGAGTAACTGACATCATTACTGGAATCACTGCACAGTTTGCCCTGGACAAACAACTTCTTTAAAAACAGAACAAACAAAAAAAGAAGAAGGAGAAAGAAATCAGAAGTTGGCATGGCTGCTCACTTCTACATTGTCTACTCTCATTTGTTTACTGTCCCTGGACAAACTATCCATACAGAGGGATAATAGTCTCACTCAAGTTAAGTGATGATTTGGGTTTTATAGATTAACATTTGTGCTTCCTTAAAAGCAGTAATTTTGCAAAGACCCAAGGACTGAGTTAGGAGCTGGCCAGGAATTAGCTGAGTGCAAGCGAAAAGCATCCATTCATATAACTACTGGGTGGATGGTATTTTCGAGCCAACGGCTGCTGCCTCCAATCCTTCTGCTGTGCAAACAATTTTGTCAGACTGTTTTCATCAAACTGGATAGCCAAAATTCATACTGAAAATGCTACAAACCATTTGCTTCAGAGGAAGCCAGACTATGTTAAAATATAGGTTATAACATAACACAGAATGACAGAATTAAGATCTCCTATAGGGGAAAAGAGTGTATTTTAATATGAATCAGTAGAAAAGGAAAGAGGATGAAAAAAGCCAGTGTCTAAAAGTCTAAAGCCAATGTTTAGCTTTCCTAAAGAAAGAGATAAGATGACAAGCTTGTTTGGACAGAAATCTTCCCATGTCTTGCATACAGCTGTGGAAAGGCATTCCAGAACTTTTTCTCTCTTTTAACTAGAAAGCCCTGACACATATTAAGCCACAAAAATGAACCTTAATACAGAGATACCTCAGTTTAAAAAGCCACTGATAAAGAAGCTCCTTTTTATTAAATATTTTTTATATCCTCCCATCCTCCCCTTTTCAAGCTGGAGAAGGAGGGCTAGAGAAACAGACTTTTGGTGTCAGCTGCAGCAGTATGTTTGCTATCAACGGTGCAAGAAATGAAGCCTGAGCTGGGAAAGAGCAGGATTCTGCTCCAGCCAATCCTACAGTAGCTGTGTGTGTCTGCCTACAACAGGCAAGGTGAACACCAGCTGCCTCCTGTATCCCTTACTGAACATGCATATAGAACATAACAGAGAGAAGGGACAGCAAATAAACTCCCCTTAGCAGCTCTCCCCAACAAATTAAAAAACCCACAGATCTGTAAGTTTGGCCAGCAAAAATGGAAATCACAAGGAAAGTGGAAGCTAGTGAAAGAAAACATCATCCCTTTGTAATGCACTGATTCTACAAGCACCTACTTCCACCCAAAGCCATGCTATCTGCAGTTGTAATTCAAAAATAACCTTTCCAAGTTTCCCTTCCAACTGAGAGTGTGGGAACAGAAGTAATGTAAATGACCTATACAAAGCTATATAGCTCAAGTCCAGGTTTTTTGAAGAGTCATATTCTCCTATATGAATTATCCTGGGTTTTGAGATCTTCTGGAGAGGCCTTTCTTGGTGCCCCTCCACCTTGACAGGTACATCTGGTGGGAATATAGGAGGTTGCCTTCTTGGTGGCTGTTCCCAGCCTCTGGAACTCCCTTCCAGAAGGCTTAAACTGGCACCCTCCTTGCTTTCCTTCCCCAGGCAGGTGAAGATTTTCTTATTCCTGTCGGCCTTTGAGGACTGATTTTTAATGTTGTTGTTAATTAGGAAACAGGCACTGTATAATATGCTGAATTTTAAATCTTTTTTTTTTTAAAATGAATCACATTTTAAACTGGTTCCTTTTTTTATAGTGGAACTATTTTTTTTTTAATTGTAGGTAGGCTCTTATATTTGTTATAAGCTGCCTTGAATCCCAAACTGGATGGTGGGGTAGGAGGGATATAAATAAATACAACAACTACTACTAGTTCAACGCCTGTTATCCCTGGTGTGGAAAATGATCATGGCCATAGTGATGGTAGTCGCAGGTCATCTCCAATGTTTTCAGGTAAATAACAACATTCTCAGAGGGAATATACCTGCAGTGCTGCCTGTGGTTTTCAGACAAGGTGGTATGCTTAAACCACTGCCACCCAAACTACCTCCAGAGCCCTGTTCCCCATACCAAACCCGAAGGTAAGCATTTTTTCCCCTCTTAGGGACCAACATGGGCTTGGAGAAGAGGAAAGCAGCCCATCTCATTTCTGCTCAAAAAGCAGGAACAAAAGTGTTTGCATTTGTAAGCATTTCTATCATATTTCTGATTACCTAAGTGATCAGGGAGGATGCAGTGGCTGTCAGATTTTTAGACTGAGATGTGGCAGAAGCCAGTATGCCAGGCTTACAACAGATGGGGAGAAGGAGGGTCAGGTCCTGTGACAGATCCCTTTGCCAGGATGGCCCTGCAGTTCCAAACTCTTGGCATCCTGCCACTCATCATGCCCCACTGAATCTCCCACTGAACCCCTTCTGGATTGGGTTCCCAGGTCTCAGAGAGAGCCCTTAAATCAGTGGTTCTCAACCTGTGGGTCCCCAGATGTTTGTGGCCTTCAGCTCCCAGAAGCCCCAGCCACTATGGTCAATACTCAGGGCTTCTGGGAGCTGAAGTCCAAAAACATCTGGGGACCCACAGGTTGAGAACCACTGCCTTAAATGCAGATCTGTGCCTATATTGTTTTGTGGGTTCTTTACGGTAGACGTGGCCTGACTCCTTATCAGGCTTGACAGAGACAGCCAGAGACAGGTTTTTTTTTTAAAAAAAAACAATAACAAACATAGATTTATTAAATGTCAGTAATACATTAACTCTTGAATATTCTATTCTTACACAGCTCTGTCAATACCAGAGTCACTTCTCCTTCCTGTCCTGTCTCTCTGAAATTGACGCCCTGTCTTTGTCACCTCCATAACTCTGTTTGTTTCAGCTCCAAAACTCTATCTGTTCTCTCAGAGATGGCCTCTGTGTTTTTATTACATGCTTTTCATACACAGCCCCCTTCACAGCCCTCAGCCAGATCAGCCCAGGCCACTTTATCAATTTTTCCAGAAAACCACCTCTATCAAGTTTTCTCTCTCCCTCAGTTGTCATCCCACCAATGGCCATGCCATCAGGCTACAGTGGAGGGAGTGCAGGGGAGCAGGCCCACCCCACCAGTGAGACCTGCGATTTTTCCTTCCTCCTCTCCTTCAGCTTTGTGCAATCCATCCGCTTCTTATGTGGGTACTGTAACTAAGAACTGTCTTCCTCCATTTGTATCTCTCTCCCGTACGTGATGTGCTTTTTAACTTGAAAGTCTGAGGGCTGGGGCTCTGTTATTACTGATCTTAGTAAGTTACTCTGGCAGTTGCCCCCACTCACTGGTGAAGACCAGGGCCATTTCCGCACTAGCCTGTTACAGTGCGATGATTCCACTTTCAACATTCTCTGGAATCCCAGGATTCCAGAGGATGTTGAAAGTGGAATCATCGCACTATAACAGGCTAGTGCAGAAATGGCTCAGGATGACCACCATTAAAGCAGACTGATGAACAATGAGCATGATCCAGGAGACCAAATGGGACTTTATGAAGTGGTCACACTATTTTTCACTGGTGGTGAGGAGAGGAAGCCCTCTGCATGTCAAGACGTGAACTCTTGTTTTGTGAGGTCTCTGCACTTACACTAGTAAAAAAATGATCCGCCCAAACCTGAAGTTAGCTCTAAACTGCACTAACACATCTATTTTCATAACAACCAAACTATAAATTACTATAGAAGAACAAGAACGCCTGCTGAGATAAGAAGACCAAAAAGTTCTATTTGATGAAGGCTTTAAAAATAGGCAGGGGGAAGTGACTAACGGTGTTTTAAAGGGTACTGATGAAATGGCTTGACAGTTTCTACTTTTTCACTAGCTGTTCAATTGTATTTTTATTATATGATTTTTAGCTCAGGATTTGGAAACAGTCAGCCCAGATATTTATAATTATTTATAGTTACTGTATACACACACACACACACACACACACACACACATAAACATTTAGATGTTTAGAAAATTTCTTTTAGAGCCAGCCAACAGATAATAAGGTGCTCAATATCTAGCTGAAGCTCATTTGTTAAAAAGTGCAGGAGACGGAGGAGGAGGAATATATCATCAACCAAGAATATAAGAAGAATCCAGATGGATCTCTAAGGTCAGGTGTCTATCTATCCATTATTTAAAACATCTGTATATTGTCTCATCCAACCTAAATACCATAAAGGTTCCAGATTCTATGGAAGCTAAGCAGAGTCAGCTCTGGTTAGTAGTTGGATGGAAAACTACCAGCAAATATCAGCTGCTATAAGCTATGTTTCAGAGGAGGTAACTGGCAGAACCACCTCTGAGTTTTCCTTGCCTAAGAAAACCATATGGAGTGGCTATAAGTCAACAGGTGACATGAAGGCACATACATATTGTCTCTCAGCCCACCAGGCCTCTGATGTGACAAACAACGCATAAAAATAATGAATAAAAAACTTTAGAAACCAACTTGAAAGCAGACCACAAACATTCTTCAAACTTAATTTAAAACCAGATTATTAAAACAGTCAGAACAATTTCAAGGATCAAAGACCATGCAAAATATTTATTTATTTACTTATTTATCTTGCTTTTCTCCCAGTACAGGATTCAAGGCAGCTTAAAACCTTTTAAAAACATAGTACGACAACAACAGCACTTACAAACCTATTCATACAACAGTTAAAACACAAACTATGCTACTGTTTAAAAACACAAGTTGAAAGCGGTTTTCAAAAGACATTTGAAACATAGCGAAATAGAAACACAACACCGCCCATAAAAAAAATCCATCTGCTACAACAAATTAAAAACCAAATACCTTCCTTAAAAAAGGTCTTCACTTGCCAGTGGAAAGACAGCAGGGAGGAGGCCAACCAGACCTCTCAAGGGAGGGATTTCCATAACTTGGGAGCAGCTGCTAAGAAGGCTCTGTCATAGCTGCCCACTGGAATCTCGAAAGGGATGGAGCCTGCCAGATCTCCCTTGGAAGGGAATTGCACAGTCAGGGAGCTGCTACAGAAGAAGTCCTGCCACATGCTCCCACCAATCTGGTCTCACTGTTCTCCTCAAAGTGGTCAATCAGACCACAAGCAGGACATGAGTGTGATAACCCTTGTTTTCCCCACTTACTGGGAAAAACATACTAGCTCCGGACCCTGAATTGCATAGTCACATGGCTAGGAGCTATCATATTTTCTGTGAATCTGTTTAATTATTCTTCAGAACTACTATCTAAACTAGTGATTCATTTATCTGCCAAATTTGTTTTCTGACAGAACATTTTAAAAACAATCTCAAATTCTTGGGTATTTAGGTAAATTCTTATCAAAATCCAAACTATATTCACCCCCTGCACATGAACCAAATTCGATAGGTATGCTTGTTTCCACCATGTTGCCCTTGTCTTTTGTGTTAACTGTTAAAACGTTAGGAAATAAGTCAGAAAATGGCAGTCTTGACTGTTAACTCTAGTACAGGACTGAAAATGTGCCAAACAGGTTTTTTTTAAAAAAGAGCTGAACATACAGCCCTCAACCTGTAGGGTGGGAATCTGTTATAAAAAACAAAATAAATTATTCTCCTTATTTATTTACTTTATTTATAATTTGTGTTTCCCTGCCCCAAAACCAGGACTCAACATGGCTAGCAAACTGAAACAAATAGAACACTACTAAAACAAACAAAAGATTAAGATGTAATTCAGCTTTGAGTAACACTGAAAAAAATTTAAAACATACAATTAAAGTAACTAAAAACAATATTAAAAAGTACAACTAAAAGCATTAGCATACCCTTCTCCTTTTAAAGCCCTTTCTTTCAAAACATTCAGACCTCAAAAGTCTATCCTATATATTTTTAAAAATAAATTATGTTGAATTCTTATAAAAATTGAAAATAATAGGAAATTCCAGTTCATCTGTGATCTAATCTAACGGCCATGATACTCCAGGCAGTGATGAATTTAACAAATTAATTATATACAGTGCAAACCAGCCATTTTTCCACAAGTGCTTGTTCTGCATCAGTTTCTCAGTGGTCTCTGTTGCTTTAGCCACCAACAAGTCCTCCTGATGGACTGCTATTAGAAGACGATCTATTACTAATGCCAATAGTAGCATCAGTACCAATAGTAATAGTCATAACAACTCCAAATTAAATTATGGAGTGCTTAGACAGTGCTGCACAAAAACTCCAGATATTATTGTTGGGAAGATAAAACCCTACGTATGCTGAAACATTCATTAAAAAAAATATAAAGTAATAGTCCTACAATATAGCCCTTCTATAAGGCCAGTGTGATGTGATGGTTAGAATGTTGAATTAGGACTCTGGAAGACCAAGGTTCAAATCCCTGCTTGGCCAGGGAAACCCACTGGGTGACCTTGGGCAAGTCATACTCTCTAAACCACAGAGGAAGGCATGGCAAACCTCTGAAAAAATCTTGCTAAGATACCCCCATGCTAGGTTCATCTTAGTGTTGTCATAAGTTGAAAATGACTCAAGTTAGAATCATAGAGTTGGAAGAGACCACAGAGGCCATTCAGTCCAGTCCCCTGCTATGCAGGAACACATATCAGAGCACTCCCAAAAGATGGCCATCCAGCCTCTACTTAAAAACTTCCAAAGAAGGAGACGCCACCACACTCCCAGGCAGCATATTCCACTGCTGAATGGCCTTGACCATCAAGAAGTTCTTCCTGAGTTTTAGATGGAATCCCTTTTCCTGCAGTTTGAGTCCATTGCTCCTTGCCCTAGTCCCTGGAGCAGCTGAAAACAAGCCCACTTCCTCCTCAACATGACATCCCTTCAAATATCTATCATGTCTTCTCCTAACCTTCTCTTCCGCAGACTAAACATACCCAGCTCCATAAGCTGCTCCTCGTAGGGCATGGCCTCCAGATCCTTCACACCATTTTGACTGCCCTCCTCTGGACATGTTCCAGTTTGTCAATATCTTTCTTGAAATGAGGGGCCCAGAACTGAACACAGTATTTCAGATAAGGTCTAACCAAAGCAGAATAGAGTGGTACCATTACCTCCCTTGATCTAGACACCATACTCCTATTGATGCAACCAAGAATCGCATTGGCTTTCTTGGCTGCCTCATCACACTGCTGACTCATGTTCAGCTTGTGGTCCACCAAGACACCTAGATCCCTTTCACGTGTACTCTCATCCAGCCATGTGAAATGACAAAGAGTCTTCCCAGTACGTTGTCACCTGCCACTGTAGTAAATAGTACGCTAAATCCAATTTTAGTTCCAAGTAGGACAGACTCATTGAATCAGTGGGGATTTGGTCAGTTAATACCTAAGTTGCCTGTATTCCATGGTCTACTAGTCTAGTGAGGACCAGCATTTGGATTTAGGACAATGTTTCCAAGTTTCAGCCATTCATAACTTAAGCCTTCCTTCTGAATACAAAGGAAGACATTGGGTCATTAACTATCTCAAGTAATCTATTCACTTTTGCCTTGGAGGGTTTTTATTTTTGATCCCAATCAAAGAAAAGTGTTTGGGTAAAACTTTCCAAACAAATGCTTTGATGTGGGTTCCTGCATGGCAGGGGGGTTGGACTGGATGGCCCCTGTGGTCTCTTCCAACTGTATGATTCTATGATTCTCCAGCAAAGCAGTATTAAGCACAAGTTTAGGGATGTAAATTCTCAACAATTTCAGGCACGTAATTACAGTTGTTTTTTCCCTGCTGCATGAGAAAATGAATATTCTTCCACATCTGAATGTCCCAAAATGTGGTGCAAGAGCTATTCTGTTGAGAAAAACTCCCTTTTTTGCATAAAAAACTGTATTCCATCAAATTCTTCCCAGGATATTTGAAAACTGGAAGAAAACTGCAAAATTCTTGATAATCTATTATTCCACTCAGTAGGAATCTGTCTCTATTGGGAAACCGATTTTTCAACCTGCAAATGAATAATCAAGAATATTGTTTCCATTCTTAAACATGATGTACATGCTATACACATGGATTTATTTTAAGACATTTTTATTACCATACAATACATCAATATGGTTTTAGGGTAGTAAAACATTCCCACGACTAAGTATCTCTGTAGTCTCTTAAATTAGATAGCAAACAGATTGTGCTATGTTGGCATAATAAACATTCTGCAAGTCCCAGGAACAAGAAATTAATGGAGTTTGGAGCAAGTTGCTCTATAAAGCTAAAGCTCTCCATTCACTAAACAAAAACACAGACAATACCTCCTTAAACATGGTGTATGAACCCATTCCTAGCTTTTGCAGCTGTCTAAAGTGTGTACAGTCAGCCCTCCCCATTTGTGGATTTCACTTTTGCTTACTTGATTATTCCTGGATTATTTGCTGTCACCTCTGCTACCTCCCTATGCCATTTTTAACAGGGAGTGCAAGCCTTGTGAGACTGCGAACGAGGCTTCTAAGTCCCTATTTAAAATGGTGTGGGGCAGCAGTGGAGATGGCAGTAAGCCCCATCAGCCACCCACTTCTGCCTTGTGAAGGAACCCTGATGCCTCAGAGGAATCCATGGCAGGTTGAATATGGCGATCTTACTTTTGTGTGTTAAATATGGTTTGGGAGGGCCTAGAGTTATTAACATTTTTTCCACTTTCACAAGGGTCCTGTGCCCCTAGCTCTAGCAAATGTGGAGGGATGACTGTACTTGATGTACATTGCGTTTACTCCCACACTTTTTGAAAGATTCTCCCATTATGGAAAAAGGCCAGTTCTGATATTGAGAATAAACACCCATGAAAAATTTGCTGGGTTTTGTTTAGGTAAAGTAAAATAATAATATAATAAAGGGGTGGGAAATAAAAGTAGAGCTGATATTGGACTAGACGTAGGGGTGGATCTGGCACATCTGAATTCCACACATTACGGAAATGATTGCAGTGACTCTGACATTAGCAGACAGGAACTGACCATTCATTTTTTCCTTATTTGACATGTAATGGGAACTCAGTCCATGTCTGAGAAGGTGCCCATGAGCTGACCCAAGTTAATACACTACAGGAAATTAGAGATATATAAAGAGCACTTCTGGATCCGACCAAAGGCTTCTCTAGAGTCCAACATTTGGTTTCTACAGTGGCTCCCACTGTTGCTGTCTGCTGTTTCTCTCCAGAAGCTGGATATTCAAGAAAGGCATCCTGAAAACAGTAAACAGTCATGATGGCATTACTAACCATGAAATTAGATTCAACTCATGAAAAATATATTACATCACTGTGAAGACTTTTTTTTTTCCTGGACAACATTGTAAAAGTTTTTAAAAAAACCTACAATGCTCCAAATAAGAAACAAACAAACAAACATTGTGCTACACAGCTATTTTACATCCAAGCAAAATGTGTGCCTCCTCATCTCAGTTACAAAATGGAGGTTTTATTGATTCTTTGCCAACCCTGGCCATCATTCATACATGAGATAAACGTGCAGACTGCTCCAGCATTAATTAATTGCAATGGTAAAGAGGTGTCACTGTTGGCAGCTGCAAATGTTGGGGGGAAATAGCACTCTTTATTATTATTTTCCCTAGCTCTGAAATATATTAGCTATCACAGAAATTGTGACAGGGTTCTGGATTAGCGATCAGAGCTTTGTGACTTCATTCTGAAGAGATTTCCATTCATACTTGGTTAACAAACAAATAAATGTGATTTTTAATAACGCTTTTCAAAAGCTGCAAGTTAGCACAGGGCAGTGAGCTAAAAAGAGAAGCTGTGAGAAGCCAGCAGAAACCGTGCCTGAGGGCCGAATCTGATGGATAAGCTATCCCCAGAACTTTTCACTGAAACAAAACTAAGGCCATTTCCACACTAGCCGGTTATAGTGCTATTTATTTCACTTTCAACACCCTGTGGAATCCTGAGGCCGCTCCATAAACTACAAACCCCAGGATTCCATAGGATGTTGAAAGTGGAATAATAGCACTATAACAGGCAAGTGTGGAAATGACCTAAAAAAGCAGCTTTGGGGAGTCTCTCTTTGCTGAACAAAGATGTGAGGGTCATGTTGCACATAACAACTATGCTTTACTTTCTCCCTCCTGCCACATGCTGCTGCTGTTGTTGTCCTTGTGTGTTTTCAAGTCGTTTGTGACTTAAAACATCCCTAAGACCACTCTGTCTTAGGGCTTTTTTTTTTTATTTTACAAGATTTATTCAGAGGAAGTTTACCATTGCCTCTCCCTGAGAGTGAGAGAGTGTAACTTGCTCAAGGTTACCCAGCAGGTTTCCACGTAGAGGGCTTCAAGCCCTTCCCTCCTAGAGCCCCAGTTAAACCAACGTATCATGCCAGTTCTCCATTAAAGAATCACTCCATGCATCTTTCCCAACTTAGAGGTAAATATGGAGGAACGTCTTTTCCCTTTAAGGTAGGAGACAACTTGGGGTGGACGAGTGATTCTGATGAGAAGTTTTCAGAAAAAGAAAAAGGATTAAGCAATCTTTCTGCATTGCTCTTCTGTTTCTGAATGCCATGTGTGACGCTGGCTTTTTATTTAAAAACACACATCTCTCCCATTTCATCCTGGCTTATAGTCTGTACATTATGATCCAAAATACCTGGAAGGCACCAGAGCTGAAGCATGTCAGTTTTCACTACCGTTCTTCATGCCAGATAGTGCATGAAATGCACAGTGGTCAGGTTACTGCTTGGAAAAGTTACTTTTTTGAACTACACCTACAATTCCCAGTAGCCATATCAGATTTTGGGAGGTACGGTCCAAAATAAATAAATAAATAACCAGCCACCCCACCTATGGTATAGTGGTTTGAGTGTTGGTCAAGGCTCTAGGAGATAAGGGTTCAAAGCCCTGTTCAGTGATGGAAATCTATTGGATGACCTTGGGCAAGTCATATTCCCTCTGCCTCAAAGGAAGGCAATGGCAAAGCTCCTCTGAATAAACCTTGCCAAGAAAACCCAATGAGAGGGCAGCCATAAGTCAGAGCTGACTTGAAGGAATAACAAACTCCAAAACAAACAAACAAACAAACAAACAACCCTGATATTGCTGGAGATTACTATATGTAATAATATAATAAATTAACATTCTTGCCAAAGTAGAGATGCAGAGAATATGGCTGCCAACATACAGCCTCACTTTTTAAAAAAATTTTAAAAACATTTTTTTAAAAATAACATTTTTTAAAAAAAGACTAAAACCAGATGGTCACTTTATTGGACAGTTAGAAACAACCCATCAAAACATGACTCAGTGATGATCTTTAGGAGAGTTTCCCCACCCACCAAGGCACTCGCACACCAAACCTCCAATTTCTGGGAGCAAACAGTCATGGCAGTCTTCAGAAAGGCTGCGCTTTCAGAAGAGACCACATGCAATGCACAGACACTGTTTATCTGAGACACTCTGCAGACATTGCAAGTATTTTGGACACCTGGAGCCAAGCAACAAAGAGATACGAACAAATTCTATGTATTCCAATTACTAACGGAATTTACAAGTCTTTTGTAAAAAATAATATATAGAAACACTACAAAAATATGCTGCAAAATTATGCAATCACTATCTTCTATAATGTACATATACGTGTGTATTATAACATACGCATCTGCAATGTCCTAACAGTTCCAAGCATCCAATGTAGAACTTGATGACAGACTGTTCTGCTTGTGCTGCTCAGTTGTGTGGCAACTTTTGGACGCAAACGCTAAAGCCATCATTCAAAGTGAAAAGGGCCCTTTTCTCCTTAGCCCTTGAAACTACAGCTCTTCTCCAGCTTCTGCTCTCCTTCTGAACTCGGTAAGCACAGCCTCTTCCTTGTGGTTTCCTCACCCACAGGACCAAACCAATACAAAATACAAGACGAAAATACTATATAGCCTCCTCTACCTATTCTGTAAAATCTGGAGATTATTTTTGGTTCTGAAAATGGAGCAGCGTGGCCCACATGGAGGCAACAATTGGTCCTGTTCTCATCAGCCAGATAAAAAAAGCAATAAAGAGAAAAATACAAAGGAGGGGGGCAACAGAGAAACAAAATTAATTCCAAGATTTAGATGGGAAATTGTGTGTATACACATGTACAGACACATACATATATACACATACATACAGACCATTCATAGGTGTGTGTGTGTGTTCATATGTATAAATCAACTGGCTCATATATCCCATATACACATATATACATATATGTGTATGTGTGTGTTTTAAAATCAATAAAAAATCTATATACCTATACCTACACATTAAGAATCAATTTCCATCTGACAATGTCTTAAATACTGAGAGTCAACTGGAACATATGAAGTAATACCAACATTCAGATTTTTAAAAACTTGTTGAATAATAATAATAATAATAATATTGCTGAATCCAACTTCATTGGCAATACAATCTCCTTGGACTGACCTGGAAACATTTTGTTGCTATTGTTACAACTGTTCAGTCTGGTGTGAGAAAAAAAAATCAGTGACCTATTTCTCTTGCCTTCCACAGCCCCCTCCATGAATTCATTCATTCATTACTATAAAGGGGGGGGGGCAGTGTTTTAAAAAGTGACAACCAAGTCACTTTCTTCCTACTGGCTTCCTTTCACCCTTCCCCCCAAGGCTGAAAGATGTCAGCTTTTGCTAATGCTAGTTAAGGCAGCAGAATGTGTGCATGTGCTAATGACATGAAATGCGTTTTAATTCTCACCCAGCATTTCTCCCTCTCTCCCTCTCTCTCTTTTCCTTCCTTTATTTTCCTTTTTTGGTTTTTGGCATCTCATTACTTTCCACCTTCTAAATTGCTGAAGCTTGATGGATGCTGGGGAGATAAAGAAAGGGTAATTTCTTTTCTGCAACACTTTCCTTGTGCTCCTCTGTGGTTTTATTTTTGTACTAAAGCGTGAAATATTCCTACTGTGCTGCCAGATGTTCCATAATCCTATTTTTATACAGCCCAAAGGGCACAAATCTCAGGTAATGTCTGTCCTGCAATGCCTTGAATGATGGGCATAGTTGGAGCTCAGAACCACAGGAGTTTAAAGTAGAAAGAAAATATGTCTTCTTTTTTTGCTAACAAAAGCAAATGCCTCTTCTAGTGTTGTGTCAATGCAAACAACAGGCTTGAACAATAAATATTAGGATCAGATTGGACCTCCTGAGCCAAAAAACAAATCTCTGTTAAATACCTGATGTGCAAATAGAGTTTAATCAATAGATCCTAGAGAGCAATTGGAATGTATGAATATTAAAGTCTTTGAATGATTGTTTTTAAGAAGGAAGTGGGGGCACAGAACCTTCCACGCCATGGTAGAGACTGCTTTTTGAATTGTGCACCTTATTTCACACTAGACTGGAACCTGCCAGAGGCAACAAATGGTCATCAAGATGGAGTTTGCTTTAATATATAAAAAGCTACAACAGAATGATCAGCCTGGAAATCAATCCAAATTAAACCCAACAAAATGTGTATCTTCCACAGCTGCTTTCTATCATCTATTCTTGTAACTTGAAAGCAGTTCACAAAACACCCAGGAAATAAATAAGAACACAGGCTCTCAAGTTAGCCAAATACGGAAGATAGCCGACTAAGGAAGCAAATAGCAACCTATAGACCAGAAATACATATATGAGAAGACACAAACATAATGCTGCACAATAAAAGGTCAGAGGGCTCTTCCGGTACGCTCTCTGTAGTCTGCTGCACAGACCAGGTCAATATAGTGCTTTTAATATTGATGAACTGCAACTTGTTTTACTCTGTGCTATTGGGATATGCAGACTGGGGCTGACAAGAGAAGCAGTTCAGTATCACCTAGAGGACCACGTGGTCTCCATCCCTTTTTGCTCTGGGCATCTGGCAATCCAGACTCTTATTAAGCAATACCAGGGATGAACTGGCATTCAGAGATAAAATAGGAAGTTGTTACTGGGAAGTAAGTATCCTATCAGGATGTGTTGAAATGCATCTACTGGAAATCACTGTTATCACCGTGAACTGGCCTGGCTTCGGTAGACATTAGATATCATTTTGATATCACAATTCGGTCTTGTTTTGCCACCCTCAGCCAAGTGTTTGTGAGGCCCCTGAACAAGCACGGAGCTAGGCATGGCTATTAAATGCTGAATCATTTCTGTTTACACCTAAGCAAGGCAGACACAGCCAGATCTTGCTTTAGGAGACCTCCCGAAACAAACACTTCATTAAGTATGCATGCTAACACAAAGAGCTCCCTGCCCCGAGCAGGCACCCTGGCGAGCTGGACACTCCACCGCCCAGGCAAGCTGTATCAGTATACTAGCCATCCCATTGTCAATTCGAACTTAACTCAATCATGTTAAATTCTGACCTTTCAGAGATATTGTCTCTCACCCAAACCTGTATTCTTTCCCAAATACAGACTAGCCCGCGGTCATACTTTCCCTATATAAACCCCAAGCTTTGAGAGCTTCCTTGGATCGCTCCAGACTTCCATCTAGCCTTGCTGCCACTCTGTCGAGCGAACTCCTCTCGGCCACCATGCTGAGTTTCTTCACTACCATCTCTAGCTTCTTCAGGACTATGAGAAAGGTGTCGTATTTCCCCGGAAAACTCTCATTTCTTACTTCTTAGTTAGCTGTGTGGTTGTGTTGTCTTAAGTGTTTGTCTGTCTTTAATAAAACATCATTTTTGCTATTTTAAAACTTGTCTGACTGCTCTTCTGACCTGACGCTGTATACATAGGGTTAAAAGATCCCTGCTAAGTTACCCTGCCTCTCGCTTAGCTTAAGAGAGTGCTCCGGTTAATTTCCCCATCTTTGCTTGTTGTTGCTTGGTTATTTGGGCGCCCCTCCTGGGACCCCCAGCACACAGGGCAACATCACCGGCATTACAAGGTTGTACATCATGAGAGAGAAAAAGACAGACAGACATCAGTACTGTGTGCAAAAGACTTCTTGCACAGGCACACTAATTAGGAAACTGTCCATTTCTTCCCACCTGCCTTCTCTTCCCATAACCGAACAACAGGCAATAGCTCTGGAGCATGCATCTGAAACCTTTAGTTAAAGCATGGAGAAGCTTCAGTCCCCTAGATACTCATGAAGTACAACCTTCATTATCTCTTACCATTGACCAAGCTGGCTAGGGATGATGGGGAACAAATGGTCTAGACCAGGTGTAGATCTAGCTAGGCAATACCTCAAAACAATGATGCTCTTGCTCGAACAGTAACAGAGGCAGAAGCACAATGTTTGCGTAAGCTTTGCTTTGCATTTTTTATCATCTAGAAATAGTTACAAGAGCCCGTTTCATGCAGTGGTTGGAATGCTGGACCAGCACACTGGGACTCCATGATTTGAATCCCAATTGGCCATGGAAATGACCCTTGGGCAAGTCCCACTCTCTCAGCCTAAAAAGAAGGCAAAGTCAAACCCCCTCTGAACAAATTTTGCAAAGAAAATCCCACGATAAGTTCACCTTAGGGTTGCCATAAGTCAGAAAGACTTGAAGACACACAACACAAGAAATATTTACGTAAGTCATATCACCAATATTACCTATGTCAATGTATGTGTTTAAAAAGGAAATCCTTTATAAAAACGTAATTTAGAAGGATTGATTTCTCAACATAGCCCATGTAAAGTTTGAGCAGGTGCGAGCTCTTAGAAGTACCTTACTGCTGTTCAGGAGTAAGTATCATGACGATTCCACTAAGCACTTTAAAGCTTCACTTTTGTCCTGTGTCATGTCAAACAGCTGCTACTTCTCATTAAATAAGGCAACTCAATGAATATTTTATTTAAGATACTCTAGGCTGTATTCACAATATTTTATAAACATTCTGATTTCTTCACTAAAATAAAATAAAAATCTAAAATTAACACAGATGTTGCGAGCTCTTGAGGGAAGTGGAAGAATGGGCTGACATACACAAATAAAAATAAAATATTAGATGCTGTCTGCTTTTAAATGGATTTCTTCTAAACATTTATATTGCAGAATACCCACTGGTGTTGTAGAGTTTATGCAGCACTGGCTCTTGTTACTTATGGCCTCAGTGGTTCTGAAAGTGTACAATAGGGTTGAGAAACTGTTTTTTGAAAGATGAAGGTCTTATTACCTCGGGTAAATCTTTTAAGGATACATACTGGTGGCGGACAAGGACAAACTAGTGATAGGCAGACCTAAAATAAATGTGGGAAGGATTGCTTTAACCTTCTCTCTGCTATCCATTCAGTCCTGCCCCCCGACAATAATTTTCTCTTTGCTCTGGGCCCATTCACACTATACCGTTACAGTGCTATTATTCTACTTTAACTGCCATTGTTCCATTCTAAGGAATCCTGGGTTTTGTAATCTGATGAGGCACAAGAGCCCTCTGGCCGAGAATTCAAAATGCCCCTCTCAACACTGCAAATCCCAGCATTCCATGGGATGTTACCATGACAGTTAAAATGGAATGTAGTGCTATAATGGTGTAGTACTATAATGGTGCATGGAATGTAGTGTGAATGATGTGCCCACTCCTTCTTCCTTCCCATTCATTTGCTTCTGCAAGTGTCCACTGTGAGCTCGGAACCCTTGAGCAGGGATGGATTATGACACTGATTTTGCACTTATATTGCCATACATATTGAATTTCTATGTATCTTCTTTTCATGATCAAAAGCTACCTCATTAAATAAGGGTGTAATATAAAGAATGAAAAAAAAGAAAATAAAGGGCAGAGCTATGTGGGAAATTAAGTAAGTCACAATTAGTGCCTCTAAAAGAAAAACAGAAAAGGTAGAACCTCTCTTGGCATGTTAAACTATGATACACAACAGTTCATGGGAAAACAGAAACCTTTGCCATCTTTAATCAGATACTCAAACCTTGCTTTCCTGCCTTCCGTTGGTGTTCTAAATAGGTTTTAAGAGATGTGCACAAATATCTAATGATAAACTTATTCTGGAGAATTAAGAAACTTGTCCCCTGGGTTATTGCTTTTTTAAAAAGTTCCTGGGGAAGGATAGTTGGACATGCACATTTTAGGCAGATTACGCTGCTAAGTAAATCCACTTCATCACTCTTTTTCCATACATCCCCTGCCAACAAACAGAAGCACAATGTGGATTTTTAAGCCCTTCTGAAAGCCACCCCTTTTTCCCCTCTTTTAAACAGGATGGCAAACAGCCATTTCTAACTATAACTGTCAGCCTTTATCTTGGATGACAACCATGCAAGTTCCCCCCACACATCGCACACAACATGGAGCTTTGATGGCTACCATGTTTTCAGCAGGAAATGACATGTTTTAAGAAAACCCTCCTTCATTGTTTTCCTAAGAGGAAATAAATGAAAAGACTTTACAAGAATAATTGCATACGAACAAGATATGGGTGTTATTAAGTCCACCATAATAGATTTGAAAGGAACTGAATGTGTAAGAGAAAACATGAGAAATAACTATGTTGTAGGCTATATTTGCAAGACATGACATTGTGATCGAAAAGAATCTGGACTACTCTATTAAGGGTGAAATCTCAAGAGAATGACCAGCATGGTACGCTGTATCTCAGTTCTAGAATACACAGCTGCCATTAGACTCCAGCGTTATCAGATTTACTTATTACACAGCGGATAGGAAGGAGAATAGAAACACAGGAAGCTGTCTTATCCTGAGTCAGACCTTTGGTCCATCTACCTCAATACTGTAATACCACTTACTTCACTGTGTACAATATTGTTAGCAACAGCACTCCGAGGCTGATTCTTTCCTAAACCTAGCTGAAGATGATGTAAACTGATCCTGGGGCCTTGTGTACAGAAAGCTTGGGCTGTAAACACCAGCGGAGGGCAACTATGGAAGGCAAGGGGGCTGCATTAGCATCCCAAGAGACCTTGGAGGACCAAACCTCCACTGTACCTGTTTCCACAAGAAAACATCAATTTTTGGTCCCAGATGCCCCCAAATCTCCTTCGAGGAATATGAGGGCATTCTTACCATGTTTGGGCATTTGAAGTCATTTGCAAAACTGCAAAAATTTACTTTGAAGGGTCCAGCAGGGCTCCAAATATGGTAGAAATGCCGTCCACACTGCCTTAGAGGCCTTTGGGGGCATTATGAAGGCAATTTTTTTTGAGGGGTGGGATTTGCATTTTTGACTCCTGGAGGGCCACAAAAATGGCCCTGGGGTCATCTTGTGGCCCATGGGCCACACTTCGCCCACCCTTGCTATAATACCTTCTTTTTCTTCTTCTCAACTGTCTGTTGAGAAGCAAATCAGGAAGACATGAAAAGAAATTGTTACCACACTATAGCGGAATGATGTAAAAGAAAGTAAAGGGACAAAATAACATCCCCAGTTTAAAAAAAGCAAACAAGAAAACTGGATCTCTGAAGATACCATGTAAACCTCCTTTACTTGCACTATGTTAAATCAGCCTATTGGAACTTTACAGAATGTAGCCTTTCAAATATAGTAGATTATATATTACATTTGTAACATAATGCTAAATTGAACTAGGGAAACTGGAATTAAATCCCAACACCTCTTATTTTCTAAAATATGAATTTGTTTTAATGTTTTAATGTTAACAAGAATCAGGATGGACGAACAAGTCTATTTCCAACATTTTGCATGTGCTCACCACACATCTGTTTCATTCCACTTCTGCATTAACCTGTGAATCCTCACTACAAATTTACATTTTAAATATGATTGCCAAACAGATTTTCTTTCAAAATGCATGTTTTAGTGTATTTTTGAGGGGATCTAAACAACCAGGAATTGCAGAAGCACATATTCAACTAAGGCCTGAGCTGCACATAAGGGGTGTGGATCGGGGCAATTTTTATTAGAACTCATAAAGATGAAATTCTCCAGGCATTGTTAGATAAGTAAGTTTTCATTGAAGCTCAAAGACATGGCATCACATGCAGAGAGATTTCAACGTTCAGGGTTTCTTTTTCCCTCAAAAAGACATTTCCTACAAAAAGTCTTGTTTTAAAATGAGACCACAGAGAGCGGTTGGAAAAGCTCCAGGAAGACTAAAGCTGTCTTAGAAATTGTAAACAAAGAACAGTTTATCAGTAAGAAATACTTCAAGAATCCCATGGAAACAAGCCAAATGATATTTTATGAATTGGCTCCATTACCCTCCATTTGGTAGGCTTGTCCACCAGCCTTTGCAAAACATGGTCTCCAGTTCTCTGATTCATAATAGTCAGCTTAACCTTTTCTCACTATGCTAATAGCCCAGCTTTAGAGGAGTAAATCTGAATGCCTTTGTCCAAAGACAAAGTTGCACAATGTCACAGATGAGTTGCTCTGCTTTGATTTTGTGGGATTTAAAATCCACTTTAGAGCAGGATCCAATTTACTTGCTTTTGCTCAATTTGCAGCACAGGCAGGATTTAACAAGAGGTAAACTGAACCTGTGCTCTAGCCCAGCCCGATCTCATTTGTCACTTCTGTTCAGGAAAAAAGTAAGGAAAAGGAATTTCCTCTTGGAAAGCAAATAATGCTGATTAGTGTGTGACTCTGGAATCACAGTAATGTGATTAAACATTCAAGATTAAAACGAATGGAAAATGTGGCCAAGAATACAAATGTACCAACCGAGAGATTACAAATTACTCTGAGATTTACAAAAAGTAGAGAAGAGTCCACATTAGAAAACTGGTAGTCATTCTTCTGTATCAGGACTGAACAAACCACTATTAGGCAGCTAAGATGTCTTTTACAGACAGACTACAATGATCAAAGATTTTCCCTAATTTTAGAGATATGGTCTCAAGAAATTTAATTTTATATGCTAATCAAACCTTAATAATAATATAGATTATGGTATTTCGGTAACCAACAGCCAGAGTAATGTAGTAGTTTGATTACAAAACCGGAGATGAGAGTTCAAATACCCACTCAGCAACACAACCCACTGGGTGACACACTCTCTCTGCCTCAGAGGAAGGCAAAGACAACTCCCCTCTAAACAAATATGGCCAAGGTTCATTTTTTTTGTTTTACATGGGCATTCCTGGAATGGAACCCCTGCCCACTGTACAAAGGCATCACCTGATGGCCGATAGAAAAATCAATTCATAAGGCACAAGTATAGTACCACTAAAGGTATATTTCCTGGAAACTCATCCCAGACTGCCAATGGCTCATGTAGTAGAGTTGGTTTGCAGACTGCCAATATGACCAACATTGATCTAAGGAATAATCGCTTCTATTTGTCTTTCCTCCTAGCACAGCATTCTAGGCACTCACTCACCCAGGCATGGACCAGACTCAGATCTTAATTTCTGTGAACTTGAGGCCTTCATCTCGGGATACCGGAATGAAATCCTACACGTAACTAACAGCCAGCTAACTCTCCTATGGTGGATCTCTACTGTGGATGCACCACTCATGCACAAGATGAAGGCATCAGCAGGCTTCTACAAACTCCCATATTTGTGGAACTAGACAAGATATTTCTGTAAGGCCATCCCAAAGTAGCCTACTGACAACTGTACATATTCAGTGGCAAAAGAATACTGGCAAAGATTTGGTAAAACTGAAAAAAATAACCATCAACACCTACCTCTCAGAAAAAGAATGGAAAAGTATGGAATAGAATACCCTGGAAAATGACACAGCTGGTTGGCATGATGACACACTTTCACATTTTATTGCAGATTCTATTTGTTTGGTTTTAGGTCCAAAGTTACCATAAAAACAGAAAGGGATATTCATTAATCCACAGTAACTTTTTGTTATGGTATGTGGTTTCAATCACAGACCAGTATGGTAGTTGTTCTGAATATTTAACAAATGTGCATTTTTCACATTGCCTCCATAGCACTTACTCAATGGTTTTATTGTCAAGGCTCACATTTATGTATGATAATGTACACAACCCTGTTTATGTGGGCACACATTCAATGGCTACCACTGGGATTTTTTTTTTAAAGAAAATGCTTCAACTTTTTTAAAAAAAAAATCTTTGAATTAACAATCTATCCCTTTCTTTTTTTCTTTCCAGTTTGTAGGAGAAAACATGGGCGCTTTTCATTTCTTTGCTGTGAAGGGCGAATGTCTGCATTCCCTGCTTGAAAGAAGTATTGAAGGAATGTTCAACCCACAAATAAACTTTGCTTATATTCTGGTGTTGTAAATCCTCTGGTAATACTCCACTCCTGTTGGAGCCACAGTTCAGATTCTAAACCATTTATTTGGACTCTTGATTCCTTTGCTGCTGCCAGTCACTTTTAGGCCTGAGGGAGGGAGGGGTTCTGGGCATCCTTCTTGCATGTGCCCCCGCTGGCATGATCAAGGCTGGAGTCTTGGAAGAAGAAGCACCAGTGTAGCACCTGCCTCTTCACACACAAAGACAGCTGGAGGATAGGCAGGGAGTGGACAGTAAATACCACCCATTCCTGAGGAGGGCAAGCAAAGAGAGACCTGCAGTCCTCCCCTCCCAGGAACATTTCTCTCTTGATGGTATCAGAGCACAAGAAGCTTGGTGTGTCTACGTAACCCTTTACAGTGCCAACAGTAGCAATATCATTGCCGAAAAAAAATCCAAAATCCCCCAGAGAGCGATACCCTTATTGGCCAACTGAAACACACAAAACAATCATGCAAGCTTTCAAAGCTCCACTGGGTTCTTCATCAAGCAAAAGGTGTTTAAAAATCATACACGAGAAGAAAAGTGACAGTGTCAGATGCACAGGCCTACATTTTGTATCGGGTTGTTGTTTCTGCTGTAGTGCAGTTGGCTTGGAGGGATCTGTGCCGGCAGAATCCACTCCCCTCTTGGGAGACCATGTGGGGACCAAGACAAAGGACGGTAAAATCTGAATCCCATCAGCAGCAGCAGAGTAGCTCCTTTTGGGATCCAAGGTTTCTCTGTCACTAATGAAGGCTCTGAAGCACTTGCTCCACTGAGCTTTGCAGTCATTGAAGGTGGATGAAAACACCTCTTTCCTCCATTCCACTGCTGTCAAAGCAGCAGGCAAAATAATTAGGAGGTGTGCAGGATCAGGTCTTAGGTAGGCATGTGGATGAAGGAGACGGAGGGTGGAAGTTTTTCTCCAGCTCACATAAAAACCTCACTTGGAGAACTTTTGGGCCGTAACACTTGCCTTGTGCATAAAACATAACTATGTGCCTTCTAGTCATTTTAAACTTATGGTGACCCTAAGGTGAACCTATCATGGGGCTTTCTTGTCAAAATTTGTTCCAATGGGGTTTGCCATCACCCTCTTCTGAGGCTGAATGTAATGTGCCCAAAGTCACCCAGCAGGTTTCCATGGCAGAGTGAGGATTCAAACCCTGGTCTCCAGAGTTGTAGTTCAATGCTCAAACCATTACACCAGGGCTTTCCAAACGGTGTGCCGTGACACATTAGTGTATTGCCAGAAGTGTGTAGATGTGTTGCCTCCAATCTTGGAAATGTATGTTATTATTTAGAGATCATATATTTTTAAAAATATATGAAAGGTTTTTATGAGATATGTTGTGTCCCCAGACATTTCATTATTACAATTCATGTAAATATCCGTATCTCTTATAAGGGGTTTGTTTAATGTCCCGTTTGCTAGTAAAACTGAAATACTGTGTCACGAAATGATGCATGTCTAAAAAGTGTGTCACCAATGTGAAAAGTGTGGAAAGCTTGCACTACACTGTGTCAGCTCATAAAACTTAAGCAACCAGAATTCGTATTTCCAGGCCAGAAAATATTAATTTTGGCAATGCTGGTATCGAGGAGTTCAGGCAGCATTACATCTGCACCAGCCGTATGTTATAGCAACCTCTGTGAACTCTGGCACACAGCTCGGAGCATCAGTGACGTGAGATCAGTAAGCTGCCAACCCTCACATGTTACACAGCTTATGGGAATGCAAGATGCCTGAGCGTGAGAAGGGGAGGGAGGAAGCTCCGAGCAATCCCAACATCACACACAAACCAGGTCTCGCGCCTTCTGTGTTTCCATCACAAACGCAGCTTCCTGGAAAATATATTAGCGTAGGATGTCCTGAAAATATGTTATCAAAGATCGCATCCCATGCCAGCATTTTTCCGGCTTCGTTCTTTGAATTTCCAGATGAATGGTTTTTCAGAGCACAGGCAAGGAAGACGCCAGATTTTCCACCTGACCAACTCAATATAGCCTTAATATCTCAATAGACTCCAGGCATACCTGTATATCATTTTAAGCTGAAATGCATCGTACCCCATCATGATCTTTACAACTATTGCCTTTGCTTCCCCCTTCTTCTTCTTTCAGCAATGTGTGAATTCTTGCAAGACAGACAGATGTTGCTGTGCATGTAATATCTTGTTTTTACAGCCATCTTTTCCTCCCCCATCTATTCTGATTTTTAAGAAAAGTATCTCACTCTCACAACTTATTTACCAGCCCTTATTTCTTGGGCTCTGTCTTTATCAAATCACTATGTGTCCCTGCCCCATCTCTCATTTTTGCCTTTTGGGTAATTCTTTGTTTTAAAAATTGTTAGGGGGTGGGCAAAATGTGGCCTGTGAACTACATGTGGTCTCTAGGTTCATTTTTGTGGTACCCACATACCCTAAATTATCCCTCAACATATTCTAGGAAATAGAGGGCTTCTTAAATCAAGCTTTGGCCCACCTTTGGGCCATTTTAAGCCCAAGAGAAGCCTTTTTTGAGAGCAGAAATAAACCAGAAGTAAATCAGAGATACCTTCTAGTCACTTCTTGTTTGTTTTTAATAAAAAGGCCTCTCTTGGGCTCCAAATGGTTCAGGTCCTCTAAAACATAGCAAAAAATGCCCCTCACAGCCCACAGAGAACATTGGGGGCATTTGGGGTCATATTTTTTAAAGCAGCAGGGAATGTGTGTGGCCCTGTAAGGTCTGCAGGGGAACTAATGCAACCCCCAGCCTCCTAGAGTTGCTGCCCCTGCATTAAATCTTGGAGAAGGTGATAGGCATCTTGTTGTTGCTTGAGGAGCACCCATAGTCTCCCCCTCAAATGCTTACTTTGGCAATGAAGGAGAAAATCCCACAAGCTCTTCACCTCTTCCTTGAAAGTAGAAACAGAAGATTAATAAAATCAACTAAAAAAGAGAGAGAGATGCTGTACTCTTCATGGCATCCAAGATCTCCAGCTTGAAGCATGCCCTCCATTTGCCTCACTGCAGCACCATGCTACCACATAAATACAGGTGCCTGAATCCAGAGTACAGCTTAGAATTTGACATGCTGTAAATATAAAGGGATCTTCTGGCCAGTTGATAGTATAGTGATGACTATGTATTTTTGTGTACCCACACACTTGCATACACGTACTGACTAAAAGAAGCACCCTCTCTTGGACAGCCCTATTGCAAGTGTGGAGTGAATACAATGCACAACGGAACATTGCAGAGCTCTCAGTAATGCGGCATAGCAGCGGCGAGCCTTGTTTTTCTTGATATGAAAAATAGAGAATGCTAGAGTGTGTCCCTTCTTTCATCCACAAGACAGTAAGGCAGAGAGCAATCTCTCCATCCAACCAGCACACAAACAAAAACTACTAGCTTGATACAAAAATGCAAGGCACTCAGACTCTTACAACTAGCTACACATTTCAGTGGGCCAACATTTTAAAGCAACCCAATTTTACATTTTAAAGCAACCCAATAGCAGTTCTATCAAGATGCAGCTACTGAGGGGCAGGAAGCATGGCTCACTCCAGCTGCTGAGAAGCCATGTCCACGAGTCCCCCTTTGTATCAACTGTCACCTGAGAGCACCCATTCTGCAGCAAAGGCAGAGATGGGATAGTATAGCCCATTCTATTAGTTCAGCTGAGAGTCCAACCATTTTTGGTTTCTGCCCTCAAACTGTTTCAATTCCAACTCATCACTATGAAGCCCCCATGGCTAAGAACCAGTGCCTGAGTTTGTACTCCTCCTCCTCCTCCTCTTAAATCTTCTTTTTTCCCCTTTATAAATAATGTTTTTTAAAAAATCATAAGCCTAAGGGCAGGGAACTGTTCTATCATTGATTTTTATTGAGGTGTTCTCCTATTTAAACAAACTTTAAATTAATACATTTAAAGTCATGCAAGGGTAGGGAAACCTGGGGACTTGCAATCTACTCCAGTGAGTCATGAATCTGGCATCTATTCCTCACGCTCCAGCTAATCCAGAATAACTGGTGGCTAATCCAGAATAAGTGGTGTTTGCAGCAATACTCTTATAATCTTTAACTGCACATGAACAATACAAACATGTTTCCACCATTCACAGCTTTATGAAACTCGTGAACTTCAACAGGGGAGCAGAGACTGTAGTAACGGTAAAATCCCATCCCTGAAAGCCTTCTTAGCAGGCAAAAGAGGTGGAGATGTGAAAAATCACAATGCTTCTGAATCCCTTCTGATGCAGTAACAGAACGAAGAAATGCTAATACTCCCCCAATTAGAAACCCACATGATTAGATCCACACATGCCAGAGTTGACTTTAGGAGATGGATCAAACTTTAACTCTGTCACTGATTCCTGCTTTGGGTATCAGCTATCAACAGGGATTGAAAATCATGGAGAACTGCAGATCCAAATAGGGCCCTATCCATCCACCAAGAAAAGATGATATATGCACGAGCAACTCCCCATATTCCGATTCATAGATAAGCTATTCACATGCTTCCATCCAGAATCTAGCCCTTAAACTGCAAAACTTGCTGCCACTTCCTTTGGCTTAGTAGTAGAGCCAGTTTTAAATACTGCAGCTACGTAGGTTGATAATATGCTTAGAACACTTTCATATTTTGCCTTGTTGTTATTGCTTTATGCCTTCAAGTCATTTCTGACTTATGGCAATCATGGGCTCCTCTGAGGGCTGAGAATGTGTGATGTGCTCAAGGTCTCCCAATGGGTTTCCATGGCCCACTGGAGAATTGAAGCCAGGTCTCCAGGATCATAATGCAACACTCAAACCACTACACCATGCTGGCTCTCATATTTTGCCTCCCCTCCAACACATAACGTTTATGAATGATGTGCAAGGTAACATGCAAATATTATAATACTAGCGTATGTACCCAGTGTTGCCCGGGATTTTATTTTCCCATAGGTAATACTTGTTAGAAAGATTTGAGATCCTGTGTCTCTAATTCCCCAAACTGTTTCCTCAGGATACCATAGGATGTTGAAAGTGGAATAATAGTGGTGTAACAGTCTAGTGCAGAAATGGCCTTGGAAGGTGAATAACATATCTGGACCTTGGATATACTGCAAGGAGAAGAACTTCTGTATTTCAGCAATCTTTCAGTAAGAATATTGGAGTCCTGTTGAGGAAAGTGCCATATCTGGATACCCTGCCTCAAAGTACCTGATTCCTTTGCTCTTTGAATCCATCAAAGTGTCTACTGTTTCACTTCCCTTGTGAAAGCAGTCAGTGGTTATGCCTAGGTGATAGATCCATAATTCCAGTTAAAACAACAGTAAAAGCAGACACTGCCATAATTCTCACAATCCTATAAGTCTACAGTGATTTATGAACACATCATTTTAATTGGTTGCATGGTACCACTTTGTCCAGACAGGCAACAAGAAAAGAAATGAGTTATTTGATAAATGATCTCCACATCTTGGCTTTCAGAAATTATAAAATATTGGGATAAAATTCATTGTTTATGACAGAATACTTCATTTTCAGTCACTGCAGAACTAAAAAAGTGAAGGAAAAAAACACACCATAAGGCTAAATATTTTTATCAGGTGAGCTGACAATTCTACAGACTTAACAGAAAATGCTCCTCTTTCAAAGGGGAAGAACTTTTCCTCTTGATTTCTCCAAAAGGAGAGTTTCTTATACAGAGGAACCTCAGTTAGTCCAGGTGGAATGCGAAATGAATAAACCAATGGATATTTATGGGCTGCAATACATGACAGCTGTCATTGGGATCTGTCATCCAAAGCCTCTGCTCTCTCTCTCCAGCCTTACCATTCAATCCCCCTTCCTAACAGGTCTTTACTCAACAATCTGTAGTCAATGCGGTTTGACTGGGCAGATGTGGGGCTTTAAAGCCTCCTTAGAATTGTTATTCCCAAAGATGTGTGTGTTGTGGCAGGGTGTGTGCATGCATGTATCCCCTCTTATAAACCTTGACTGTAATCTCAGCGGTGTTCTTATGTATGTGTACTTTCTGACAGAAATAACTGGACATTTTTTTCTCCCTATGTAGAACGTCTGCATTCAGTTCAAAGTTGTGAAAGCAGAGGAGGCACATGCAGATGCCTACATTAAGTTCTGCACTCCAGCTGCATATTCCAATGTGCATTAAGTTGAGCAATACTGTCATTCAACACAAGGGTTGTATAGTACAATCACTGTGTAACTCCATATACAGAGATTTATGTTATGCAATGCTGATGCTGGATCTTAGCCCATGAGTTACCCTGGGTTTACTGAGTTAACCTCCACACACATACACACACAAAAAGTAATGGCCCTGCTAGGAGAACAGTATTGCCTCTGAGGTCCCTTCCCATCACTGTGTCAACATCAGAAAATAGCTCGCTCACCCATTCCTCATCTCATCCCAATACAGTCATCCCTCCACATTTGCTAGGGATGGGGCACAAGACCCCCGTGAAAGTGAAAAAAACTCTAGGTCCTCCCAAACCATATTTAACACAAAAAAAAGCATGATCACCATATTCAACCCACCATGGAGTCCTTTGAGGCATCAGGGTTTCATCACAAGGTAGAAGTAGGTGGCTGGTGGGGCTTCCTGCCAACTCCACTGCTGCCCCCACACCGTTTTGAATAGGGACTTACAAGCCCTGCTTGCAGTTTCTCAGTCTCACAAGGCTTGTAGTCCCTATTCAAAATGGCATAGGGAGGCAACAGAGCTGACAGCAAATGATCTGTGAATAATCAAATCTGCAAAAGTGAAACCCACAATTGTCGAGGGCTGACTGTACACAGAAGGCAACAGGACACCTCCCGCAAGGTGCTGGCAACAATGTTGCTCGCTATTAATTGCTCAGTGACAAAGGTGAATAGCAAAGGTAACCTCTTTAATTCTTGATTTTTGTCAGAATCCTGCTACTATATTACATCAACATACCTGTGCTGATGTAGGCAGCAACGGTAGAAGAAAAAAAAGTCACGGGTGCTATGAAGGGAGGGAGGCACTGGAGAAACAGGTTGCTTTGAGTTGCCAGATTTTGTCTGCTTTCCTTTGAGCCTGCTGCACCATCCAGGAAAACAGGCATTCGCTATTATGGTTCATCAACAGAACTCAGGACTCCCTCTCCAAATGAAGGCAGCACTGATTAGTACCCTCCAGTCACTGGAACTGGATTAGTTGACTCAGTCCACAGGGCACTCTTCTATTGGTTTTTCACCACCAGAACATTATCTCTGCTCAGGATCCGGTCCACTGCAGCAATTAAGGCCTTTACGGTTTATTATCCTCACTGCCACATTCCTGGACACCCCACATCAGAGATACCCACAGCCCTCTCCCTGTTGTTGTTCCTGTTGTTGTTGCTGCTGCTGCTGTTGTTGTATGCCCCCAAGTCATTTCCAACTTGTAGCAACCCTAAGGCAAATCTATCATGGAGTTTTCTGGGCTTGAGAGTGTGTGACACACCCAAGGTCACCCAGTAGGTTTCCGTGGCTGAGCAGGGAATCAAACTCTGGTCTCCAGGATCATAGTGCAATGCTCAAACTACACTATCATGCTGGCTCTCCCCTCTCCCTTAGAGAAATATAACTCTTTGGCTATTTCCGCACTACATCGTTATAGTGTTATTATTCCACTTTCAACATCCTATGGAATCCTGGGGTTTGCAGTTTCGGGAGGGGCCAGAAGGGAGGGATTTCCTTTGCACAAAAATATCATGTGTGTGTGTTTGAAAACATACCATATTTTTATGCAAACTTCTGTATTTTGTGGAAGTGAAATTCTTGTGAAAAGTTCCCGATTCTATGATTCTAAATGAAAAAAAGTAAAAAAAAAATACACAGAAATTCTCATCATGTATAGCTGTTGATGACCCTTCAAAATTTTAATTTGTAAACATTCTTTGCATTCTTACTTCTTTACTATTTCCAATTTTATCTGAATTATTATTTGTAAAAATCTCATTGCATACTAGCATGTAAGTAGCATTTGGCCCTTTTCTTTCTGAAATGCTACTATGTAAGTCCACATTCTTTTCAGTAACTCTCACAAAACCTTGATACTAGATACAATGTGTAAAAGCAAACCATTATGATTTATTATATCAATAAACACAACTTTTAATAATACAATTAGAGACATATTTTCTTAATGTGCAGGTATAATGGGCATTTGACAATTTTCTGGTGAGTAAGTGCTGTGCTGTTTTGAAAAGGAGGATGTACAATTCAACATTCAATAGATTTGTATGGCTTTTCAGTTGAATTCAGAAAGGAAATACACATTTTTAATAATATATATTACCAATAATTCTCCAGAAGAAAACCAGACCACCTAAAACCCCCTCATTTTCCAACACCAATTTTTCAGGTTGAATTGCTCACACAGAGCTCTTCACAGCAACAGCTGTAATGTAGGAATGAAGGAGGGAAATTCCACAACCCATTATAAACAACAATAAAAGGCCACAGAATAGAGTGAACTGATGGCAGTATATCACTCTTGGGACTCCTGCTTTTGAACATAAACAACTCGAAATCCTCTCCTTGGCAGATCCTCTAGGGGGACCTACAAATTTGCTATTCATAGAGTACCTATCCATTTTCCCTATATAATTTATACCACATACTGATTTCTCTTCTTTTCAGAGTGCATGTTCAGGGTCCCAGATCTGCAACCCCCATTGATTTCAGTGGCATTTCTTGCTAAGTCTGCTTGTACAAGTTAAGCATTTAGTGTCTGATATTTACCTATCCAAAACATCTGCTTCACTATGTTGGTCTGTGATGCAGAATCTCACAAAAAGCAGAGCTCTCTGTTCAGTGCAAAATGACAAGAATACAGTTATACCACACAAGTGTGTTACAGGTGTGCATTTTCCCCAGAAGAAAACTTCCAGGCATTCATCAGAGACGGTGACATTTGATGTTACTATTCATCCCATCCATCTCAAGTACATAGCAAAATATTTGCCTCCATGTCAGTCTGCAAAATGCACTGTGAACAGCAAAGTAGGGCATTACCACAATAGCTGGAATTCAGCTGCCGACAGAGAAACATACATGTGTCTGTGCCAGCAAGTACCCCACATGCATTAATGAGACTGGGACTGCAACACTGGGTGGTCTCAATACTGAAGTTCTCAAGGCAAGTTTGATATTTCAGATATGACATTTGGACCCTCTCCAGCTTAACCAAGGCTAATGCTGTGAAGGGCTAATATGCCTTCTCTGAAGAACGTGTCTTTTCAGGAAAGGGAACCCAATGGCTTCTTGTCAGCTACCCAAACAAACCCCTGGGCTGTGGGAAGGCCAGAGGTTGAAAAGAGAATAACATGGCTCACTGCCACTCTGCTGGCTTCATACATCTCTCTGCTGAGTGCAGGACTTCAGCATTTGAGAAGAAGAGGTCTGGCTAGCTGCCTCATCCCAAACGCTAGACTCATAGTGGGAAGTGTACACACCTGCCAAAAGTAGTGGGCTAGGAAGCTGCCAACAGTGGGTTCAAGTTTCTCTCTTACACACATATAAACACACACGCACGCACGCACACACACACACACACAGCTCTTTAACACCAGCACATAGCTGGAAACCAAGCAAATAAAACAACATACACACACACAAGTAGTAGCCATGGTGAAAAATGTTGGGCATGTTGAGATTCTCATTGAAATGATGCATTTCACACCCTCCAAGACCCAAGACGAGACAAAGCATGACACGCCCCAGAAATGCTCACATTCGCAAGGCTTTGCAGTGTGTTTTGAATTAAGTGGCACTGGCTCTACACAGTTTCAAGCAAGATTCTTTTCCAGTCCCACCTGGAGAACTCTACGGTGTTTTTCCATCTAAGCAAACCTTGCTTAGTTTCCAAAACCAGGTGCTTTCAGAGGGATATCATGGTACCTACCTGATAGCTCAACCTAACAACTTTTTAAAATTTCCCTTTGGTTTCTCTATCAATTATACAGCATTGGGGGCACTGTAGAAAATCAGTTAGTAGCTAGATCCAGCTGTATGGTGCTTCTCAGGCTGAAGATAAAATTAAGCAGGTCCCCAGATACGTGCCAGCAGTGGACCCTGCCAGGGATCCTTGGACAGTGAGCCTTGGCAGTTGCCCAAGAATGTCTGGAAGTAATATTGGCCTGAGTTATAAGACAAGGGTGGGAACCATGAGGTCCTCCGGATGCTGTTGGACCACAGTCCCAGCAGCCCTAGCTAGCAGTGAGGAATGCTGAGAGCTGTGCTCCAGCAACATCCAAGAGGCCACTGCTGCTCTAAGACCTTGGCCACACTAGACTGTTATAGTGCTATTATTCCACTTTCAACATCCTATGGGATCCTGGGGTTTGCAGGGGGTTGAGGCCCCTCCCTAAACTGCAAACCCCAGGATTCCACAGGATGTTGAAAGTGGAATAATAGCACTATAACAGTTTAGTGCAGAAATGCCCTTTGTCTGTTTTCAGACTCTCAACAGACCCTGGAAAAGTCGCTCTTTTGGACTATCGGTTTCAGAATCTGCCGGCCAGGATGGGGGCCAGAGTTTGTGGCTCTGGGAGCAATAGTACATAAGCCTGTATAATTATGTATCTCCAGCCTAGGAAAATGTGTCACCTTACCAATTTTATTTTAATCCTCCAAGAGCCAATATGGTAACAAGTGGCAGCACTGAATAATCAAAAGAGTACAGATCAGAAAAGGCAGTTGGACCACACACACAAATAACTGAAAGCAGAGAGGATGTTCTCAATACCCTACCCCTCCCCATACTCTTTTCTTTCTTTTTCCCTACAGATTTATCTATGCTTCAAAATAATGGATAAAAAAGCATTAACAATTCAGGGAGAAAAACAAGTGCTTCAATATTAAAGAGCCTGACCTATACATAAAAGGACCCTGGGAATATTTCCAAAAGGAGGGGGAAAAGGCAGAACAACCATTTTAATAATTAACAGAATTCAGTTGGTCTTCACAGACCAGTGGTTCTTTGGTTGCCCACTAAAAACAGTCTGGCATTCACTGTCTGCTAGAGAACTACATGGCATGTTGCCTGTGTTAGGTCACAGCATTCATATTTTGCAAGGAGGAAACTCAATAACCCTGCTACTCACAGATCTAGAATGCATAGAGTGCTTTTGCTATGCTAGCGCCTGCTTGAATGGCTTCCAGCCGTCAATGACTAGGGGAAGAATTTGCATCCAACCAGCCTTTCTCCCAGCAGCCTTCCACAAACAAAATCCTCACTCCCCAATCCCCCAGAAGCTGCCAATAATCCCACTGATGTGGAAAATAAATAACAGTACAACACAGACTCCTCTCTCCCTACCAATGGGACTACCATTTTTCTTGGAAATAATGGGCTATTGCAGAAACCCGACATCAAACAAGCAGAACATAATGCCCTACCCACATAGTGTCCTCTCCCAGCACTAGCAGCTCTCAGACCTTGCGAGGGGCTGCTGGTGATAGTGACCAGTGGGTATGGCACACAGAGAGAGGCAATTTGGACAACGAAACAGCAACTGATCTCATCCTGGAAGAGGAAAGAAAAGAGTGTGTATCCTCTTTTTCTTCCCCCTGGGAGCCCAGAGCAACTGAATCTTCATTATATGAATTGCCTTTCTCTTCCTTCCCCTTCCCATTGGTAAGCAGCAACAATAGACCCTCCCAGGTCTTGATAGCTGCTGGAAGGGGAGGTTTTAGGTGGAGGACAAGGGGCTCAAGAACAGTTCCCTGAATCCAAGTAAACTGGCATGCCTGAGCTATGCTTACGTGCATGTATGGCACTAAAAGGATGCTGCCCCATGTATTCTAGGCCAGCAGTCGCCAACCTTTCGGACCTCATGGACCAGTAAACTCACAATTTTGAATCCTGTGGACCACTAACATGATTTTTTTTAAAAAAGGTACAAACATTTATAAAATAATGGTCATAAAAGTTCCATTTTATTAATATGAAATGCACTTGTTTAATTACAACAAAATTATTATTTACAAGCAACTTAACTCATCAAGTAGATATTATAGAGATAAATCAATATACCAATTGATTCATATTCTGATATTTATAGGCACCTTAGTTCATCTGGAAGTTCTTATTGCCCTAGCCCCAACACAGGTCTTCCAGCAATATCACATATTGAAAAAATAAGGAATAGTATGTATGTATGTATGTGTGTATGTGTGTGCGCGCTCGCGTGTGTGTGTGTGTGTGTGTGTGTGTGTGTGTGTGTATTGGCCAAAAGAAATTTGGTGATTTGGTGGCTGGGTGTATGGGGAGAGAGGTGATCCCTTCTGTCTCCTCCAAACTGCTGCAGGCGAGATGAAAAAATGGCGGTGACAGCCTCTTGGGACATCCTTCAGCTACCTCCCCCTAGTTCACCGTATAGGTCCTGTCTTGGCTCCTGGTCGCAAATGCACCTCTGGCAAGACCCCTTTAGTTCAGGGTACTTGGCAAGCTGGTATGGGTGTCCTCCCAGTATCAGCAACCCATGGCATCGGCAGTCGTTGGTGGAGCACGCTGAGGACTGTATCTCCAGCTCTTGTATCCAAACCAGAAGTTGGAAATCAATGCCCAAATTTCTCCAAGGACCACCAAAATTTTCTTGCAGACCATCAGTGGTTCGCGGACCACTGGTCTGCGATTGCTGTTCTAAGCCATTTCTGCACTACACTGTTATAGCGCTATTATTCCACTTTCAACATCCTGTAGTTCTGGGGTTTGTAGTTTATTGAGGCCAAAGAGTTCTCTGCCTGAGAATTCTAAATGCCTCTCCCTAAACTGCAAACCCCAAGATTCCATAGGATGTTGAAAGTGGCATAATAGCACTATAAGAATGTAGTGCGGAAATGGCCCTACTTCAAAGAGGAGTGTCCTCTATTTGAACAACTGCCAGAGGACAGTTCAATTTGAAGCCTTCCACTGTTTCCAGGGCTGCCCTGTACAAGACTGATTAAAAGGTGGTGTGGTGGGGGCATAAAGATGGGGAGCTAAGACCTCACAGTTAATATAGTTGGTACCTGGAGACCATAGTGAGCAGTCGTGTAGGGATGGTGGGCAGGGAGGATTGGTTTGCCCCAGGCAGCAATATTTTTGGGGTGTCCCAGCCCGTAGCCATGCTCCTGTGCAACATGGCCCCCACGCACAGCGGCCACGCCCCCCACAGTGGCCACTTCCCTCATGCTGTAGTCCCGCCCCCTCCTGCTCCCCCTCCACACACTCCAAGCTTCGCCACTGAGAGTGAACAGCAGGTACATGGCTCACCAATATCTCCTACACTCTGGTGAGATGGACTAGGTTTCTATTTCAATTCAAGTCATTCTTTCTAAATTTAAACCAATACAAACACATTTGCAAGTACAAGACTTATAGTAGTCTGCCACCTTTTTTGTCCTCTTAACAGTTTGAAGAATTGCTCAATAGGCACCTTAACAGGGAGAGGAGAAGGTGGTTACGTGTGTTTTTGTTTTTTGAGAAAGAAAAAAAAATGCACAGGAGAATGCTGGCTGCTTGCACTGATGTCATGTCTCCAAGCCAATTCCCTTCACCCATCACATGGGCTGTGGCTGCTTTTAAGCCCTGAAAAAGATATTGGGAGATTCGATCTTAGCTCATTTGCACCTCATCTATGTTTGGTCCCAAGGGATTAGCTGCAAGCACATTCAAAATAATTCAGCTTCTTCTAATGGTTTTTCATGAAGTAGTTCCTCTCAGATGCAGCCTATAACTTATGGAAGCTTTTCATCAGGCAGGACAGGCAGCTGCACCAGCTTGAACACTTAGCACTCAGAGTCATTTAATAGCAGCAAGCATTCTAAATGTTGAACATATCTAAGTCTGATGACTGTAATCAACACCAAAAGGAATAGAAATTATTAGGTATCAAAGGTGTTGTTTAAAGGAATACAGTTCATCTGTATTTGAAATATGGTCTTCCCTGTCTTTGTGCCATCCAGTTTAGAGTTTTCTTTTCGCCTACAAGTCCTAACAGCTGCAATCAGCATGACCAATGGCCAGGGATGATGGGATCTACAGGCCAGAAAAAAACATTCAGGATATATCAAGTTGCCTGTAACTCACGTAGATGATATCAAAGTAAAATCCTAATGGTCTGATTCAGCCTAAGACAGCATTATACCTCTTATCATGACTCCCACAGCCACTATTTTTAAAAAGACTGTTAGGAGTTTGTGCGTGTGATTTGGCCATAACTATTGCAAGTGCATTTGCAAAATGATCCATATTAACGCAATTTTTTCCTTTTCTCCTTGGTTCTTCACAGTTCTTGTGTTTATAGTCAATTTGCTCTCTGGTTTTGTACAACTGGAAAGAGTCAGGATAGGACTTTTGAATTTCATTTTCATATCTTTCCCTACTAATCCTGACACTGTTTACACTGTATATTACAGGATGGTATTATTACTACCATATTATGATCGGGAGCTCACTGAAAGTCATCCAGGAAGTTTATAATTGAGCTTATAGATAATGCTCTTTATTGCCTTACCAATGCTTTTTATTTTTAAAGATAATTTTAGGTTGTCTTTTAGAGCCAACCCTCACAGGGCAGCTTCCAACACATAAAAAATACAAGATAGGAATTGAACATCACAACTCTACCAAAAATCATTATAAAAATAGCAGAAGAAACAAACTGCAAAAATAAAATAAAAATAACAGCATCTAGTCCAGAACAAGAATGCTAAAACCAAGTAAATATAGTTTAAAACTCTCCCAGCACTAGTTTAAACTAGCAGCACTCTACTATTGTTTTAAGAAACAGTGATCCAAAACAAGCAGATCAAAGTGAAGACACATGAAATCCAAGAACAAATGGAAAAAGAAAATGTAGGATCAGGCACCATTTGTCACTGTCCAATCTAATCAACAGTATGGAATTATAGGAGAGCACTGTTGGAAGAATAAAAACTTCAGTCGAACATTTGCGAATCATATTAAAGTTGGATTTGCAGCAGTACACTTAAATGAAAATAAATCTTCTCCTCCATTTCCTGCCACAGTGTGAGGAGTTCTTTCCTAGAGATCCAGCTGCCATTTAATATCACAACCATGGCAAGAGCTTAAATGCCTTCTGTCCCAAGTCATCCTCATAAGGAAAAATCCCTTCCACTCTGCAATGCGCACACACACATTGAGACAGAGCACAGTACAACCCGGAGAGTTCATGCCACTCCACGACCAAAAGCAAACAAACAGACCATATTTCTAACTGTTCTTGGAAAGGTTAGGATTTAGAAATACTGTAATTAATTAAAATGAATTAATTTCAAGAGTTGAGATTTGAGCCACACGTGTTAATCAGATCACCAGTGCAAGAATGTCTGTATTGCTACACAGCACACATTCTGTGAGTGAGCACGATTAATCAGATAATTATAACTGTCTGTACCTTTTGCATTTCTGTTCCCTTCTGATAACCTGACATCAGCTCCACTCCTAAGGGTGTGTGTCTGTGTATAAATTATGTGGCAATACTCCATACATCAGATGTAACAGACCATAGTGAATAAAAATGTATATCATAACAAATTGGCCAGACATTGAAATGACACCAGATTCTTTGTTGGATGTGAACTCTTTAGTATGTTGTGGGAAAAAACCCAGCAGGTGGAAGCAAGAGAAAAGTTAAAATATAGAGCAGATGCATAGTATACAGAGAACACAGGGAGCTGCCTTCTCTACCAACTCAGCTATTTGGTATATCTGATACGATTGACAGAAGCTCTGTAATGTTTCAGGCTGTGACATCTTGAACCACATTATAATGTGAGCCACATTAACTGAGACTGAATGTGAGTTTTTAGGCATGCAAAGACTGTATCTACCACTCAGAATTGATGTAATAAAGGTGAGCGGAAGGAGAAACATACCTTCCAACATGTCACAAGAAAACTGGGACACATCTGATCAAGCAACATCAAATAGTGGTCCAGATGGCAGAAGTTATTAATGAGGAAGAACACATAAGCTAGGAGAGAGGCTCTAGCAGTTTGATTCTGTCTGAGTCCTACTGGGTAGGGCAAATTTCCATCTCTTCCTTTCCTCTTTCCATTCTGAGTTAATTTTTGTATTTTGAACTCGGTTTGCAGCAACTGAAGTAAGCTGGGGACAAAGGGAGAGAGTGGGCATGGGAGAGAGAAACTGGGACACTTTTAAAACCAGCAGAGGAAGTGGGACATTAGTGAATTAATTGAGACTGTCCCTGCTAAATCATGACATTGGAGGGTACAAAGAAATAATGTTGTAATAGCACAAAGTGATGTGGGTGAAGGGTTATAAAGAGTCTTCAACGCATATTGCCTTCCTAAGAAACCCAAGCCACTCAAACTTACATGGCAGAACTTCTATTAGTCTATGAATGACACTGCATTAACACATCCAGCAAACCAGTCCTCCAAGGTCTTGGCCTGCAATCAACAGGAAACAAGAGCTACACACAGCATTCTTTGCTTCAAACAGCAAACTTATATGTAACCATCATCAGATTTTCATTTACAGGAACAGGTCCCTGTATTCCTTGAACAGGTTCCTTGGTGTGATTTCTTTCCAAATGACAGCTGTGGCCTGGAATTCCTAATTTGCTTAACAGTTTTGGCCGGTGCATCAGCTACACCCTCTGCTGGAAAAGTGAGAGCTGGTGACAGCCAGTTCAGATCACTTTTGATTTTATTATTTGGAATGGCCCAGGAAGAAGGTTCAGAAACTTCAACTTGTGCAGGCTATGTATACAAACCTGGCAGAGTCATATAACACCAGACAGCAGCACTGGTTTACAATTTGTTTCCAAGACATAATTCAAGGTGCTGACTTAGACCTATCAAAATATATAAAATAGGGATGGAGAACCTACTATTTTTGCCACAGGCTCAATATTCTTAAGCACAAAGTTTCAGGGGTTACATGTCTTTCACTAGACGCATCAAAGAAAGGAAAAGAATAATAATATGTGATTGGCCTACACTTTTTTTTTCTGCTACCCTTTTCTCCCTACTCAGGTGGGGTGCCATCAAAAGGAGAGAGAGGGCATTTCCACCCTACACTGTTCTAGTGCTATTATTCCACTTTCAACATCCTGTGGAATTCTAGGGTTTGTAGTTTTCTGAGGCCCAAGAGCTCTCTGGCTGAGAATTCTAAATGTCCTTCCCTAAACTGCAAACCCCAGGGTTACATAGGATGTTAAAAGTGGAATAACAGCCCTGGAACAGTGTAGTGCAGAAAGGCCCAGAACTTTTGCCAGACGTCAGAGAAGATTTGAAATCAGGCTGAGAGCAGCACAAAATTTTTAAGAAGGCAAATAGACTAACCTTCTGAAGTGAGTTCCCCAAGCTTATACACAATGATGAATTAGGTGACCACGTCTCCTATTTGTAGAAGATTGTCCTGTATATGAAAGTATTCGTCTACTTTAGGACTGAGCAACTGTGGAGGCTAAGAAGGCCAATATTTGTCCTTCGTGGGTTGCACTCTTTTGAAAATCAGCCACTGTGCAGCCAAAGACAATACTGGAAGTGACTTCTGATTTCTATGCTTTGCTATGAACCTCTCCTAGAAGATTTCAAGAATGCCTTTTTCTCATTTTTGGGGTAACTTTTCTCAAATTTTGGGTGTGGGATGCCAGAAGATTTTATGGGGCCAAACAGAGTGCACATGCAACCCACAGGCTACAGTTTCCCCATCTGTTACTTAGACAGTTGTCTAGTTCAAAGCTAGTTTTAAAATAGCCAAAAACAGAGGAGAACAGGAGCTGCTAAGCTTTCCATCAAAGAGACCACCTAGGAGCAAATCCAATTGCTATTCCCAAAGAGAGTAGATCCACTGAATCAATTGCTCAACGGTAAGTCAACATTTAAGCACATCCTATTGACTGAGTGGGTTCATTCTAGTTAGGACTAGCAAATGGATTTAGATCCTGGACAGCAGACTGAGCAGGTGGCCACACAGGATGTACCCTTTCCTGCTACTGCAAGATGAAATGCATTTCTGTCTGAAGTCTAGTAATTATTTCCATATTTACAACTATAGCTATAAATCATCATATGCATTTTTTCCTGCAAAATTATATCCTCTCTTCCGGGTTTTTTTTTTTTTTTTGGGAGGTGTGGGAATGATGTTGGCGTTGTTTAGCTAAGTCTGAAGTAAAAGGTCTCGCCCTGGGGTTTGTGCCACCTAACTGCAAGCTTTATCACCACAGAGCGTTTTATATTTTTGTGCATGATTTTCTTTTTAACAAAAGCATTCTACCACAAGAGAATTTCACCAAGATTTCCTTTGGGTTTAACATAGATGCTTGAGTCCTGCACACAGCACAAACAAATAGTTTTAAGTTTATATTTTTCAAGCACTCTAGAGGATGAAGAGCTCGAAGGAGATTCTTAGAAACCCTTTAGGAAATGTTTAATCTCCTTGCATGATAGGAACACCTTCCCAGCAGATTTGCTTTATCTGTTCTATTTGTAAGAGCTGCCTTGCTGGACCAGATCAAAAGTGCATCAAGTGCATTCACTGCTCTGTGTCCAGTGGAGCCAGACACTCAGGTGCCTCGGGAAGGTTCAAAGTATCAAGATAACAGTTGTTTCTGTTCTTCAGAGATATACTATTTCTGTCCATGGAGGTTCCATTCAACAATTGCAATTATCATCCATGTTTCATGGTTGTCTAATTATTTTTAGAAACAATTTGAGCCAGACAAAGTTGATTTTCTTTAGGCTTAGTCAGGTTGTGTTGTATCCACAGCCCAACAGAGTAATGTACCCGTTAAATATTAGCAAGGGAAGGGAGGTAGCAACAGAGAAAACAATGAGGACACATGAAATTGTCATATAACAGGTCCAG
Organism: Iguana delicatissima; assembly: GCA_948472985.1. NCBI lineage: Eukaryota > Metazoa > Chordata > Lepidosauria > Squamata > Iguanidae > Iguana > Iguana delicatissima. The sequence goes on along the minus strand of CAOKZL010000075.1, from coordinate 1,734,438 downwards.
GTGTTTATTCATTTAACCCTGTACTGTTAGCATTTATTGGGAGCAGTTTTCCCAGGTCTGAGGTAGACAGGAGACTCTTCCATACCTCACTGTGTGTGTTCGTGCCTTCATGTTACCTGTTGACTTGTTACTTCAATCCTTTAACAGGAAATGGTAGTGTCTGAGCTTGGGACTGTCCCCCTGAAAAGAATATGGACCACCACTAAGCTATCATTCTTTCCCAGCCAGTAGATGTAAAACTCCATTTATATAGGAATCAGCCTGATCTAGAATGATCTAAGCATATAGCACTTAGCCACTTCAATTGACTGTACTGAGAATCTGGATGACCATCTGTACCAACAAACAACATTATCCTCTCCTCCTATGCATGAGGAATGGAGAGAAAAAGAATGAATGACTCTTCATAGGCAGTGACCTGAAATCCCACAAGGCCACCACCTTCATGCAGATTTGGACTTGATCAGCGCCTGGATCGGAGATCAAATTGGAAATCCTACATATGACATCTTGAAAGAAGGCAAAGTAACAAATGCAATAAATATATAATAGGTCTCACTTCATAAAGTTTTATGGAAGTTCTTCATAAGCTATAGTCAATAATACAGAAAAAATGCTTTCTAAGCAATTTGACAAGGCACTGAAGAGGCGGAAAGTGAAAGCAGCATGCAGAGTTTCTTTTACATGTCTACCCATGGTGTGCCACACAGGAAAATAACACACTTAGTAGCTGCAAAATTGCTTCCCAAGTTTCTCAGGTCCCTTGAGTTGCTTAATCAGCACTCCTAGAAGCAATATTTTCTGTCAATTGATTGACAAGGAGATATTGCTTTTAGAAATGCTGAATCTACAATGTGGAAGGACTTGGTAGACTTGCAGTGACTATGATAAATATAAATGGCGTTAAAAAAAGAACTGTACTAATGAGTAGTAATTGCATGCTTTTCCTCCATGGAAGAATAGCACAGGGTAGAAAGGCTTTTGGCAATCTCTTCATGTGACAGTCAAACTGCAGTCGAGTTTGGATTCTTGAAGTGTTTTGTAGCTATTAACTTTTCCACAATCCTCACTTTGGCACAGACAGTAAAATATATTTTGCTATTAAAGCAGTCCTTATCCAGTGCATTGTTCAGTGATGATATGGGATTCCCTCACTGTATTCATACAAATCCAATAAATGCTACAAAAAACCTGCAGAATTTCACCAGTAAAGGTGCATATATGGTTTGGACAAAGTTTAGCTGCAGTACGGGGCTGCTTCAAAAGAATTCTGATTTCCTCTAAAGTAAAGTGGATCTTCTTTTAAAGTGAATTAAAGCAGAGTACACTAGTCCTGAAGATTCAGACAGTATCAGGAAAGTTACCAAAGTTCTCATTGGCACTTTTGGACCAGTCCCTGCTTGACTGTTGTTATGAACAGGAATTGCCCTGAAACCAGGCATTGGATACACAGCTTCAGAACCATTCTTTTTGTTCTGTGCAAGCCAGTGAAAACAGTGCTATCTCCATTGACTTGAACAATGGGAGAAGATATCTTAAGCTCTGAAAAACCAAAGCTACGATCTCTTCATATCCAAGTCAAAGAAGTCTTTCCCAAAGTGGGCTAAGGTAAAGCGAGGCCCTTATTTGAAACACCAAAGCCATTCTTTTGTTGTGAAAATTCCAACTCCCTTGCAGGTTTTAAGTGGAGAAGTGAAGAAATCTCACTAAATTACTCATTCTTGACAAAACAGACTGTCTCAAACACCTAGGATGAGCTCATCAAGCCATAACCAGAAGGAAGCTAGTGTGGCATAGTGGTCTGAGCTTTGGACTATAACTCTGGAGAACAGGGTTGAATTGGCACTCAGCCATGGAAACCCAAGGGGTGACCTTGGAAAAGTCACACTCTCTCAGCCTCAGAGGAAGGCAAAGGTAGCCCCCCAACAAATCTTCCCAAGAAAACCCCATGATAAATTCACCTTTAAATCACTGTAATTAGGGCAAGATTTGAAGGCACACAACAACAACAATGGGAGAATGAGATGGGTGCTTTTTGTCCACCCAGGTTTCTGTAATTTGAGCAGCACGTCCCTGTGTAAAACTTAATGTCGACATAACAAACTGAAAATAACTGGCTAATTGGTTAAAAATGCAGGCAGTCTATCTGGTGTCACCAACAGGGAAGCAACTAATGTGTTTTAGCTATTTTGAGCATACACTCTTCTTGCAAATGTGAAAACTCCAAGATGGGGGGAAAATCTCACAACTCCACAGTCAAAAGGAAAAATTGTGTGGTTTGGCATCCCTGTATACGATGAGTATATCTTTGTATACCAGCACGTATGTCAGTTTCATTGATCCACTCATGTATAACTGTGTTTTACACAGATAAATTATGCCACAGAATCATTTTTTTATGTTCCCCAACGTTCCCTCCCTTTAAGGAAGATCATGTTGACTTTAAGCTACATCAGACTACTACTTTGCTATTTTTCAGCCGTATTAACTTCTTGCCAACCTTCACTAATCACTAGACTTACTAATTTCAGTTGAACTGACTTGACAAGTCAGCTGTCTTGAGTGATAATGCAGAAAGCAACTGCTTAAGAACATACTCCTGGATGCTCTATCTAATCCAAAATTTAGTTTCTTACAATAGCAAGCCAGATTCCTACTGGAAATTAGAATTCCTATTGGAAAGCTCCTCAGTCAAAATGATCATGTTAGATTAATGGCCATTTCTGCACTAGACTGTTATAGCGCTCTGATTCCACTTTCAACATCCTATGGAATCCTGGAGTTTGCAGTTTCGGGAAGGGCCATGTTGAAAGTGGGATCAGAGCGTTATAACAGTCTAGTGTGGAAAACAGGAATATTAGGATATGTAGTGTAGTGGTCTGAGTGTTCAACTACGATACTGAGGGACCGGGGATCAAAACCTTGCTCAGCCACGGAAACCCCCTGGGTGACCTTGGGCAAGTCACACTCTTTGAGTCTTACAGAAAGGCAAGGGCAAACCTCCTTTGGACAAATTCTGCCAAGAAAACCCCATGAACAAGGCACAAAACAGCAAGAACAACTCTGAAGTCAAGACTATTTTTTTCCCACAGCATTTTCACAAAGCACAGACACACAATCACAACATTTGTTTAATGTCTGGGAACTAATATCACATCTGATCAGCCATTCCTTTTTAAATCTGTTTGGGAACAAAAGCTACTCTTGCAAACCTGATTGTCTTAAAAGAGGGCTGAGAATTTTGTGGTTCCCTCAGCTGCTGCTGGACTACATCTCCCATAATTCATTACCATCAGCCATACTAGTTCTGGTTGATGGGAGCTGTGTTTCAACAACTTCTTACACACTACTTAAGACCCTGCTTTAAAATCACTATCCATTTGGGAAAACACTTCCATTTACCCATAGGCCTGACTTGGCTCCAAACTAAATAAATGTCTGAAATATAAACAAAAATAGTGATTAAAAGTAGACTTGACTTTGCAGCTTATCAGGGGAAAAAAGAGACCCCCTGCTACCAAGTCTACTAAGTGATGCTCCTGCACTATTTTCACTTATTTTAAGGGGGTTAGGTAATACAATAGACTCCACCTTTCCTTCACAAGAGAGCAAAAACTAAGAACAGAAGCCCTGCCAGGTCAGATAAAATCATAAATCCGTCACTTTGCTTCTCACATTGGCCAGTATGAGCTGCCTCTGAAAATATCATTTTCCAGCTTGAAGCGAAATTCTCTTGCTATATACTTTCTGTGAGTAGCTATCTTCTGCCCTGTAGCTATAGAATATCTATATCCCATATAATTTTCTTTCTCTCTGTTCATAAGTACGGATGTTGTCATTCCACAAAGAAATGCTTAATCCGCTTTGGAATCCTACTAAGCCTTTTATAGAGCTTGGTGATATCATATGACATTGAATCGTATACAGCTTCCTTCAGTACATCTCTGTACTTGGCCAGGTAATATAAGCATCTTTATTGGTCTACTAGCACAAAACCAGGCTACCTTACTGTTCTTAAAAACACTGAATGCAACGACTACATTCCCATTTTTAAGGATTTCCACTCTACCACCCTTTGCCAAAAAAAATCACCGAACTGTTTTTCAGAGAATCCTTTTGTGTCTTTGATCATATCATCTATAATTATGGACAAGTTTCCTGAAATGACAGTATATTTTTGGTATTACTCATCTTCTCTTCCCAACACAAGAAAAAGTGGGTATTCCTGCAGGAAATGAAAGGTGGGAGGGAAATATTGAAGGGTACCACAAATGAAATATATAAAATATTGTCAATATATGAAGATGAACATGAATATCTTAGAAAAATATAGGAGGAAGAACTAGTACAAAAAAATAGATATTCAAGAATGGCGAAAAATGTGGAATCAGCATCATTTAAAAAATATATCCATTAAGGATAAAAGAGAATTATTATAAATTGGTCTGGAGATGGTACCTAACACCTGTAAGGTTAAACCATATAGCTAAGAAACACTCAAGGGGCTGCCAAGAGATTGGCACATATATTCATATTTGGTGGAATTGTGAAGGTGTACAGAAATTTTGGCAAATGGTGTTTAAAGAGATAAAAGAGATAACAGGAATTGACTTACAAATATGTCTGAGTATAGCATTATTATCTATATTTGATAAGGTTAATTGTACCTAGGCAATGAAGGATTTAATTACAAATTTATTAACTGCAGCAAGGTTAATTATACCAACAAAATGGAAAACAGAAGAAGATTTTCAAATAAAGGATTGGTATAAAGAAGTGGGGAAAATAGTTATTAATGATAAGTTAACATGTCAAATTAAAATCAAAAAAGGAATAACAAAAAGGAATGGTTTTGAAGAAATACGGAAGATATTTGTGGAAAAAGTCCTAATAAAAGAGGGAAGTGTCACACCTTCACAAGAAGAATTACAATTTTGGAAAGTAGAGTAAGCCAAAAGATAATTGGCTCAGGGGATAGGTTTAGACTTAATGTTAGGGCTTACATTTAAGGTTACATTTAAGGTTAGGGTTAGTATTAATATGTTTAGTAATAGGATCATTTTCTGTAACAGCAATAGGTTAAATATAGTTGAAAAGGACAGAATTAAGAAAGTAACAAAAATATATAAACAATATGATATATAACATGTGGAATAAATATATCATGATAAAGGATCCGGAAAGAAATAATAATGTAAGCTTTTTCGTTATAATGTTTTTTTCTCACTTTTATGGTAATCATGTGGTGTTATGTTTTGTTCTTTTTCTTTTATAATTAATAAAAATTTTAAAGAAACTAAAAAAAAAAAAGAAAGGTGGGAGGACAATCCAAGCCCTGGGCCTAAACCAGCCTGTGGAATTTCCTCATCCAGAGGGTCCTTGGAAGTCAAGCCCTTTTACAGATCCTTTTTCAAGCCACACCGCTTATGGAAAGAGCCCCTAGTGTGCTACCCTTCCCAATTGTCCAGGAAAATCCAGAATGCTGCACAAACAAACAAAATAGCCGCATGTACAAACCAGTGACCAATCACACTGGGTGTGGCAACCCAATATGATCTGGCCTGCAAAGGGTTTGCTGGGGGACAACCCCCACCCAGTCAAGGGCACCCTCCCTGCTCTAGGATGCTGACTCAAGCTGTGCATGTAACAGAGAAGTCCTGGTTCCCGCAGTACACATGTTCTAGGGGAAAAAGAACATTACAGTATTAGTTTTGAACATCTGCTGGTCTTGTTAAAATGCACTTATCATGTGCCCTGGATAGGGCACATACCAGCACAGAACCCCAATAGATGGCTTAAGTGTGTATATTGCAGGCTTAAGAGTGTATACTACTGGCATACCAGTGTTACATGTGAATAAGTCATTGCATGTGGTAAGGATACTTAAACGTGACTAGGCATACACAAAGATACAAAGACAAGAGAAGCTGGTCTGTCTCCTACACAGATAAGGCACAAGTTTAACCACCATAGGGCTGGCAGTCTGGCTAATCCATTTTATATCAAGATTAAAAATCTTGGCAGACAAGTTTTTGGTCTAACAAACTGAGTATTTAAAATATAATTTGTGTATCTGAAATGTGCAGTCAGCCTGGTTGCAAAGCTCTACAGAAGTATCATTGCATGTAAGGTGAGGCGGGAGGCCATAGAGGCTTTAAGAGCCATCCCACTCTATTTTTAGCTCTTCTGGATCTGTGCCCTGCATGCCAACTTCTTCTGAAAATGTAAGTGATATTCCAGTCATTTCGGGTCTTTTATATTTTTTCTGTGGCTTTTTCCAAGAGGTGTCTCCTAAAACACTGATTGAAGAAAGAATCAAGATTCATGGTGACCTATGGAGCAGTAATTTCCCATTTTTAACTCCTCACTCCCCTTTTTTTGCAATGGTGGTGCTATTTAGGGGCCTGCAGGCTGTGGAAAAAGCTCCTCAGCGAAAAGCAGCCTATCGGGCACAGAATTCTCAGCCCTAGTGCAAGGTTGTCCAAAGCATTTAAGGTTTCCCCATTTATCTCAATGTTACAAAGAGCCACATGCTTGCAGTGGGAGCTGAAACACAGAGCTGCCCGCCACCATTCAGTGAAGAACTATTTTTCCTTATTCCTTATCTCCATCAGATGTCCCATATGAATGGGACATGGATTACTTTGTTAGGTTTTGCTCTAATTTTTAACATCTTTAGAGACATTAATCTAATTCATCATTATATTTCACCACTCTGACAACTACTGCCTGCTTGGGGCACTTAGGACGAGTTGACTAAAAATATAATCAGGCATTTTTTTGCAGAACGGGGTACAGTTAATTGAGATGGCAACAGCAGTCACTGGGAAACATTCCTTCCAATCCAATTTGGGTTAGCTAATGCTGAATGTCATCCATCACTTGGCTGATCATTGAACTTATTTTGTCAATTGCCTTTTGAAGTCCCTTGCAGTCTTCCCCAGGACATTCCTAAATTCCATGTCATCTCTAAAGTTTCACTAGCTCATTGTTCACTCAAATTTTCTTCAAAACATGAAAAATGTTTTGGTCCTTTGTGCAGTGCTAAGAAATGATTACAACCAAGAGGAATGATGGGAGAATATTTAAAAAAAAGCAGGAAGGGTCAGACAACATTGAATTTGAAATACAGAACTTATTTTATTTGAAAAACCTTATGCTCTTCAACTGAGACTTGATTTGATGCTACAGAGTCCTACAGTGGTGGAAGCTAAATCAATAATACTATGTGTATATGGGAGTGTTTTTGCACAATAAGGAGACAGAAGCCCACATGACAAGCTACCTAATCTATAAATCAACCTCTTCCCAATCTAGTATCCTCCAACTATGGTGGGCTACAATTCCCAAATGTACTGTATGGTGGGAGCTGTAGTCCAGAACATCTGGAAGGCACTGAGTTGGGGGCGATCACCATAAAAACTCTTATTACCTAACTCCAACAAAGGCCTGGTTAATTTGTGGATGGATATAGAAGCATACTTACATTGAGTCACAGAAGTAAAATAAGAAATGGAAGCAACCATTCCCATCTGAGACTACTGGTCAAGTCCAACCATTCCATTTAGAGCTATTTTGTTTGCAGTGCGAAAGGTGGGACAGTGAGAACTATGAACCAGTGGGACTTTAAATAATCATTCAAAATTCATTTTACAACTAACATAGACAAACTATGCTTGAAACAAAGACCTGATGGTTGAAACTCCCACATCCCATAAATATGGGTAGTTCAAAAATGTCAGTCTATCGTAAACATGTGTATGTGTCGAGTTCATGCTGGTTTGAATGGCCATGGGGCAGCAGTCAGAAAGCACATATACTACCAAGGACGGTTCCCAGTGAACACCTTGCTCTAGCAATGGCTGGGGCTGAACTGAGACCTTCCACATTACTCTTTCTAGGCCCTACTTCTACCCACCAGGTAGAAAGCCTTAAAATAGGGTTGGACAACTATCTGATGTCTGAGGTATGCGCCCACTCCTTCTCAGATGGGTACAACCATCCCACCAAAAAATTAGATTTTTAAAACTCCCAATGTCCCCTGAGCCATGTGTAATGAGAATGATGTGCAATTTCACCATGTTTTAGGCTATTCTTGAGCCTTTTAGGCCCAGAGGAGGCCTATTTCCAAACCAGGAAATGAACTAGAAGCGATTTCTAGGTTTTTTTGGGGGGGGGTGTTGTTGTTAACTGTCATTAAGTTGACTTTGACTTATGGTGACCCTGTAAATGCGAGACCTCCAACTCTCTCTATCATAAACAACCCTGCTTAGACCCTGCAGACTCAAGGTTGTGGCTTCCTTGATTGAGTTTAGCCATCTGTAATGTGGTCTCCCTCTTTTCCCACTGCCTTCTTCACTACCAAACATTACTATCTTTTTCTAGTGAGCAATGTCTTCTTATGATATGGCCAAAGTACGAAAGCCTTAGTTTAGTCATCTTGGCTTCTATTGAGATTTCAAGCCTTATTTGTTCTAGGATCCATTTATTGATCTTTTTAGTAGTCCACAGTGTCTGTAGAACTATTCTCCTGCACCACATTTGAATGAATTGATTTTCTTCCTATCAGCTTTCTTCGCTGTCCATCTTTCACAACTATACAAAGAAATGGGCAATACGATGGCATAGACCATTCTAACTTTAGTTTTCAATCATATATCTTTACACTTCAGGATCTTGTTTAGTTCCTTCATAGCTGACCTTCCAAGTCCTTGCTTTCTTCTGTTTTCTTGACTATAGTCTTCATTTTGATTAATGACTGAGCAAAGGGACAGAAAATCTTGAACTATTTGAATGTCTTCATTGTCTACTTTTAAAGTAAACCATTTATGGTCATTGTATGTAAATCATTTATGGTCATTGTTTTTGCTTTCCTAATACTCAATTGCAAACCTGCCTTTATACTTTCTTCTGGACTTTCTTCAGGAATCATTCCAAGGCTTTCCTCTATTAGCAAGGCGCCATCTGCATATCTTAAACTGATGATGTTTCTTCTTCTAATTTTCACATCTTTTTTCTCAAGAGTCTAATCCTGTTTTACCTATGATACATTCAGCATACAAGTCAAACAGACAGGGTGATAAAATGCAGCCTTATCTGACCTCTAGCCAATTAGAAATTATTCCGTTTCTCCATATTCTGTCTTGATGATATTCTCTTGACCTGCATATAGGTTACACATCAGGACAATCAAATGTTGTGGCACACCGATTTCTTTAAGAGATATCCACAGTTTTCCTTGATCTATACCATCAAAGGCTTTGCAGTGATCTATAATGCAGAGGCTCATTTTCTTCGGTGTGTTCCATTATCCAACATAAATTTGCAATATGATCCCTAATGCTCTTTCTTTCTTGAATACAGCTTGGACATCTGGACTTTTTCACTCCATATATGGTAGAAGTCTTTGTTACAGAATTTTGAGCATGACTTTGCTTGCATCGGAAATTAATGCAATGGTACTATGTTCCCTGGTATCTTTTGTTTCAGTCCAGAGTTCTTCTGGTTCCTAGTCAATTAGACTTAATCCTGCAAATCAACTTTTTACATTATTTTTACATTCTACAGAGATGTTCCTCAGGTTGTATTTTGGCATGATGGTTGATTAGTGTTCTTCTTTAGCTTTACTCTCATTTAAGATATTAGTAGTTCATGGTCTATGCCACAATCTGATACTGGTCTTATTTCTGCAGACAGAAAGGAGCTTCTCAATCTTCTGCTTCAAATTATGTATTCTATGGATTCCTATTTTAGCCATTAGATGATGCCCATGTACACAGTCACCTTTTTGGTTGCCTGAAAAATGTGTTTACAATAAACAAACTGTTGGTCTCGCAAAATTCAATCAGTTGCTCTCCTGCTTCATTTCGTATCTTAGGCCAAATTTTCCTACAATCTTTGATTTTGCATTCCAATTACCTACAAGAAGTTCTGTTTTGGTATGTGAGCAATTTCTTCCCAGACTCCAGCACAGAACCTTTCAATTTCTTCTTCTTCTGCCTCTTTTTTAGGAGCACAAATTTTAATTATGGTTATTGCAATGTTTATACATTCCCTTTCTTGCTTTATTATGTCTAGCTTCCCTGATTCATGCTTCTCACATTCCACATTCCTATAACACGTGTTGTTCAGCTTCAGACTTTCCTGTCACCTCTGAGTACGTCAGCAGATGAATATCCTTTCAGCTTGAGTCCAGTCACATCATTAGCCACAGAGCTACTCATAGTTTCTTTCTCTGAACCCCAGCAGCTTGTTGAGTGCCATCCAACCTGGAGGTTTTATCTTCTGCCATTGTCTTTTGTTTCATTCTGGATTGTTTCCTCATACTATTTTTGTGGTAAAAGACAGTCAAAAGGGATTTGCCATGCCTCCTTCTGTACAGTACTAACAAGTGTTAGCTATGGTGCCACTGCTGTTGTCTCTGAATGATCCTCCACAAGTGTTACCCCCTACTTACTGCTGCAGCTGCCCAGTAGTTGTTTGGCACATTTGGTCTGGCTCCTCAGCAAAAGTATTTCTGACATGGGAAGCCTACCAGCAGCACTGCTGCCATCAACATAGCCTCTTGTCTCACAAGAGTACACAATCCCACCACTGTAGAAAGGCACGGGTGCTTTGGGCTTAAAAAGAACTATGGAAGATGAATAAACATGGTGGCATTTTCCCCATGCCCCTACAGGACACTAGGGACATTTTGAAATAAAGTCTAAAACTGGGGTGGCAGCATTTTGAGACTTCAAATGGCTTTGTGGCTATATAAACCCCATAGGCTGCACTGCCCTCATGCTTCTCTTAAACTGTCTAATGTTGTGTCCCAGGCAGATCAGGCAGCAAAGTAGCAAGCTGGAAGAGTAGAGTTTTACTCACAGAAAGGGAGAGGGAGTAGTCTAAAAAAATCCAAATTTGAGCCAAGAGACAAAAGAATTCCAATTTCAAGCCGAGAGTCCAAAGTCCCAGAGTATACCAATCCACGACAACAAACTAAAATTGTCACCAGGAAGGCAGAGGTCCAAGGAGAGTCAGCGTTCAGGAAAATGAGGTACTAGCACAGGGCTGCAACTACCAGGAAGATCAGTTGTCAACCCTGGGGAGATAGGCCAGCTGTTTGTGTTATATAGGCTAACAATATTGAGGTATAGGTGGTCCCTCATTAAGGCTCGTTTGTTACATAAATGAGCTGAATGCCTAAGCCCTTGTTACCCTGTTTACTGGGGGTCCTGTTAGGGACACCAAAATGTGCTCAACTATAGGTGGGAAAAATTAGCTCTGAGCACTGCTTTAGCGTTACGAGAGGCAGGGTAACTTAGCAGGATCTTGAACCCTATGTCTACGGGGTCAGGCCAGTCAAGAAGCAAACCGTTTTGAAAGAATAAATGAGATCTTTATTAAAATACAGCCAAACAGTGTAAGCAGCTCACTCACTCAGATAACTATAGAAAATAAAGGTGGGAGTGAGATGGAGGGATTTTTCAGAGGGATAGTTGGTTTGGGTGATATGAAACCTGTCCTGAAGTCCGGGAGGATAGAGAGCGATGCTGGTGTTTGATGTGGTTCAGTATGTGGAGCTGAGGGGAGGCTCGCCAAGCAAAGCAACAGCAAGGAGGTTAGGAACTCGGGAGTGATCCGAGGAGGCTCTCGGAATCAGGGGTTTTTACAGGGAGAGATGTGACTGCAGGCTATGCTGTACTTGGTGAGAACAATGGATTTTGAGTGCGAGACAAAGCTTCAGAAAGGTCAAAATTTAACATGATTGAGTTAGGTCCAAATTGACAAAGGAGCAGCCAGTATGCAAATGTGCGATGCTGGACAGTTGATAGTTCAGCTAGTCAAGTTACCTGTTCGGGGCAGGGAGTCCTCTGTAGGTGGTACACATACATAATAGGGAGTTTGCCGGGAGGTCTCCTGAAGCTGCGATCTGGCTGTTTCTGGCTTGCCTGTATTATTTAGGAATATTGCAGCAATTAGCCGCCGAGACTAGTTCGTGTTTGTCTGGGGGCCTCACAAACATGTGGAGAGGGGTGGTAGAAGAGGGCCAAATTATTGATATCAAAAGGATATCTTTACGCTATCGGCAAGGCGGCCTACAAGCTGCAGTAACACCCTTCCTTGGCATCATTCTGTCAAAGTAGTGCATTTGTAGCTTCATCTTCTGACACTTGTTGCTGCTGGCCCAGTTCCCCCTGCTCAGGCCTCTGCTGTTGGCTGTTGTCCTCCTCTGGGCACACTTCTATGACTCTGATTCTGCCTCAGACTCAGAACCCTCCTCCTCATGTCAGGGTCTCCAAGGCAGGGCATAACACCTAGATAGGAGCCTGGTACTCCACTGTCTCTCTAGGAGCTTCTACAGGACATGTGCTGGCATCTGCTTCAGAACTGTGTATCTACTGAAGAAAAGCAACCCATCCTAATGCTGAGACCAAGTTCAGGAGCTGCCAAAGTTATCACGGGCATGGAGGCCTCCGGTTTAGGAGTGCTCTGGAACATTAAGCTTGACTAGCACAGAAGTGGAACCTGAGTTTGGTCTCACCTCTATTACCTCCTCAGCATCCTTCCTTCTGTCTAGATCACTCGCGCATTCCTAAGACATAAAACAATCTGGTGAAGAAGTGAAATTACATATTCTTTGCAGGAAGACATTTAAAATTTGATGGCCTAAGATGTGGGGGGGGGACACTAAATTGGACCTAGACATAGGTATATTTAGAGTGAATTTACTGTGATCAAAGGGCCATAAATGATTTAAGCTTAACTTAAGCCCTGCTGATTTCAATGGGCCTGCTCCAAGTATGACTATATATGACCACAAGCTGTTTTCCCCCCTTATTTCTAAAGTAAAAACAGAAAAATGAGACTTCATATTCTCAGAAGATATCCCTAGAGGAGAAGGGGAATGCTATTTTATTTTTCCTTATATCTTTAGTAATAGATTTCTAGCAACATGGTCTTTGAGTAGAACTCTTTACAGATTATTTTGGCACTTATATTGAAGTCATGAAATGAAAAGCAATGAATATTCTGGTCAGAACAACTCAGCTAGTTCTTCAGAAACCTTCCAAGAGCAGTTTTTTCCCCCAGCCATTTTTCACATTTGCCAAACATTCCCGCATTGTCTCAATGCCATTTGGTACCCTTCTTCTCCTCTGGTTGATGCTTTTCTCTTCTGCTATTTTGCCTCCCACTTTACCCTCAATATCCTTGGCCTAATTTGTCCTATTGTTTAGTCTTATTGGCAAGGGCAACCTATGCAGTTTTGGTCAATGACGTCAATGTGAGTTGATGATGCAATAGACATCTATAGAATCATAGATTAATAGAGTTGGAAGAGACCACAAGGGCCATCCAGTCCAACTCCTGCCATGCAGGAACACACATCAAAGCATTCCCAACAGATAGCCATCCAGCCTCTGCTTAAAAATTTCCAAAGAAGGAGACTCCACTACACTCCGAAGCAGCATATTCCACTGCCAGACAGCTCTGACCATCAGGAAGTTCTTCCTGAGGTTCAGGTGGAATCTTCTTTCCTGCAGCTTGAATCCATTGCTCCTTGTCCTAGTCTCTGGAGCAGACGAAAACAAGCCTGCTCCCTCCTTGACATGACATCTTTTCAAATATTTAAACATAGCTATCATGTCCCCTCTTAACTTTCTCTTCTGCAGAGTAAGCATACCCAGCTCCCTAAGCTGTTCCTCATAGGGCATGGCTTCCAGACCCTTCACCATTTTGGTCGCCCTCCTCTGGACATGATCCAGCTTGCTGATACCCTTCTTGAATTTAGGTGCCCAGAACTGGACACAGTATTCCAGATGAGGTCTAACCAAAGCAGAATAGAGTGGTACCATTACCTCCCTTAATCTAGACACCATACTCCTATTGATGCAACCAAGAATTGCGTTGGCTTTCTTGGCTACCGCATCATACTGCTGACTCATGTTCAGCTTGTGATCTACCAAGACTCCTAGATCCCTTTCACACATACTGCTGTCCAGCCACACGTCCCCTATCCTATATTTGTGCATTCCATTTTTTCTGCCTAAGTGTAGGACCTTACATTTCTCTCCGTTGAAATTCATTTAAAATAAAATAAATAAAATAAAACCATCCCAGTGCTCATTTCCAGCACTAGGGCAGCACTGTAGGCAAGTAAAAGTCGAGGGCACCGACGGCAGAGAAACTGCACCAAGAAGCACTGAAACAATCCAGATATTTGACAAAGTGAGCCTTTCAGACAGTTGATCTGAATACACCAATTTGATACAAATATCAAAATTAATGTCTATTCGGCAGAGCCAAATAACTCATGCCATGAAAGACTGAATACTGCTGTTACTACCTATGCGTTGACATTACACCTCTTTGCGCAGATATTTTGCTTGGCTTTGTTTCCAAGAGATCCTAAAAGTAATATGTACAGTATTTAACAAGCAGATGGAGGAACGATATAGCAGATTCATGGCATTACTTCATTTGTTTGGATTTCTTTGCCCTGTGAGCTTACTTGATTCTCTCAAAAACTCTTGGAGGTAGACAAGGCTCAAAGATCTTTGCTTGCTCAAGAACATCAATGACGCTTAGCAATGCTTTTCATTAAAGTTGAAAAAGGATTTTTACCCTCCCTAAAAAGTTTATGCTCTTTTTCTTTTTTCTTTTTTTAAAGTAATTTCCTTAATTACCTGGCTCAGAATATGAATTTGTCACGTTCATCATGCTCAGATGAGTAAGTTCATCATGCTCAGAGTCAAACGACACTTCTCTGTAAAGTTTTTCTGCATTTCAGAATAAAAAGCCAGATCTCTTTTTCCCATCTCAGTCCTTCGGCATGAATCACAGCCCAGATAGTACTTGGAAAGTGTCTCTGGAGGCTGATTTTTAAGACTCTAGGGAACAGCACTGGGCACAACTACTGAGGCTTTGGAGAAAAAACAACCATGTACAGTGAAGAGTTCTACACAGAGGACTCAGGCATGGCTCTTATTAGACCCCCTTCAGACAAGAAAAAGGTCTCTGAAAGTTCCAGTTTTTGCTCCTGTACAAACTAACTTATTTTGGAGATCTATGTCACATTTTCTTTATCCTGAACTATTTTCTGGGAATGCCCAACATTATCAAAAACTTTTTGTTCCCACTTCCCAAGTCAGATTAGATTAATCCACTATTTACTGAAATGAAATGCATCTCTACTTGGCTGTCTGTTGTATTATCCTGGAACTAGCTAAGATAGCCACAGATACTGTTTTCAGGGTACAGATTCAATCAAGGGAGGTGAAAAGGAAATGTTTGTACCAAAAGAAAATGTCCCAGTGTTTAACTAAAGCACTTTAGCACTCTTGAACAATAACAAAAAAGGCTCAGTGGAACTGGTGAAAATCCATTCTCCAAAATATTACACGTGTGTAGATGTGATGTGATCAGTGGGAGATGGGGAGGTGAGAACACAAGGGAGGCAGAAGTGAGGGAAAACTGGGATGTTTCAAGAGAAAGTTTGGATACAAACCTGGGAATGAGCAGGTAAAATTCCAAACAAAAAGAACTGGAAACTCTCAATATTTCCAGAGACTTTTTGCCCTTCTTATGAGCCCTATATGGACTTGAAAGAAAGTTTACAGAAAGTAAGTAAAGGAGTCTACATAAGCTCCAGAGAGCTTCCCCGGGCTTTTGTCAGGCAAGCTTGGGAATTATAGATCTTCTTCACCTCCAGACCAGGAGAAGTTTTCTGAACTATAGTATGTACCAGCAGATTAGTGGTTGCAGAGCTCCTTACATCTCTAACAAACAGCCTTTGAGGCCTTTTGGAAGCCCTGTGTGAACTGTGATCAGTGTCTGGGACCTGAACAGAACACCTACTATCACCACCAGCACCCACAGATGAAATACTGAAGGACAACTGAACTCACTGATATAGGTGCTTTTTGACAACAGCAATAAATAAAACTGGAAAGCAAACCTTTAGAAAATGAAAAAAAATTGGCACCAGCATTGCAAACCATGAGAGAATACGAAAAAGTTTTTTTTCTGATGCTTTTCAAGGAATCGCATAATCACTAGACCAATGTTTAACTGAGTAAAGGGTTAGGAAAGAATCTTGCACATGGAGAGCCACTGTGAGTCAAAAATGACAGTGCTGACCTAGACTAGCAAAGGACCTAACTTGGCATTAGGTATTTTCCCATGTTCCTATGGCCATCGTAACAATCAGCAGCTCCTATACATATCTGGACACGCATGCAAGATGACAACATACCAGACAATCACATCCGACACATCATGCATGGATGAAGATACCGTTGAGCACTTTTCTTCGCTTTCAGTGTTATAATAATCATAATTTTCCAGTAGGAGAGTATCAGTGCAGAAGCAGTTGTTAAGCTCTCAATCGTTTTAATTTTCTAGGGATGGGGAAGAAGTAGAGACTCTGTGCCAGCTACTCTAATCTCATAAATAACACAGACAATAGCAGTACAGTGTGACCACCACATAAAGATCCGTTTATCCTCATACAACTGTTCTGCTAAAAAGGAGCACTGGGAGGGGAGCAAAGAGAGGGAGAGAGACCAGTGTAGTCTTTAATATATCTTCAGGCAAAAGACAGTTATGTAGAAACTCATTAGAGCATCTCCCCTTATCATAAGAATTCCGATTAAGCTGAAAAACACGAACTGCTTCAGGCCAAACAAGCAAGTGTGTCATCACATATAGATCTCTTCTATGCAATTCTTGTAAATCATCTTCAGGAAGATGATTTTAAGTGGTGAAGTGTAATTGGGATAATTGCTGCTTTGCTGAAGTAGCAATAAGTCGTATCCAGTAGGGGCAGGCAAGTTGGCCTGAAAGGGAAAGCAGAAGGTGGCATTTGAACCAATTCTGCATTATTTCACTTTCAGATTTGTCTCCAACAATGAATACTAAACAAACACAGAAGTATTCTGTTGTGGCCTCCTGTAGTAAAGTATTCAACAATTTAACTCTAGAACAGGGAATCTGTTGAACTCCGATTGCCATTATCCCCAGCCAGAATGGACTAAAGTCAGATAGTCTGTTCTCCACAGGCTTCTTAAGCACAATGTACCCTATTTTATGCTGAAGTTCCCATATTTGTACTCAGCTTGGCACACACTACAGAGAATGCAAGACTTAGAACACCTTGTTAGACCACAACTGTGTATGTACTTGCTAAAATGACACCCCGCTTTTTTTGCTAAGGAGGTCAAAGCAGCCTAATCATTCATCTCAGCAAAAGAACCTCTATAATTTAGGCTGAGCTAAGAGACAGCAATACTTGGAAAGTTATGTTTGGAAAATGTGCTTTGCAACTCATTGTCCAATAATCCAGTACCATAACAATTTTTAAAAAGAGAATGTTATTCTTCTCTTTTGTTACTTTTGTTACTTTTCTGTTACTTTAAAAAAGAAATTGTAAGACTAGCAAGAGAACGACACAAAATTCATCCCAAAAATATCTCTAAAAATGTCTTAACACTTAAAAACAATTAACAAATAGCCATAAAATTTTATTCCACCTAAAAATCAATGCCATTCCCCTTGTTACTTTTGAAATGTACCTTCTTTACATCCTTGTTACAAAACAGCCCCTTGGTATTATGTTAAACATAATCATGCTACCTGCAATTAATAGCTTTCAGCTTCTGAGACACAGTGATCGAACCACAGCACGGGTGATCCTCACACACGAGCAAGGATTTCAGTCCACATCTTCCTTGGTTCTAGGGCAACACTCTTGAACCATGACACCATCACACAAGCTCAAAAAGTCTAGCATTTCCTTTCCAGCAAACAATCTAGAACAATACGAGAAGGCCATGAAGGAAATAGCTCCCTTCCAATTTTTGTCTCCAGTATGGAACATCAAGGATATCCTGTCTCTCAAAATGAAATGAAAAAGTAGATTCATGAAGATCTAGTAACATGTTGTTTTTTTTACAAAAACAAAGTTGTAGCTTGCACCAACAGATCTAATGTGTCCAGATCACAATATACAATAGCATCATCTCTAATTAGTTTGCTCAAACATAGATTTGGGAAAGTTTCTCTTCTTTTTTTTACTAGCACTTCAGATATCTCAGGTAGCATAGCTCCTGAGGGAACTGTATTCCACATTTTGGGAACTGTATTCCAAAAATAACTTTTCCTGGCTGTGGGTAGATCTGAGCCAGAATACTATGTCAAGGACTGGGTAATGAAATTTGAGAAGACTATCAACAAACTGAAATATGCCTGGAGGAATGCAGCAAATAGGGCGAGGAGCCCAGGAGCCAAGTCCTATGGAAACATTGGAGAAACCTGATACTTTTTTTTTCTGGAGAAGATGCTGCTGATAAATATTATAATAGCCAGGGCAGCTCAAAGAAAATGAGCCAGTTTGTTCTTTCTTGCTCAACAGCAGTTCTCCAACTGGCACCCTCTAAATGCACTGGATTATATCTCCCATCACCCCATCATTCCAACTCCTTGATTAAGTATTTGACATATCCCTGATTAATTTGTCAATTAAAAAAAATCTAGACTAGTAGCCATCACCATATCTTGGAATCACAGGATTATGGCTGAAAGGGACCATACAGGCATCTCAATAAACTCCCTGTCATGCAGGAATATACAACTAAAGCTCTTGCTACACAACCTCTACTTAGACCTCTAAGGAAGGGGAATCTACCACACTTTGAGACAGCAATTCCATTGTCAAACAGCAATGACTATCAAGAAGCTCCTGCTAATGGTTAGAGGAAATTTCTTTCCTTGTAATTTGAACCCACTGGTTTGTGCTCTGGTTTCTGGATCTTTCTCCATCTTCTACATGATCTCCATTCAAGTCATATCACCTCTCAATGTTATCTTCTCCAAACTAAACATATACCAGCTCCCTCACATAGTTTGTTTCCAGACCTTTCATCATCTTGGTCACCCTCCTCTGGACACGTTTCAGCTTGTCAATATCCTTCTTGAACCACTGCACCCAGAAATGGACACAGAATTCCAGATGTGATTCTGACCAAAGTAAAACAGAGCGGTACTATTATTTTTCTCAGTCTAGGTACTATACTCCTGTACTGCAGTCTAGGATACCAATGGCTTTTTTGGTTGTTTAGCTTGTGGTCTGCTAAGACCCACTGATCTTTTTTTACATGTACTGCTGTTAAGCCAGGTATATTGTCTATTTCACTCTTCCTGCCTCAGTGTAGTGCCTTGCTTTATTCTTGTTGAAATTCTCTCTCTCTTTTTTTCATATTTTGGCACAGCTCTTCAATATGTTATGGGCATTTTGAATCCTGATTCTGCCCTCTGGGGCATTAGCCACCCCTCCTAGTTTGGTATCACCTGCAAATTTGATGAGCATATCCTTCATTCCATCACTGATGTAACTTATACAAATGTTGAACAACAGTGGGTCTAGGACAGAACCCTGTGGCACCCTTCATCTTTCCAGGATGAAGAATCTTCAGGCAGTTATTTCCTGTATCATGAAATGATATAGCACACACATTCTTTTTTTTTTTTGGTTGTTCTAAACTGACTGTAGATCAAGGGTTTTGTTTTGTTTTTCTTTGAAGGGGGGGTAACCCATTCCCTGTGTCCTAGTATTATAAGACAAGAATAAATACTACTCTTCCACTACACCCATCATTTTAGAAAACCTTCATTCCTCAAATGAAAAAGTCTGCCAAATTAGGGAGGAGGCAGCCCTTCCTTATGTATACGCTACACAACGAATCTTCTTCGGGTAATATTTTACAGTATGCACAAACCTAGGAGACAGCACCCAAAAAATGATGATGTGGCCAATTCATAAAAGCAAGATCCTTATTTCATCAGCAGCACATTCTGTGGTCTTTCAATATTCATTGGATGTAATTTTATGCTTATCTCTTATTCCCAATCGTTACAACCCAGGGAAACTGGCTACCAACCATTACTAATCATTGCTAAATACAGAACTAATGGGTGAGTGTTTTGATCCATTTCAGCATTAATGTATGTTCCCCCCAAGCATATCTGTACATAATAGAATAGTATCTGGCTACCACTGACATATTTCATTTTGTGCACCATTGCTTATCTTAAATAATAAGTTAGAAAATTATTATTATTATTATTATTATTATTATTATTATTATTATTATTATTATTATTATTCTTCAAAGGCTGGAAAATGTTTGCATGTGTTTGTGCATCTCAGGAGGGCAAAATTCCTAATTATCTTTGATTTACTGCAGTCTCACTAAATATCACTTCAGCTACCCTCATCTCCCTAGATTAACCCCCGTCTCCCTAGATGTAGCTTTAATCATTTATCCACACGAAGGCACTCCTGAATGAGTAACAGAAGCAACTGCTGTTTGTTAGCTGTGCTGATCAACTTTCATCTTAATGCCAAAGTTAAATATCCCAAAGCAGTCCAAAAATTACCCAGCATGAAAATCTGGACGTGCATCATTTGCTCTTTAATTTGGGTAAATGTAGCCTTCAAAGGGTGTCTTTTGTTTGAATGTGGGGTTTTTTGGGGAGGGGGCTTATCTGTCAGCACTAGCCAACAGTGAGCTACTTTCTGCCTTCTATGCCATAACTATACTGGTGTAGTCTCAGAGTGAGGAGACTGTTGTTCCTCTTGCCTTTCTTCTCCTGTAATTAATACAGATCAAGAAGTGTCTTCAAATGGGCACCGAAGGTTAGAAGGTGCTTGCTTAAATATGCTTTTGTGCCTGCTGGGTACAAGGTATTAAACCTACCCAATCTGCCCTCAAGTGTGGGGAAGCTATAGAGATGCCATTTGGGTGACAGCACTTGTACACCAACAGAGACAGAATCTAAGGTATGTCACTAGAAAGGGCCCAAGGGGGTTCCAAAGAACCAAATATTTGCTTTTGGGAATGCAGAGGCTGCTGTGAACATCAGCATCATTTCTAGGTGGTAATCTACTTTCCCTTACTAAACCTGTATATTTCTAAAACAACAAACAGATAACAAGTTTGCCAAGCCTAGATCAAGGCATTCTGATGCCTTATACAAAGATAGTGCCCCTCCCCAGTCCAGGTACAGAGGCTGAGTGAACTGGCAATTGACTCCAACTTGGATACTTACAATGGGACAGCTCAGCATTCTCAACCACACCCACGGCACCAGCCCCTAGTTTATGGAGCCAAGCACAAAAAATTTGCTTCAGAAGAAGGAGTCAGCTGGAATGCTCAGGAAGAAGAACCAGGAGCCTGGTACTGCTACACCCTTCCATCTGCTATCTGAGATTATCCCATCACACTACCTAATGGTAGAGTGCTGAAACTTGTCCCTTGTTCCAAGGAATATCACCCCATCTTTCAGGGAAGTGGAGAAGCATGTAATACATCCTCTCCCCCTTTTTTTTTTAAAAAAGAGACTAGATCTATGCACTTCTGCAATTTACTAAAACAAAAGATTTTGTTCTGTTGCAAATAGCCATAAGTACAATTAGAAAGGTTGCTCTCATGAAACCTACACCTGCTTGTAATTTACCTTGCCCAACTGTGATAGAGTTGAGGATACTATGACATGAGAGAGAAAGATGTTTAAAAGAAGTGGGAAGAAAATAGGTTTAAAAATTGTACCTGGGTATCGTTCATGAGGTTATTTACAGCACAGTTTACTCATTTATTAAACAAAGGGAAGCATATCCTGCCATGAAGTCCAGAGTGCTGATGAAATATGGCCTCCACAGTATATTACTTTTTTCTTAAAGGAACAGGCTCACTGAAATATTGCCCACCACTCTGCAACTTTTACACTGTTAAAACCATAAATTCCATTTTCAATTAACATCTCCTCTCCATCTATTTCGTTTCAGCAACAGAAAGCATCAATGTACATTTGCATAATTGGCTGCTAGATAGCAGGCAGCAAACTTTGTGGTCATACTTCCTAAAACATAGTGCACCCTTAAAGGATTCTGGGTTCTCTCGCCTGATAGCTGGCACTGTGGGAACAGTCCCATTTCAAAACTCAACTAAGCTGTCTTATCGATTTCTTTCACTCTTTGAAAAATAGTGTAACTTGAACCAAAGAACTGTACATTCCTTCTATCTGAGATTGTTGTCCTCTTTCAGGAAACAGGCAGCTTTGGGAAAGATGCACACAGAACAATGAGGGAGGAAGGGAATACCTGCTTATCCAGCCAGATCAGGCGAATCAACCTTGATGATTAATAGGGTAACACTGTCATTGTTGGGTGTGAGTGTGTGGTTGACTACACCAGTGGATTGGGCAAGTTTCAAGCCCCGGTGATGCAGTGATTAAATGCTGGTACTGCAGCCACAAGCTTGTGAGTTCGATTCTGTTGGGCTCCAGGTTGACTCAGCCTTCCATCCTTCTGTGGGTCGGTAAAATGAGTACCCAGCTTGTTGGGTAAACCACTTAGAGAGCACTTAGCTGATAAGTGGTATAGAAATACACATGCTATTGCTATTCTCTCTGATGCCCTCTTCTTCCCTCACTCTCCCTCCTTCCTTCTTTCTAGAACAGACACATTCTTCTTTCTCCTTTCACCAGTGTAGGCTGGTGGCTCTCAAGTCAATAGGGCAGTGGGGATTATGCAGGTTTATTCTTAATTTTAAATGAACCATCCTAGTGTTGGATCTATCTGCAGGATTGGGTTTAACACCTTCTACCTGTTGAAATTTCAGACTAAAACCCAGAACAGATTCCTTGTCTTCCTGATGTAGAAGCCACCAGCTTCCTCTCCATTCTACAGGCTACTGGTGAGGTGCAGATAATTCTTGACAGTACTTCAACTTATTGCTTATAGAGGGCCACTGAAACTGGGCTAAGGGTGCAGTTTGCCCATCCCCACTATAAGCTAAAAAGGAAGACAAAAGCATCAGAGAAAAGACCGTCCCAGCTTTCTCATCTCAGGTATGCAGCACACCCAGTATCACACTCCACAAAAGACTAAGCCAGCTACCCACGGAGGCAGTCTTGTTCCTTGATCAGCTCCTTAAGGATAAGAAAAATTCCACCATTCCTGAAGCTCCTCCAGGGCCGGGTACTTTGCAACCTGCAGGCCAACTCTAAACCAAAATCCAGTGGCATCCTCTGAGAAGTAACACATTTAAAAAAAAAAAAATCATACACACACACATGCTGAAGTGACTAACAAACAGAAATACAAAATAAAAAAATGAGCAAAATGTTCCAGCTTCAGATGCTAATGATGAAACTGAGCTGCAACCAAGGTGGCAATTTAGAACACCCTGTTTTCAACATACTTCAATTGATAATGGTGTTATTCTCTAGTCTATACTAAAGCCACGAGATGTTAGAATCTTATGTATATGAATCCAGAAATTCTCCCTTTTGTCCAAAGTGCCTGAAGGAGATGGCACGTCACTACCAAAGAGGGACAAATCACAGAGGCTGTGATATTCTTGAGTTGAAATGCCTAGCCACTTGTTGCTCCTACTTCTTGGCCAGGATTTCAGATGTGTGGTTCATGAAACATGTTGTTTTCCCAACAGATGACATCCCACACGCCTGCATTCAGTCACATAAATAAGATTGCAGGGCCTACAGGTGATGTGTTGTTTAATAAAGCAGGCACTGGCAGTCACTATGCTCCTTATGATTTCCGTTTTGGTGGCCAGACATGGGGTTTTTAAAATGTTTTTGCAACACAGTGTGGGTGTGGGTTAGGCAGGCTTATCTCTTTTCCCTTTTTCTTTCTGTTTTGTTGTTCATGCATGTTCAGTAAGGGATTCTGCTGTTCACCTTGACTGTTGTAGGTAGGCACACACAGCTCCATGAATCAGATAGAATCATATTATTTTCCAGAGCAAGTTTTCCTACAAAGTTTTACTGCCAACACCCTAATGTAATCCAAAATAAGTCTGTATTTCTCTAACCTTCCTTCGACACCCTCACAATCCTGATGCTGCTAAAAAATCTTCCATTAGATAGAAGACAAGGAGATAAAGTGAGGGTTGGACAGCAATAAAAAGACTTTGTAAACAGAAGCTACTTTGTCAGAGGCTGTGTTAACTAAGATATGCCGGCATATAAAATTTGTCAACAATAATTTTACAAAAGCACATTAAGAAGAACAAGAAATAAAAATGCAGTTAAATGGAGACTGATAAATGATTTTGTACCATGATACAATCCTCTGTCACACAATACATTTGGAGATGGGCGTGTGTGCGTAATCTGCATTTTCCATATGCTAATTATTACCAGAGCAAATGCAGTGTAATGAGTATTCAACATGAGACTCCTTGCTTCGAAACACTATTAGATTTTCCTCACTTGTTTCCTGCAACAGGAAGCAGATTAACAAATATTTATCAGGTCTATGACTGCAAATGAATGAATGACTGAATATATCAGGTACAGTTATTTACACATCCAGTCCAATGCTGTCTACTCTGACAGGCAGCCACTCTCCAGGCAGACATTTTTCCCATCACTCTGTAGCAAAATCCTAACTGGAAAAGCTGAGTGTTATTTGGTTCTACTGCATACACACACACAAAAAAACGTTTTTTAACATTTAACATCTTTTTGTAACCTGCTTTGAGCTCTTTTGGAAAAGCAGTCTATATATATTTTAAACAAATATGTGTCAGTTGAAGTCAGATCACAGAACAAACACAAAGGCATTATCCTTTATTATTATTTTTTTAACCCTCTTTTGGTTTTCGATCATACTGGCTTAAAATAGAAAACAGGAGAACTGGCAGTGGTTCTATTAAGAAAAGATATCAAGCACAGCTTTTTCTTTTCATTTGTTATACTTTGCTTCACAGCTGCCTAGTAAGTTTAATAAACCTTTGCTTTATGAAGAATCATAAAAATGATAAGAAAATTATTTTTATGCTTCCAATAGGTGCTAAACCAACACGCCAGTGCAGTTAATTGACATTTACATGGTCTGAGTTTGCTTTGATGGGACAATAACTTTATCCTCTATTTCCCTCTGTATTATTTGAAAAGGTAGTTATATCTAATTATAATCAGAGCTCTATACAAACTCAGAGATTCTACTAAGATTTTATTTTGCCATTTCCATTACAGGAAATTCACAAAACACACACAAAAGACCAAAAGATGCAACCCTAAACACTCACATGCACACACGTCCTCTTTCATCTCCCTGCACAATCAGAATTTCTTGTCTATTTTTCCACAGCTTTCTTTAAATATGCTTAATTTCTCCTTGATGCATAATGAAAAACCTTCTCCACCCTCAGTTTGGAAAAGTTACTTTTTAGGACTACAGCTCCCAGACTTCCCTAGACACCATGGCCACTGAGAGACTCTAGGAATTGTAATTAAAAAAAGGGGAGAGGACTTTTCCAAGCTCTGCTTTGTCTTGCTTCACAGGTTATTTATTATAACTCTGTGCAGGTTAGCATCTTTACTATTAGCCACACCCTTCCCTGCTCACTCTCCCCAAGGGGAAGAGCCTGGAACATGGATGATGCTTTCAACTGGCAAGGATCAGTTGAACCAGCCAGTCAGTGGAAACAGCCACTTGTACTTAGTAGAAGAGAATTATTTGTCTCACGCTAGCTTTACCAGGCTAACAGATATCTGAAAAAGTACCTCCTCCCACATGAACCTTCCTGTATTTATCATCCCATCAACTTTGGAGGTCTATTTGGATAGCATCGAGCTATCCAAGTAAGGCATTATACACGCTTATAACTCTGAGATCTTCAAAAATGCTTTTATACATATTTCAAAAAGACAGCAAAGATGCACAGCCTCTCATCAAGAATAATCAATTGGTTGTCATCTTGTAACATCCCATAACTAAATTTCATTCCCTTCCAAACATACAGATGCATGCACGCCAGCCACAGAGCATAGAGTTAAACAGACTGAACAGAAAGCCATCATTATAGTAATTAAAGTGTCAAAGTTTTATAACTTTTCAAAATGCCCAGTGGTTTGTGACCCCATTACAAGCCTCCAGTTTTACATAAATCCATCACATTAAATCAATCAGATCAACCAAGTGAGCTAGTATGATGTTAAAATTAGATGTTACACTCTCTAAACATAGTATCAGATGGTATTTCATTGACTTGGGTATTCTTGAAATATTTCCCTAAAGGGGTTCTGTATATACTTCCACAACTATACAACTACTAGCAACCTTTCTTATTTGCGGGCTTGATGAACAACAAGGAGACAATGACCAATTAAAGGCAAATTATCACCAAACTTCTAAATACCCACCATAAGGAGTTTGAGGGACTCCAATACAATTGAGCCAACTGGTACTCTTGGGGGAACCTGGAGGGATATGAAAACCTTCTACGTCAGCCAGGAGGGCCAACAGTACTGGAGAAGAGAGAAGGCAACTCACCTGTCTGTTGCCCTGAAACAAATGAGAAAGGATACAGCTGTAGCAGGCTACCTTGGAACAGCTAGCCAGGAGGGTGAGTTAAGAGGGAGGGTGAAAAAAAGCAGGGAGGGCAGAAGGAGAGAGTTTGGCTTCACAAGCAAATTGCCCAACTTGAGCGAGCCCATACCCAAAGATCCTTCCTGTGACCACTGTGCTAAGAGCAGTTGCAGGCAGCCTAACGGATGGCCCAGCCAATGCAAGAACCCATTCTGTGCTGGGGGAGTCCAGAGGGAACAGGTTTGATTAGCCACTGAGAGGACCCGGACCTAAGGTGCCTGGACTTTTAGAAGTCCAAGGAAAAGATTCAGTGGTAGGGTTATTTGTCTGAATGAGAGAAGAATAGAGATTTATAAAAGGCTGTGAAGTAACAGTGCCTTCAAAGAGGCCCTGCCTGGTCTGGGCCCAATTTTGCAAGGCCAGGGAGAAACCTCATCCCTGACTGAAGCCACCTTTTGAACTACAAAACTTGGTGTAGCCTTAAAGATTTCAGAAAGCAAACTAGAGGTTAACATTCCCCTACCGGTGAGGACACCACATGCACCTACTAAATCACATGTGGCAAGTGGTGATTTACATTTGCGAGAGATGAGGCAAAGAAATTTTCAAAGCTCCCTAACCTGTACTGTTTTAGGCTGTAGAGAGGAATGAATGTTAATGTGTTAGCTCACTTTTATTGCACACAAATACAGAACATACCAGGGAGAATTCTTTTCCTCAGTTCTCTACCCATCACCTGAAATGATAATTGCTTCTAAGGTTGGCTGATGGATTTGACTGGATCAGGAGCCAATCCTCCCATGGTCAGGCTGTGGACTACACCTTCTCTGAAACTGGTTTTAAAGCGAGTGGAAAGGCTTGTTTTTTCAAAACCCAAAATACCACCATATTTTTGTTAAAGATGAGGTATACGCCTTGCTTTACAGGTAAACTCCAACTTCTGGAGGTTTACAAAAATGCATATTCCATGTTTTGGGGGGGGGAGAGAGAATATTTTTCTCACACTGTGGAAAGAGCTCTGGGACCTCAAAAAGTAGCTGGCATCTAAATGGGGCCTAAAAGTCATGTGATGTTCCTAATTGAACTAAGGGTTATTCCAGATCTGTTGCATCTTTACATCTGTCCCAACAATACAACTAATGGTTGAATACTGAACACTAATAATAGACAGCCAGTTTGGTCCATCAGAAAAATCCACGAGGAACTGCAGTACCTTTAGTAGGACCAAAGTATCACAAAATAGCAAACAATGTTTGACTTTCCCAAAGTCATCTCTTGGCTAGGTGGTAAGCAAAACAAAGAAGAAAGATATTCATATAGCAAGGGAGAGATTTTGCCGGTCATGATAGAAACACTGCAGTTTGTAGAGTTCAGAAGCCCTAATCTGTGATGAGAAAGAACTTAGTTGGCTCTTCATTTTTAAGAGATCTGACTTAGTTTGCATATCCCAGACAAATACACAGAGGAGAACAGGTTTCCCTTTAGAGTGTGTATTTTTATAAATTTTGTGATGCAGTTCTTAGCTCAAATGATACGTATGAAAATGTGCATAAAAGGTATATCCAAAACAAATGTGAGTTTTTCTGTGAGTATATTTTAACTGCAGATTGTTATGGAAATACAAACGAATAGGAATGAGCAATCCCTAACTCTAATTGGAGAGGTTTTGCAAACATGTAATGCAAACCTATGCACGTCTATTTAGAAAGAGAGGTAGGTAATTTGCTGCTAAAGAAATTGGATAAATTGGATATATTTTTAGTGAGTTATTATTGAGACAGACACTGAGTTCACTAACAGCTGTTAGCCCTTTCCTGGTAACTCCGACTTCTACCTTGAACCCTCCTGGGTTCAGTGGGACTTATCTTCAGGTAAGGACACACAGGCCTGCAATGTCAACCAAAGTATGCCTAATACCAACCAAGTTTAGGTTACAGGGAAGCATGCTAGGATGAAGGAGCCATTGGTGCCTTCCTTTTGAACAACAATTCAGATCTAACATGGAGCAAACCCAATGATGCTTGAATGTATATGCTAAATCTTATTCTGTTTCTATTAGAATATTCTCAATACTTATATATCAAGCAAACTAGACAGCAACAACAACAATAAAATTAAAATAAAACACACTCCAATAAAGAAATGAAACCACAGCAGTGACCATCTTTTAGCCTATGGAAGAAATCTCTATCCAGATATTCTTTGCTTGTAAAGACACAACTCCTTCAGAAAATAACACAGAAAGGTCAATATGATTACCTCTCCTTCCAGATGATCTTTCTGATTTACTTGAAACAAGCAAACACAAGCCCAGGATCAATCGACGAACAATCTCAAGCACCTGCTGTCACTGTTTCAACTGAATTTTTTAGGTCATATGAAACAGAACAATTGAACATCTTGAAACATTTACTACTTGGGATATCATCAAGTGAAACAGAAGTGATTTCACTGATATAATTGATCAGAAGGTGTTTTGCATCAAGCTTCGAGTTAGATTTTAAAATTAAAAAAATAAAAACAGAAAAGATTAAATACACTTGTTTGTGCATAATTCACAACAGTTCCCTAAGAAAAATGAACTTAGAATTCCAAAATGAACACGGTCCAATCTGAAACACTTTTGTCTGCTTGGAACTTATCACATTCAGAGTTTTCTTTGTTTTCTAAAAATATATTTTGCTCTTAATTTGAGAAGTTCAATGAGACGTAAATGCTTCTCCTGACAGACCTATGAACTGGTTTGGATTATGACATCTTGACTTAATAATGGCATCTTTTTTACTTTGCCCTTTTTATAGTAAATCCAGAAGTCTCTAATTAACTATATCATTTAATTCAAAAAGGGAAACTGAAGTAATGACTCTCAGTTTAATATTACAACTTGTTCTAAATTCAAAGTGTGATTTAAGATTCTGGATTGTTCCAAGAGTGGTATTAACCACCGTTTTGCAGTTGAGAGGAAAGAAGTAGAAAGCATAGGCACAGTGTTCATTCATGGTTTTGTTAATTAAGAAAAGATATAATTGTCAAAATCAGCTCAGTGTGCCATATATTAAGGGGATTGTCCATCTAGAGCAACAATATCCTATTAGTCACAGTGATTCAAACCTGATCTGTTTGGATATATCTAAAAGTGCCAGTGATTAACTGTGAATCTTTCCATATGGTCCATGTACTCTGTGTTGTTGTGTGCCTTCAAGTCTTGGTAACCTTAACGTGAACCTATCACAGGGTTGTCTCGGCAAAATTTGTTCCGAGCAGGTTTGTCCTTTCCTTCTCTGAGGCTGAGAGAATATGACTTGCCCAAGCTCATCCAATGGACTTCCATGGCCAAGTGAGGATTTGAACCCTAGTCTCCCAGTGTCCTAATCCAACACTCAAGTTGCTATACCCATGCACTCTACCACTGAGATATCATCTATGTCCTCTGACTACCAAAAGATCCTTTCAGCTTTAAATACTATTAATTGCATTACATCCTCTCTAAGCTTCCATGCAATTAAGTCCCTTTGAAACCCCTTCATTTTTCTGCATACGTTTCCAAACTATTGTCTGTCCAAACTCATAAATACTCCTATTATTCCAGAAGATTGTCCTTGTGAACATAGATTAATTAATCTTATTCATTAATAGTAACTAACCCTCCAAATCAATATGCTTGTTGCAAACAATTTAAATAAGCACATGTACTAAAATGAAAGCATAAATCCTTAGCTTCCTTGGGCTGACTATTACGTGTAGCGATGCTGAACACTTGTTGGATTGAACTTAGTTGCACTCACTTCCATCTGAAATTAATGGGGCTTAAGTTACAATTCAATTTAGGCAGAGGTTCAATTAGTTTAGTCTGGATCCAACTCATTATTATGATACAGAACAAGAAAATGAACCACAAATGTCCTTTAAAATGCAAAACAGAGAAAGGAGCAATAAAACATACAGCACCCTCTGAACACGGGAGATTGCCTCATAGTAAGTCAAACCGTTGATCCTCAAGTTCAGCACTGTCTACACCAGTGGTTCCCAAACTCTGGTCCTCCAGGTGTTTTGGATTTCAACTCCCAGATCAAGCCAGCTTCAGCAGTAGTCAGGAATTCTGCGAGCTAAAGTCCAAAACACATGGAGAGACTAAGTTTGGGAACCACTGGTCTATACTAACTGAAAATATCTTCGTAGGAGTTAAGACAGGTTCTGATCCCACACCCAACAGGAGATGCTGGGAGTTAAGACGGGGTCCTATCCCACACTCAACAGGAGATGCTGGGAATTGACCTTGAGACCTTCTTTGTGCAATGAAGGCGAATTGTGCAAAGTGTTTGTGACACCACTAACCTTCAGTCCTTTAGTGTTTCACTGGATCTTACTGTGCCCCAGAAACAGTGCCCCTATTCACAGTTCCTCTACCAGAACTGTGACACTCAAATTCTAAGGACTACCCCAGATTCATTTTTATGACTTTACATTTACATTCCATCAATGACTTAAATAAGGTTGATTGAGACACAGGGAGCAATCATCCATCAATCAGTACTATGTTTCTGATGCTTCTGAGTTAATGATTGTGCTGCCTACCCTCCATTTTGTTCTCCTGGTAGCAGCTGTGGGTGGAGAAGGGAAGGTTATACATATAATCATCCATAAGGAATAAATAATTCACATATATTTAACCTCTCAACTGCCTGCAAAGCATCCTTTCTGGCTCAAAGTGGTCCACAGGATCTATATGAGAAATGATGGTTATCATTTATTTAATGCATATTGCCGCAGCCTGAGGAGATAGGGTTTAGAAGTAATGTCAACAGACAAAAGATCACACTCAGGAGTCATCTACCTAAGCTCATGTTTTTCCCTGAGGCAAAAAGACTATGTGAATTTGTTCAGGGCCATTCTATTATTCATGGAAGGAACTGCCGATCATAACTGCAATATGAAAAGAAGTTGCCTCACACAAGGACTTTGAAATATCATGAAATTAAACCACTGGTTATTAGTCAAGTTTTCAGGAATTCTCATTTAAAAGTTCCTGAAGCCAAGTCTAAAATAAAATAAGAAATGTATAGAATGATAAAGGGTGAAAAACTGATGGAGCAGTCTGAAAACAGATTTTATTTTTTGACAATAAAGAGCAATAAACTGTGCCACTTTGATAAGATGGAAAATAACACAAAGCAAAAGCAAGACCACAGTGTCAGAAAAGTATGTTCTTGAGAAGATATTTTTTACATTACCTCTGAGTTGACCCATCTTAAAACCAAACCTAAATCCATAGTCATATATCACTTGCAAAGCTTAATAAACCATTTCTAGCATGTGCTGGTTTGGTCTCCAACCCAAATGACCATTTATAGTGGGGGGTTTTTTAAGTTACTAGGATATCTAACTTGCACTGAAACAGGGCCATTTCCGCACTAGACTGATATTGTGCTATTATTCTACTTTTAATATCCTATGGACTCTTGGAGTTTGCAGTTCAGGGAGGGATCTTTGGGGCCCACTTTTGTACTGCTCATTGTTTTACCCATTTTGTTTTAACTTGTAAGTCACTTTGGGTCCCAAACTGGGAGAAAGGTAGGATATGAATTAAAGAAACAATACTTAAGAAGCATATTTTCTAAACATAGCCATCATCAAGGCATCTACTTTTGCTTAATTCTTAGTGATAAATATTAACTCTATGTATCACAGGGCTTAAAGTAAACATGATGCTAGAAAACCCAGCAGCTTCCACCCCATTATAACAGTAGGGGGGTGAACACCTAGCCTTCCAGATGTTGTTGGACTGCAGCTCTCATTAGTTTTAGCCAGCACGGCTATTTGTAGTTCAATCAGCCAAACAAGAATGCTATATACGCTAGTTGAAGTTCAACCATCCAAACAATACATTAAGTTTTTCTTTTAGTTTTTAACAGAGATAATCTTCTCTCAATATCCTTCTCAACCTTGGAAAAACATTCACTCTTCAAAACTCTCAAGAAAAGGAACTATTTGATCAGAACTTAAAAAGGTACTTATAAAAATTTATTCACTGCAATTCCATGCCCCAAAAATAGTTACAATTTTTAAAGCAACTTCCTTTTTTCCATTATTCAAAAGTAACCAAATAGTTTTAATTTTTTTAAGCCTTAAAAACCATCATAACCTTCTAGTTTGTGGCTTAAAACACACCTAAATAGTGAGACTACATAACTATAGTAGTAGTAACTATAGTAATTATAAAAGTATAACTGTAACTACAATTACAGTTATACCACAAAAACAGTGATGTTATCCTTTGTTCTGTTGCAGAATTATATATACCTGTTAATTATATATACCTCTGTTATACCTATGTTAATGCAAAAAGGAAATTAATTGCAAGTAGCTTTTTATTTGTAACTAGTTTCTTCCAAGCCCTGGACCATAGCGTCCCCATATCCCCTCACCCCAAAAGGGCTGGCATCTTCTCTCTAAAACAGGAAATAACAAAATGCTTAATGCATGAAGATGAAAGTGGTGGTGAGGAGATCTTTTAGAAGGGTTCTAACATAAGAAGCTGGGTAAGACTAGATACACCCTGCTAATTACAGCCCATGGAATGTTGGGGAGCTACAGGCAACAAATATAAAAACTTGTTTGAAATAGAGTAATTTAAAGCCAGTCAGAAACAGAGAGAGGGCCTGTGAGGAAGAAAGGAACAGATAAGATCTGAATAGGGTTTTTGAGAGCTGAGAATATGAAGAGAATCTTTACTGTTTCAATTTTCCACATCTCTGTCTGAATATTTTAATTGAATAATTAACAAGGAAAATTGGTCACCTTGAGAACTGAGTACCCAATCCACGGTGGTACCTTACAGGTGGAAGGGCCAGGTGAGTGAGAGGAGTCAAAAGGCTGGAACCATGGAGCCAACTTGGATAGGCATTCCAGCATAAAGGTATTGCCCCTGCTAATATTTTTTGAAGATCGCTGTCTCCCTAGCTAGCAGCAGCGCTTGCCTTTCCGTGCATATCTCTTTAAAAACTTTATGTTGCCTATTTAGGCCTTCCTGTTTTATTAAAAATAATGTGTATAATTAAGACCCCTTTCTGGTCCACTGGATAAATACAGTACTTAATTATATAGAGTACTTATACTTAAATGATTCATTTTCCCAGCCTTCTACAAGCGTATCTATTATGTTATTTGTCTATGTGCAGAAGCATTTTTTAAAAAAAAAATGTTAAAAGAAAAACTACAGGGGTGAGGAGGAAATATATAAACAAGAAAATGGTGGGAAAATAATTTCACTATTTCTTTAGGTTCTGCTCCTTTGTCTTCACTGCACTGTTTATGAAATAATTTTATTTTTTCATGCTTAATTGCCTGGGCAGGGGCCAGATTCAGCCCCAGGGCCCAAGGTTCCCAATCACAACCAAAATGAAGAAGAGGCATCTATTGACACTTATCAAACAATGGCTATCTTGGCTGGGACTAATCGAAGTTGAAATCCAACCTATACAGAGAAGACCGAGTTTCAGGCAAGCTGTCATAAGTTTTTTCAATAAAGGTGCATCATTTCATTGGGAAAGCTATTTGACTAAGTAGAGCAAAGTGCAGTGAATTTACATGAATGTTCAATCAAATCTAGCTCCCTAAAATAACTGTTTTCTCCCACACAATGGTGCTACAAAATTAGCTTCCATTATTAGCATGGCTCCTAATAGCAGCTGTGATTAGGAGAAAGAAGTACTTGTGCTAATTTGCACCTGACTAATATGCAAAGTGCTTGATAAATGTTTTGATAATATTATACAGCTTCATTTCCCCACCCACCCCCATTCCTGTACATTAGATGTGCTTCATTAAGAGAAAACCGCCGGACGGCGGCAGTATTCAGATAAGGAAAGCTAAAAAAAAAATGCGATGTGCAAAGCATATGCAGGAAGCGAGACTTCTATATCATTTGTTGAGTTATTGAAATCAGAACTTAATAAATATATTGTCAAACTGTATCACACTGGTGTTACAGGATAAATTAGTTTTCACTCAAACAAGTTGAGCATTGAAACCCTGTCTATTCATCCGTATTCATGCTGAATGCGGTTTGTCCCCTCTTTTAGAATCTACATGGCAGAGAATAGCTGTACCTATTAAATCTGGCCAGTACAGGTAGAAGAAGTTTTTGTTTCAGTTACAAATGCAACAGTTAACTAGAAGGAAAACGTGCCCAGCACTGACTGGGACAGGGGGATGTGTACAAATTATCAAGGCCTAACAGCCCAGAAGAGAGCCTGGGGCCCAACTACGCAGGGTGTACAGTCAGCCCTCCACATCTGTGGGTTTCACTTTTGTGGATTTGATTATTCACAGATTAGTTGGTGTCACCTCTGCCATTTTTAGTAGGGACTGCAAGCCTCTGAGGCTGAGAAACTGCGAGCGAGGCTCGCAAGTCCCTACTGGAAATGGTGTGAGGCAACAGTGGAGGTGACAGTCAGCCCCACCAGCCTCCTACTTCTGCTGTAATGCCTCAGAGGAATCCACGGTGGGTTGAATATGGTGGTCATATTTTTTTGTGCATGTTAAATATGGTTTGGGAGGGCCTAGAGTTAATCATGGTTTTTCCACTTTCACGGGGGTCCTGTGCCCCTAACCCTAGCAAATGTGGAGGGATGACTGTATTTTTGGCTTTTTCATCAATATTGTTACTGGTCAATTGTTTTTAACATCCACTGTAAAACAAATTTCAAAGGTAGTTATAATGATGTTCGAAATTTGAAACCCTGCATAAAGATTTTTAGCCAATCTGCGAGGGGTGCAAAATGGCAGCTAGGCAAGGAAGTCAGACTCTCCAGGAGTTGCACCTGCTGGCACCAAGTGAAGACGCAGTCTCACCATGGCAGCAAAGAAGGAAAGTCCTCCTTTCTCCAGCTCTGTCAGGCGGTAAGCACCCCAGACCATCCATTTCTCATCACACCAAATGGCTGCCTTGTAACCCTCCCACCCACCTGCCTCTTCCCCACTGGGAAAGCTGGGCCCCCGGAGCAGTAGGGGAGGCTCTGGGCAGCAGGTCTCTAGACTCTCTTCCCAGCCTATAGGGAATCAGGGCAGGGAGGGAACAGCAGAAGAGATCTTTCCTCAGTTTTAGCTCCTTCAAGACAGCACCCCACAGCCCAGACAAGCTTAGCCAGCCAGTGCCCACCTACCCACCAACAGCCCTTGCCTGTTGTACAGACCTGCACAACAAGCAACTGGAAGGCACCCAATTTTTTTTGCCTGACCCTACTCTCAGTGGCTATTGTTGCAAGCTAACTCCCCCTCCCGCAGTATACTGCAGAAGGTGCTATTAGCTCCACTAGTGAAATGATACAGGACTGATAACACACTGTGCATTTTCTGCTTAAAAGGCAAGTAGCAGCTGCAGTGGGGTTTAAATCAGGAGAACTGTGACTCACTGGGCTTAATGCACTCCTTTTTCTCAAGTTTTACTGCTCCAGTCAAAATACAAACTGCACTGATTCTTGAGTTTGAAAGCTCATTCAGAACAAAATACTGATGGGGAGATACGATTCTGTCTGGCTTGGCTCCAGGAGTATCAAAAAATATGATGTGGCTAAATGACCGTTCACCAATTTTGGCCACAGTCCAGCCAAGTTAGGCAGCACCACACTTAACTCCTTCCTGGATTCTGTCCTTTGTTACTAATTCCCAAGGAAAAAGAGTTTTGAAGTAATTTACAAGAGACTGAGATTTCCTCTTTTACCTAGAAGCATATGGAACTGTGCAAAGTTCAGCATTTTCAGATGTTTATGGGAAAATATGTAAATGTTACATTGTCCCATTTTTTATTATTTTGCTTCAGCCATCTCTGTCTTAATTATCTCTATTTTTCAAAACACCAAATAAATAAATATGCAGGGTTTTTTTTAAAAAAAGAAAGGAATCTTTCAAAGCAACACAATCTAGACACAGCGCTTACCTAGCAAGGAATCTCTACAAATGATGAAAGTCCAAATTATAAATATATGTTTGCATGTATAAAGCTATTTGTGACATTTTGTGAAGTTACAAGTGAGAACAGAATGAACGATATTTCTTATGCTATAATTAGACTACAGCTGAATCTTCTCAGCTAGGTTAATTAACACCCAACACATTTCACTATTCAAAGAAGCTGAATCTGAATATAAAATCTGCTTCATTCTGTAATAGCTGAGAGGGCTGTAGAAACTAAGTAAAATAATACTGGGTCTCTGTATTGTTTTTTATTTATTTTTTCTAATTCTAGTCCGTCTTTCTAGTTAACCACAGTTACAAGGCATCTTAAAATCTGAATAACAAAAGCACGGCAAGATAGTGTTAAACTGAACAACCTAAAATCCTTTAGCATAACAGCTGTATATAAACTGGCAAAGGGATTTGCCCAAATGGTACAATTAATATTCATCCACTTTGATGGAATGTTTGTGGTAAAGTCATACAAAATAGTGTTTCATGAATGTGTTACCTATAGACTTATAAATGATGTCCCCAAGTTTCAGCCACTTGCCATGCATCAGTTTGTCCCCAAAAAAACTATTGTTTTTGTTTGTTTTGTTTTGTGCAAAGGAAGTTGTTTTCACATTGGACCAAAAAGTCCTATGTCTTTTCATGTCTAGTTGTAATGCAGAAAAGCAAAGGTATGGTTGACCCTCTGTAACGTGGGATTAGTATCCACGGATTCAGCCAACCACACCTTAGAAATATTCCAAAAAAGAACAAAATAAAATAAAAAAGCAAACTCCAATTTTATATAAGGAACACCATTTTTCTGCACTATTGTACATGAATTTTGGTATGTATGAGGGGTCCTCAGAGTGGCCTGATAGGAGAAGGCACTGAAATTCTCAATGGCTAAGGAAATAAAAGATTTGTGTAGCTAACCTCAATACATTAGGATTCCTATATGGTCAGAAAATATTCCAGAATTCACTTGATGCCAATTTCTTTATGAGGAGGTAAAGATGGGAAGGGAGGACTTATCAGAGCTCCCCAAAGAGGGTCTTCCACAACTGCACTAACATTGAAAAATGCCGTATTATTAGTCCTCCCCATGTGTTCCTCAAAGTCCTTGCATCATCAAGGAGCAGTGAGACACCAACTGCTCCAGTTTCCTACATCATTGTGCCAGGGACAAGTGTCCATAGGGATTATGCCTATGTACATGTAGATATCTTCAATCAAAAGACATATATGGGCTGAGAATGCTGTTCAGCCTCATAAGTTGGGCCAGTTGTGTGGCTCAATACTCTTTTGACTGGGTGATCATTTATCGCCCCTGAAAATATATGTAAAAAGGGTCCTGATATCTCTTAATATTAACTTTATGATCAACAAGCCAGAGAGACAGGTCTACAAAGCCAGTGCTAGAGCTCAGGTAGGTTCATAGGGATATAAGTAGTCTTTCTTATGAGCTAGTCACAACCCATTTAAGGCCTTAAAGGTCAATATCACTACTTTAAACGATGCACAGAAACAGAGTAATAACTCAGAGAAACTGATGCTTAGATTTCATTTGGTTCAATTTAAGGGAGAGAGACGCAGAGGAGAGAGGGGGCTTACCTGAATATCTTACAAACAGAACTGAAAAACTGAAGAATTTTTTTCTTTTTTTAAAAAATCAACTACAGGAGAAATCAAATCTGACAAATTTGTCAATGTGGATAAGTAGGCCATAGTAGGTGAACTCCTTAAAACATGGCTTTGAATCCCTGTGTGTGCATCCACACTTGTGTCGAAACATGTGGTGTGATTGTTCCCCCTGAAAAGCCCCTCATCTTTACCCGCTATTTGGAAAATGGGTACAACATGATTCTCTCAGTTTTGAGAATAGCTGCATTCCTTGAAGATGGCTGGCAGAGCAGATGTGTGAGAGTTTTGTTTGGTTTCTTTCACTTTTTAAAAAATAAGAACTACGAAGATTTTGCAGCTTTTTCATAAACAGGATGGAAATAACTGACGATTGAAAACTGGAATGTGAAAGAATAAGAAATTAACTTATGCATGCATCACTAATATATTGCTCCTACCAGAGTCCCATGAGCCTTCCTGGACCATTTGTTATTACATTTTTTTAGTCTAGAACTCTCAGAATCCCCTAGGCAACAAGGAAGCTGGTCTGATTCCATACTGGTTTAAGAGGTACAATCAGATAGAGAATATTAAAGTAATATACCCAAATATGGGCTCCTACAGACAAAAATGTTGAGAATACAATCAAAAGTCCTTCCCCTATCATCGCACCACGTTAAGGTTCCCAAAAATTCCCTCAGGTGAGAGAATTAGTAGTAACTCACTTCTGAATCTGTAATGTAACCATGTCAAAATAAAATCAATTAAACTTTTCAGAAAATGAACAGAAGCAAACCTCAAGATTGTAAACATTTCATCAGAATTGTACTACTCAGCAAATTCTTTCCACGGCACATAAATATTATGTTATACTGAACAGCAATTCAAAAAATCAATGAAATGAACACCAACCATGAAGTTGGGCAGATGTGTACAAACCAACATATGCATGATATGCCCAGTTCCTACAACTGTTTTCGAAAGGCCAAAGTGGAAGGAAATGGTAAGATGGAATCAGATGAACTGAGCACTCTTTGGTATTGTCACTGCAGTCTAGGCCTACCTGGAGATAGCACCCGATATCACTTTGATATCAAACCATTCGGTTTTCCCCTGCCACCCCGCTCTACATTTTTGCGAGGCCACCGGACAAGCACGCAAACAGGCACAGCTGATAATTGCTGGACTTCCATTCTCCACCTAGGTAGGCCAGACACAACCGATTTGTCACTTCAGCGACCTCTCCGGCAAACACCTCATTAAGTACACACGATACTAACAAAGGCTTCCTGCCCCGAGCAGGCTACTGGACAAAGGTTGTGCTGTCCACTGGTAAACGCTGTGCATTTGCATACCGGCCACACTATTGTTAATTCCGCTCTGATTCCATCATGCAAAGTTGTGACCTTTCCGAGACATTGTCTCGCACCCAAAACTCATTGTTCTCCCTGAGTAAAGCATGGCCTGCAGTCCCAATTCACCCTATAAAAACCCCTGATTCCGAGACCTTCCTCGGATTGCTCTTGAGTTTCATCCCGTCTTGCTGCTGCGTAGCTTGGAGAGCTCCCCTCAGCTAATCGAGCTGAGTTCCTTCTCTGCACCCCCGGTTTCTCTCCCGAGATCCAGGACGATGAGACAGGTGTCGTATCACCCATTCTCCCTGAAAATCTTTATCCTTAATTCAATCTCTAATCTCTCAGTTAGCTGTGTGACTGTGGTGTCTTTAATATTTGTTTGTATTCAATAAAACATCATTTTTATTACTTTAAACCCATCTGGCTGCTTGACTGACCTGACCCCGTAGACGCTGGGTTGCAAGATCCCGCTAAGTTATCCTGCCTCTCACTAGCCTAAGTGAGTGTTCCAGCTAATTTTCCCCAAAATTGTGTTTCCTTGTTTGGTTATTTAGGTGTCCCTCCCAGGACCCCCAGTAACAGGGTAACAGTATGACCAAATATATTGCTTGTATTGGCTGCTTCTGGCCAACAGTGGAGAATGTCTAAAAATGTTCTGTCACCACGCAGAGATCACTAGGACCGTCACTAACTGAAGTGGCCCATGGATTTCTAAACTCTGCTTTTGCCTTTTCCTCTCACTTTCTCTTTCTCACAAGTGAGTCTCCATCTGTGTGGAGTCTAATGAGACTGATACATAATCTCACAGCACAGTCCTCAATCCATCTTTAGATAGGTCAGCTCCCTCTGAGAAGGATAAATTATCCCAGTCTACCAGGTTAACCAAGATAATAACAGATAAGGGTCTACTGGATCCATGGAGAACTATCCACCTGACTGATAAAGATTACACATTTTATTCCTCAGTTCATAACTCCTATTCATGGATTGATCATTTCTTCATCTATAAATCATTTCTTCCCTTCATACAAAATGTTTCCATTGAACCAATACTGTACTCTGATCATTCTCCTCTAATTCTAGATTGGATTAGTAATACTGAATCTCCAACCTCCACAATCTGGAGATTTAACTCAGCACTTCTTTAAATGACCAGTTTAAATCTCAACTTCATAGTGCAATTAAATCTTTTTATCAAGAGAATAGGACCAAAAATATGTCTGAAGCCCTTCTGTGGGATACTTTGAAAGCAGTCCTTAGAGGACATCTCATGCAAGAAGGAGCAAAACAGAAAAAAAATTAGAGAACATAAAAGAACGGTCCTTATGTCAGAGATAGCTCATTTAACCCATGCTCATAAATCCACATCCGAAATGTCCACCTTTAAGACCCTATTGAAGAAAAAAGCTGAACTGGAAGAATTAGACATGAGGAAAATCCAAACATCGTTTATGTACACTAAGGCATATTATTATGAACATAACAATAAAAACTCCAAGTTACTATCCAGATTAGTGAAAAGGAAAGCAGAAAAAAGATGGATTGCAAGTGTCACTACAGGGAATAATACTATTACATCACAGCCAAAAATTATTTCCTCAGAATTTGAAAAGTTCTACACTAACCTATATTCATCTGAATTACCATCAGATCTTAAGATAGATGACCCTGCTCAAACATTCAAATTTAAGAAATTGAGTGAACAGCATAAAGCAGCTTTAAATAGACCAACTGAGGAATTTGAGGTTAAAATAGCCATCCAAAAGTTGAATTCCAGGAAATCACTGGGTCCGGATGGTTTCTCAGGGGAATTTTACAAGCTCTTGATAACAGAGTTGACCCCTCATATAACACACTTATTTAATGAATTATTAGGTAAAAAACCCCCACCTGGAAGTTGGAGAACCTCTCGTATCATACCCATTCCCAAGACAACTGAAGAGAATCCATCAGTTCAAGTATATAGACCAATTGCCCTTATTAATCAAGATGTTAAGTTGCTGTCTTCCATTATGGTTAATCGACTGCGCTCTTTTATCACTGAATACATAAATGTTGATCAGACAGGATTCATGCCTGGCCGTAAGCTTGCAGATGCTATTCGAAGAGCAGTACATCATACACTATTCTACTGAATCTCATACCCCCTTGGCGATGCTTTCATTGGATGCTCTAAAGGCTTTTGACAGTGGAGAATGGCAATATCTTTTTAAGGTTTTAGAGGAAATGAATTTTGGAGACACCTTCATTGATTTCCTTAAAAACACATATGCACAGTCAGAAGCCGTAATTAACATCAACAAGAAAGATTCCAACCCTATACCATTGCGGCGTGGCACAAAACAAGGTTGTCCCCTATCACCTATCCTCTTTGCTATTGCAATAGAACCACTGGCTGAAGCAATTAGACACCATACTAAGATTAGAGGCCCCATTATCCATCATTAGGAGCACAAAATAAATTTATATGCCAATGATATTCTCTTCTTCCTTGTAGAACCAGATCTGTCTCTTCCTGCTCTTTCTAACCTTCTCAGCCTTTTTGGCAAATTCTTAGGCTTCAAAATAAATTTTCATAAATCTAAGATGCCTTGTTTTAATACTTCTTTAACTACTCAATGGAGGTGGCAGAAAATAATGAATTTACAGTTATGTCCATCTGGTTTTCAGTATCTAGGAGTTTTACTAACAAAACAAATACCCCAAATGTTGTATAGAAATCATAAACCATTAACCCAGTGGTTCTCAACCTGTGGGTCCCCAGATGTTTGTGGACTTCAGCTCCCAGAAGCCCTGAGCATTGACCATAGTGGCTGAGGCTTCTGGGAGCTGAAGTCCACGAACATCTGGGGACCCACAGGTTGAGACCACTGCATTAACCAAATGGATTAAGGCCAAAATTAACCATTGGAAAACATTTACCCTCTCCTTGCTGGGCAAAATCACTATAGTTAAAATGTTCCTTGTTCCAAAGCTTTTTTTTCGCTTTCAAACCATCCCATTAACTCTTTCGTCTTCATATTTCATAAAACGGCAAAACTTGATTAATAACTTTATTTTTGATAGTAAGAGGCCTTGGTTTCCACAGACAGTTAAATACTCACAATCTCAGAATGGTGGACTTGCCATTCCAAATGTACAGCTATGGTTTGAAGCTTTCCAGATTTGCCAACTTGTTCAACTAATTAGAAATGATCAGTATACTAAGTGGGTAGCATTAGAATTAGAACATGATCTTTCTGAAGGATTGAGAATTATATTCTCCAAGTTTACCAACAGAATGTTAAAAAGGTCTCAAACCCATGTTTACAAACCACATTGCTGACATGGAAAAAATGGTAACGTGTTCTTGCACCTTATCCACCACCAATCATGCCTTTCCTTCTCCACCCAAATTTCTATTACAATTACAAATTTTCTCAATTCAGAGATTGGAAAGACGAAGCGTTGTTTACAATTCATGATCTATTTCACAATTCCAAACCAAAATCAAGAGATGAACTGATACAGATGTTATCTCCTGGTCGCCCTACATGGTTCCCCTTGTATCAAATACTTAGTTTCATTATCAGACTGGTCCATACAGAATTTCCACGCAGTTTGTCCCTATTTGAGAATATATGTGTCTCAAAAGATCTCTCTCTGAAAGGGTTGGCATCAAAAATTAATAAATGGCTAATCGATGAGAACTATGGTCGAAGTCTTTTGAGTAAATCAGGATGGGAAGCTGAACTTGACATTCAGATATTGGAAGCAAACTGGTTGAAAATTTGGACATCACCCCCATATAAATCTTCCACAACCAAATTTAAAGAATGTACCCTTAAATTGGTCCATAAGTGGTACCTTACACCTGTTCAACTGAGTTACATCATGAAAACAGCATCATTTAATTGTTGGAGGGGCTGTGGTTCTAAGGGTACTTACCTTCATATATGGATATCCTGCCCTGTTGTAGCCCATTTTTGGTTGGAGGTTTTGAAAAATGTTAGTATGGTTGCAAAGCAAACAGTAATTGCTTGTCCTACCCTCCAGCTGTTCTCAATATATGACTCACAATGTAAACAACTGAACCACAAGGATCTGATTAATTTCTTTCTTATAAATGCTAGATTGGAAATCACCTCCAATTGGAAAGTAGGCAATTTCTCTATCAACAGATGGTGGGGAGGAATCTGGGATACATGGCTGCTGGAAAAGCTGGAGCATAATGGAAGGTTAACAAAAGGTTGCAACATACAGGACAACTTTAAAAAAATATGGCAACTTTTTGTTGATTTTATGAATGACACACCATACTTACACTGGAGCTCTCACCATGTGGTTCAAAACGCTGGTTGAGCACTCCATGGTAGTGATTCTTGTTGTACCCTTTTTCTACTTTGTATTGTCTCTGTACCGTGTTTTACTTTGTATTGTCCTTTGGAGTTTTTAAAAAATTAAAATAAAAAAAAACCTCACAGCAGCCAGGATACTAAAGTTACCTTTAGTACTGTTGTTTATTATATGTTATCTATCACAGAACAGATATATATTGTACATATTATAAGATATTCCTTAAATAACTGCAGCCACAATCCTGCATGGCTCAATGAAGCATAGTAGGTATAGTAGTATGAGAACCCTTTACTAGGCTTAGCCATATACTGCCCCTCACCCCATCCAACTTACTGAACAGCCTTGGAAGCCTCACATACAGCCATTTCCTGTTTTGAGGGGAGCGGGCCGAATCACACAAGCATCTCCCTATAACCAGACATGAAATGGTGACAGGAGAGTTGAGATCCACCAGGGTCACATGGGGGGCTCAGTGTGGCAGTAATCATTTTGCATCTGGCTATGGGGACACCGCCAGATGCTTCAGTTAGTTGTTGGGGGGGTCTTTTAGGGCTCCAGAGGAAATACCAATCCCTACAGCACTCAAAAAGGATGTACACACATGTAAGTGAAATGTACATATGTGAATTTTCTCAATAGAATGCCAGCCAGTACACAAAGGACATAGTCACAGATAACACAAACCCATCTTGTAAATGTCTTTCTAACATCAATTTTAATCAAATCCCACTT
The DNA here is from genome assembly GCA_948472985.1 of Iguana delicatissima. Taxonomy (NCBI): domain Eukaryota; kingdom Metazoa; phylum Chordata; class Lepidosauria; order Squamata; family Iguanidae; genus Iguana; species Iguana delicatissima. The sequence goes on along the minus strand of CAOKZL010000075.1, from coordinate 1,690,065 downwards.
TAAAAGTCTAAGCATTGCATGCAGCCCTGCGCCAATTCTAGCTCCACATGCATAAATACAATACATGGATCTAAAAGCAGGCGTTAGATGTACTTATAGAAGAGGTAGAATAAAGCCATTAGAAGAAAAACTACTCCAGCTAATGGTCTTTGAGAAGCTTGCCGATGTATTCATTTTGTACTTAAAGAAAACCAACAACAGCAGCACAGGCTATCCTCACAATCGCTTTTGGAGGGATAGCATGTACCCTATTCTGTGATAATCCTCAAAGATTACCCTTCCCTTTTCTTATTTTCAATTTCCTTTCACTTTAAAATGTTCCCTATTCCTTTTGCAAAAGCCCTCTTAGTGCCTCGTGCACTTAAGTTAACAACATCCAAGTCCTCCTTAAGCTCCTTCAGCTTCAAAGACGTCATCAGGTGTTCTCTAAATGAATTAGAAGAACTGACGGAAGCAGAGCAAGGAACTAGCATGACATATGGCAGTAAAATAAACCTTTCCTCTTACAAGTCAGGTGTCATTCCCACTTGACTTGGAAAGGGGAACAAACAATTCAAATAGCCTTCAAGCAGGAATGGATAAGGATTTAGTTTTAGTCTATTTTAAGAAATTTAATAAAAATCTGCAAACTACTTCATATTTGGGGAATAAAGAATTAGGACCATTTTTTTTTGGAAAAAAAAGTATTGAAAATAAATTGGAACTGACAGATTACCCATTCAGATCCAAAGCTTCACATGTTTAACTCAAAGCTTCTCTTCCCAAAAATGGGTCAACCAGAATACAGAGTTTCTGGTTTGAACACCAGATTTTAAAGACAAGCTTCTTCTATTTCGCAAACATATGGCAGGCAGGTACAACATGGCCCTCTCCTTGGAAAACTGTACCTACTTAATCTAGCTATACCAGGCCTTTGTTTATGTTATTTTTTTAAAAAAAGATTTTATCAAAATATACATTTTTAATATCGGGGAGAGCGGGAAAAAAAATCAAAAGTGAGATTAAAACAAAGCTGACACATTTTCTTGTTCCTAGTGGTGCCACTCTGTTCTGTTTTGGTCAAACCTCACCTGGAATGGTCCTGGGCAATACAGCTCAAGAAGGATATTGACAAGATGGAAGATACAGACAAGATGGAGTATGTCCAGAAGCCGGCGACCAAGAGTATCAAACTTACGGAAACCAAACCCTATGAGGAACAGTTTAGGGAACTGTGCATTTTAGCTTGGAGAACATAAAACTGAGAGGTAATATGACAGTCACCTTTAAATATCTGAATGAATGTCATGCAGAAGATGGAATTACCTTGTTTTTTCCTGCTCCAGAAACCAGAACACAAACCAGTGGATTCAAATTGCAAGAAAAGAAATTCCTTCTAGCCATTAGGAAGAGCTTCTTGATGGTAAGAGCAATTCGACAATGGAATAGACTGTTTCAGAGGGTGGTAGATTCCCATTATTTGGAGGTCTTTAAGTAGAAATTGTGTGGTCAGTGCTTTAGTTGTGTATTCCTGCATGGCAGGGAGCTTAATTAGATGTCCCTTACGGTCTCTTTCAGCTGTGTGATCTTGTGATTCTACAATATGGTGATGGCAACTAGTCCAGGTTTGGTTTTTTTTTTTTGCTTTTTTAAAAAGACAAATTAATCAAGGATATGTTAAATCTTTAATCAAAGAGCTGGAAGGATGATGGGAGATATGGTCTAGTGCACCAGTTTAGGAATGACTGCTGTGGAACAAAAGAGAACAACTTTGATGAAAAAGATGGAGCAAGCTTGTTTTCTGCTTCTTCCAGAGACTGAAACATGAACCTCTGGATTCAAAATACAGAAAGAGATTCCACTTAAACATTAGGAAGAACTTATTTTCTGTAGGAACAGTTCAACAGTGGAATAGACTGCCAGGATGGCAGCGGTGGTGGTGGGATTCTCCATCTTTGCAAGTCTTTAAATTGAGGTTGGATGGACATCTATCAGGAGCTCTTTAGTTGTGCATTTCTGCATGATAAGGGCTGGATGGTAGTTGTGGTCCTTACAGCTCTTAAGATTCTGTGATTCTGTTCTATGATTCAATCTCTAGCCAATAACACTAACTCCCTATTTGTAGAAAACCTGCATATCAAGGCCCTTTCATGTGAGAAATGAATTTTCTACATGCAGAAAAGTAGGGACTTTTTCCTTCAAGAAAGGGTGATGTTCCACCAATAGTGTTTTCAAGGTAAGCTATAGATTGAGGAGGTGGGGCTCATGGTGATCCCAAATTAAAGTAATAAATTCAAAAGGGACCCCAGCTATACTAAAAGACACCTGCTGCTTATGAACTGTGCAGAATCACAGAAGAAACAGAAGAGGGGTTTTCAACTTTTTAGAGGGTGCAAATGGTGGGGATTTCAGCTTCCAGAATCCCAGATGTCTGGCAATGCTGTTGGGTCTTTTGGGAGTTAGAGTCCAATAACACCTGGAAGCTCTCTGGTTTAGAAGTATAGAGAGAAGACCTCTATTTAGGATTCAGCCTCTTAAAGCATCAAAAATAAGCAAGATGGTGCATTGGCTGCCGGGTCATACAAAGCAGACTACGCCTCATCCTCTTCTTCCTCTTCGCTCATTTACAGAATAAATAATTTTACCTTGTTCTTTCTTTTTTCAAACAGTTTCCCAAGCAGATTACAACAGCTAAAGAGAAAACACACCTTGCTTTAAGATTACCATCTCAGATCTAGGAGGAAAGCAATTGGGAGGGAAGGAGGGAGGAAAGAAGACTCATGGTAGATAGATTCCATGGCCCACATGTATGAAAATTGATCTGTTCTGCACCTGTTCCTTAGTTTGCACAGTATCTATTTTCTTTCAGTACGAACATGCTCTTTGCTGGCTACTTTCTCTTCCCTAGAGCATGCAAGTAATGAGCTATGGGCAACACAGTTAATTGCAATTAGGTAATTGATGTGTGGGGCATTAACATGGATGTAACAAAGTTAAATTGCAAAAGCAACGCAATGATGCATGATGTTACTCATATAATAAGCAAAAGTTTCATGTTACTTTCAGAAATTATCAGTAACGGACATTTTAGAGGCATTTTTGACGGGAATTTTTCAAGTTTTATGCCACTCTTATAAACCTGAAGGATTTTTTCCTCTTTCAATAGAAAAGTAATGAGCAGTGCTATATGTGATACAATTAGTTACCTTTTCAACACTGCAAGGAGTGACAGCAAAGAGCTACCTGTAAATCATTGTTAACATATTAACCAGAACAAATTTATTTTAAAAAGTAATTTCTTTCTCTCTGATTGTTCCTTTCCCCCCTTCACTTCCTTATCAGTTCCTATTCATGAGCTCACCCTTATCTACATCTTTTCCCATCCTCTCTCATGATATGATCGTTCCTTTGGAATTCCTCTGGTGACAGTTGGCTGTGGAAGAGGGAATGCATGCCACTAATAGCTAGAGGAGAAACAGTATGGTGTAGTGATTTGAGCATTGGACTCTGGAAAGTTAAAACCCCACTGCTCACACATGACAACCCACAGGGTGACCTTGAGAAAAGTCAATGGCAAACCTCCTCTGAACAAATCCAAGAAAAACCCATGATAGGTTTGCCTTCGGGTTGCCATAAGTAAGAAATTACTTGAAGACACGCAACAACAAGTTGCTGAATGGTGAAAACTTGCCAAACTGTATCTTCTTCTCTTCTCATCTTTTTAAAAGCCTCAGGGATTGCTCAGTTCACTAACCGGCCTTGCCTACAACTACAGTATTCTTTGTTTAATCATCTCAGTGGGAGCAGGTACTGATGCATGTGCTGGAAAGCTAACCTTTTTGGACAACATATCTCAGAATCTCCCAGCAACCATGGCCAGTGGGCAAGCTGGCTGAAGGATTCTGGAAGTTGAAATCCCCAAAAAATCAACATTTCCAAGCTCTGTTCTTGCCTTTTCAGCCTTGTCTGGGGTACCCATGAGGACGAATTCAAACATGCAACCCCCATCAACAGCAGTACATTAAAAGCGTCTCCAGTTCCTTCTGTGATTTATATAAACAGGCTATGACTGACATAACGCACATTTGTCAGAAGTCTGCCATGGGACCAACACTGGCTATTTGAACTAATCACTTATTTGAACAACTCACTTAAACTCATCAGGGCTTATTTACAAGGAAAAGTCAAGGAGTCTGAAAGACTCTAATTAAAGTGTTGTTGTTGTTGTTGTTGTTTTTTAAAAAAGCCTTCATTATGGAGTATTCCTTCTTTCCTTAAAAGCAATGACCTCAGATTTTTATTTCTTTATTTATTTTCTTCATAAATTGCTTTTTGTGTTCTCTTTTGTACCAGAAGTGATTCATGCAGTCTAATCTTCAAGGGTGAAGAACTAAGAAACAGATATTAGAAACTTAAATTATATATATTTGAGTCTAAAAAAGAAATAAAGTCAGCAGTTTAAATAAAAAACAAATCACCTAGAAAAATTCCCCCACAGTGTTAACTGTCCATCAGCATAATAGTTTTATCAGTAAAAAGTATAGAAAGAGTAGTCATTTTTATCATTACCATATTTTAAACAAATTATAGTGCATGTGTATTGTTACAATATTAAACACATAAAATGTAATCAAATCCAAGAAGCTAGTAAAGCAATACAGAAATATAGGGTGTTAGGGCAATCCAACAGATTTGTTCTCTAATGCAGATACTGCAATTCTGCTAATACAGACAAATATCTCAGATGTATTCCTAATCCAACCAACTAGAGACAGGGAAGAAATTTATTTGGTTTATGTGTCAACATACTTTGCCCTTCCTGAACCAATATGCAGATTGAAATGAAATTTGTATTTCATTGTAGTTAGCATATCTTGCATGACTGCATTTGTGATAATAACATACAACATTCATTATAACAGAAGACGTGCCTTGCAAACATGTGTATCCTTGAAAAATAGCATGTACAAAAGTATGTTTGCTCAGGGAAATGTGCACACAAATAACATTTGCACCAAATAAAAGTGAGGATTTTCTTATAAAATTTTACAACATATGCAGAAATGGTTAACAGTTGTAGAAATGAGATAAGAGGCCGAAATTAATTTGACAGAGTCAGCCAACCCTGCATTCTATCCAATTTAACTTCTGTTCGGGATAGGGAAGTTGTCAGTGTTTCAAAGTGCAAAATGTTGCCAGGCTTGAAGCATTGTGCTCAGACTCAATGGTCAAACTGTCATGCTTTCATCGCTGCAACAAGTGTAAGAAGTTCCTTCATCAGAAAAATGAAATTGCAGAGGAAGCTTTTCTGCAAAGAACAGCTAACATCCCAGCAGTGGAGCTGAAAGCAATCACCAATCTGCATTTCTACATGTCAAATAGCAAATACATATAGGCCAGCCCTCTGTTGTTATGCCCATCTGTTGTGCCACTCCTCTTACAGGATTTTAAGAAAACATTCGTTGGTGTTTGCCTTCAAGTCACGTCCAACTTACAGCATCCCTAAGGTGAACCTGTCACAGGGTCTTCTTGGCAAGATTTGTTCAGAGGGAATTTGCCAGTACCCTTGTCTGAGGTCAAGAGAGTATCACTTTTCCAAGGTCACCCAATGGGTTTTCATGGCAGAACGGGGACTGCAGACTCACAATCCTAAACCAACACTCAAACCATTACACCAGAAATTATTTTGCAAACTAAGTTGGTCTCAAGCACTATGGTGATCTTCCATGGTAGATAAAGGAAAGCAAACTACAGAAAAGAAGTGCAAAATAGTAAGAGCTTTTGTGGAAATAAAAAGGGATGGTTTCACACATCCTCACAGACAGACATTGTATATATACCATCTGCCTTGATTCAACACCTAAAAATTCATTCTGCAAACACCTTTTCTAAAGGTGAAAGGCCTGATCAAGGAACATATGCAGCTCTTCTACTAGCCCAACCAGCTCAGCACTGGCTGCCATGACCAGCAGAGACTCGCCAGGGTGTCAGATGAGTTCCCAACCTTACCTAGTGTTACCTGGAGTTTATAAAACTCCCTGCCTGTCAAACATTTGCCCTACTACTGAGCTGCAATAGAACAATCCATACTAAGTCAGATAACCATCAACAGTGCCAGTCATTTGAATCCAGTTCTCTGCATCGCAGTTCTGCTGCCTGAATAGATTTTGAGTCCATTTGATGATTAGTCTCGCTGGGTTTCTGGATCAGGCTTTTCAGCTGGAGATAAACATACACTCCTTTATGCATGTGGTTTGTACAATTAAAGCAGAAAAATTATTGCAATCATTTGCAAAACTGTCTACAGAAATTTGCTCATTCTGTTACATTTGACAATACTGCCCTGTCATACCCAAAGTAGCCAAACCAAAAACACCATTTAGGAACAGCAACCTTGCATCATGTTTGGTAAATACCAAAGAAAAGTGAGTGTATTAAGCAGGGAAGCCTTTAATGAAATCAACAAGCATCTAACCAAACCTTCCACTGAAATTTGAGCCCCATCATATCTCACTTTAGCCTTCTAAGCGCAGTAGCTAAGACGGCCAGTATAAAACATAAACTGCCCTACCTGTAAAACTGAAGTGGCATTTAGAGAAACCTGTGTCTTTGGCCCACACTTTGGTTTCTCCATCCCACACTGTCTACTGACCTTTATGGTTATTTATTCTCAACACATGGTTTATCCTTCTTCTTTTTTGTTAAAACCATGCAAAATCAATTGTACAACTATTTTTAAAATTCCATAAAGCATCCTTAAAACAATCCTTAAAAATATGCTAAAACTATAGTCAGGGTTGCCAGGTGAAATAAGGGACAGGGTTCTTGTGAGGGAGGGAGTTTCAGCAGATGTTGTTTCTATAACAAGTTATTGCTTCCATGGAAAGCAGAAATTCCCTCTTCCACACCAACAAATAAAGATACAGAAGTCCCATCTCTTATCTTACTTGGCAACCTTACTACAGTTTGAAATACCCACAAAAGGAACTGTGGTGATGGACTGTAATTCACTAGTGAAGCCCAGGCAGGTGGTCTCAGAAGGAATTTCTGGCTTCTCTAGTTGGAATAGGGGTGTTGAACCTTTGACCAGCCACACATTTTGGACCACATCTCCCATTATTTCTTAGCACTAGTCATGCTGGCTAGGAATTTTCAGAGCTGAAATTCCCCAAAATCTGGAGAGTTAAACACTTCCCTTCTATTGCATTGGAAGGGTCAAGTAGCAAATGATGGAGATACTTTTCTCGTACAAAAAGTCAAAGAACTGCCTCTTGGATAGAACAGATAACACTGGACTAAGTGAGTAATAATTTGACCTGGTCTGAGGCTGCTTCTCAATTTCCTACACAGAGTCTGCCTACAAAAATACATTCTACCATTTATTTATTTTTTAAAAGAGATATTAGGTAAACATGTCAAAGGGAAAAAAATCCTTTGCTTTTAAAAAATGGTATGTGAGTGAGAAGTATAGAATTTGGCAAACAAATGCTGTTACAGTTTGTGTGAGATATAAAGGGGAAAGGAACAGCAAAGGGCTTTTAACATTCAATGCTTCCCCCCGCCCTTCCTTTCTGCAACTTAAACATCTGAAAGCTTTGAAAAATGGGCCTGTGGACCTTGCTGGATTCCACCCCACCCCCTGCAACTTAAACCTGAAATGGCTTTCACGTTTGCTGCAAAATGAAGTGCAGCTATTTTTAGTACTTACTGCAATTGTCACACTTCTGTCAAAGTCTACAGTAAACACAAAAAAAGGTGCCTTTTGGAGAATCTTTTTTAAAAAACCAATTACATATCTTAGTAGTAATAAGGCACACCATGTAATTCCATGAGGACAGATTATTCCTTTTTTCTGGAAGAGCTGTTCAATACAGCATTGCTGATAATATACCTGAGGCAGATCTTAATCCATCTGATATAGATGGCATATTGTGTCTCACTACTTAAAGATGTACATTTTTGACTTAAAATGTACAACATCACCCTGATGTTACACTGATGGTTAACTATTACTTCAGAGACTACCATCATTTAACTTTTACAAACCCATGTATTTTGTAGCATTTAAATTGCCCTTAAAAATGAAATCCTAGGGGTGGTGGATCAGCAGCAGAGAGGAGGCATGAGAAGAATTAATTTAGGCAATAATCCTCTTACAAAGACTTGTACTTCTCTCCCCCCACACAGCCCTCTCTCTATACATACAAAGTAAAATAAGTGATCTGGAATGAAAAGGCAGGTGATTTATAGCCTAGGGATTTGAATACCTGGATTCTTTTGCAAGTAGCATGCAGCCTTAACACGGGAAAGAAATTAGCCTGCAGTGCCACTCCTTTCAACAGTAGGCTGGAGCAGCTAAACCAATGGAACCTCCTCAAAGCAAGCAAGTGGTGGTAAGATGTGTCTGCAACTATATGCATACACATCTAAAACACAGATTACATTTATTCAATCATGATTTAGATTTATTGCTCACTGACCAATGAAACATTATATATATAATACATGATAATACACATGCAGATAGAACAAACATGTAACATCAAACTAAACACATGAAAAATACAAAGCCATGATTAAAACTAGTTTCAGTCATATTCTCCAAGTCAGAGAAAAAAATGAAGGTGCCGCCTTACAAATAAAAATTCACCCCCCACCCAAGAAATGTCCTTTAAGTCCCCAAATTTCTAGCATGGCAGTAAGTTCAGTTGAGCATTTAGAAAATATAGTGAAGGAATTCAAAGAAAAGGGACAGGCACAATTACCAAAGGAATGCAAATTGAAGAGTCCCAGGTGTAGACAATTTTCAATGTTACAGTCCCTGCAATGCTAGAACTGTGGAGACTGAAGAAACATTTTATTGGAGAGTCAGAATTCTTATTTGGGAGGTGATGCTCTCATTCTGGCCCATTGTAACTATACCCCTGCTCCAAGTTCAGGAAATAAAAACTAAAAATATAGACTCCGTCTATCTCTGAAGCAATCAGTGACTTCTGCGTCCATAAAGCCTGTATGACCAATTTCAAAATTCTATGTCACGTGCAGTACTCTGTGTTGTTGTGGTGTGCCTTCAAGCCAACTCCAACTTATGGGAAATCTATCACAGAGTTGTCTTGGCAAGATTTGCTCAGAGGGGAGTGCCTTTGCTTTCCTCTGTGGGTTTCCATGGCCAAGCAGGGATCCAGACTTTGATCTCCAGAGTTGTAGTCCAATGTTCAAACCACTATACAACGCGGGTTCTTACAGTAATCTGTACTAGTCAATGAAACAGAACTCCACAGAAAGAGGAGTTTTTGCTAACGCTATTGCTCTGGGCCCCAGTTATTGAGTGCTCAGATCTGTGTACAGGGACTATTTCAGTATAAAAAAATGGACATGACTTCTGCCTTAGGACAACCTGAAAGACAGTATCTATCCATGCCAAATTTGGTCATACACTACCCCGAGTCTCCATCAGCTGCAAGGAGTTCAATCTACATTTGGTCAGAAACAACTTCAACTCCTACGAACAGATATGGTACAAATTTAAATTTAAAACGGCATTAAACATTTTAATTAAAACAGCTTTTCCAGCAGGCCTATTCAGATGATTTTAAATTGTGAATTTTAACTATGAATTTTAAATATGTATTTGTACTATCTGTTCCTCTAAACTGGTATTATGCATTTTAACTGTTGTTTTTAACTGACACTCAGCTTTTAATTGATATATGTTATGTATTATTTCGTTGTTGTTCCCATCTCAATCCATAAAGAGAGCCAGGTAAGAAATCATCATGATCATCATCATCATGATCATTTTGCAGGAGGGCTTTGCCAAATAAACAAATGAAGCAAGGCCCATTGAAAAACTGATGGCATATAATTGTTTAGAAATATTTCTTGGGCACCATTACAGCCCCTGCAAGCAGATGGGCTAACGACAGGTAGACATGAGAATATCTTGCAGCCTGAAGCCATTTCCACACTACTCTCTTATAATACTGTTATTCTACTTTCAACATCCCATGAAATCCTAGCCTTTGCAGTTAAGGGAGGGACCTTTAGAATTCTCAGCCAGGGAGCTCTTTGGCCTTGGTAAACTACAAATTCCAGAATTGTACAGGATGTTGAAAGTGGAATAATAGCACTATAACAGTGTCATGTGGAAAGCCCCTATGGTGAATAAGTCACTGCTTCTCAGTCTTTTGGCTAATATCAAGTGTAGCATTATGGTAAATAAGTCACTCTGCGTGTAAAGAATTATCCAGCACAAGGCTATGGGCCTTTCCACACCACACTGTTACAGTGCTGTTATTCCACTTTCAACCTTCAGTGGAATCGTGGAGTTTGCAGTTTAGGGAAGAGCTTTTAGAATTCTCAGCCAGAGAGCTCTTTGGCCTCAGTAAACTACAAACCCTAGAATTCCACAGGGTGTAGAAAGTGGAATAATAGCACTATAAGATTGTAGTATGGAAATGGCCCAAGAATCCCCCCCCATGTGTTCATATACCAGTAAAATGAAAGATGGAGCCAGCTAGAATTCAAACGATGGCTGCCTTTTGGACAAGAGCTTTCGCAGTGTGGCAAGCTCGTTCTAACTGGCCAAAGATCGACCTAGATACCCCCAATGCTCTAGATTAAAAAAAAAAGCGCTGTTCTGGCTCCAACAATGTGATGTATAAGTAGATGCATATTAGTGAACTGTACAGCATCTGAGCAAATAAAACTGAAGGAAGCCACCAACTTCCCAACCAAGAAACAAAGATGAGCATCAGCTGATAAAGGTATAACGTCTAAGTACATACACCAAGCTGCTGAATTAAGATATGTAGATATATTTATATAGATCTAATCTAATTATCTATCTAATTATTATATCTATATATCTATATTCTCTCTCCCCATATATATTCTCTTCCCATATACATCCTTTTTTCTCCTCATATATATTTGTAAATAGTTAATCCCAAAAAGATTAGCTTCATGGAATCAACAGAACTTGCAAAAGTGCTGAATATCAATTTTACATTGATTCAGTGGGTCTGCTCCACTAGGGACACAAAAAATTGGATTTCGGCCATAATAAATTTACATACAAATAGTGTATCTGTCTGTCTGCTAGACATCTGCACTTACTGAAAAATTAGACCACGTGACTTGTGAAGATTATCCATTTAAACCAGCAAACTGTGCTCTTTAAGACAATTGTGCTCCTGAAATACACAGAGATAACATAACTCTAGATTGAACTAACTACGAGATTTATATTAGAATTATACACATACGTAAGTTTGTACATTATACATATATACATAACATAATTATTTTCTCTCTTACACACACACACACATTAAATATACAGAAAGTTTATGTGTCTGAGTATACCTGAGTGTTTGACCAAACAGAAATATTTAGTTATGATGACAATTTGTTTCAGCTTCTGCATTCTTCAGCTACTTGGTATGTAAGTACAATGAACTTACGTACTCCTACATACCGGTATATTGCACTTTGGTTCTCATGTATGCACTCATACACGTGTTCATGTATACACTCGTAAGTACAATACATTCATGAGATCCAGCGTGATGTAGTCATTTGAGTGTTGGAGTCAAATAACTGGAGACCAGAGTTTGAATCCTTGTTTGGCTACTGAAAACCACTGGGCTTGGCCTCCAACTCTGGAGACCGGGGTCCAAATCTCCACTCAGCCATGGAAACCCACTGGGTGACCCTAGGCAAGCCACACTCTCTCAGTCTCAGCGGAAGGCAAAGAGAAATTCCTTTTGCAGAAATCTTGCCAAGAAAACCCTATAACAAGGTTGCCTTAGAGTCATAAGTCAGAAACAACTTAACGCACACAACAACAACAATGTGCTCAAGATGTCAGCTATAATAATACAGAGGATGGAGTATTCCAAAGCAGATGGATAATACTAGGAGTTATCTTCTAGACTGAAGCTGGGTGTTAAGTCTGCATATCCTGAAGTTCTCCCTGCTCACAATGTACATGAACTTGATGGCATTTTTGTTCCATTCAGGTAGGTCATGATGTTCTCAATTAAAACACCTTGCAAGAGGTTGCTTTGATTTTATTTCTGGTCAAAAACTGCTGGCTTGCGCTTCCTGAAGCATGTACACAGGTCAGCAGTTGTTTTACCTACACACTGTGGATGACATCCTAGATGTTCAGTCTCAAATGACATAAATTAGATTGCATGACCTGCAGGTGATGTTCTGCTTAATATAATAAATCCCACCCATCACAGTGCTCTTAAAGGTGACTGTGTTCCTGAGAGACACAAAGGTGGCATCCATCTAGGCCTAGATACACAGAACTGTAAAAAAATATTAAATACATTATTTTGTATTTTAAATCCCTTTGTAATAACCTTCCCCATTCCAGTGGATAGCAACATAGGGACCTGGAGATTCCCTGCCCTAGGGACATAAACGAACAGCACACCACTGAGATACCTCACCACATTTTTTTACAGGTAAGAGCAAAATATAGACAATCCTACTCCTGCAGCTGTAAAAAGTCTCACTGAAGTGGCCATCTGTTGGGAATGCTTTGATGTGTGTTCCTGCATAGCAGGGGGTTGGACTGGATGGCCCCTGGGGTTTCTTCCAACTCTATGATTCTATGAAGTTTACGATCTTTTCCACTCTCTTGATCCCTCCCCATCTCAAACAAATGGAGCAGAAAAATGCACTGCTACATAGAGGGTTGAGGAGTTTTGCCAAACAGAGGTAGAAGTTTGTCAAAGTATAGACTACACTGACTGTTATTGGATAGCTGCTGATGTGCACCTTTGAGTTGTTTCTGAATGATGGATCCTGGAATCCTAGCTCTTCACCCAAACCACTACACAACACTGTCTTCCTATCACAACTTAGGCCATTTCCGCACGAGACTGTTGTAGCGTTATGATTCTACTTTCAACATCCTATGGAATCTTGGGGTTTGCAGTTTTGGGAGGGGCCACTTGGCCCCTCCCGAAACTGCAAACCCCAGGTCCATAGGATGTTGGAAGTGGAATCATAGCGCTATACAGTCCCATGTGGAAATGGCCTTAGAGTACCCATTCTACAGTGGGAAGGTGTTCATGCCTTTCATAGACCAAAATTCTTGCTTTTTACTTCCACCCCTCCAAAAACTGTGGGATAAATTATCTATCTTGCAAATGGTATAAAACTGCTTTGCCAATGTTCTGTTTGCTCAAATTCATTTCACTCAAGGCCATCTTTTAAATATTATCCAGTCACTACAGAGGCTCAGTAAAGTTGTCTTTTGCTTTTTAATTTCTGTCTCCCTGATTTGCCCTGATTATTCGATCTAGCTGAATTTCACTCCTGCTCACTCGTCTAACATGTAGGAGATTATACCTTTTTTCATCCAAACAGTATGAAAGACAGTTGAGCGAAGGCCACTCAGTGTGTTCCATGGGTGCTCAGGGCTCTTCAGTGCAGCCCACTAGGCAGAGCAGTGGAGAGATATCTCAGCTGCTTTGCCTAGGGCACAGCTCTTCAAACTGTGGTCCATGTGCTCCAATCAGGCAGTCTAGGCAAAAGTTGACAACTACAGAAGGAAGATGAATGCTGATCCTAACTACAGGCTAAAACTGACAATGATTACACCTGACTGCACAGATCCTGGCTCTCAAAAACAAGCACGTGCATTAAGGCAAGATGACTATTATTAAAAATATGAATGATGTATATGCTTTGATTTATAGAACAAATAAATCTTTATTGAGTGAGCTGCTGAGACTGTCCTACCAACAGCAATTTTCATGTTATTGGCCTTAAATCATGGTCTAGTTATTCTCAAAAACAGTTTGACAATCACTAGCCCATGGCCACAAAAAGCCAACCCCTTTGTGGGTCCCTTAGATGAGGAAAAAAATGAATTCCCCAACCAATGTCTTCCCAAAGGCAGTCTAAGAAATGTTCTCTGGCTCAGGTTCTGTTTTAAAGCTAGACATTTACAGCCCACTTTTCCATGATAAAGTCAAACTCAAGGCAATGACTATTTCTTTCTCACGCGAAACCACTGGGATATGACTCCTACTTGACCATTCTATCTCAGGAGCAAACTATGCAATACAGGAGTCACATGTTCAAAGAGTGCATGCTTCACTTGTTTTCAAAATTCTGAAGCAAAAACAGTGAGAGAACATTTATATCAAATGCAATTCTGATTGTATCCCCATACCGATTTTCTGTTTCAAATTTCTCCCTCATCTTCCTGGATTTATTTTAATTTTTCCCACTGGTAAGTTCTGTTGACTGCAAACTGCACTGATGCAACCCTAAGGGGCATTTTAAAGGGGAAAAAAATTGTGTGGTGCTGATGAGAAGCACATACCAGATCACTGCCTTAACTTGTTGCTTCTCCAAAATAAAAGCAATCAAGTTGCACCCGCATGTATGTTCCTTCATAGTCCACAAGGAAGCTTGGAAACCAAGATCATTATTAGCACACAAGTCTGGCTAAGCCACAAGTTTCATAGCTTCTCTCTCACTCTTGCACACAGCCTGGAAAACAACAGCATCCTTTTAGACCAGAAAAATTAGTCTAAAGAACTGTGCTAAATGTCTTTTGCTACAGCCTGTGCACTTTAGGCACAGGAGACAGGTTTATGTTAATGCATATTATTCACCCTCACTGCTTTCCCCTTTGAAATTTCCTGTGTAATATGTTCTGCTTTTTTAATACACACACACACACACACACACACACACACACACACACTGCAAAGCAAACAGCTACTTAATGTACATTCACATTGTTTGGGTAGAAATAATAGGAACCACAAATTGTGTGCGCTTTCTGCAAAACCACTTGGTCAGCTACAGAAAAATGAAAAATTTCCCTGTTGCAAAAAAACAGCGACGCTTCCCCCTGCAACTTACTCAAATCTCATGTATCCCATTAATGATGTAAGTGTTCTTTTTAAAATGAGGCCACTGCTTGATGTATCACTCAGTTCAAGACACTTTGGCCAGGATGGAGCCGAAAGTTTTACTGACTGATGTGCTGAATCCAACTTTGGACCTGCATTTCTTGAACAGGAATACTTTCTCCATTTACATTAGCCATGATTGTACAAAACATAGAAGTATCACGAAGAACTCCCTGAGCACCATCAGTTCACAGTAACTGCATATCCATACATCGTCTTCAGAATTTTCAAGAGCAT
The DNA here is from genome assembly GCA_948472985.1 of Iguana delicatissima. Classification (NCBI taxonomy): domain Eukaryota; kingdom Metazoa; phylum Chordata; class Lepidosauria; order Squamata; family Iguanidae; genus Iguana; species Iguana delicatissima. The sequence continues at coordinate 1,674,898 of CAOKZL010000075.1, read as the reverse complement.
ACGCTCCAGCACTTCACAGATGAAAACTGGGACACTTCTAGCCAAGCAACATTAACAGTGTAGTCAAGTTACAGTCTATCATTACCTTCTTTCCAATAAAGTTATAGGTTAGTTTCCTATGCTGGCTTGATCCACTCTTTTATTCCAGAGAATCAGAATAAAACTGACAACAAAGCCAATTAAGTAAAGACTGTTTCTTTTCCCTCAACTTTGGCCATTTCCGCACTAGACTGCCTTTAAGGCCCCTCCCTAAACTGCAAACCTCACGATTCCATAGGACACTGAAAGTGGAATAATAGCACTATAACAGTCTAGTGTAGAACTAGCCTTTGTTTCAGGGGAGTCATGTATTGGTTTCATCTCAACAACCTCAAACCATAATTTTTGATACAGTCTGAATGTGGAATCTCCTCTTGACTGCTGTAACAAACAGCTGCTGACAGACTTCTTCGTCATTAATTTATCCTCCATGACAAGATCTAGTGGAGCTAAGCGCAGCCCTCCATGTCGATAACCCCTGAACTGCAGGTGGCAGCATCTCAGTGAAGTGCAATGAGGCCCCAGAATGAGTCCACCCTGCCAGGCTGCCCAGACTGACCCTCTTGGAAAGGAAGGGATACAAGAGAGTTTTCTGACCTATTATATGTTCCTAGGCTATCCCTGAATCTAAACCTCTAACAAACATTAACCCCGGTTCATTGACAGGCCTTTCCTTCAGAATGGTAGCCGTGGACAGTGGTATCACTCAAAATAATTAACTACTGGTCCTGTCTGATATTTTTTCCACAAATGTGTATGCATTCATCAAAATGTTTCAACTGTTGTATGTTCCATCATTGGAGAAATGTGTGCATTTGCCTACAGCAGAAGGGAGGATAACTCTCCCTCCCTCCTCTCCCTTGCTCTCCCTCCTTTCTTCTTTCTTTGCCTGCCCTTCCTTCCTTCCTTCCTTCCTTCCTTCCTTCCTTCCTTCCTTCCTTCCTTGAGGTGGCCACTGATTCCCTTTTGCCTCCTACCTTGTCTTCTCCAGCAGAGCACAACCGCTGCAGCAGAGCCAAGTCTGGCCAGGAAAGCTTTGGCGTTGCTGCTGATATGCTAGAGAGGACAGGTGAGAATGAATCAAGGCGTGTGCTACTCAGAGGGGTAGGGTACAGCAAAACATTTCATTTTCTGTCCCCTCAGCAAACGACTCAGTGAACCTGAAAATTTTCAGCAAACAGTTCGAGCAAACAGGCTGAATGTCACTACAGTCCTGATACCTAAGAACCATCTAGGGTGGTGGCTGTGAACAAATACAGTAGCAGCAAATTCCTCACATTAATTAAAAATTTAAAAAGAATGACTTTCTTGAACCTATTTGCCATGACAGGATCTAGTGAGTAAGTGAGATAACATGGCAAGAAGTGGAAATTATATCTATTCAACACTATTCGTATTTCTATAACTTCTATCACATTCCCCAAACATCAACACAATTTTCATCAAACATCTACCAAACCTAGCTGGCCGTTACTCACCTCTTGACATAAATAGGAAGGGATTTATAACAAGTATCAAATGTTTACAGGGGATGGTAACAGATATCACTGCAAGTTTCATTATTTCTACTTGTACACTCAAAACTGCAATAGTATATGAAGCTTAAATCCATACAATTATAGATCTACAACAGTTTTAATCCCTTATGATCCCACCTTGCAAAACGGATTTATATATAATATTGACTGAACTATAAGAGATGTGCTGAAATTATGAAAAAAAGCCTGAATTGTATGTGTAATATCAAAATGTATTGATTAAAATATGTACAAATGTTTACTTATCAATAGGTACCATTTAGAATGTTTATAGTTCAATACTGAAAGAAAAAAAACCCTGGTAGACACAACCATAACACCAAACCTTATTGTAGGGCTTAGTTCAGGTCAGGAAGAAAAGTAATATCAGAATGAAGCCATATACAATGCTATAGGCCAAAGAGCCAAAACAAAATGTGAAATCATTCTAGATTCCACTCTTCTTTTATTAGGTATTTTTCATTTCGCAAAGAACATAAAAACTTCCATCAGATCTTGTGAACCTCTATAAAAACTCTGAATGCCATTTTTCAATGTTGCTTCTGTCAAGACAGTAGCTTTCATATTTTATGAATCTCAACACTGACAGAAAGAATGTAAGCTGAGAATTAGCAACATCACCACAATCACAGCCAACTGAAAAGGGAACACCCTATGTCCCAGACTGGCTGTAAATCCCAGGAAGGCAAGGTAGCAAGGGATAAGAAAAGGAAGTAAAAAGAGAAAAAACAGGTAACAAAAGCATGAAACTGGTACTTCCCACCTAAATGGAAGTTACCTAGGCAGGCCCTTCTTAGAACCCCTGCAAAAAAATTAAATAACAAAGAGTCCCTTGGCTCCTGAAAGCCACCTTGTGTCAAGTACTGGAAAAAAGTCAGGATATAAAATATTTTTTTCCCTCATTAGCAGGGATCCCAGTTTACTGTCACATGAGGTGCAGGCAAGAGTTGAAATTATTTTTCATGCAGTATACCTGGCTAACCTAAGGAGCCCTGCACACAGGCTGCAAACTGGGAGATGCACTGCTTGGTTGGCTGGGCCTGGAAAAAAGAGAGAATCCCCTGCTATGGTGTATCTCAGGGTTGGGCAAAGTGTAGCCCACAGGCTGCATGTGGCCCTTGAAATCCCTGACCCTGCAAAGCCCCCAGCCCCTCCAAAATGTTTTACATTTTTTTTATGCCAATCTTCAGGTGAGTTTTTGCCTCAAAACCAGCCAAAACTGCAGTGGTTTGCTTTCCTTAGCTCTCCAAAGCCCCATGAATCTTCCCAAAACAGAAAAAATCCCCCTCAAAATGGCAGCCAGAAGTAACATCGTGTCACTTCGGATGTTCCAAAATGTGCCCTGCTCCCTGTACAGTTGCCTACCCTGGGATATATCAAAGAGCACTAATGGATTCAGCTGTTGCTTCCTCACCTGCTCAGTTTTTAACACATTACTGCGGGCAGCTGTTAGTTAACAGGTCAGTAAGGAAGAACTTCCCAGCAACACTGGTAACAAGGGAACGGGCTGGTTTATCAATTATACGGTTGGTGCATTTACTCCAGTGTCGAAGGAAAAACATGCATCCCGAACTTCCTGATGTTCTCTGTTATCAACATTTTGTGTGTTTGCCAAATAAAACTGCATAAGAACAGGTGGTCAGCCTCACTAAAATATCATGGTTGGGAATGGGTTCACTTATGAAGATTTCTGTGTAGTTACCTATTTCTTATTTAATTTCAGCACCACAGCTCCAAGAATAAGTTGGGCAGAAAAGGAGTCCTATTTTTGGAACTGCTTCAGGGTGTCAACTGTCTTATTCTGGCCCTGCCTGTGGGAGAGTTCTTCTTCTCCTCTGCTAGTGAGGCATACATTAAAAAAGCAGAAAAATTTAGTTTGATCTGTAATTTTTTAAAAGAAACTATTCTTTTTTCATATATCCTGAGCACAGGATGGATTCCACACTTCTCTGAATTTTGCAATGCAGTCCTCAGTTAAAACACTTGTATGAAAAAGATTATACTTAAGAAAGATATGTAAAAAATGTATAAAGCAAGGAAAAATGGACAGAAAATATGTTTACATTATGGACTGCTCCTTCCCTTATTATTTTTAAATCTCAATTCAAAACTTTCTGGTTTTCCAAAGCATCTGGAATTTTAGTTTAACATCATTTTATAAATCTGTCAGTTTGCATTAAATTTTATATATGTATGCAGGTGCCTATGTATGTATGTATATGTTTGTGTATGTATTTGTATTTGTATTTCTGCTTCTATTTGTTTTACAATTCTATTGGGTTACCTTTATATTATTCCTTCCTCCCCTTGTGGGTGTGTAAATATATTTTAGATTGTATGCCTTGTCAGAACAGTTTTTTCTGTTTTATTTGTAAAGTGACATGTACACTGATGGCACAATATATACACATGTGCACACACAAACACATACGCACAGACACAAACAAACAAATAGGAAAACTTGTATATGAAAATAAATGCAAGTTCTTATGTATGTGTTTAAAAATTTACATGATGATGCAGTATTGGAAGTTAGCACTCAATATATCGAAAACTGATATGGACTAGATACAGTTGGTTTATATGTTTATATGCCCAAACCCAAGCGGGCTCCACCCCTAGCCTTTGTATGATCAATGTGAAATTCTGAATGCAATATTTCAAGAGCATTCAGTTTAAAATATCCTTCACAATGAATGTCAAAATAGCAAAGACGGAGTTGCCTGGGGAGACTGAATTACAACTCCCTCTTCCCATGTTTTATAGATGTTATTTCCATACAGTTTGGAGCAATATCTAAATAGAGCTTGAACTGGAAGCATCCTTGATCACCTGTTGGGATAGTAAGAGTGTGGCCCTTGAGCTGTGGTTACTGTGACTCCCATCATCAGTCATCACTGGGCATGCCGGCTTATGCTGAGGGAAGTTGCACCCCAACATCTGGAAAACATCACATTCCCCAGCCCTGCATTAGAGCGAAATGGGGCAAGGAGATAAAAGAATACTGCTCTGTTTTCCTGAGTGATAGTTCCACACTAACCTTCTCCTTCCTCACCAGATGAACTGCAAGCCTCCCAAAAGAGACAAATTTATTACATTTCCAACATATCTAGCGACTGTTACTATTGTTGTCAGTTGTAAGAGCAAGACCTTATCCTGGAAGTGTATGGGCCACCTTTTGTCTCAAGAACACAAAGTCTTCTTATATTTCCAAATAGTACCTGCATGGACGTATCTTAGGATGGAGCCCCATGTCATCTGCTGAAACATTAAAACAACAGGCAAAAGAGAAAATACTGTAATTCCAATGAGAGTGTTCACTGTTTTTTTCTCTCGAGTTCCCATTGAACTGCAGTGACACCTCCTGGTAAGAGACAGAGACATAAAGTTTTTTAAAAAATGCCATCTCCTTGTGAACTTTCTCAGCAATTTCAAACAAGCTGAAACTTCATCAAGTTTCAACTCTACAACAAAAGGGATTTTCTGAAATTCCCGCAAAAATTGAAGAAGCAGCTTATCAGTTTCACAATCATCCTCTGCATCCTTTGTGGAAAGAACAGAGACTACCTAAATTTCTGTTGAACATGCAGTGTAGCACTGATATAATATATGCATTTGTGCAGTGAAGATGCCAAAACACATCATCCAGCTCTCCACTGTAATGCCTGTGTTTACACAAATACTTTTCAGGATTAACACAAATGAAAAATATGCACAAAAGTGTCTTGGAATACTAAGAATACTGAACATAGTCTGTAGCCAAGGACTTTAGTGGATTAGGCACAAGAGGAAACAATTCCCATCCATCACCATTGGAGGAGGGGGAAAAGTGCTGACATGAACTTCCAAGTTTTGAAAACATTATTGAATTTTCCAACCCCCTACAAGGGAGACCGTCAATGACTGGCTGATAAAAATCTGAGACATTTTAAAACTTCACAGTTAGCAAGCCACTAATGAACTTTTGATTCATTGTTGTGGATTGTTCAATTTTGTCACTGCTGCTTCCCTCATCTATTTCACTGTCTTTTTCCTCCATTCCAATTCCTTCTCTTTTTTGGACATGGATGAGCCTTCCTGTCCAACTATTAAAGGAAACTAGGTATTTTAATACTGCAGAACAAAACCAGCTATGCAACTATATCATTGCAGGAAGTTCGGTATACAGCAATCCTGATTTAAATATATGGGCAACCATTTCTCAAAGAAATCCAGAAAAATGAATTGGTTTTTCATCACTGCTGAGCATGTTTTCTGAACAAGAAAACTGTTTTCAATTTTCATCTTGAATGCAAATGACATTTTCTTGCAGACAGTCATATTAGCAAAGAACAATCTGCTAAGATAAATAAGATAATAAATATACTACTGCTTTTTCCTCTCAGTCTCTAAACTGCCACAAGGTTCCTTTGCATATTGACCCAGACTACCAGGACTATGTTGTTCAATGCTAAGATAGAAGCAGCATTCAGCACTTTCAAATCTGTAATCATGCTTGTTCCCATCAATTTATACAAAAATTTATACCCCCTTCAATGTCAATTAGCTTTCCCAATTAAATAATAAAATAGAAAACAGAGGAACATGAGATGACAGTATAACAGAACAGCTGGTTGCAGGGATAAAGTTCACACATAATCCAATCAGTACAGAATTTTGTGATGATGCTATGATCTGGGGCAGATCCAAGGATGCTATGATCTGGAGCAGCTATTCCGGGGTTGTCACTCCATTACAGGAAACAGCAGGTCAAGATTCTACACTGAGAAAATGGATTTTATTGTTACTGAATTGCATCACTGCACAACCAAATGAGCAACGAAGTGGGCATGTGTATGTGCAATACACTGCACAACCACACTCTATGTAAAACTATGACCAACAGACCACACGTGCATATATGCACACATATGACTGCTTCCACAACAATGAACTACATATGGTACAGAACAAAAATATCCAAGTATATCCACGGTGGAACTTACACAAGCACAACACAGCAACAGGATTCTAAACAGTATCTCCTGTTACACTGTGTATGTCTCCATGAACATCACATATGAAATTCAATCCTTCTGTACTATAATAATTGACTAGTATGCCTAACAAAACCTAACTTACATGGTGTTTCAACCATTTATGAAATTTGCCCATTACAACTGTGACATGATTGCTCTCCAGTATAATATTTCAAGGGTTACAAATTGGTTAGATTGATTCTTTTATAAATTACCAAACAAAAGTAATTAACCAGACATTATTATATATCAGAAGTAGGGTAGACAGCTTATCATATGTTCTCATTTTTAACTCTAACATTTGCTGACATTTTCACGTGGATTTCTCCTAATATATGTATTTTATGCAACCTAAATTTTGCATAAAATACATGTTTGCAAACTGTTTTCCTTAATTAACAGAACTTTTTCTACTAAAGTATAGAGTATTTTTTGCCACCTTCCCTTGATGTGTTCACTTCTGGTTTGGCAAAGTGCATCATAAATTGCTGAGAGGTACAAATTTCAAGTAATAATTCTGTTGGTAGTCTGCATAGTGCTGTCAGAATATGAATGTGATAAGTTCTTATCTAATAGAATGAATTTCTACCTGTTCTGAATAAAAACTGTGGATGGGAAACCATCGTAGAAGCCCCATTTCCTCTTCACTTTTATAGCAGGGTGGGAGATATCTATTCTAAGACGTTCTAGAAATCCTTCTACAATAGATCTCATGTAGGAAACATGCATCATTTCAAAACACGAAGTATCCCTTTTTCTGACAAAACTTTTGTCCCTGCCCCATGTAAATGCATGCAGAATTCATTAATAGAACAAAGAAACTTTAGCCAATTAATTAAATAAGTTTTTATCAAACTGATAGCCCTGTTTATTATAGAATATGTGTTCTGCAGACATGCTTCCTAACTTTTTCCATTCACTCAAATGAAAGGGCGGGGGAGATTTTTTTTTTTTTTGGCTTCTTCCTCCCTCTTTAGAGAGGTAATTATGACATTTTAAAACTACTTTGCACGTACTGCAAAGCAATCAAGAAAATTCATTTGACAGCCACAGCCTTCCAGTGCTGAAGCGTCTGCCAGCATGTAACAAAGAGTGACAACACGTTCAGCAAAGCTCCGGTGCAGACACATCTGTTGAACGACATGCTGCGGAACATTAAAACCGATGCAAGAGGATGAAGAGAGATGCACCATTTCACTTAAAAAGCAAACGAAAAGCCCAAAGAGCCATGTTCCTCCTTCTGTCACATGCAAAATTAAAGAGTCTAATTGGAAGGCAATTTCTGCAAGTTTTAAGCACAGACAAAATTAAAAATATATATATCCCAATTTGGCAACAAATGTAACCAACCCAAGTTTCAGATGCAGTAGATAATGAGATGAGTGAAGCAAGCCTGTGAGGGGAAAAATGGCAAATTGATTACAAACATAAAAAAACACAAAATGTTGTTCTCTCAGATGAAGAGGTTTATGGGATTTAGATGCATTAGATTCTTACTTCATCTCACTTTCAAGCCTCCAAGTACTCATTTGAAAACCATCTTCTCAATCTGTTTCCAGCAACAAAGAGAAACTTTTCAGATACTGTATTTATAACAGAGATCACCCAGACTGCTATCTCACAAGCTATCAAGCTGTCTAACTGCATTTATCAAGATAAAACAAGGGTATATACTTAGTGCCTTTTTAAAAGATGTGCTCCCTGAAGTGGCAAAATGCATCTGTTGTAGCAAATGACTTTCCTCACCTATATATCTTACATTTAGCATGCTTTGTTTTGTGGTCAGTTGCTAAAAGGCAAAGATGGGGTTAATCTGTAAATCTGGCATGTGTGTTCGTTTATGTGCCTTCAAGTCACCTGTCACTTTATGGCAACCCTATGAATTCTATAGGGTTGCTTTTTAAGGCAAGGAATACTCAAGGATGGTTTTACCACTTCCTTCCTCTCAAATATAACCTATTACACCTGGCATCCACCAGAAATCTCAATACAGGAACACAACTTAAAGAAATCCCACTAAGGGAGAAAAAGAAAAAAGAATGCAAATTCCCATTAGTATCTACTTCGAGTCTTTTTTCCAAATAGACCCTTACTTTGCCTATCCTCCTCCGCAGTAGTCCCTGATCATACAGTGTGTCCCTACAACCATTCTCAGACTGAGGACCACATTACTCTCATGGGAAATGTTCCAGAAACCACATCTCAGTGAAAGGTGGAGAAGCAGACATTTCCCATTACATGCAAGCTCCCTGCACTGAAAAGCACACTTTTTGCATTCAGAACGCACCCACAGGTATTTAAAATGTTTTAGAAAGCACATCCTTCAAAGAAAAAGAACTTTTTTTTTCTTGTTGCTGAATTTAGATATGAAAAAGAGACTCCATGGAAAGAGAGAATCACCAATTTTTAGTTGACTATTCTTGGAGGGGTATGTGTGTGGGGGGCAGACTTTCTTACACTTAGATATGACTGGGCAGGACTACAGAAATATTCAGAAGGCGAAGGCAGGACAGGCAAGGCTGACCATACCATAAGGAAGAGGTGACAGATGCTAGAGTATCAGGGACACCTGTATGGGCTATTTCCCATGAACTTTTGTGGTTCTTGTTTCTCTCCACTGTAGGGCAAAGTGGTGCATGCCCCATGGCTTGTCCTGAAGCCCACAAACTAGCCTGCTTCTCAAGTATACTGGACATGGACGTTCAACAGTCCAGCGTCTGCTATAGGGAGGAGGCACATGCTTGCCTTTTGCCTCAGGCAGCAAAATGCCTGCGGACAGCTCAGAAGAACAGTGCTTCCAAGCTAGTGTTTGCAGGTGGCTTCCAGTAACACCTAGGCATTTTCATTGCTTGGTGACATCTGCCAGTGGCTGTCAAAGGTTTCTCAAGCCTGATGGATGCTGGCATGAAGTCTGCTGCTAGGAGGAAAAGCTACAGGAGCTAAAGGAACACCCAGACACCCTTTGGGGAGTGCTGAGGAGCATTCCAGAAACCATGGCTGCCAGGAACGTGGTAAAGCACTTGAGGAAGAGGGAATGTGCCCAAGAGGGGTATTGCCTTGAGGAAGAGGAAGCAAATTAGAATAAAAGGCCCAGGAGGGAACATTTGGTCTGTGGATTGAACATACAAAATTTGTTGAGGTAATGGGAGTGGTAAATAAGGTGAGGAAATTTACCGAAAATGCATGCTGAGTTGAGCCTATATGCACCCTCAGCCTCTTTCTGGGAAACAGAACAAAGCAGGCCACTGAAGTTAAGAGATATTTCATTTATTGGGGGAGGGGAACAGATCCTAAAAATGTTTATGGTAGAGATCTCCCAGGATAAGTAGGGGGATCTCTCTTCCTTTTTCAAATATAGTTTTCCTACATTACAAACAGCAGGTTGCTGGAGCCACCTTCCTGAGTATTCCTCCAATCCTCCAGGAAGAACATTATGGCATGATATAACTTTGCTTCAGAATCATTACAAGGCACTGAAAGGTGAAAAAGGAGATGCAGACCAACACAGGCTTGCAGTTGAAAACAAAGTAAGAATTAAAAAAAAAAGAGGGAGCTGCTTATTTTAGTAACACTCCCACCTTCAAGCTTCTAGATTTCCTCCTTCTCCCCCCACCAAAAAAATTAAAATACTTATTTTCACTCTCCCTTTCAACCTCCTTGAAACATTAACACCCTCATTGCAATCTACAGAGTGCACTGGCCAGTGAATGTGCATTGCACCACCGGCTTGGGGACTTGTGCACTCTGTGTTTATTATCCTCAGGCTTACTACCCCATCCTAACATTGGGCACATCAAGAAATTAACATGCAGGAAGTGGTGGACTAACCTTCCCATCAAAAACGATGTGTATGCAAGCATGTGTCCTTGCAGCGACACCAGCCTAATGTTGCAGAAACGCTGTGGGAAGGTATGCCAGCTCAGACAGGCTGGATTAGGATGTTTATTCCCATACCTGGCAGGAACAGGATGGAACGCCACGATCCTTTCCAGCTGGTTGCACACATCCATTATGGCCAGATGTTAATCTTTCCATGAGTTTGTGGGCAGAAGACAGATTAATTTCCCTTGAGATTTTCTACCAGTTATAACTAAACATGCTGCCAGTAAGAGAAGCCAGTTATGGGATGCATCTATAGGATGACTGCTAATATTTAAGTCACAAAACAAATGGTGGGGAAAAAAAGGCAGGGCTGAAGGTGGTGAGGCAAAGGTATCGCTGGCTATGAAGCAGACACACTTCTTACTGCTTTTGTTTCAATCAAAACAGAGAGCTCATGTGAAGAGCATCTGCTTTGTATGCAGAAAGTCCCAGGTTTGACCCCTGGCAAATCCATGGGGAGAAAAAAAAAAGAACAGGTAGAAAAAGATGGGGGAAAGCTCTGTCTAAGGCCATGGAAATCAGTGCTTATCAGGGGAGGAAATAACGGGATAGATAGACTGGGTTGATTAACAGAAGTCCAGGTAGCTATGATTCGTTCTTGCCTGATCTGGTCCCTTCTTTCCATCTGGTTCATTTCTCTCTGCCCTAAGAGGACAAGGAGCAGACTGACTCTAGCAAAATTTTGCTTCTACCACTCATGGTGCCAATATTCTATAGCAACCACTTATGCACCACACATATTACAGTTCTCCCTCCACATTTTGGGGGGTTGATGTTTGCGAAATTGATTACTCACAAGCGTGTGTGCCTCCCCTCCATTCTCCTCCTCCCATTCCCATGCATTTTGCCCTAGTGCAAAGAACTAGGAAGGGAATTGGGGGGAAATCTTGCACTCACCATCCTTTCACTTCTGGAGCCCCCCTCCCCTTCCCATGCAAAACAGAAAGGAAAGAGGGGCGGGAGAAAGCTTGCATGAGCCTTCCTTTCCCCCCTCCAGGCTCCCTCCTTTCCCTTTCCATGCAAAATGAAATGGAAAAAAGTGTGCGTGGAAGTTCACACAAGGTTTCCTTTCCCATGGCCAGAGCTCCTCCTGCCATTCTTATGCATTTTGCCTGGCACAGAGAACTTGTGCTGAGGTAAAACAGAAAGGAGTGCTGGGAGAAGGCTCCCATGCATAGGAATGGCAGAGGGAACTCCAGCGGGGAAGGGAAGGCTAGTGTGAGTCCTCCTCTACCCCTCATTCACTTCCCTTTTGCATGCGAATGGGGAGCGGGGAGCCCCAGAATGGAATGGGAGGGGGAGGGGAGGGGAGTTATTAGTGATTTTTCCACTTTCACGAGGGTTCTGCACTCTGAGCCCACACGAAAGTGGAAGGACAACTGTAATTTACAGGTATACATATACATTTAGAAATACTAAATTCAAAAATACAAGGTACAATAGAGACGGCTGTGGTCAGATGACCCGTATGACTGCTAAGCATTTTGTTCAGGTACCAACTGTTTATAGGCAACCTTCAGGCCTTGCTCTACATTTTTGATCTCCTTAAACATTTTTTTTTAAAAAAAATTGGCAAAGTTGGGCTGCACAACCCTTCAAAACGGATGGCCACCTCTGGACAGTATGTCACATGGCCATCCTCTCAAGCCATTTTCGCACTAGACTGTTATTCCACTTTCAACATCCTATGGAATCCTGGGGTTTGCAGTTTAGGGAGGGGGCAGGTGGTCCCTCTCAAAACTGAAAACCCCAGGATTCCACAGGATGTTGAAATAGCTCTGTAACAACAATCTAGTACGGAAATGGCCTCAGGGAACCTCTTCAGAAGCTGTTGCAGTACTGGGACTAATGTTCAGTATGAACTACTTAGTATAAACAGAGGCTAAGTATAAACAATCTTGCCAAGGGCTCACAACATACTGCCAATAGCAACAATGTTTTTGACGCCTCTGCTGAAATAGGTTTGGGAAACACTGCTAAAAACAATCAAGATCCATTTGCCACAATTCTGCCCTTTCAATTTATCAGTTTACAAGTTTTCACTGAGTTGTTAAAATCCTTTAAGGTACTTTAAAGTGCTTTTAGGTGTTGTAAAGTGCTTTTATTGATTGTACCCTGTCCAGAGACCACTTGAAATAGGGTGGACTAGAAATATTTTAATAAACATAGCTGCCCAACAAAACAAAAGCCTACTGAAACAAGATTTTGCCATTATGGTAAAACACCATAAAAGGTAACAACTGCGATACACTGCACACCATTCAGCACACCAAGGTCAAGTAATAAATAATCATACACAGGACTGAGACTTGACTATGCAACTAAGAAAACCAGTGTAACTTCAGTCATGATTTGCTTGCTGATTTCAACAGTCTTAAGCCTGACTAACTATTAATGTTTACCCTGCCCAGCTTCCAAAGAATTGGAAGTACTTGGTGAAAAGCCCTCTGTATTGTTTTAATACTGTGGATAGCTTAATTCTATTTTAATGTTCACTTTTCGTTTAAGTATATTGTTCTTTAATACTGTAGGTCCCAATTTTGGGAGAAAGGTGGGATATAAATTATTATTGTTGTTCTTGTTGTTGCTGTCATTCAGATATGTTACGCAGGTCCCCCTCTCTATTCTTCCATTGGAAGCAGGGTAGATTTGGGAAAGGAATTTTTAACCTGTAGCTGTCAAGTTGTAAAACAGTCCCTTGAAGCCCAAATGGCACCAACTGTCCTGATTTTGGCATCATATTAAAACCTGGCTGTTCTTCAAAGCATTCAGAGAATAACAAACATTTAAGGAATAATGTTGGTTTTATTTCATTGCTGTTCCCCATCTGAGTTATTCTGACACAGATCAGACTAGACATATTTTACAAAATGTTTTACAAAAGAAAAAGAAAGAACAAGGAACTAACTGAATACCTATGGTTTTGTGAAAATTCCTATCAGTTGAATTTTAAATAAGAACATACTAATATTAATACTTAGTTCTTAAAATTCTGGCTTTAAATTCCTATCAAAAATTATAGTTGGCTTCTTGTTGTTGTTTTGTTGTGTGCCTTCAAGCTGTTTCCACCTTATGGCAACCCTAAGGCAAACCTATCATGAGGTTTTCTGGGGCTGAGAGTGTGTGATGTGCCCAGGGTCACCCAGTGGGTTTCCATGGCCAAGCAGGAAATCAAACCCTGGTCTGTAGAGTCACAATCTAACATTTAAACCATTACACCACACTAGCTCATAGTCAACTTATGGCTTGGAATTTTGGTTACCATTCCCCATTTTCGACAAGCTCCTCATCTTTAGCAGCTGCATGGCAGGCAAGTGAGCTCCGCACAGTCTGCTCCCTATTGGGAATAGCTGTACTAAATTTTGTTCTTGCTTGGTTCATTTTTCACATGTATCTCATAAATAGTATTAAAGAAACTGATATTTCAAAACATTACCAAGTGGAAGAAAGTGAAACTGACAGATTCCTTCATCTTTAGGCACATCTCTAAGTGATTAATGTGTGTACTCTTCTTATCTGACAAAGTATTATCACAGGTATTATATCTCTTGTATTTACTTGTAATTTTGAGGACATGTAAGTGACATTTTAGCAAAGTCTTCCTTGAAATATTTGGGAAGGTGTGAAGAGGTGACAAAGTCCTTGAAGCCAAATAAGTGGCAGTCTTCCAACAAGCTTTCCTTAAGACAATAGCAAAGCTGTTGAAAGAAGGCAAAAGTTAAGAGCTTATATGAATTGGTTTGCTTGTATACTGTAATATTTTTTAAAATATATATGCTCTTCTTTAACTGGAACGTTTTAGGGCAGCCCCCCAAAAAGTCCTAATAAATAATAACAAGCAAAGCAATCATTAGTGGCAGAAAACACTGAGGACAACCAGCAAAGTTAAAAGATCAACAATGTTTTAAAGGGGATAACAACCAAAAAGATAAGAAAGGTGCCAAGTGGGCTAGCCAGGAGAGAGTATTTCAAAAGCAGAATGGTCATCACCAGCCTTAGTTAACCTCTCAGGGCAGGATATGCACAAGCTGGAGTGTGTCCAGAGGAGGGTGACCAAAATGGTGAAGGGTCTGGAAGCCATGAAGCCCTATGAGGAACGGCTTAGGGAGCTGGGTATGTTTAGTCTGCAGAAGAGAAGGTTAAGAGGTGATATGATAGCCATGTTTAAATATTTGAAGGGATGTCATGTTGAGGAGAGAGCAGGCTTGTTTTCCGCTGCTCCAGAAACTAGGACAAGGAGCAATGGATTCAAGCTGCAGGAAAGGAGATTCCACCTGAACCTCAGGAAGAACTTCCTGATGGTCAGAGCTGTCTGGCAGTGGAAACTGCTGCCTCAGATTGTGGTGGAGTCCCCTTCTTTGGAGGTTTTTAAGCAGAGGCTGGATGGCCATCTGTTGGGAATGCTTTGATAGGTGTTCCTGCATAGCAGGGGGTCAGACTCGATGGCCCCTGGGGTCTCTTCCAACTCTATGATTCTATGATTCTATGATTCTAAGTATATTTAATAAAATTTAATATTTATACTTTTAAAAATCTAGAACAAAACTCGTAATGTTTCTTTTAAGAAGAATGTATATAATGAAACGGTAAAGTCATCTGTTACTGAGCAATGGCACAATGATACTCTTGGTCCCAGACCACTATCCCATCACTGCTCACTTGTGACTTCTGCATGTCATCATGTTCAGTCTGCTTAAAATTGAGCTCTCAAAGCAGGGATGCTGAAGCGGCTGTTCAAGGGAAAGCCAGGGTGAAAACCACATTTAAAGACGGGGATGAAAGGGCAGAAATAGTTTTAGCAGCAACGAACATTAATCAATCTGTATATGGCTCATAAAAGTAGACCCAAACGGTCTTCAGACATAAATAGGGAATAACACATTCACAAAGGGGAACACACTCAAATGTTGAGGTCCAACAAACACAAAGGACTGCGTAGCTATCTGGCAAAGTGACACAGTCCCAAGCTTCCCAAAGAAACCTGAGTGTACACACATAGAGGAAATGATTATTCTTATGTGACCCTGATCTTATATCATTTAGAGCTTTAGAAGGCAAGAATCAGTACTCTGGATGGGGTTCAGAAACATATTGGTTGCCAGTAAAATGAAATGAACAATTTTTGAAAGGCTTGGAGTGAGGAGCTCCACACAAGAAAAAAAAAAGAAGAAGAGAAGAGAAATAAGTCACAGAGAGTTGGATCCAGGTTCTACTCAAGGAAATGGATTACATCTGATTTGAGGAAGGTCTTAAGAAGCTGTCTTCATGAGAAGTGGAGAAGTCTAAGTAAATGCACCCAAGCCTAGATCCAGCCCAGAGTACTCTGAAAGGATATTGTACTCTTACTAATTATTGACATTGTTCACCAAAAATGTTCTTTTGTGCAGATTTTCTGGTATTTTAAAGATATATCTTATTAATATGAAGATGAGATGTAATGTTGTGTTTATTCTTCTGCATTTTGGACAGAAAAGAATAATGTGAACATGATCCAGGATAACCGAGAATAAAATATACAAGTCCGGTTTGTTGCAATACACAGATCCACCTTTGCAAACAAGCTGTGTTTTGTTAGCCAGCCACAAACTGAACAAACTCTGGCTTCTTTAAACCACGCCTTGAAGTGACATGTTAGCCTTGGCGTGTTTTCAAAGCTGCTTACTCTGAAGCAGCAGTTGACAAAAGGGAAGAAATGGACCAGAAACAAACTACAAATGGGGAAGACAAGCCCCAGTTTATTTGTTGGCTGCCATGCAATTTTTAACTGAAGCAACAAATCACTGTTAATACAAATGACGCTTTATTTTGGTGCATATATAGGGGCCATTATAACAGAAATGAGCCCAGATAATTTAACCCAGCACTAGAAATAAGTAACACAAACATTTCAAGGCAATATTATCTCACTAAAAGTGGAAGGGAGGCTCAGAGAATGCAGCTTCCAAAGATGTGATGCAAACCAGATATTCCCATGATGTACAGCTCTGTCTCTTTCCTTGATTATTATGCTAAACTAACTTTTTTTTATGTTAAGTGCCTTCAAGTAAACTTGAATTTATGATGACTGAATCATAGAATTTTCTGGCAAAATCTGTGCAGAGGAGAAGCTGGCCATTGCCTTTCTCTTAGGATCAGAGAACTTGACTTGCTGAAGGTCATCTTACATAACTGAGTGGGGACTCAAATTCTGGACTCTTGGTCCTAGCCAAGAACTCAAACCACCACACAAACTGACTCTTAAACCAGCTATTACTAGATAAAAAACTGTCATCGTTCAACCACTGACCCTCACTTCCTAAGTAACAGTAGGCCTAGCCCTACCTGCTGAAAAGATATTAGATCATATTAACTGGGGAAAATAGGAATTACTGTCTAGCACTTTCTGAAATGTGCCAGTTTGGGAAAGGCTGTATCACGCTTGCGTTCCTACTAACTCACTTTCACTCTGTACTGAACTTTATAGCCACGCCATACCCAACTGTACAGCATCTTACCAAGGTATGAATCTGTGCACACTATATTACATTGGCCCATGGTACCAAAGTGTCATGGCACTCTATTTCCCAATACAAAATTAACTCCAGATCACCCTTAGGGAGATAAAGGTCAGGGCTGCCCATCATACTCATGCAACCACTAAGTTAATAATCCTATTCTGGCAAAGTTATTTTCTTCAAGATAAGACAAGAGTTTTGAATCACAGGCCTTTTTCCATTAACCACACTCCCCACACATACCTCTTAACCTTTCCTTAGTGAAACAGTAATTGTGCCCATGGGTAAGTCACAATGAGAAATGACTGGGTGAATTGGATAGGATTCCCACATAATTAATGTTGCTTAGGAACTGGAAGGATGACCTAAGACATGATTGATTAGGTAAGGGTAGAATGAATTGAACAACTTAGCAATGGAGAGTTGAGAGCAGGAAGAATACTGGGTTTAGGAACTGATTAGACTGAAAAAGGAGGAAAAGTCAATAATAAGGAGAACAGATTAAGAAAATCCAAGAAATGATTTGATGAATAAAGGAGAAATATGAATGCAGCACACAATGGGACATGGGGGGGGAAATGAGCTCACAATAAAGAGAGGAAATAAACACAGGAAGAGAAGCAGGGGGAAAAATATTAAGAACATTTGCAAGGAAGCTGATACAAATATTAGAATAGCAATAATAGCCCCATGTCATCCCTGTATGCCTTTGGAGTGATATTTAAAACCATTATTTATTTATCCGATGTCTCTCTGGATTTTTAATCCAGAAGGGTCACAAGGCAATATACTTAAAATAATGAAATGCAAGAAGAGAGGGGGCATCCTTCAACACACTCTGACAAGTGGCTCTGCACACCCACCTACTCTGTCCCTCCTAGCACTGTCTGCCTTCTTGGTGTGCAAAGGCAGAGACGGAGAAGCCAGCTGTGGCAGACTGAACTCAGGTGAGCTCATGAGCATTGGCAGGTTGGAACTTTTGCTGTCAAACCTCGCTCTTTCTTCCTTCTTCCCAAATAGGAAAGGCCAGTTATCCTGGGGAGAAAAGAGCACCTAAGCAATAAGGTTAAACAGCAAAGAAGGGTTGCTATAGCATAATGGTTATTAGAATAAGCTGGAATTGAGAAATTCCTAGTTCACATCTCATTTAGCTATCTGTGACTTCAGATAAACTACTGTTCTCAGCTTCAGAGCATCCATTTAATCTGTAGTCAATGTTATAACTGTTTTCTTCACTGGTCAACACAAAATTTGGTTTAGTATTTTAAAACTCTACTATATATTTTGTATAGGATCCAACAGAGATCTAAAATGTCCTTATAAATAGGTGTATGTCACAATGAAAGGTAGAAAGTATAAAACATCAGAGTTAAGCATTAAAGAAAAATAAGGACATTAGCTCACATAACAACATGTCAGAATAGCCACATGTTTTGTACAGATCTATGACTTGTTTTAAAAGCTCTTTTCAGAGCACAACTGTACTAGAGAGATCGTCCTACAGAATAATAACAAAAGGGGTGAATGCCATATAACAATGGAACAAGCCTATTATGTGAGAGAGAAAAAATAAAATAGAGTAACAATAACAAATAATGATACTATTGAAACTCAATAATCACAGGCAGCTTTGGAATCCGCTAAATGAACTAGATCCACTGAGTCAATGGGATCTACATGACAGCCGAGTTACCATTCAGCAATTGATTCAACAGGTCTGCTCTAGCTCGGACTAGCAGCTGCATTTAAGCCTTTGATAGCATCCTTAGAGTAAAATTCCTAGGATCCTTTCAGAGAAACTATGAGAGTTCAACTGCTACAAATCCAACATGAAATACACTGTTATAAAGCAGATGTACATTTATAGGCTAGATCTATGCCCGCCCCTCCACATCCAGCCAGCTGGTCATAACAACATACATTGATGCACTTGATGTAATGCAACGTCACTTCCTGCTGCAATTTTGGATGATGTAGGGGCATTTTTTTCTTTTGGCTATTTTTTTAAGATGGTGGGGCTCTGGGGTATTATGGGAAGCAAACTGCCACATTTTCAGCCAGTTTTGGCAGCTTTTGGACGGTATTCAGGCACAGTATTGCCTGAAAATCACCCCATTCTTAAATGGGGGAGCTTTGAAGGGACTTGTGGGGGGCTTTGGCTGAAACATTTATGGACCCCAAAGGCCACATGTAGCCCACAGGGTGCATTCTGCCCACTCCTGGTGTAAATGTATTGACAAGGCAAAGATTCTTCAACCATCAGGTTCCAATTCTTTTATTGCAGCTTCGTTACATTACACTGACACGTGCCCAGGGCTGACTACATATGGGAACTGAGACACATATACTGTACTATGTAACAACATGGACATTTGTATTTGGCACATCCCTGGAGCAAAGCTGCAGATGTGAATCATGTTTGTTCGATATGATGACCAAGAATAGTCTCAGTTTCTACCAGCTTCTACTGAGCCCTTTTTAACTCATTCACTGCTTTAACCTACAGCTCAAAATTTTCAACAGTTTCATAAGTTACATACTCAAATTATGGAGACAGAGATGGAGGTAACAGAGACAACTAAAATATCCAAAGCTAGGAAATGAGAAGCCAGGATATCTTTACAAATAGCCATGGAAGAATCTGTCAGTTTGAATTTGTGCATGGATGGCAAACTGCCATGGAAGTTAACAAGTAGTAGTCTAGATCAAGGGTGGGCCATCTTTAACTCTCAAGATATTGCTGGATACACTAGCTCAGTGGTTCTCAACCTGTGGGTCCCCAGATGTTTTTGGACTTCAGCTCCCAGAAGCCCCAGTCACTATGGTCAATGCTCAGGGCTTCTGGGAGCTGAAGTCCAAAAACATCTGGGGACCCACAGGTTGAGAACCACTGCACTAGCTAAAGATGATGAGAGCTGCTGTACAACATCCTCTTGAAGGTCACATTTTCCTACTCTTCTCAATCATTTTGAAGCTCAAGTCAAATAAAAGCACAGAAACAGAATGGATGGGATCCTGCAGTTCTGTTGTTGTAAGCACTGGCATACAACCTTGTAATGGTTTGGTATTCACATTTACAATTGTAGCACCATTGCCACAATCATAAAACACCCCCCAAACCTACCTTAAAACCAGAAGGTTACACAGAAGGAGGGAGTTCTACAGTGTCCAGCCCTACTCCCACCAGCAAGTGGAAGTGTGATGAGCAGAAGCAGCGACCCCTGCGGGGTCCTGTCAAAACGTTTCTTGACACTGCCATTCACTGGTGAGAAGGGGTTGGGTTACTCATCCTTCAGCATCCCCTCACCAGCTTTATAGAACTCTGCCCTCAGTAAGGCTGCCTGGATTTTAAGATGAGTTTTGAGGGCTGGCTTACAAAACAGATCAGCGCCACATCATGGCTATGCGTCTGATGCAAGATTTCGGCCATTGTGTTTTCTAGACCTTAAACACTTTACCTTTGGGTCACGACTCACAAAATCCTTAAAACAGCATGGCTAGATGGTAGTTTCAGGGAGCTATACTTTTTAAAAGTTACTTTTCCAAGCCACACATCACTTTCATTTTCATATTTTTATAGTGTTCTTGCCTGCTGGTACCTTCAGGTGGAAGGGCTACATGTTTAAATAAATGAATGAACTATCATCTTAAACTGTACCTGTAAGTCTTTTTTCTTAATAAGAAAAACTTATAATGTAAAACTCAGTATTAAATAAATCTTATCATCATCCCATAAAGGATGTTCAGTATCTTTAGAATCACAGTGTACACGTAACAACATCTGGCTATCATCTGTTTTTCCTTCACAATGCCCTAATTAGCACCTCACTCGATTTTTACAAGGTCAAAAGAGACAGCCGTCACTCTCATTTAGTTAATCCCGACCTTCCTTTGTATGCGACATGCCCTCTGCTCTTACCCGATTTAATCAGAGCCAGAGACCTCCTCCACCCCTGCGCAGAGCTCTCGCTCTCCTCAGCAGAAACCTTCCGAAACTGAACTGCCTGAAAACAAATGCAGGGCTTTGCTCACATTTACCCCATGTTACTCTGACCTCTCCATTTATGTTGTAAGAGCCTTGGGACAGAGAACTCCTGCCCTGCACGTCTTCAAAACTGCCATACCTATAAATAAGAAACAGGGAGACTACAGGGAACCAAACAGAATTTACAGTCCATGCATATACATGTTGCATCCACGACTTCAATTGTCTAGCTTAGTCATCCTTAGCTGCCCAAAGGTCTCCTGCTCCCTCAGGACCCAACAGATTCTAGTTTGCTGCTCTATATGCCTGGAACTGCATAGTAGAACATTTCCACAATGCCATTTCACCTGCCTCCTCCATCAAGTCTTTGGATACCATGCTAGTTAGGAATCTTTGGTCTTTGGTCATATCACCCCAAACACGCCTGATCTCATCTGATCTTGGACTGGGAATCTTTGGTCCTTCAGATATTTTGAACTCTAGCTCCCATCAAACCAATGTAACACACCCAGTAGTATATGAGTTGAAGGGTAGAATGCCAAAATTTTCTCAGACCTACCCTACTAAAACTATAGCTATAGCCAAGGCTAAATATAGTCAACTGACACAATCACATGTTACTTCTGTGTTTACTCCTGCCTACCTTTTCTGTCAGTTCTCCTGTACTGGATTTTAGACTGTATGTACCTTGTGGCAGGATCCTATCATATACTCTGAAAGTCAGACCAGACATGTTCTCTCAGACTAGCCTACCTCACAGGGTTGTTGCAAGGATACAACCAGGGTGATCATATGTAATTCCCAAGCTGCCTGTGGGAAAGGTGGGACAAATATGTAATAATTAATATATTTATTTAATACTGTTAAATATACAAAACATGGAGTGAAACCAGCAACTTTCTTGTTGTCTCAATAAATAGGCTATGCCACCTGATATGCCCCAGGGAAAGCACAAAGATCAGGACCGGCACTTTTTCACACTGAATTACTTTGAAGGGTACACTCATATTTCGGTAAGAGTATAAATTAGCCATATGAACAGCAAATCCTGGACAAGTGCATGTTCTGACAGTTATGATCCTCATGCATTGCAAACCCTGTGAGAACACAATTATATCTTTGCTAGAAAACTTACCCCTCTTGTAACTGATAAAAGTCACAAGACAAGCATCCAAATGAAGTCAAAGTTGCATCCTGACCAAACCTGCATCCTTTATAGATTGGCAATTTGTACCCGTCAGTCTCTCCACACTAGAAAGGTAAGAAAAACCAACAACTGTTCTTTTCCTCAAACAGAAGAACAAATTCAATAAATGTTAGTCAGAGTGTCTTTTCCATTTACATGCACACATTTGTGGTCACAATGAGGCTGAAACATGAAATGTACTTGTTAAGCACTACTTGACATACAAGAACTTAATTTTGATTGAACACAGAAAAGCTTGCCATGCAACAACGTGGGCCACATGCAAAAAAATCTCCCATGAACTTACTAGGCAGCCTCACGGAAACCATTTTTCTCTTACATCATGATTATGAACGTGTCACTCTCCAGATGTTTTTGGACTGCAATACCCATATGTGGGGAGAAACATGCTTCTCATCCCTGTCAAGGCTTGGATACGTGCTTCTTTGCAATCTGCAGATAACAACACTGGCTGACACTGCAGGTTTGTTGCAAGAATAACTAAGGTAAATATAGGCAGAGTGTTTCAGTCACTGTAATATGCATACCAGTTGATGATAGGAGAACATCTAATTCTGTGGTGCTTCTAAAGTCAAGTAGACCATTCCCTCTCGGATGGCAGAAAATTAAAAGAACCTGCTTGATTAGATCATAACATTCTACCTAGTCTAATATTGTTTAACACTGAGAGTCAGAAAAGTGTAGTGGTTTGAGTGCTGGGCTATGACCCTAGGGACCAGGGTTTGATTTTTCCACTCACCCATGGAAACCCAGGGTGACCTTGCGTGCTTCACACACTCTCAGCTCCAGGAAACCCTGTGAAGAGTTCGCCTCAGGGTCACTATAAGTCAGAAACAACTTGAAGGCACACAACAGCAACAAAGTTTGACACTTCTGGGAAGTTCACAAGAGGGCTCTAAGACAACAAGCCTCTCCTACCACTCCTCCCCACAGACAAGCGAGCAGGTCACTGCACTCACACAAATTTTTAAAGCTAACAGCACGATCTTATACATATTTAAGTTCCCTTGAGTTTAGTAGGAGTAGGGCTTACTTCATGGGAGCTGGGCGCAAGACTGCAGCCTGAGCCAGTTGCCATCATCACCCCTTCTGTCATCCTTAAATTAATTACAAGTGACTTTTGTCTGTTCAAATCTACTCCCAATCAATTTCACCGGATAATCCCTGCTTTCTAGCATTATGAGGAAGAGAATAAAAACTTCTTTCTAACCATTTTCTCCACAGCATGCAGTTTTATAAACCTCTACATATTTCCCTCTTTTATATTCAGTAAATCTACTCAGAAGAAAGCCCCGCTGAAATCATTAGGACTTCCCTCCTAATACAGACAGGGTTTCCAGCTCACTGCGCCAACCTATACGTGTTTCCTCAGAAGTAAATCTCATCAAGTTTAGTTAGATTTCTGAGCATCACAGTGTTATCAGTCCTTTCTTCTTCTTTCCTTCATTTTTTGCACTGAACTATTCATAGGTAGGAAGACCATTGTTGATACTATAGGGAATATAGTAGATATAAATACTAATCACACAGGTTAAGAATCTTTATTCTTCCACTTAAATGTTGATTAGATGCTACTAAGCCACATCCGTAAGAGGAAAAATGTGCACAACACAGATTAGCTGATACACATACACACACCTACATGATTTCAAATCTGATACAATCCATTTCGCATTTACGACTAGAAACTCAAAATACAAGAAGCATGCAGAGAACCAAAAGGCCATTCAGGGTGGGTAGTCAAACATATTTATGTTCCACTTTGTCTCCTAATCAAAATCTGCTTGAAAAAATCCATGTTATTCTAGCATTTAAACAGGACCAATGCAGCACCCAGGCACACACACAAAAAGATCAATAGCGAGCCACACAAAGCTTATGCTGTTTAATAGGAAGGGCACTGCTGTCAGAGAGATCTCTGTTTCAAGAAGCTGCCAAAATTTACAGAATTTTGAACTAGTGACCAGTTTTCAGGGGGTAGTCGGCAGGTGCATTAAGAATACAGAGAACTGTGATTCATGGCCAAAGGGCAACAAAACGGGTACAGGGGGTGGGGCAGAAACAGCTGCTACAAAAGAGAATAAGAGCATGTCTGAAATTGTTTGTTTTAATCTGATCACTAACTCTCTGTAAAATGTTTATTTTTCAGGACAAGAACAGCTTCTATATGCCCCCCAAGAGGACAAAACCCATCTTCCTCGAAGACGTTAGCAGCTAACTTGCATTATATTCTCACAAGATTCTTGTCCCCTTGAAATCAAGCTGGGGTTTGGAAATGATTTGGCACCTTACAGATAAATACCTTGAAGACTCCAGATCCTGTCTGATCTTGGAAGCTAAGCAAGGTCAGCCCTGGTTAGTACTTGGATGGGAGACCCCAACAAATAAGCTATATTTCAGAGGATGGACCTGGCAAACTACTTCTATTTCTTGTCTAAGGCATGGGGTCACCATAATCTGAGAAGCAACTTGAAAACATATACAAATACAGATATGTTAGGCTACAATTTCCTCCACCCCAGACAACATGGACTGAGCTGATGAAGTTAGCCAGAGATGTTCCTAAAATGTGTCTCAGTCAGGAGGGAGGGAGGTTTGGGCTTTCTAAGCCTCAACAGAACCCAGCTCATTTAGCAACTCCATCCAAAATCTCAACATTTATCTATTTTAGCACTACAGTTTGGATTAAAAAAAAAAAAAGTCCTGCAAGATTTACAGCCAGGTTCACTTGATGCACTGAGGATGGTCAATGCTGCCAAGTGGCATCATTTGGATTTTTGCCTTATTGTAATATCCTGATCTCATTAAATACAAATATATGTATTTGTAGGCAGCAGCAGACAAAAGTGTGTGAGAGAATGAATTACAGGCTAACAGCAAAGAGAACGCTGTCCACGACTGTTCTGTGAGGCACACCCTATTTGGAATGATGGAGCATGCGATGCAATGGGGAGGGGGGGTCACCACTATACCGATCACGTCTGAACTCAGCGCCTCTCTTCTGTTAGCTTCCAGAGGAGAAACAAGGGACCTTTAACGGTACATTTCCATGTGGCTTTGGGCAGGCGGGGGGGGGTAGATGTGAGAAGTAAAAATCACCAAAGGTGATGGAGAAGGGGGAGAAAAGAGACAGAGAAAACATTTTTCAGCCTAGCAAAGCAAGAACTGCCTTGAGTACCCAGCTGCGAGAATAATTGGAAAGTGAAAACATCCTTAAAGAATTGCAAGAAAGGAAGCAGAAAGCACAGAAGATTTATGAGGAGAAACAAGTGTAACAGGCAAGGGTAGCCTCCCATATCGTTCGCAGTAACGGGTTGGGAGGAGGGACTGGCTTGTAGTTGGAGAGGCTGCAATAATTTTGCGTGATGAGATGGGGGGCTCCAAACCCCCAATAAAATCTCACAAACGGAGCCCTCCTTGGGTCCCCTCCCTCCTGCCTTTCAACATAAAATAAGCTAGAAGTTGCCTAGCCGGAAGGTATGACTCAATAGTGTATAATTATTTCTTTAATTTAATTTAACTATTTTATTATAATTATTTAATAATTATTTAATTATTTCTTTTCAGAAATAATTTTTTCAGCTGCTATTGATGGCGCGGGGCTTAAGCGCCACTACCCCCCCATCTTCCCACGCAAATAACAGAAATTATGGCTGGCCCTGGGAAATGCCAGGAAAAGTCCGAATATATATATATTCCCCGAACTTCCTCTACTCGGGTCATTTCCGCACTAGGCTGTTCCAGCCCTATTATTCCACTTTCAACCGCCTATGGAATCCTGGGGTTTGCAGTTTAGGGAGGGGCCTCAAAGGATTCCATAGGAGGTTGAAAGTGGAATCATAGCGCTAGAACAGTCTCGTGCGGACGCGGCCTCGGTGATGAATCACTTCTGTCAGGGAAGAGACGACGTGGGCGGAAGAAAGAGCCCAGAGACGGAGAAGAAGCAGGCGCCAGGAAACTCCCCCTCGGCCGAAACCCCGAGAGGGAAAACTCCCCCCTCGGGAGATAAAGCGCCGCCTTCGGAAAAGCGGGCGCGGGGCTACCGGTGCGCCTTGACAACGAGGCCGGCCCGAAGAGCCACCCTGAGAGGGAGTCTCGCTCTCAACGGGCCTGGGGGGCAAGAGAGACCGGAGCCCCCTCCCGGCTCCCCGCAAAAGGACACACGGAACTAGGGATGCCTCGGATGGGTTCACACGTGAGGGGAGACACGGGGGCCAACGACGAGGAGGTTCCCCCCAAACACGCGCGCGCGCGCGCCCTTCCCCAGCCGATGGCCCCCCAGCCGCGGTGCCCGGCCAGCCACACCCACCACGCGCGCGCGCGCCGGGGGGGAAAGGCTCACCCGCGGAGCTGTCCGACGGCAGCCGCTTCGGTCGAGAGCCGCGATGAGAAGCGGCGGCAGCGACGTCCTGACGCGGCTCAGCCTCGACCGGCGGCGCTGAGGTTGGCTCGCCGTCTCCCCGCTCTCGCTCGCTCGCTCGCTCGCTCTCTCCCCCGTCTCCTCGCCGGCGTGGCTGCGCCTTTTCGCCCGCTCGGCGGTGCTTCGCCGTCCCCCCTCCGCGGTCGCCCTCTCCTCTTCTCTCAGCGGCTCTTCGCCAGCCAACAAACTCCCCTCGCGGCTTCACTTCATCCGCTCCCACCTCCTCTTCCTCCTCCTCCTCCTCCTCCTCCTCGGCCCTCCCACAGCCATTTGCGGCAGGCTGGCTGGCTGGCTGGCGGCTGGCGAGGAAGCCGGCGCCCCCTTCTTCGCATGCGCTGTCCTGGAGCATCAACCCCCCCACCCCCCACCCACGCGCGCGCGCGCTCCCCGGCGGCGGCGGCGCTGAGGCTGCGGGGCTCGGGGCGTCCCTGTCGCGCCCGGAAAGGCAGCGGGCTTGGAGGGGGGTCACAGCCGGAGGAGGAGCGCCTGGCTGGGCTGAGGATCCGGCGGCGCGCGTCGGGGAGAGAGAAGAGAGAAACGCCGGAGGGTTTATCCCAAGAGCAGGTGGGAAGAACCGAACCCTCGAACTTTCCGCACTAGCCTGTTATAGCGCCATGACTCCACTTCCAACATCCTATGGGATCCTGGGGTTTGCAGTTTCGGGAAGGGCCGGCGGGAAGTGGAACCATAGCGCTATAACAGGCTAGTGCAGAAACGGCCCTGGTTGCAATCAGAACTCCCGTGGAAGGAAACTATTTAAAATAGTCAACCAACCAGGGTCATTTCTGTACTAGCCTGTTATAGTGCTATTATTCAACTTTGGACATCTTTGAGGCTCCTCCCTAAACTGCAAACCCCGGGATTCCATAGGAAGGTGAAAAGGGAATAATACTACTATAACAGTCTAGTGTGGAAATGGCCTTTGTCTGGAAAGTGATGCTCTTTATGAGCGACTACTCCACTTCATTTCACTTGCAACATCTCTGAGGCCTCTCCCTAAATTGCAAAGCCCAGGATTCCAGAGGATGTTGAAAGTGGAATAATAGCACTATAAAAGGCTAGTGCGGAAATGGCCCAGTTCTGTTGCCATCGGCGTGGTGGCAGAACAACGGGATGGGTCTACTCACAAGTCCCATTGAAGTCAACTATTTTTTAAAAGAACCCTGAGAACATGGAAAACCACTGCAAACCATACATTTGCAACCTGTGTCTATTCAGGAATCCCATCGAAGCAAATCATTTAAAAACATCTAATGCAAAAAAAGCATCCCAAAGCAATCCTGCTGCAATCAATGAGTTTGCCATGCAATCCTATGTGGTTACCCAGAGCTCCCATGGAAGTAAACCATTGAAACATAAACCAGCTCAAAAGAAAGCACTGGAAACCAGCCCTTGAGCAATGTATAGCTGTGCAGCCTGATTCCATGTGTTTACTCAGAACTGAATCCCAATGAAGGAAATCATTGCCATTAACCAGATTTAGTCCCAAGTAAGTGAGAGAGTTTGCAGCCTGAGGCCATAATTCCGTTGGCAGGCAATGCTAGTGGTTGTCCCTTTTCCAAAGCTCTACACCAGTGGTGAGGGAAGCTGGACCAATTCTGCTGGCTCGGAGCAGCCCATTTCTTCAGCACCTTATTCCTTCACTGCTGATGTGCCCTCAGCTTTGCCAAGTTTTAGCTTGGCAGCAAATTTGACAAACATGGCAAATTCTCCTCAGAAATCAACTGAACTGAAATTCTTATCCTTACTTAATTTCATTTCTTGGTGTGTCTAAAAAGATTACATTCTTGGTCATAAACCTTCCTTCT
Source organism: Iguana delicatissima (assembly GCA_948472985.1). Classification (NCBI taxonomy): domain Eukaryota; kingdom Metazoa; phylum Chordata; class Lepidosauria; order Squamata; family Iguanidae; genus Iguana; species Iguana delicatissima. The sequence goes on along the minus strand of CAOKZL010000075.1, from coordinate 1,646,507 downwards.
GCTCAGAAGCACCCCAATTCCAAGCAGAATGAGATGTGTCTAAGCAAAATGAGCTTGATCCCTTGGTTGGCCGTGAGAATAAGGAGGCCTAATCCTTCCTAAAATCAGGCTCTGTGAATGTGTAGAAAACACAGGAAGATTTGCAACCTGGTTTGCCAGACAGAGAGTCAATGTGATACCTTGCTTAGAGCAAGGTGAGCATATTCAGGAGCCCAAAGGCCAGTGGTATCCCATTTCTTCTATAGGGCCACTGCATCCTTTTTGGCACCTGGAAGCCACATAATTTCTGGTCACTTTTGGGGCTGGTTTTGGGAAGGGATTGGTTCCACAAAGCATGATGCAGCCACAAAGGACTTTAAAGCATTATTATCTTGTTATGTGCCTCCAAGTCCACTTTAGGTGACCTTATCATGCCCTTTCCTTGGCAAGATTTATTCAGGGAAGGTTTGCCATTGCTTTTCCTCTGAGGCTGAGAGAGTTTGACTTGCCAAAGGTCACCCAGTCAATTTCCATGATTGAGGGGGGATTATTGGATTCCTAGTCCAACACTCAAACTACTGTACAATTCTTCTGTCAATGTTTCTGACCCCCTCTCTCTCTTTCTCTCTCTGTGCTACCAAAAACTTCTAAGTTGAAAAAAACTGTGTCTTTGATGCATCAGGTAAAGTTTCAACAGCCCCAGGTTTCGGATCATCCATGCGATAGTGTTTCTGATTTGGATGGATGGGAAACCAGACAGTAAAGAAAACTAAAGAGGGAAAATCAACTACCGTATTTGCTGGCATTTAAGACGCAGCCATGTATAAGACGCACCCCATTTATACACTTGCAAATACTATTTGCCAGCATGTAAGACACATCAGTGTATAAGACGTGGTGTCATGCCCTACCTTGGAGACCCTGGCAGTGAAGAAGAGGACTCTGAATCCAAGGCAGAAGTTTCCCCAGAGGCAGGAGTTTCCCCAGAAGTATGCTCAGAAGAAGGTAACAAACAACAAGAGGGGCCTGAGGAAAGCGATCAAGTATTAGAGGATGAGACAACACAGATGCTTACTGTGCAAGAGAGACGATGTCAGAAAGAGGGGCTGTGCTGCCCAGTGCGTTTAAGTAACAAATGAGCCCTAATGAAGGGACACCTGTGGCAACAGTATTGGTAAGATGAAAAGCTGTCAGCTGGCCCTTTCCTTCCAGTGTCAGCAACTGATCTTTCTGGTTGTGAAGCCATATGCTGTGTTCTCTTGTATCTGGATTAACTTGAACCTCTGCCTGTTTGACTATGACTTGGATTTGCCCTTTGGATTTGTCTGCTCCAGAACCTAGATTCTGTTTGGACATTTTCCTGCTTTTGCCTTGTGAGTAAGTCCTGCTCTGCCGCTTGCCTGCTCTGCCCTGGACATGATATGCACCCCATTTTCAAACAGCATTTTTTGAGAAAAAAAGTGAGTCCTGTACACCAGCAAATACAATAATTTGAAATATGGCACCAGAGGAGAGTCCTGCAGATATGATGGACCACCAAAAAGACAAATGTGTCTGACAGCAAGTGAAAACTGAAATCTCACTAGAAGTGAAAATGACTAAACTCAGACTATCATACTTTAGACATATCAGAAAACATATCCCTCCCAAAAATAATGGTAAAGTAAAGTTGAAAGCAATAGGAAAAGAGGAAGGCTGAGTTACAGTAGATTGATGCACACAGGGGAGCTACAGTCCTGGGCTTGCAAGACCTGAACAAACCTGTTACTAAGAGGGGCTCTTGGAAGTTATTCCTAGGGTCACTGTGACTTGGTGTCATATAGACAGCATTGTATAGTGGTTTGAACATTGGACTATGACCTCGGAGATCAGGGTTTGATCCTTGCTAGGCTGTAGAAACCTACTAGGTGACCTTGAATATGTCACATACTCTCAGACCTAGAAAACTCCATTATAGATTGCCTTGGGGGTCACCATAAGTCAGAAAAAACTTGAACGCACACAACAATGACAACATGCAACACAATGCCTTCCAGTGTATTTAGTGAGCAATCCTTCTAGATAAGTATGCACAGGATTCCCTCTGTAAATTGCTATCTCCATCTAGGACTGCAGGCTTAATCTCACAGTGTGAAGACCGCAAATCTGGAGCTTGACAGTGTTTTTGCACTAACAGCTTAGTTAGAAGAATTGGCAAGCTGGAGCATGTCTAGAGGAGGGTGACCAAAATGGTGAAGGGTTTGGAAGCCACGACCTATGAGGAACGGCTTAGGGAGCTGGGTATGTTTACTCTGCAGAAGAGAAGGTTAAGAGGGGACATGATATCCATGTTTAAATATTTGAAGGGATGTCATGTCAAGGAGGGAGCGGGCTTGTTTTCTGCTGCTCCAGAGACTAGGACAAGGAGCAATAGATTCAAGCTTCAGGAAGGGATATTCCACCTGAACCTCAGGAAGAACTTTCTGATGGTCAGAGCTGTTCAGCAGGGGAATATGCTGCCCAGAGTGAGGTGGAGTCTCCTTCTTTGTAAGTTTTTAAGCAGAGGCTGGATGGCCATCTGTAGGGAGTGCTTTGATGTGTGTTCCTGCATGGCAGGGGGTTGGACTGTATAGCCCCTGCGGTTTCTTCCAATGCTATGATTCTATAATTCTAAGAAGATATTTAGATAAGGAACGATGGTACTGAATAGAAGGCCTTCCAGCACGAGGGAGTGAGTTTTGGCTCAGGCCAATGTTGTGGAGAAAGTGGACACTGAGAGATGGCTTCCTTCCCTCTCTTGTAAAACTGGAACAAGGGATCATCCAGTGAAATGGACTGGCAAAGTGCTTTTTTCACACAGCACATAATTGATTTATAGGATTTGCTTCCCTCAAGATGTGGTGCACCAGCCAATAGCTTAGGTGTTTTGAAAAGAAGATTAGAAAAATATGTGGGGGATGGGACAAGCAGTTTAGCCTCAATGTTAGTTAATGAAATGTCCAGGTTCAGTAATGTTGTGCTCTTTGCTTTGCCTTTCCACAGCCTGGGCTGCAGTTAAAAACACTGGAGCCAACGCGAGTAAGAAGAGCTGATGACCCCTTCCCTACTTCCTAATTCATCCTTTTCTAACCTGGTGGCCTCCAAATGTTTTGGACCACAACTCCCATTGGTATGGCTAATGAAAAGAGTTTTTCAGCAGCAGCCCAAGACATTTGGCTGCCCGAGGTAGAATGACAAATAGCATCCCATTAGCAATACACAGTGCCAGCCAGCTTATTCTGAAATATGTAGTAGAAAATCTCACAAACAGCTCTCTCCATCTCTGTCAGTAAAGTAAACATAACAACAGAGAAAATAAGAATTAGTTGCCCTCTCATGGCTGCTAAAATCTGATGCCTGAGAGAGTCAGCTCACTCTGCCTAATGGTAAGGCTGGGACTGGGTATTATTGGAGTTGTAATCCAAAATATCTGGAAAGCTCCAGGTTTTGGAAGGCTACCCTAATTCGAAATTAAATTGAATAAGTGTCAGCATAGATGAATGAAATGTTCCACACAAATTCCCTGCTGTGAAATACAGCACATACCATAGATATAAATAGTTTTAGAAGGAAGAGTAGGAAGAAGATAGTATACAGAAAGCAGTAGCCACTATAAATGAATAGAACCTCCATATCAAAAGCAGTTTACCTGTGTATTTCAGTTTCAGGAGAAGGCAGTTTATGTGCTTCCCAGAGCCATTTGACTGACCACTCTGATGAAGGATTAACATTTGGTTTGGTCCTGTAGAGCTGTTCTCTCTGTTGAGAATGAAATATTACCTAAACCACATCAAACCAGGTCTTGGAAATCTTATTTTTGTGGATTGCATCTTCCAGAAGCCCCCAGCCAGCATGGATCCTGGAAGTGGTAGTCCAAAAAACAAAGATTTCATGTTACCCCCATCTTTTTAGACTAATAAATTTATTATAGGATGAACTTCCATTTACTACAGTCCGTGAAAAGTCATGTTACTTGTAAAACGAATTAGTTAGTCTGAAAGGCATCACACTACTTTTTGTTGTTTTGTTACAACATTATGATGGAAGCTCCCAAAAATTTTGACACTTGATGTTGAGAGAGAAGTTTGAGAGCTGCAGCTTTGCCTGATGCCTGCATGACAAAATTTGTTGTTGTATGCCAAGGACATGAGACAACTCCCCTTTGGCAAGACCAAAGTTGCTTCCAGAATTGGCCTTATGAGTCATCATAAGGTGATCCTATCTTGAGATTTTTCTTAGCAAGACTTGTTGAGAGTAGGACTGTCATTGCTTTCCTTTGAGGCTGAGAAAGTATGACTTGCCCAAGGTAACCCACTGGGTTGCCATGACTGAGTGGGGTTTTGAACTCTGGTTTCCCAGAGTCGTAGTCCAGCACTCAAACCACTATACTACCTTGGCTCCAAACAGATTCCCAACATAAATATTAGGAACAACATTAGTACAGTAGGTCTCCAGTTTCTGCTAGACCAGTATACATGGTTTTACTTACCAGCAATGCACTCCAGGGCCACAGTTGCCACCAAAGGCCAGGGTCCTAGAAGCACAGCTGGGCTCCATGTGCCTCTCTAGGTTGAGGAAGGAGTCTTCCTCCATCCCTGGCCAGGAGAGGTGCATGGCAAGGTGCAGCCAGGCCCCTTGTACCTCTCTTGGCCAAGGAGGAGCCTGCCTCCCTCCTTGGCATGAGTGGGGCATGGCTCCCCCCGTCCCTCTGTTGGTTGAGGAAGGAGTCTCCTCCCTCCCTCCCTCTGGCCAAAAGGGGTGCTCATCTCCTCCCTAGGCCTCTCTCAGCTGAGGAAGGAGACAGGCACTCCTTCCTAGGCTGAGAGAGGGACATGGCTTCACGCAGCTGTACCTCCCACCAGATTTGACTCCCAGGAAGGGGTCTGCTCACCAAGCCCTGCAGGGAAAGAAGGCAAGAAGGAAGAAGGAGCTGGAGAATGGAGCTCCTTCCCCACCACCTCACCTGGCTTGGGGTCGACATATAACATTTGGAATTATCCATGTTTTTCACTGACTGTGTTCTGGGAACACTGTGTAATCTTAGTAAGGCAGGCAACACTATTTGCTCCTCTGCCTCATGCTGCCTTAGGCCAGCCCTGCTTTTGGAAACACAAGGGCCATTTCTGCACTAAACTGTTATAGTGCTATTATTCCACTTTCAATATCCTATGGAATCCTGGGAAGTGGAATAATAGCACTATAATCTCCCTATGTGTTTTATGAAGTTTGCAGATGAAGAGATAGCGATTGGTCCAGGGTCACCCTGTGACAATGTCTAATAGCTCATAATGCAGCCCTTCATGGATTGCTGTCATATTTTAACTGGAGGTGCTGAGGACTGAACCTGGGATTGTCCACATGCCAAACATAAACTCTGCCACGGAACCACCTCTCCTTCCTCTCACTTTTAGCTGGAAATAGAGAATGCAACTCCGACAAAACCATCTCCATCTCTTGTTCTTGTGTGCCTTCGAGTCATTTCTGACTTATGGCAACTGAGAGGTGAGAGTATCATTGGGTCTTCTTGCCCTCGCTTTTCTCTGAGGCTGAGAGAGTGTGACTTGCTCAAGGTCACTCAGTAGGTTTCCATGGCTGAGCAGGGATTCAGACCCTGGTCTCCCAGGATCCTGGACCATCACTACACCATGCTGGCCCATCACTACATCTTCTATTTTCAGAATTTCCTCCCACTTTTCTATCTCTGCCCATTGGTAACTTATCCAGGAGAGGAAACCTCCCTGTATCTGTTTCCTATTCTGTTCCATTTTCATTTTCTCCTTGGATCCAGGGGGCTGCTTTATCTCATTGCTCTCTCTTTAGCTTTAATTTCTTTTTAATCTTCCAGGCTTTTGTCCTCCAGATGTTCTTTTGTCAACATACCTCTGGCAATCCTTGCAATCTTCCCCTACCTTCTCTCTCTTTGTCAGTCAAGGTTGTTGCTCACCTATTGTTTTCCATGCCCTCCTTTTGTGAGGTGTGTCTGTTTGTCCACACACACACACACACACACATTTCTCTTGTTGCAGGGTCCCTGAGTGTCCTCCCCTTCCTAGTTCTTTTCCAGTCCTGAACGTGTCTCTTTTGCCCTCCCAGTAATGCAATCCAATTCACTCTGCTTTTTATTCATCGGAGGCTTAGGGACACCATCCATAATGAGAGTGCATTGACTTGCTACCTTGGCCCCATCTCAGGGAGTTCAACAGCCTCTCCGACTCTGAGCAACTCCCCCTCCTCCCTCCCCATCCCCAGCTGACACTGCAAATGCTCTTCAGCAATCAATAAAGAAGTGGTTTGCCTTAGCTGTGGGGGGAAAAGTATCAAGCTGAGATTTTCCTCTTTAAAAAAAAAAGCACAACAAATTGCTTTGCTTGCTTTGCTCAGTGGTGTTGCACTGTGCTTCTTGTTCAGCTGAAGCCAGGAAGGCTTTTCCTTGCTTGCTCTTCATCAGCAAATGAGCATAATGACAGATCTGAGCTTTCCTTGTGTGTGAGTGTGTGCGTGCACATGTGCACTTATAAGGCTAGTCTTATCCGTAGGGATTGGCAGATCACAGGACCTGGCCCTGAGGTCCCAATTTTCAAGGGTCATCTCCAGGAAAGGGGTAAGAATGCAAATTGTCTAGATTTAGGGGCTCAGCTCTTGGGCAAAAGGAAAGAGCTGTGAACAAATGTCTTGCTCAGGTAGGAGAGCAGCAGTTTGCTGCTATGTAAGGTTTAATCTATTTCTTGCTGCAACTTGCAAAGACACTCCAGTGAGGTCTCTGCATTTATTGAGTTAGCTTCATCCTTTCCTCCCAGATGTTGTGGTACCAGAGCTCACTCTCCACTCTGCCGTGCATCTACCTGCTGACAAGAAGAAAGTAAGCTAGACTAAATGTTCCTTATCCTGTTTTCCCAAGTAAGTAGAAGAAGTAATCCCCTTATGTCACCTTGGTCTCTGAACAGGCCCTTTAGCCAAGATGTCTGTCTTTGTTTCCAAAAAGGAAAATACGCTACACATGTGTTTGAATGACAGACTGTGAGCAACTATGGTTGGTTTGTTGTTAACTGCCATCAAGTTGACTTCAGCTGCATTAGTTGTACATGTGGGTTTTTGCGTTTTCATTACAGAAACCATCTTAATTGGACAGAGACTATGGGTATATCAGAAATTTGCTCCATTTTCACAGATTAAATCAATCTACACTTCCTGACCTGTACACAGAAATGGACAGAAATTATTGTTGGAAAATCCATACTTTCCAGGCTTGAGGTGTGTTCCACAAAAAGAAAAGAAAAGAATGTTTGACTGTGTCTGGCATCCTGTTGGTGATTTGTGCATGCTTATGTTCCACTATGGAAATGACTGGAGATTTTTGTCTGATATGGAAGGGAAACATTCAGTTCAAGGTTGTAGAAGCTCAGTTGCGCATTCAGTGAAATTGCTAATAGATGTGTATTGTGCATGCCACATGCATATGCGCATGTGCAGTTGGTTGCTCAAAGCCACAATTCATTAATAAGGCCATGTTACACAAGTGCCACATAAAGTAACTCTATGAGCACCAAGTTAATCTCCTCAGTGTAGGATCTTGGCTGTTTTGTGCACTTGTGGAAAAATGTGCAAAATTCATGACATGCATTTCTAAAATGCCCAAAAAAACACATCAGTCAGTAGAGGTATACACTGGTAAGCATGTTTATTTGAGAAAAGTATATTAAAATGTATCTTGTTTTCTTTTCATTTGAAAAACAAATCCACATGGAACCAGTAAGTAATGGACATGGAGGATGGGAAATGTAAAAATGGGCCTGAATCCTATTGTTAGTCCCAGCTGGAGTAGGTCTGTTGAATCAATGGGATTTATCTACAGACTGACTATCATTATGTGCCATCAAGTTGACTTCACCTTATGGCAGCTCTGTGAAGAGAGACTTCCAAGTCACCCTGTCATCAACAGCCCTGCTCAGGTCTTGCAGATTCAGGGATACATCTTCCTTGATTGAATCTATCTATCTTCTCCCACTGCCTTCTCCCACTATGATTGGCACTTAATGCATAACACTTAAACATCACCAGGGGTGTCTGCAGGTCTCAGATTTGGGCCTGGAAACCTCAGGGTCCACAATGACCCTGAATTGGAAAATCTAGGTGGAGTGAGAAAACCCTTGTTGTGGGGGGGAAATGACAATAACTTTGCAGCCATTCCTCTTGAACCCTGGACATTCCTCTCTCTTAGAGGAGAGAAGTGTATCTGCCACCTGAAATGCTCAGTGCTCCTGTACCTGATCATTGTCTACTGCCCTTGAGTACAGTGGAAGATACCGTTTCATCAACAGTGTTGAATTCAGTTTCCGTTATGTTCAACTGTGTTCTTACATCAGAAGGAATGGGAAGGTGCCATCTACTCCTTGATCCTTGTCTTGAGCTGGCCTGTAGAAAATAGCCCCAAGTGACCATCTAAAAGAATGGCAAGTGATGGGAGCTGCTGAGACAGTAGAGGCATGCCACTGCCTTTCTGTCTTCTTATTTTTAAAAATGTTTTACAATCGGAGATCCATTCACATTACAGAATTATAATGCTATTATTCCACTTTTAACTGCGTGGTCCTGTCCTACAGAGTCTTGGGATTTTTGGTTTAGGAAGGGGCATTCAGAATGCTCAGCCTAAGTGCTCTAGTGCTTTGCACAGTACAGGTTACAAACTACAGATTGGCAGTTAAAAGTGGAATAACAGCACTATAATTGTGTAGTGTGGATAACTGTGCACATTATATAATAATAGCACTATTATTCCATACTACCGTTATGGTTGTTGCTGCTTTTCCTCTTCCTCTTCTTCCCCCTCTTCCTCTTCTTCTCCTTCTGCAATAAAATGGTGCTTGCATCCAGGTCAGTGTACTTCAGATAAAGGCAGCAGAAGCACACTCCCCTGTAGCCATGTGCACTTGTAATTTGATTCACTTTAAGGGGAAAAGCTGCACATGCTCAAAGTATTACTTTTAATAAAATCAGGGTTGGCAAACAAGGTTGTTGGGAGGGTTTGTGGGGTTTTTTTGGTCTGTTTGCTTTCACAATACATTACAGCAAAACAATCATAAAGCATGGAGTGGTAGGAGTGGGAGAAGAAAAATGTTCTCTGTGTGGTTTACAACTGAAGTATCCATATGGCTACCTAAAGGAAGGTCTCTTTAAGACTGTTACATCCAGGGTCTAAAATTCTGGCTGTACCATGATATGATACAGTATGATATGATATTTATATTTACTATATTATATTATATTCCCCATTCCAAGATGGCTGGGTTGTAGTTGATTTGTAGTGCATGCTGTCAGAAATCCAGATACAGGTTGTGGATAATGTGGTGTGGATTTAATTCAGCATCTGAGAAAGGTTGAGGGTAAGAAGGAGCCTATGTTCCAGATTTTTAGAGATTTAGAAGAGGAGAAAAAGCATGATCTTGAAGCCATGTTTAAGGAGTAGAACATTTTTTGTGGTATGGAGAAAAATGGATAGGTGAGGTTTTTTTCTTCCAGGGCTATCCAATAGGACAGAGAAAAGAAAGTAGTTCTTCCTAGAATGTAAGACTGACTTATGGCAGGGACAGGCAGTGTGATAGCTTCTAGATGTTTTTGACTACAGCTTCCATCATCCCTTACTGTTGGCCACACTAGCTGGAGCAAATGATAGTTATAGTCCATCCACATCCACAGCATTGGTTCTCAGCTAATGGTCCTCCAGATATTTTTGACTTCAGCCCAGAAGTCCCAGCCAGCATGATCTGGCAGGGCAAAGGCTGAAAACCACTGATCCAGAAGACAGCAAGCTCCCCACCCCTGATTTACGGCATTCACTGACAAGTGGTTAAGGTTGCTAGGCAAGGTGGCTCTGAAATAGAATTTGACAAATTTGTTAAAGGCTAGTAATCAGCAGCAGCTAATCACTGCGATTAGTTTCTGAATTCAGGTGCAATATGGTTTTAGATACCAGTTCACTTGGGAACATCTTTGGGAGAAAAAAAACATTTCTTTCCTGTCCTAATTGTGGGCTACCCACAGGCATCTGGGCAGCTATTGAAGGAAACAAGATGCCCAGCTAGCGTGATCCTGAAGAGCTCTTCATTTGTTCATGCAGACATGCATAACTTAGAAAAGTTTTTGTTGTTGCAACTTCTATACCCTCTGAGACAGCACGCTGAAGGAAATTGTAGTCCAGAAAAGTAGCATTTCCAAACTGCACAGGTGTATATGCACAGAGGTTGTGTCAAATACAACATATTAATGGTGTCTGACTTTGCCACCTCAGAACTCCTTCCCCTTTATTCATCTGTGTATAAGCCCTATGCTGGAAGCAACTTCTGTCTTGCCAAAGGGAAGCTGTCTCAAGTCCTTGCTAACTATCTTCTAGCTGTCTGATATCCTTTCCTGATTCTTGAGAACCTGAGATCTGTTGCCTGGCTCTCTTGATTGAGTTCAGGAGAGACTCAGTTTCCCCGTGAAAGCTCTGTTTTAGCCTTGCCTGACACCTCTCAGGCCGTCAGCACAGAACAAGATGAAGAGCTTTACTGCACTTCGCCACAGGCAAAATTCTAAGGAAGATTTTGGAGGGGTTTTGCTCAAGCAAAACAGCCAAGGATTTCTGAAGGAAGCAAAAATAGTTTTTAAAAGACTAGCAGAGTTACTTGGCTTCTAATTCTGAATCATAGCTAATGTGCTACAAGTCAGAATGGAGAAATTAAAAATAATACATCTGCCAAATATGAGAGAGACTGTTAGGCCATTCCTGCCCTACACTGTTATAGTGCTATTATTACACTTTCAACCTCCTGTGGAATTCTGGGGTTTGTAGTTTACTGAGGCCAAAGAGCTCTCTGGCTGAGAATTCTATGTGCCCTTCCCTGAACAGCAAACCCCAGGATTCCATAGGATGTTGAAAGTGGAATAACAGCACCGTAACAGTGTAGCACAGAAATGGCCTTCAAGTTGTGAGCTTTTCATTCATGACCACAGGGTTAATCTTTTGTTGGTTTCATTCTACGTCAGAACAGTCACTCCTTGCATACATGATGCATGGCCAAAAAAGCCAATATATCCCAAAAGAGTATAGTATCCAGTGGCACTTTATTCTGCTTTGGTCAAACCTCACTGGATTTTTTTTTTGTGGGGGGCACTGCAGTTCAAGGAAGATACTGACAAGGTAGAATGTTTCCAGAGAAGGCTGACCAAGATGGTGAAGGTCTGGAAAGCAAGCCTTATGAGGAATGACTTAGGGAGCTGGGTATGTTTGGTTTGGGAAAGAGAAGACTGAAAAGCAGCATGATAGCTATGTTTAAATACCTGAAGTCATACCATGGAGAAGATGAGGTGAGTTTATTTTCTGCTGTTCTAGTGACTAGAATGAGAACCAATGGGTTCAAAATAGAAGAAAAGAAGTTCCACCTAAAGATTAGGAAGACTTTCTTTAGTGCAAGAGCTGTTTGACAGTGGAATAGATGGCCTCAGAGTGTGGTGGATTCTTCTTGTTTGGAGGTCCTTAAAGAGAGGTTGGAGGAGCATCTTTCAGGATTTAGTTGTATACTCCTGCATGGGAGTGGATTGGACTAGATATCCCTTGATATCCAGCTCTACGATTCTGTTATGGTACCTGTACTATGAGCTTGTGATTACAGTTCCTTGCTGGAATGTGTTTTTAAAGCTAGGGCTAGAGAGTAATAAATGGAAACTGCAACCAAATGTTGACGTCTAAAACACCCCTGGTATTGTTTCTACAATTTGTCGTACAGTTGCAGACCTTGTGGTTTTCTTGAACCTCCTAATATCTCCCCTGTGTGCACGGGAAGTACTCTTTGGACTTTGTAAGCAACAGCCTTCACGTCTGGATATTGGAAATCGAAGGAATGACAATTCCTGCATGTTGCAAGGACACATGCATGTTATGAGGAGCTGGTCCTTATCTCTTCCCTTACTATACTTCATTAGAAAATAATTGGCTTCTTCCATTCAGAAGTGAAGTCTGGCAGTGGTGGAGGGAGCTTTGTGAGATAGCACTGGAAATGCAGGAACAACTTAGGCATGTTCTATGCCTGTATGCCTGTAAGCAGCAAGTGTCCAGCGAGACAGATTATTGTTTAAGAGAAGCAGCTACAGGGAAGTCATTTCTGTCCTGGTCATGCACTGGTTATCCAAGAAGATGAGAGGAGATGCAGTGACAAAGTCTCAGCTGGTTCAGAGATTGTTACAGAAAGTCAGTAGTCCAAATAACCAAAGCCCAAAAGGGATGAGACAAGAAACACACAAATATTGAGAGCACTGCCAGTGGAAGAGACTAATTGAAAGCAACAACATTTACCAGGAGCTGCTAGGAGAGTTATAGGTGGCTTTTTTTTGGACATCAGATGCTTGATTAGTTAGTATTTCCTATTTAACAGATATTGTTCCTTCTCTCTCATCTAGACATCAAAGGATGGGATTATCTCCTCAGCGTCTACGAAGTTCTGCTGCTTCAGTGACCAGTTGTTCAGATCTGGGGAGGAAGTCATAAACTGAAGCCAGAAACTCCTCACAATCCAGCTCCTCTGCATCAGATTCTAGAGAATGAGTTATGACAACGTGGCTGTTGAGCAGAACTTGGAGAAGTTACTTTAGGGCTATATTTTCCCAAATCCCTCAGTTAGTATAGCTTGTGTGCTTGCTAGTTGGGGGATTCTGGCAATTGTGGTCCAAACAGTAACTGTCCCAAGCTCTGGTGTTGAGATGCTAGTAAGCAACATCTTCAGTAGGCATGACTACAGTAGCCTATGCTGCAGGCTTTTCAGCTGCTGTCTTTCTGCAAATTGCTGTTCCAGTGTTTCTTATGTTTCCCCTGGATCTCATAACAAAGCCTTTTAGAAAAAGTAAAAGTGGGGCCTGCAACAGGATGGTGCCATCTGCAGTACTCCCTGCTCAGGTGTCTAGCCTCTCCTTGCATTCATTCTTGTATTGTGAGAGATGCTGGGAATAGGACTCGAGGAGCTGGTGGAAAGCACTCTCCTAGTGGAACAGCTGAAGATATTAGATGTATTTAGTTTTGGGGAAATGAGATTGAGAAGTGGTATGACAGCCATCTTCAAATATCTGAAGAACTCACACAGAGAAGATGGAAAAAGCTTGTCTTCCGCTAGTCCAGAAGGTAGGACCTGAGCCAGTGGATTCACATGACAAGACAAGAGATTCTGACAAAGACATTGTAAAGAACTTCCTGACAGCAAAAGCTGTTTAACTGTGGAACAGACTTCCTCAAATAGTGGTAGACTCTGCTTCACTGGAGGTTTTTGAAACAAAGGCTGAATGGCCATATGTTAACCATGCATTAATGGTGGACTTCCTGCATGGACAGGGGTTTAACTAAATGGTCCGTGAGTTACCCTCCATGTTCTGCCTGGCTTTGATGCTTGGAATCTCTTAGCTGTTTTAAGTCTCTAGTTTCAAATTATTTTCAATGAATGCTGTTAGTTTCTTTTAAAGGCTTTTCATACTTTCCAACTGTCCTGATTTGTCAGGGACAGTTCTGATTCATCGTCTGTCATCCCACTTTTTCAGCTATGTTTAAAATATCATAGTTTCTGCCTTACATTCCCACTGTCCTCCTTTGTCCTCAGATTACTTCAGTTGCCACAAGCTGAGTTCAAAGGGCAAAAGCTGATTGCACTCAATTAACTCAGCAGAAACAGGGGAGAGAAATGGGTAGAATCTTGTCCTTCCCTGTAGGCTTGGGCAAAAGCAAATTTCTGCAGCTTCTCCTAGCTTGTGTGTTCTTCCTCAGTGATAATGCTTGCCACCTTGTGCCCACTCTGATGTTGCTTGGCCACATGTGTCCTGATTTTCATTCATGAAATGTTGAAGGTTATAGATTTTTATGGATTGTCAAGATTCTAGATCAGCTACTTAGTTATGTAATAGTTATGTGGCTAAGTAGCTGGTCTAGAATCTCAGCAATACATAAAAATCTGTACCTCCAATGTTTCACAAATGGCCCAACTCCCCGAATCCTGGCTTACTGGCCAGCAACTGCTGCAAGCGACAGGGGTCTGTTCTCCCATTGATCAGGACACAGCAGATTAACATTTCTACTCTCTCCCAAGAGCAATATCTGGTGTGATAGCTGAAATTCCCTGAACAGAATTCCTGTTGCAGTTCCTCCTCTTACTAAAGATTGCCCATGGGAGTGTGGTGGAAATGTCAGTTTTCTGTATCTCTGTTGACAGGAGAACAGACCCCTGTCACCTGGAGTGGTTGCTGCCTGATAAATCAGGATTGGTAGACTTTTATGATCCCTAGGTGTTCCCTACACCATTGAATACATAGGGATTATGAATGTGAATCCATTACAATGTGTAACTCTAGTAACTGTGAATTCCAGACTATGTATTTAATGTTTTGAATGTTTTTATCTGTTGTAGATCACCCTGGGAGGCCCTGGTGGACTGAGGGGTGATACCTAAATACCATACATAAACAAAATAATCCATGGACATGCCAACTCCATGATTGCCTTGCTACCCCTAATACTCCATTGTCTTATGACAAAAACTAGTTGTTGAGCATACTCATGACAGTTGCCTGTGTCTGATGTCCCACACTTCCTAAGGTGGTGGTGGTGGTTTCTGCTGCTAAAGATGTTTCTATAAACCTCAGAGTTTCTGCAGTCCATTGACATCTCCCCTCTTGCACATGGGTGGTGCCTTTTGGCCTACATAAGCATCAGCCTGTGCAATCTGAATATCTGAAGTAGAGGGAATGGAGGGTTGTGGAAAAAACTCTTATGTGAGATGCTGCTGCATTGCAGATCATCTTCAACAACAAGAAAAAATGTTACAGCAGAGACATGGGGAAAAGACACATTTGGCATCAGCAGCTATATGTTCCTTATAACCTGTCACTTGGGCATCAGGATAGCACTATGGGAATAAATTGCAGGATACCGTTAGGTCGGAACTAGCCCTAGGACAAAGTACAGCTCAAATTAATCAAAGCAGGAAGCCTACTTTCAAGTTAACATGCCTCCTTGATTGTTATTAAACAAAATTAGAATTACCAAATTATACTGATGATACTGGAAGATTTTCCAGAATGTGAGTAGCGAGTGTTTCTTCATTGTCAGCAGGGTTTGAATAGAGAGAAGGAAAAGCTTTTAGGGAAACGAGTTCCATGTTAACACTGGCTTGATGTTACTGTTTGCTGTGTTGAACATAAAAAGGAATTACCTACCCTCCAACTGTCCCAACTTGGCAGAGACAGTTTTGATTAATTCTGTGTCATTCCACTTTTTCAGCTGCTTTTAGAATGGCCCAGTTTTTCTCTCCTTCTCTCACTTTCCCCCTTTGTCCTCAATTTATTTAGAATTTTGCAAACTGAGTTCAAAGTGCAAAAGTAGTTTGCACTGAATTAGCTCAGGGTGAAGGAGAGGAGATTAGGCGGTGGAATCTTACCTTTCCCAGTAGGCTCAGGCAAAAGCAAACAACTGCAGCCTTTCTTAGCTTGTGTGTTCTTCCACAATAATTTTTTGACATTTCAACCACACTCTGATGGCCCCTGGCCACACATATCCTTGTTTTCATCTGTTAAATGCTGGATGGTGTGCAATTGGCCAGAGAAGAATGATGGCAACAAGAGTAATTTGGTAGAGGCTATGGATAAATGTTATTGGTGTTCTAAATCCAAAATGTAATTTTACATATACATTGTTTATTTGTAAGTTTTATTCCCTGCTAGGGTAGCTAACTTATTGTTTTAACATATATTGTAAGCTGCTTTGCGTCCCATAGTGGAAGAAAGGTAGGCTATAAATTAAATAATTAAATAAACAAACAAACAAACAAACAAACATAATAAATAATGCTCAGTCAATTGGATCAATAGTCTGATTTGATGTCTGGGAGGGGCCATAGTTCAGTAATAGACCCCAACATTGGGAAAGTTATATTTTGGACTACAGTTTCCACAATCATCCAGCCCGTATGGCAGGGGATTCTGGGAAATGTAGCACAAAAGTAACTCTTTCAAGCTTTGGTTTTACATGCAAAAGACCCCAGGTTCAACTCAGGGGTGGATTTGGAAAGACTCTGAAACCATCATAAGCTACTCTCACTCAGTACAGATGATAGTGAGCCAGAAGGACCCATAATCTGACTCAGCTAAGATCTTTAATATGGCCTAGGCGGCCAAAAACTTTCAGATAGTCAATTATTTATTAGGCTCATCTTGAACAAAAATGAAAATCAATGGAATCATTCCCTGTTGGCTTCAAAGAGCTGTACAAATCAAAGAGTAAAGGTAAAAAGAATAAATATATGTTCAATTTTTCTTTATTTTCCCCACACATTTTTTAAAAAAGGGCTTCCTCCTTTCTTTTTTAAAAAATAAAGTACAAGTAAAGTCATATGTACCACTAGAAAGAGATCATGTGATTAGAAATCAACATGTAGTGTACATGACGAATAAACAAATACATTTTGTATTCTCTAAACGTTGCACTCTTTGGCCACATGAATATTAGAAGACCTCAACTAAATTCAAACCAGATCTTGAAAAACTTTGGTGTTTTTTTGGAAAGCACCTCCCAGAATCCACTCTAGCCAACAGGGCTACTCTGGAGAAGTGCATTTTGACACATAAACAGATAATCCTTATAAGTAGTTAGGCCCCACAATAAAGACAGTGTCAATAAGTAATATCACTTTGTGATACTGTTGGGAAAAGAGCTTATCCAACAAGTAATAGAAACAGATTGTGCAGATCTAAGAAAAAGAAAATTCCCATTATTCGACTCTCATTTGCATTTGGGGTAGAGCTGTATAATATGTATATTGAAACTGTCATTACAAGAAACAGAAGAAGTGCTTGGGATGGGAAGAGAATTTGCCCCCTGCCACACTTGCTGTAATCTAGCCAGAAGGCCGAGTTGGTGAATCAAGGATCTTGCATTAAGAGAAGTTCAATTTTATCTTGCTTTCTGATAGCTAGGCTGCTGTACAGAATTAATGCCTTGAACTAGTGGATTGTACTCTGTAATATAGTTTCCAAAAATGTAAAGTCGATGGCTTTCACGGCTGGAATCCATGGGTTGTTGTGGGTCTTCCAGGCTTTGAGGCTGTGTCTATTAGTATTTGCTCCTGACATTTTGCCTGCATCTGTGGCTGGCATCTTCAGAGGCTCTGGTGGCATGGAAGTGAGACAGAGTATACATACTTGTGTAGTCCCCGAGTGGGAGGAAGCAGTTTGCATATGTTACAGTTGGTCTGTGTGATGGCCTATTGTTAAATGCGAGATCCCCCAGGCACAAAAAGAATCTGTGAACCCCACCTCCTGAAAGACAAACTGAATCATCCAAACTGGGCTTTACAGGTCAGTGGTTACTCCAGTTCAGACATCAGAAGAGCCTCAAGACCCAGAAAAAAACACAGAAGTGAAGATAAGCAGCCAACCAAAGGGAATGTGTTTTTACCATACATCAAAGGGGTCACTGACCTTATAGGGAAATTGATGAAGAAACATAGCCTCCAAACAATCTACAGACTGACCAAGAAAATTCAACAAATGCTACGTTCAGCAAAGGACAAAAGGGATCCTCTAACTTCTGCTGGAATTTATCACATACCTTGCAGCTGTGGGCAGGTCTACATAGGGACTACAAAACGCAACATCCAAACACAAATTAAAGAACATGAAAGCCACTGCAGACTGACCCAGCCAGAAAAATCAGCAGTAGCAGAACATGTTATAAACCAACCTGGTCACAGAATGCTTTTTGAAAGCACAGAAATTCTGGACATTCTGACAACTACTATGTCAGACTACATAAAGAGGTCATCGAAATCCATAAACACATGGACAATTTCAACAGGAAAGAAGAAACTCAGAAAGTAAACAAAATTTGGCTACCACTACTGAAGAACACTGAAATCAAGACTCAAAAATATACCAACAAACACCACTCAGACTTTGGAGGTCCCTCTACAGGAAACAATACAATGGATTGCTAATGTACTTAACACACTGTTCTGCATATCCCCTGACTAACAATGCAACCTTGGGGGATCTCCCATTTAACAATAGGCCATCACACAGGCCATGTGTAACATATGAAAATTGCTTCCTCGCTCCCGGGGACTACACAAGTATATATACTCTGTCTCACTTCCATGCCACCAGAGCCTCTGAAGATGCCAGCCACAGATGCAGGCAAAATGTCAGGAGCAAATACTAATAGAACACGGCCTCAAAGCCTGGAAAACCCACAACAACCCACAGTTTCCAGAAAGTTTGTGAAATCCCTCATGCATTGCACATGTGCTGAAGTAATTTTCCAACAAAGCATTTGAGACTGGTGCTTTGATTGTTTATCAGGCCAAGCATCAGACTAGCCATCTATATTTTTCTTTTGAGTGCACAACTCATTTCATCAAGAAACCACTGAACTCTTCTCTTCCAGGGAAGAACAAAATACACTGGATGTAACCTTCACTTGCTAGCTTAATGATATGTGCCAGAATTTCCTGTCAGATAAATATTATTATGTTGAAGTGTTACCCCGCTTGCTTAGGACTCCACCAATCTGTTTGTGATACAAGGGCTTCCTTTAAAAGGATTCCCAAAAGCTGTCGAAATTGTCTCTTGTGGGGAAAAATTAGCTCAGCACTGCTTTAGACATGCAAAGAGGACAGGGTGATTACGGGATCGTAAACCCAAATGTATACCAGGTCCGGTCCAGTCAAAATCACACCAGTTGTTCAAACCTAAGTATTTTTATTAACATAAATATAAAAATCCCTACAATCAATTAACTACACTCACTACAACAAGCATGAAAAGTTAAAGTTCTTACAGTCACTCCACTTTACACCCTACAATCAAACATACAAGACTATAAAGTTAGCAAGAGATGAAAATTAAGAAAGAGAAAGAGAGAGACAGAAAGGGTTTGATGACATACAATACCAAAACCAGAAGTCTTCAGCTGGGAGAAAACATCTCAGCCCTGCTGAGGGGAGTTCGCTAGCAGCTTCATTGTGTTGCAAATATGAGCTGTTTACCAGCTCCATTGTCTTTGCAGTTCTAAGAGAACTTCCCACTTTAGCTCTTAAAACTCCTACTGCATCATCCTTTAAAATCCAAACAGAACTCCCACAAAAATCAGAAACTGTGTCTAGTTATAGTGTTTAATCTCCTGAGAAGCCACATGGTTCTATCTTTTTTTATGAAGATGGATGATTTTCTTTTATGTTCAAAGAGAACATACAACCAACCATCCTGTTTCCTGTAAAATAGTATCTCTCTCTGGAGATGCAAGCCTTAGGTGTCAGATTCTAGCCTGCTTTGCATTGTTTATTTTCTCTCAGAGAGTAATGGTCTTGATGGCTGCAGAAACTCCTTTCAAGTTGCCTGTTGAGCCAAAATTGCCATATCACCCCAGGATGTAAGACAGAAGACAGAGATCTCCTGTTTACATGGTCCTTCCAGTGTCTCTATGGCTCACTTATATTTTATATAAAATAATTAGGATTCTCAGGACATGGCTTTTGGGGTGTCAGGTAACAGAAGCCTATAGCACCTTAAATAAAAGCCCACACTAAACCAAGTTAGATCCCCCTTCAGCTGTTTGTGTCTTCTTGCTTCTTTGCTCCTGGTAAAAAGTCATAGAATCATGGAATAATTGAATCTTAGAGCTGGAAAGAACCACAAGGGCCATCTACTCCAACACTCTGTCATGGAGGATAAAGCAGTCCCAAAAGATGCCCAATCAACCTCTGTTTGAAGACCTTCAAAGATGAGAGTCCATCATCATTTGGGCGACTGCCCAAATTAAATAGATCACCATTAAATAGATCTTTTAGTAAAAAAAGGTTCTTCTTAATGTTTAGGAGGAATCTAAATGAAGGCGAAATGACATATCGTATGCCTGTTCATCCCAAGTACAAGTAATCCTGAGGAACCAAAGTCATAGGTGCAGGCATGAAGAGAACTCAGAGGGGCTGCAGTAGGTAATAGTATTAGACCTCTCTCCTTTCTCTCTCTCTGTCTGTGTATCTGCTATCAAGTCACCTGTCATGGTGACCTCATGAATTTCATAGGGATTCCTTAAGAAAGGAATATTCAAAGGTGGTTTTGCTGACTCCTTCCTCTGAAATATAGCCTACAGCACCTGGTATTCGTTGGTGGTCTCTCATCCAATTACTAATCAGAGCTGACCCTGCATAGCTTCCAAGATCAGACAGGATCAGGTGCCTTTAGGGTATTAAGGGCCCTTTACCCACCTGTAAACCCCTTCTGAAGAAAAGGTGTACCTGCTTCCTATAATGATTCTTTAGAGGTCTGCACATGCTGGGATATGGTAAGTGGCTACTTCAAATAGACCTTTTCAGACGAATATTGTCCTCAGTAAGAGTTCCTGGGTAGCTACTTTGTTATTATTTCCGTAGGAGGCAGACACTTTTTTATTTTCAAACCATTTTCTTTTTAATCCTCTTATATTTCTGCAACCATGTTGTGTTTTCAAGTAGTTGTATCTCTCTGATCTTTCTACAAATAAATATTCTTCTGATGCCAGTTTTAGCCTTGGCTGCTTTTTAATCAATGGCTGCTTTTAATCAATTGATTTATTATATTTTCATTTGATTTATATTGAATTTTATTAGCATTTTTATTGTACTTTGCCCCAAGAGCTATTAGCTGCAGGGCAACCAGCAAAGATTTATCTGCAGAGATACTGAAACTCTTTCCCCCTCTTCTTCCTGCTTTCTTATTTTTTAAAACATTTTCCCTGCAAGTGTTTTCCTCTCAGGTCTGCCATACACAAAATAGTATCCTAAATGAAATTCAGAATACCTTTTGAATATCTTTTTGGGTGTCTATTGAGTCTGGACAATTGATTTAATAATGGGGCTAAAAACCAAGGGTAGAAAGCAAAGTTTCCATCCTGTGCTTGCTGTATACAGTGTGCCTCTAATCTGATTGCTAGCAAAATGGCTGTGATTAAGCAGACCTTGTGTATGTGGACCAAAGTCTTCTATATTGGAAAGGTGGGGCTGGGAAAAGCAAAACCCTACAGCAGTGGAACTGTGAATGTTGCTGAACTGCAGCTCCCGTCAGTCTGAGTCAGCATAGCTGACTAAGGATTGCTGGGAACTGCAGTCCACCAACATTGGTGGCCATGGTGTAATGGCTAATTTGGAAATACAAACAGTCTCTCTAGGGACACTCCCAAGGAGAGCTAAATATGCAGGCAGCTTGTTTGATCGATCTATCCATCTGTCTATGGCTATTTCCATACTAGACTGTTATAGTGCTATTATTCCACTTTCAACATTCTATGGAATCCTGGGGTTTGCAGTTTAGGGAGGGGCCTTTGCCTCAAAGTGGATAATAGCACTGTAACAGTATAGTGTAGAAATGGCCTGTCTGACTAAAAAAATATAGCTGATTTCATGTCCATCAATATTCAGCATCAGCAGCAAGTCTTTTGAAAAGTTATTGGGTCTTGTCCACTCAGAAGCAAGCCACCTGAAAATACTTGGATTATAATTGGAATAGGTCATTACAATATATTGTTCCTGAGAAAACCCATTTCCTCTCCAACTGCTCTCCCAGTTTCTTTGTCTTCCTCTCATTTTCCCCCTTTGTCCTCAGTTTACTTCAATTGCTACAAACTGAGCACTAAGTGAAAAGGAGATAACTCAGCAGTGAGGAGAGTCCTCATTAAACTCAGGCAAAAGCAAACTGCTGTAGCCTCTCTTGGCCTCCTTAATACCTTTTGCCATCTTGACCACTCTTTGAGGTTGCCCGGTCACATGAGTCCTTGTTTTCAGCTATGCAGTGTTGGAAGTCTTGAGCTCTTGAGATATAGCTAGGATAATCTCCTGTCCAACCCCTTCCAAGAAGCTGCCTTTTCTTAGCTATATCCACCCCCCAAACTCAGCCATTTCCTAGTTTGTGGACAGTGGTGGTGGGGAGCAGCTTTGAGCTGGATGCACAATGACTGGCATCCACGGATACAGCTGAGAATAGGTGAGGCTTTTTTGGGGGCAAATTTTGATCACTGTGCAGTCAGTAGTGAATTCCAGCCTCAAAAATTCGTGAGTTGTGATGGCCTAAGTCCAAGATATGCCAACATTATTCACCAATGGGATGATAGCTGTAAGTTCTTTACAAGTTTACTGGTAACAGGAATGTATGCAGCCCCCTCTCCCCGCTGAAGAGCAAACTCTGTTCCCACCCAGGCCCCACATCGCAATATAAGAAGTTGCCTTATATGGAGTCAGTCCATTGGCTAATCTTAGACCTAGGTGATTAAACAAATATTCTTCCTTGTCCTACCTGAGAAGGCCAAGCATTACACTGGATGCAAAGGACTTGCTCAACCACTGAATTAAAGCCCAGCCCAAAGGTGTGGCGCTTCCTCTTCTTCCTGAATTGTTCTAAGAATTGATTCCATGACTTTTGTCCTGCAAGAACCAAATCCTTTGTAGCTAAAAACCCTTTTACCCTCACTGACCTGGTCTCCAGGTACAATGGTGCTCTCTTTCATGTGCTTCAGCTGGTGATCCTCTCTGTCTCGTTTTCAAATGCCTTCATATCTGCTCAAGCACCTAGGTAGTCTGGTGCATTAAAAACACATCCATTTACACTACATCATAGTAGTGTATCATAGTACTATTATTCCACTTTAGAGAGCCAGCTTTTAGTACCAGTTTGAGTGTTGGATCCTGGAGACTAGGGGTCAAGTCCCCACTCAGCCATGGAAACCCACAGGGTGACTTTGGGTGTGTCACATACTCTTAGCTCCAGAAAAAACCCATGATAGGTTTACCTTAAAATTGCCATAAGTCAGAAAAAATGTGAAGGCACACAACAACAATAATTCCACCGGCTGCATCCTGTGGAATCCTGAGATTGGTAGATTAGAGAGGGGCATTTAGAATTGTCAGCCAGAGTGATCTAGCACCATCTCAATTTACAAACTACAAATCCCAGGATTCCATAAGATGTTGCCAGACAGTCAAAGTGGGATAACAGCACTATAATTATTTAAGTATTTCTTGATCACTGTGCTTGTAAAAGTCAAGCATTGAGTTTTAACATTTACTTATCTGACTGCACCCACACTTCCCACTGACTGCCCTACTGGGTTTTTCCTGTCTCAGATGCACAATTATTCAGAGAACCCATCCGAACCCTTCAGTATCTGTCAAATGGCTCCGTAGAACTGTGGCTCAGCATTATAACGGGTTTGTGTCCTCCCTTTAAAATGAACCATGCACTATTAAGCGACATCTTCCCCAATATAATTTGAACGCCTAAAGATAAGAAATGACGACCGAGTTTAGAATTGTGAAGAAAAGGGCTGTTTCCCATTCAGAATGTGAAATGTCACTGAAACGAACAAGCAACAATGAAATCTTGTTTTAAAATTCAGTACCTTGCAATAAATTTCCAGGCATAAAGGCTGTTATATGCCACCTGTTTTGTTTTGCTTTGTTGATGAAATGACTGGCTGGATATGAAGTTAGTTACACAAAGTAGTTTTTCAGGAGATGACACAAAATTGCAAAGTTATAATGGGAAAATTCCACCTGTATTTTATGAAGGCCGTGATGGCTAAATGTAAACTACCACCCATCCATTAAAGGTAGACAACCCAGGAGCTGGTAAACCTGATAGTGAAGTAAATTCAACTTCCTCTTGCAGATAAAGGGGAAAACATTAGTGCGATAATATGGAAAAGCCGAGGATGTATTTATAAAGAATAAAAGCCTGTGGACTAGTTTAGTACAACAGCTGTAATTGAAAAAGCCAAATGAAGTATAGATATGCATTGATCCACATGATTTAAATAAACCCATTAAACATCAGTATATGTGTGTGTGTATACTCTGTCTCTTATACAAAATGCACACAGAGCTTAATATTTCAAAAAGAGAGAAAAATTTTTTTAACATTGGATATAGAAGAATCTGAGACAGTAAATTTAAGCAACTCAAAGCCACAGGCCCTTTACATTATACACACCTGTTGGGTTTGATACAATTCATCACGAATTCTTGTCCCTTGGATGAGCTGCATTGCTATCAGAGATGCCTGCCGATGGCACATATCATAAGAGCTTCCAGGAGAAGCTCACTGTGAAGTAGTAGTAGAGATTCATTAATGCTCAGACTATAGGCCATTTGCATACTAAACAAATGAATACAGTTAAAGGGTACAACATGGAATAAATTGCACATAGATGTAGAACACTTAGCAAATTTCAATAAGATTAAAACATGCTGAAAGTAAACAACAATGCTGTGATTAGATAAGACTGTCTCCAGAACAATCACCTGCAATGTAAGCATTAAATTTTGCCTGAATGTTCCTTGCTGCAAGGGCAAAAGCAGAAAACTTATGAGTTTCTGTAGAGTCCCTGTCAGACAGGAGGTAAAAAAAAAACCAAAAAACTTTCTGAAACAGTGTTAGAGTCTAGTGAAGAAATAGCCTAGGCAACACTGACTAAATCCCCAAAACTTAGTTCTTGGATCAGTATATAAAGAACAAAAGAGCAAACAACGAAGCCAGGCCTCAGTTTCAGAACCTGCAGCTCCACAAATACATAAATGAGTATTTGAGGTATGAGAATGTCTGCCATCGAGCATGGTTGTAGGCATGGTTTGAAAACAAACGGCTATAAAAGCTTGCCTAAATTTTGAAAATGTAACCTTTGTCAAGTAAGAAGCCCAGTCACACCTATAGCATTTTGCAAAACTAGAGTTATTAATATCTTGCCTGTCCTGGTGAAAACTATAGCCAAAAAAAAGTACTCACAGAAGCTTCTATTATGAAGTAAAGAGAGAGATCTGAAGGATATGAACCTCCATCTCTGGACCAATTGTCTCTGTAACAGGACAAAAATGTCAGACAACTGAAGTGCCTTAAAGATTTGCAAAGTTATTATAACACAAGCTTTCTTAAGCTGTAAGTTTACTGCATCTGAGGAAAACAGTCTGTGAAAACTTATGTTGAAATAAACTGGTTAGTCTTTAAGGTGTCACAGGACTTTCTTATGTCTTACTGCAAGATGCTAATACGGCTACATTCATTTGGAAACTGTAATGGAAAAGCATGGGACAAGTCAAGGGGTGTTATTTATTTATTTTTTTGCTGAAATATGTCTTGCCTTTGTCATGGGATCTCAGGATGACATACAAAGAAAATAGTACAGGACTCTTTCAGAAAGGAAGAAAAAGGTTTCTGGAAATGTTGAGGGTTTCCAATTCTTTTTGTTTTGATTTTGGCAGCATATTCCGAAGTTTTTGTCTAAACTCTTTCTCAAAATATCCTAGATTTCCCTCTCTCCTCCCCTCCCACTGATCACATGTCATATCTGGACTCATGGAACATTTCAGAAAATGTTTTCTTCCAGTTTCCACTTAGCCTTTTAAAATTGTTTCTCAGGAGTTATAGCCAAAGTGCTGAAGTGCTTCAGCAACATTACTCTAGTTAAACATTAAGATCATTTTGTTGTTGTGCCAACATTCCTCTTTCCCTTACTTGATCACTGTTGAATCTGTGCCCTGAAAACAAGAGCTGTTTTTAATGGCCATCTTAGCTAGTTCTGAGATAATAGAAACAGTCAACCAAGTATTTTGTTGTTTGTAATTGTTATTAGTATTAGTATTATCAGTATTAGTATTCCACCTTTCTCCCAAAATTGGGACTCAAAGTGGCTTACAATTTAAAAGAACAATACACTTAAAAACACACAAAAAGTGAACATTCAAACAGAATTAAATTATTCACAGTATTAAAACAATTCAAACCTCTAGTTAAAAGAAGACACTGCAATTAAAAAGAGAAAAAGAAATACAAACAGTTCTGTTTTAAAAGAATACAGCACCCCCAGCCCCTTCTTTGAAACATTCTGTTTTAAAAGCCTATCAAAATAGAAAGGGTTTTGTCTACTGATGGAAGGAGAGCAGGAAGGGGGGCATCCAGCCTCCTTTGAAGGGAGTTCCAGAGCTAGGGGAGCCACTGAGAAGGCCCTCTTCCATGTCCCCACCAACTGTACCTGTGACAGCGATGGGACTGAAAGAAGGGCATCTCCTGTGATCTCAGGGCTGGGCAGGTCAGGCTGATACCTGAGTCATATAGGGCTTTGTAGGTCATAACCTTAATTTGAAACAAACTGGCAGCCAGTGGAGCTGTTTTAACAAGAAAGTAACAGGGGCCCTGTAGCCTGGCCCCAGTTAACAGTCTATCTGCAGCTCTTTGAACTAGTTGAAATTTGTGAATACTCTTCAAAGGGATCTTCATGCAGAGCATGTTACAATAGTCCAAATGAGATATAACGAAAACATATCCCACCATGGCCAGATTCAGCGTTTCAAGGAACGGGCACCGTTGGCACACAGACTTTAAAAGTACAAAAGTACTCCTGGCCACCACAGAAACCTGGGCCTCTAGGTTCAAAGCTGAGTCCAGGAGTATATCCAAATTGCAAATCTGCATCTTCATGGAGAGTGCAACCCTGTACAACATAGGCTGAGTCCTGTTCCCTGATCTGAGCACCTCCTGTCTTGTCTGGATTAAGTTTCAGTTTGTTTGCCCTCACCCATTTAATTACTGATGATGAGTAGAGGGAAATCTCATTTTGGAACATACTGGGTTAATTTAAAAGTAGAAATTTCATGGAACATTCCAGGAAATATTTCAGGATGAAGAAAATGTCACGTTGATCTCCAAAATAAAACCAGTTTGTACAGGAACAACACTTAGGACTTTCAGAGACTTTTCTTTCCTCATCTGGTTGTTCTTGTTGTGTGCCTTCAAATAATTTCTGATTTACAGCAACCCTAAGGCAAACCTCTCTTGAGGCTTCCTTGGCAGAATTTATTCAGAAGAGGGTTGCCCTTGCCTTCCTCTGAGGCTGAGGGAGTGTGGCTTGCCCAAGGTCACTCAGCAGGTTTCCGTGGCGAAACAGGGATCTGAATTGTGGTTTCCCAGTGTTGCAGCCCAACACTCAAATCACTACACCACAGTGGTTCTCGTCTGTAGGGCTAATAAATAATTTGAAATTATCTCACATCACTTCCTCTATCTTAGCTTTGTAGCAAAGCAAATGCTTTGTATATAAAAGAACCATGGCCAAATCTCTGGCATTACTATGTGTTGGAAGCACCCTGTCTAAACCACTGATGGCCACTGTGAATAATTCTGGGCTAGATGAAGAGCCTGGAGAAATTGCTCCAGTTTTGGTTCAGGTTTGGCCTACAACTCTGTGATTCTCCTAGGCCCAGAAATGAGTGTGGGGTTCTGCATTTAGAAACAATGAACAGAGATCACATTTTGTTAAAATGGAAACATCCGCAACTTTATTGCTTGCAGATGAACTGGGTTCAGCCACAGCATGGGTGTGGATCCAAGTGTCAGTTGATCCACCTGTCAAGTGACAGCAACCCTTTCATTGGTTAACCCACCTGCTGACCAATGGAAGCCCATTTATCTGGTCTCTCTGCTGGGTAGCATTGGGATGTCAGAGGTGTGAATCTGCTTGGGCAGAAGCTACTGTGTGGTTCTCTTGCTACCTGGGAGTGATGCTGGACATGACCTGGTTACCGATGACCCCAAGGTCCTGTAAGAGTTTAATGAGGTCATAAGCCTTGTCTGCCTCCAAACTGGGTCCACCAACTTGGTTGTGACAATCAATATTAGCAGTATGATGCCAATAAACAATTATTTATACAATAACCCAAGCAGTAGGAGAGAGTGGATAGGGATGATGATCGAAGCCAACAGGCTTAGTGTGATGGGGAAGCAGCTTCTATGGACCAAGAGACGACCCAAGTGAAGCCTCCCTCTTAGGCACCACCCCTTGCCAGTCAACCAGGCTGCTTCTGATTGCTTGACTTTCCTGTTCCATACCACAGCCCAATAGCCACTGTGTGGGCTTTTGTGGAAGAGAAACAGCCCTGGCACCTAAAACATAGCACCCCTCTTCACCTTGTGTACAACTGCAATTCACAAATTAGCATTCTTGGTAAACTGGGAAATGCACTTTTCCCAGTGCTGTCAAGATGGACAAGTTGTCTCATTTAGTATAATGCAGCTTCTTATGTTCCTTTGTACTATTACTTTCAGGCTGTGTGATTGAGATGATGACTTGTGCTACGTTAAATCTTCACTTTACCGTCAGGGGCTGTGCAATCATTCTTACTCCAGTGTACAGGATATGCAGGGGAGGGGCATTAAAATAACATTTACACAAATACAGAAGAATGGAACCAATTAGAGATGGTGTTCCCCTGAGCTTTTCCATCAGCAAAGAAGCACTTAGGTGCTTGTCTAGTGACCTGCGACAGCAGCATAATATCAGAAAGGGAGTATATTTCATATCAGGGTTGGCAGGTCTGCAATAACTGCTAGGGTAAGTGCACTATAGGATGGGACTCCAGGGAGATTAAGGTCCCTGTATGGTTTATTAGAGTCCTTGGTTAGAAGTAATGGCTCCCCTGATCCTTGCGTAGGATGCTTTTAAAATTGCCTTGCATTTCAAAGCCTGATGGCTCTTGAATTGTCAGCACAATGGCAAAGTTCTTCAACATGTCTAAATTCAGAGCTTGGAAAAGGTATTTCAAGAATCCTTTTCCAAACCAGGATCCTGCAATCTCCTAGCCAATATGGCAGTTCTGGAGGTATTCTGTAAGCAATGGTCCACAAAGTAACTTTCCCAGTAAATTTGAAAAATATGGGCCCTAAAAACACTGAAGTACAATGCATTGAAGATCTACGTGTGAACAAAAATGTATAGCTCTGAGGCTGCAGCCCATATGAATCAAAGATACATATGGATTTTTTTTGTAGCCATGAAGTTATGTGCTGTGCTAGGATGTCATCCTCTAGAGACAACTCAATATCAACACTATTTTGTCCACAATCTGAATTTCTAACTCTTGTAATTCTTTTCCTCATGTTCATGATGAAATGTGTGAATACTGGCCAGATTTTACATTTTAAAAAATCCAAAGCAAATAATCAAGTGCCCTTTTCAATGTCTTATAGTTACTGAATGATGAAGAAATAATCAACTCATTTGAAATGTGGGTCTTGGAGAGAATTCTATAGGTGCTATGGGCTCTCAAAAGCCCCCCCCCCAAAAAAAAGATTTTGGAGCAAATGAAACCTGAACTCTTGCGAGAAGCCAAAGCGACTAAACTGAGACACTCATACTGTGGACATATGAGAAGCCATGACTCACTAGAAAAGGCAATAATGCCTTTGGAATTGGAAAAGTAGAAGGCAGTAGGAAAAGAGGAAGACCACATTACAGATGGATAGACTCAAACAAAGAAGCCAAGGCCCAGAGTTTGCAAGACCTGAGCAGGGCTGGATGGAAGAGTATGGTGGAGAGCTGTCATTCATAAGGTTGCTGTAGATTGCAGTCAGCTTGACAGTAATTAACAAGAAGTTATTCCTGCCATATTATTCCTGCCTGCCATGCAGCTTTTAAAAATGAGGGCTTGTCAGAAAAAAAGTGCAGCCCTAATTCAATATCAGAAACATGCCTGAATACACAGTGATTTTCTTTTTAAAAAGTGAAACTCTTATCATGTCAGTAGTTATCCCCTTTTTTTCTCTATTCATTTTTAAACTAGAAATCCTCTGAAGCAAATATTGTGTTTACGATTGTTCCTGGCATGTTTTGTGGTACTTAGATGTTAAATCATCAAGCTAACGATCATTTGCTTCCTCTAAATTGGCAAGGAGCTCTGTTCCTGTCCTTTACAGCATGGCTGAATAAAATATTAATCCCTTGTTCATAAATGGTTAAAGATGTTGAACAGTGGGATATTGGTTTGCCTTTTTAGATTTCCCAACACGCACCCGATGAAGAATTATTGTAAATGTAACACTTAAAGTGCATGGGTTTTTTCTCGTCTCTTTTTTTTTAGTTGCGTGTGTGTCTGTGTATCACTTGCACTTAAGAAATGATCCATAGAAAAGCAATCATGCCAAGAGATAGATGGTCCACAATGCTTTTAAATCCATTCTTTGCCTTTGTAACCTCTAACCCCACTAAGTAGACAATGGGACGTTCACTGTGATTACATGAATGATTATATGTACTAATGGTCCCTCAGCCTTTTAACCTTCACAACGAATTATCTAAAATCGTGTGTGTGTGTGTTTAAAATATAGATCTAAAAACTACTTGTGGAAGAGCCTCTTTTCAATGTGCTATTATTCAAATTATGGTGAGATTTCGGGAAAGTGGGGGGAGAAACTGAAGAGTGCTCATTAAGACAGCCCGTCTCTCTCCACCTGTAAAAACTGCAAATGGACAGACTTTAATAGCTCCATCAATGATGTGTTGTAAAAGATCATGGAAGATGATTACTCACCACTTTGATCAAGAAAGATGATTGCTCACCACTTTGCACATTTAAAAGGACTGTGTAAATTATCGCCATTCAGCTCAATTGATCTTGCTTCAAGTCTGGAGGAAGGACTAGACGTTGGCTTGTGCCTTCTGGCTTGTGTATGTCTTTGTGTGACCTGCTGACTTATTAGGACTGAGGAGCCTTTGCTTACATTTTAAAAACATTATGAAAATTCAAGCCTGAGTCCTCATGACTGGGGCATAATGGATGAAAGGATGATGACAAAAAGGTGGGGAATATTTAGAAAGGTTGAGACAAGACCTCAACTGGTTGTGGCCTATAAGACTCCAAATGGTCAGGTGACCTGAGGGAATGTCTTCTTCCATATTAGCCAGTCCACACTGCAAAGGAATCATTTGAGGTCTTGTTTCATGTCATGTTGCTTTCAGAATTCCAGTTGGCAGGGATACAGGACGGAGAGTTTCGTGTGTGTGTGTCGGGTGTGTGTGTCGGGTGTGTGTGTGTGGGGAGAGTGTAGCTCCAGGAAGTAGAACTGTCTCCACTCAGAAACCTGACTAGCTTGATCCCTATTCGTTTTCTGACAAATTTTTCCCCATGATGCTTTGAGATAGTGCTAATTTTTTTATTGCTCCCCCACCGGCTCAGGGATGAGTTGCCTGCTGGCTGTTATTATCTCTAGTAACTTAAGAAACAATTTGCTGTGACTTCAGGACATCTTTAATTAGCTGCCTGTCTTACCTTTCACACTTTGCCAAATGGCCGAGTCCAGTCCTTGAATTTCCAATGAAGATCTTAATGGAGAAAGAGGTCCATATGAAAGTGAGTGGTCCTTTAGATCTGTTGGCTGACTGGCTGCTATGGAAGGGTGTAATTCCTACACCGTAGAAGTGCTACCTTGAAAAAAAAAATGTGTTTCTGCTTTCCTTCCAGAGGCTGAGGAAAACTACTGTGCTACTCTGAGGAAAGAAGCTTTGATTGTCTGCCATGACTGAGTAATAGCTATTGCTCAAAATGATTCTCTGTGAAGGTCATGATAGGGCATAGTAGATCTGCTGAAGAAGCAGTGTGCCTTCAGGCTAGACTTTTACATTGATAAGTGAACAGGGTGGTTTGCTTTTGATTGTATTTCTTGATAGGCATTATGTACAATAGTCAATACTCATTTTAGAAGGAAGAATGAGAAAGAAGAAGAGGTCAATTGATCTTGAGTCATAGAGTCATATTCCATGGAAGAGTTCTTATGCAAAGCCATTTGTCTTGTCCTTCTCTGGGTGCCAAGACTAACCCAAGACAGTTGTCTGACTGTGAAAACAATAGTCCTATCCCATTCCATCTGCAGAATCTGACCTGACTGGCAACTGAATCTTTCCTCCACACTGGTGAGCATCTTCTTCTGTACCTGCATGCTAAGTTAGATGTTGCGGGAGAGATGACATACCAGATACAGATGGGTATTCAACATTTTGCTGCTACATACCACTTCCACTTCTGCTGCCTGGGACAGCTGCCCTTTTCTGCTTCAGGAGTGAGCATATTATGGCTCTTGAAGCCTCCTGAAGCAACCACACTTTCCAAACTGAACATTTTGTTTGATTTTTCAACCC
Organism: Iguana delicatissima; assembly: GCA_948472985.1. Taxonomy (NCBI): domain Eukaryota; kingdom Metazoa; phylum Chordata; class Lepidosauria; order Squamata; family Iguanidae; genus Iguana; species Iguana delicatissima. Next base: position 1,614,520 of record CAOKZL010000075.1, on the reverse strand, counting down.
AGCCCCTCCTCAGAACACCTATGAATGAAACAGTTTCCAACCTCAAGTCTTCACAAAAGGAAAAAAAGTTGAAAATTGAAAGTTGAAGTGATGCAATGTCATTTCCAGTTATACCGGTGTGACTCCGCTCCCTTTGTAATTTCCCCCTCTCTACTTGATGGTGATACTTGATAGAACATTGTTGGGGGTTTCCAAAGAGGAGATCCAGAGGAGCTGATCCTTAATGTATAATCAAAATTATACATTATCAATGTATAATCAAAATTAGTCTGGCATTCTGTTGGTTAGACCCAACTAGGGTAGATCTGTTCAATCAGTTGTTGAATGATGAGGCAAAACATAGGTAATTTTCATTGACTGAATAAGTCTACTCTAGTTAGGCTTAATGACAGCATTTAGGCCATACGATGTTAGCTCTTGAGAGCTAAAGATCAGGGTTCAGTTTCCCGCTCAGCCATGTAAATCCACTAGGTGAACTTCATTGCATCCCATACTCTCGACCCCAGAAAATTCTGTGATGGGTTCATCTTAGGGTTCCTGTAAATTGGAATAGACTTGAAAGCACACAACAACGTTAGATCTTAAAGATCAAGAAATGATTCTGAGCTTCATGTAGCTTTTCCCCAAGTTGGTTACCACATGCTGAGGCACCTCAGGTCCAGATTTCAGTTATTCCACTTTAAAAGTTACTTTTGGATTACATGGGATCATAGCTTCTGCTAATATGTGGATGGTGGATTATCTTTGCTGAAGTATGGCAGTTTTCCCAGTTAATCCCTGGATGTGCAAACCACTGCCCCTGCTGAAGGAAAGTGCTTATGTGGTGTGATATTCATCAAATAGTACTGAGAAGAAGGGGTGAGAAAGGAACTGAGTTTCTTTTTATCTGGGAACTGTCAAAGGAATGAATGATGGTTTAGTCATAAGCACAGGCACATAAGTAGGCTGGGCTCCAGAGGTCAAGGCTCCTAGTCCACCAGCCACTCTTTAAAAAAAGTTGTTCATTTGTTTCTTTATTTAATTTATATCCTGTCTTTCTCCTAGCATGGGATCCGAGATGGCATACAACCAAGGCTGCCTGACACTGCCTACCCATCTCCTGATTTCCTGTCACAGAAGGAAGAAGGGGGAAGAATGAAGAACTTCTCTCTCATGCCTTGCTTCCCCGTCTCTTCTTCATCTTCTTTCCATGGCAGGGAGGATGCAGACATCGGTGTGTTTCTATGTGTGCATGGACTTACAAGAGAGCAGGGCTGCCAGCACTGAAGAACATCCATAGTGTCTGCTCTCGAGGGCATTCTCTTGGGGTGACAGTAGGGAGCAGGGAGAGGGGCCATATGACTTCTTGCTCCTAGGCCAATGGTCCCTGGGTTATGCCGCTGCATGTGAGTATCCTGCATACGTTCCTGAATTCAGAACCCCATACAGTGTAGACCTGCTGGGTGTTCCTTATTATAAGGGATGATCTTCATTTGAGAACCAGAAAGCTTATTTATTTTAGGGTTGGCAGCTCTCCCTTACAATAATGGATGTCTCCTGTTTCTGGGTGGAAAGTGTTTCCTTTTATATCAACTAAACAAGATGCTCCCAAATCCTTTATTGTTGGGTGTAGGCCTTCCATAAAGACAGAGACATGTGTGTCATGTACAGACAAATACATGGCTAGGTTAACTGAAATCAGTACTTTAGTTTGTTATTAGGTAGAATGCAATTAGCTATTAGCTAATTCCTGATTATCAGCCCTGCATATCATGAATTTCAACTGTTCCTTATTGCTGCTTTGAAAACTTGGCAACAGTAATACTGTGAGTTGTCATGATGAGCCTAGGCTGCAGTAGGTTAGCCTAAGTTGGGAAAAAGCAAAAGCCATACAGGTCATCCAATGAACCGCAGGGGTGAGTGAGAATTCCCCAGGAAGAATCAGTGCCAACATCAAGAAAGCTGCTTAGGTGCTGGTACTAAAAGGGTATCAAGGAACCAAAGGACTCTGAGAAGCAACTCTGCAGAACAAGAGCCAGAGGCTGCAAAGAAAAGTGATCTAGTGATGATTCCTTTGGGTCCTTAAAAAGCAGGAGATGGTGAGCATCCTGCAGAATCTACGGAAGAAAAGTAATATCTCAGGATGCTCGAAGATGTTTGTTTTAAATGTCTAACAGGTTTTGGCCTGTGCGTATTTTTAAGACCTGCTTCTGTGCTCTATAAAATCATAAAAAGACAATACTTATCACATTACATAAAGTCATAATTACATCATAATTACATCATTACAACCATAATTATATTAATTGTAAAATTACAATTTTAAAATTAAAATCTGGGGACCCTAAAGGCCTGAAAGAGGATTTAGACCTCCTCCCACTCTTATAAAGTCTTTAGTTTTCTGACAATCACTTTCTCTTTAGCAGAGATATAGCTATGCATCCTTGAATACAATCTATTTTTTATGCCATCTGCTTACAACATGTAAAGAAACTGTCAGCCTTTGCTTACGTGTTTTCACTTGTCCAGCAAATAAAGATGCCTGAACCTTGACTCTTCATAGTTATATATAGGCCGTAGGTAATGTACCACTGTAATTATGATTTTATATAATGTGATATCATGTAGGTAGGTGTTGTCCTTCAGTGGTGTTATACAGCCCCAGCTATAGGCCTTAAGGGTGTTTTTACTAATAGAACAGCCATCTTTTGAGCATCTTGAGATGCGTCTCCTATTTCCTTTGTGTCTTTGAGGACCATGGACAGCTCCTAGTGAAAAAAGAATGATGTGTTCTTATTTACTCTTAACAGAAAACTCTCTTTATGTGTTTGACTGAAACTCTTATCACCTGTTTGGTTGTGCTGGCTGCAGCTGGTTGGAGTTCTAGTACAAAGCATCTGGACAGCACTTTCAAGGAAGAATGGTGTAGGGTTTTTTCCCTCCAATCTAATTATTTTTTCCTCTTTGCTGAAAAATTGAGTTCCTTAAATGGATGCTCATCTGGACTGAAGCCTGATGTCCTTGATATACTGCCTACAGTCATGCACAGACTCAGGCCATTTCTGCACTAGACTGTTCTAGTGCTATTATTCCACTTTCACCATCGTATGGAATTCTGGGGTTTGCAGTTTAGGGAGGGGCCGTTAGAATTCTCAGCCAGACAGCTCTTTGGCCTCAGTAAACTACAAACCCCAGAATTCCACAGGTTGTTGAAAGCAGAATAATAGCACTAAAGCAGCGTAGTGTGGAAATGACCTCAGTGGCATAGGGAATGTTTGGTGTGCTCTAGTTCATGAGATGCAGTTGCCTATATTACATTTAATTGTACTTTTCCTGAAGAAAGCTGATGGTGGTGCAAAAGTCATCTTTCTCCTTTTCATCTTTACAACAGCCCTATAAGGCAAGTTAAGCTTTAAAAAAGTGACTGGCCCAAGAGGCTGATTTAAGGAGCTTCATGGGTGATTTGAACACAGATCTCATTGCTGTTGCACATCAATTTTTGTTACTCTCTCTGCATGAACATGTGGAGAGGAGCTGCTATGAAGTTCTGATTCCTTGAGCCTCTTCAAAGGATAACCTAGCCACACTACATAATTTGGCAGTACAGAAGCAAAAACACATTTATAAGTGTGAGTCTATTTCAATAATTTATCCTCTAGAATTTGTAAAAGTTACTTTTTGAACATTAACTCTCCAAATTGATCAGCAAGCTACCCCTGCTGGCTAGGGGATTTTGAAAGCTGTCAAAAAGGGTCACTTTTTCAAACTCTCTGTTTTTCTAGCATCTGGAGTAAGAGGTACATTGAAAATGGATGGAACCATTCCTCAGCTCAGCAGTAAAGCTGTTATATGAGCAGCTAAGTTTCAAAACCATGGGTAAGAAGAAAACTTTGAAATGGCACGCCCTTCACTTCCATAAATAGGGCACAGGTTTGTGCTACCGCCCACATTGAACCTTTCAAGCATGCAAATTTGACAAAAAGTTTTGATTTGAGTTGAATTGTGCTTCTCTAGGTAGCACAGCAGAATGAATCAAAACTTGATTGCATCATTTACACTCTAAGTTTGGTTTTCAAGTATGGCTGATTTGGCTTAAATGAGAATACCAGAGCTATACATTAATGAGGACTGACAGTTCTCTGCATTTCTGACAAGCTCCCAACCAGGTGCCTTCTTTCTAACTTGAAAAGTAAAGAGGGGAAAAAATAAACCCACCCACAATCAGAACACTTAGATATATTTTCAGCATTTGGCTGCAGAATGTTCCTAATATACAGTATGGAACATAAACAACTTACAAAGATAAACAACTTATGATGATATTTTTTACTGAAATCATATTTTAATGTGTTTATTCATTGTTGTTTAACATGCTTATATCTCACCCATCACCCCCAAAGGATTCTCAGAGCAGATAAGAATGAGCAAAGCAATTTTAAAAAATGGGCCATTTCCGCGCTAGACTGTTATAGCGTTATTATTCCACCTTCAACATCCTATGGAATCCTAGGGTTTGCAGTTTAGGGAGGGGCCATCCATAGGATGTTGAAAGTGGAATAATAGCGGTATAACAGTCTAGTGCGGAAATGGCCATGGTAGTGGTGAAGTGATACAAAGGATTAGTTGTGGGGTTATGTGGGATAGGTATATTTTCTTACATATGGGAGTGTAGTGGAAATGATCTTTTGAAAGAAAATTTTGTGCATACCTCAATATGCTAGGCATTCATCAGAATCTGTTCTGATGAAGTGTTCTGTTATGAAATGGGCTTTGAATCACACACAGCAAAACTGGTACCCCCCTCCACAATCTCAAATTTCATTTGTCTCCTCACCATTATTGTGAACGGAAACCTTCACTTGGCAAAACAGCAGCACCCAGAAGACATTAATAATATTTGATTGTACAGACAACTGCCTTTTCATTGTCAGGGCTGGAACATTTTTATGTGAAGCACTGGCATCAACTATAAGATCCAATGGCACACACACAACCCCCACCCACCTTTTTGATCGTTAATAGCTTCTCCTGCATTTAAGCCTTCCTATCTCTTAGATGCTGTGACAAATGTGACACTGCTATTATATGCCCTAAGTGGTAAGTACCATTTTGAATGGTGACTGTCTCTTCTTCACAACAGCGTTGCATAATTCAATCTATCTTTCCCATTTATGACCAGCCTAAGGAAGGAGGGGGGAACACCTTTAAAATTACATAACTCTTAGTTATAGAAATACATAATTAACTGGTTACACTGTTGGAGTCATTCAAAGCAGGTTGCATATCACAAGATGTGAAGGGCCTTCTAACTAGCCTCCGACACAGCATTTCATCATCTACAGGTGCACCCTTTGCTTTGCTCCATGTAATTAGTTTTGGAGAGAAGGAGAAAGCTGCGGAAAATTATCTGTACAAGGCGCAGCGCTGCTTTGGAAAATTAAAGTTTTGCTGCCTGGGAAAGGAGCTGATCACTCTGCAGTGTCAAGAAGGAACTGCAAAAGGAGAGGAAAGAACAGATAAAAGAGAAGACTACTTCATCCATATAGTGATGGTTGCACTACGAAATCTTTAACCACCTGTACCAGTGATGGTCATCAGCTTAGATAGCTCTTAGTGGCAGCTGGTGGCTGTTCTGTCAAGTGGATTGGTGAATCCACTCCAGGTTTTAGCCTGAACTTTAAAGAAGCTGTCAAAAGATTAGCTGTCCTCACTGGGTGATATGACTCAGTGTTTTTGATAGCTCATTCAGATTGAAATTCAGATCATTTCCACTGCTCTGCAGACCTGGAAGTCACCTGGTGCTGCTGAGTCGATTTTAGAAATTCCTGGAAGCTAAGGCCATCAGTGAGACCCAGCATGGTGTAGTGCTTTGAGCATTGAACTTCAACCCTGGAGACCAGAGTTCGATTCCCAGCTCAGCAATGAAACTCCATTGGGTGCGTCACACACTCAGTCCCAGAAAACCCTATGATAAGTTCACCGAAAGTTGCCATAAGTCAGAAATGACTTGAAGGCACACAACAACAAGGCTATTAGTTGGCTGTTAATCATCATAATCATATGATACCTCCAGCATTTAGTTCAAATTCACTATCTTATTTATTTAATTTCTTTATATCCTGTCTTTCTCCTGAAAAGGGATCCATGTCCCTCAGTTGCTGGAGAACAGGACTGCAACTGTCCTGTTGAGTTCGTGTTTGTGTTGTGTGCTTTTCTGTCAGTTGGACGCTGTAGAATTTGTTGGACACTGTAGAAACAAAATACTGGACTAGGCCTTTGATCTGATCTAGTGTGGATCTTCACTTCCTTCTAAAAATGCAGAACCAGTTAGTGATCAGAACTTTGGAAAGAGATACTGCAAATTCAGATGAGACATGGCCAGATACTGAGATACATCCATAGAATAATCAAATTATGAAATAATAGTGTTGGAAGTGCCCAGAAGGGCTATCTATTCCAACCCTGTCCCATGCAGGAATATACAATTGAAGCAGTCTAGAAAGATGCACATCCAACCTCTGTTTAAAGATCTCCAAAGATGGAGAATCAACTACCCTCTGAAGGAGTATATTTCACTGTTGAACAGCTCTTATTGTCAAGAAGTTCATCCTTATATTTAGGTGGAATCTCTCTTCTTGTAATTTCAATCCATTGGCTCAGGTCCTGGTCTTTGAAGCAGCAGAAAGCAAGCTTGCTCCATCTTCTACATAACATCCTTTTGGATATTTAAAGACAGCTATCATGTCACCTCTCAGTCTTCTCCTCACCCTAAATGGTTGCCTCTTGTAAGTGTATTCAAGAGTGTAAACATTCATGTCATGTGAAAAACATTAATGTCATGTGAGCAAAACATAAAAGACAAGAGAAAAACTCTTGTAAGACTACATATACCATCTGCAGTTTTTATAAGCACTTATGAGTGAAAATCAGCAAAAATATCCATAGCTTTTATGAGATACAGGACAAGCTTCAAGCAATGTTAGAAAGCTATCAAGAGTCACGTACACTGTTTCTGTCTGGTGTGAGTGAAGTCAAGGACTGTGGAATGCTTAAGCAAGCCTCTAGCCTTCTTGTGCAGGTTTTTTTTTTTTAAATAAGTGGTGCCGATGTCGATATAGAATTGTGATGAGAACTGTGCACTGGGATTGCTGGTTTGGGCAAAAGCTCTTCAAGGCACTAACTCTCTCTCTTTTGCTCTCTGCAGAACCTGACAGGCTATAGGTTTTAAAAATGGGCAATGAACAACAGTAGCTCCGAAAACAATGAAAGAAAAAAAAATCAGGTTGAAGATGAGATGATTTTGAAAGACGAACAATTATTTCTTTATTAAAACAAAAAAATAGCAGAACAATCTATGTTCAATGCAAGCTGTTTCTCTAAAGAAAAGAGGGGGAGATTGATACATGTTCTAAAAACCCCAGTCCTGACAAAACTAAGGGGTCTAAAGGTGTGCAGCTAAGTTTAAGGAACTGCAGACTAAGAACACACATGGATTTTCTCACCATCCTGTGGGAAGAAGAGTCCAGTTGGCTGAGTGGCTGAAGATTAGAGGAGCAGATTCTTCTCTCTGAGGACTCTCTATGATCCTTCCTGCCTCTTTCTGGTCTTTCTCCATGAAGTCTCTCTTCTAGTATTTCTTCCAGACTCCTTCTTTTCAGCATTTTTTTTTCCCATCTGGGTTGTAGGTCTGCAAGTCTGTGTCTGCAAGCAGACTCTTTTCTTCTTTTAGGGGAAGCAGCTGCCTCTCCAAGTCTCTGTGTCTCTGTATTTAACCCTTTCCTAACTTGGAGGCTATCACCTTGATTTGAGGGGACACCTTCTGGGAGGGGCTAACACAACTTTAATGTTATACTTTGGAGGTTCAAAACTTTAGATTTGAGTATGACCTCTGCTCATTATCCTCTGGGTACTGGTAATGACTCTTGAGTAGTCCGAGGAGATGCAAACAATAGATTCTGCACATATAGGCCAAAACCAGCCTGATAGAACAATTTGCTCTCTTTCAAATCTGGATGGGATTTTCCAACATCTCCAGAAAATGCACATTATGGGAGTTATAATAGTCTGAACTAGTTTTGTGGGGCTTCCATTCAGTGAAAGTGAACAAGTCAGTTAAGTACTGATTGTTCTCCCAACACATCAAGGAATCAGTTCCTTGTCAGTGTTGGTGAGGTGGTATTGGTGGTGGTGAAAAAGTTCCATCTTGTATGTTAAAATGAAACTTGCCTTCTCCAAGATGGACATCAGGTCCAGGCAACCGGAAGTATGCAGACTGCGGAAAGAGGAAACTCCCTTCCATCAAAGTCTACTTGCAGCTAATCTTTACCAAGCATAACTTATAACAGAATAACTGAATCTTGTCACCATTGCAACATCCCTCTACAGGTTCTCCTTTTCATTTGGTTATCTAGAAGTGAGCACAAGAAAATGACAGTGAGTCATTTGTAAATGGTGGATGTCCACTGTAATCCAAAGATGGATTATAGCAGAATTCATTATTTTCTTTTCCTCTCCAGAGATGGCTCCTGGGTCCATGCATTACTCCTCTGCTTCCTGTCTTATGCATTCCTTCTCTGAAGTTTCAACAGTTCTAGATGCAGACTTTCACACTCTTTCTGTTGCTCTGCGGTCTCAGTTACTGCTGTTGCAGTTTTCACAATACCTTCTTTTAATAGGATCCATTTTGAACAATGTTAAGGGACTCTGCCACCTAGTGACTGGAGAGCACATTGTACGCTAGAGACAAATGTAAAATTATTAAAATAAATTATTGTGTTTTGAAGACCAATTAACCATAGGCATAAATAGATAAGTAAATAAATAGATGCTCTGGCCTTGGAGGGAAATAAGAGGAGGCAGATATAGCTCCATTGTGCCTAGGCCCAGCAGCTGATGGAAGGTCCTCTTTCCATTCCAAATGCTACTGACCTGGCTTCAGATGGAGCGAAGAGGCAGACATACTTCCATCATGCCAGAAGCAAATGAAAGACCCTCCTACCATTCTAATTGCCACTGTCCTGGCCTTGGAAGGAGAGAAGAAGTAGATATAGTTCTGTCATGCCTGGGCCTGGAAGCAGATGAAAGGCCCTCCCCTCTATTCCAACAGCCACTGCCCTAACCTCAGAGGGAGAGAAGAAGACGCTGTGTCTGCTGGACTTAACCCCCTCTCATATGGCCATCTCCTTTTCCTTTCGGGTCATGTTTTAATTAGATTGTAAGCTTGAGGGCAGGGAATCGTTCTGTTGTTCTTTTGCTTGTGAAGCACCATATACAGTGATGGTGCTATATAAATAAAAAAATGATGGTGGTGGTAGTGGTGGTGGTGATGATGATGATGATAGCAATAACAACAACAACATCTATTGCTACTACCTACAATCCTCTTATAATCTATGCCTAGTTTCAATTGCCCAGGTTTCATTGTCCTTGACCTATGGCAAGTACCGTATACATGCATACATGCATATGTATTTTATAAATATATACACTTAGTATTGTAGTTTTTTCCCCTGAAGTCTGTTGCCTGATTGGTTAGAAACAGTTTAGAACAAAGTTGGAGAATGGGTTATAAACCCATCAAAGCCGTCATTGTACATCTGGGATACGAAAGCAGTTGCTAGACTAAATCTCTCTCAGCCTCAACCAGCATGGCCTTTACAATGGATTATGGGAAGTGTAGTCTAGAAATATCTGCAGGGGCGTAACTTTCCCATATCTAATAAATACTTATCTCTGCCTTTTTAATGAGATTTCTTGTGTTCCCTGATTATTTAGTGATTTAGTGGAACAAAGAGAACATCCAGAAATGGTTGCTTCCATCTAGTTCTAGTCTTTGTCTTTTTCACATATTTTCTTCCTATAATTTTGCTGTAGAATGGCTCCACATTAATATGAAAAACTGGGATGACTGCTATTAAAATCTGTACTTCCTCTCAAGGTTCATGTTGAAAGCCATTGTTTTGATCTTTAAACTGACAAGACTGTATCACAGCATTTCGAGCAAAGCAAAAATCTGTTAGCTAGCCAAGTTGCAACATGCAATTAATGGAAGTTGAGAGGTTGGACATTTGATTACAGGATTTTGCAGACAACCAAATGCCTAAAACATCCATTGGAAAATACATTCTGACTCTGGAATTTTTTTTTCAACCCTAATGCCCCCTACAAGAAGTAGAGGAAAATTTGCCAAGGAACTCAGCATTTAAAGCAATTCTTTGTTCTTTCAGTCAACTCTGGGTAAAGTGCTAAAGTGATCTGGCAATGAAATGCAAATGATTGCATGGCAGAGGTAGTCATTTAAGATGCAACTGTTCAGAACATTACAAATTATGTTAATCTGAATTCATCAATGTACAGGGATTTATTTAAAATCTCTTCAAGACAAATTCATGACTGTGCATTTTATTATTGTAGATGAAGAATAGAAATTAGCTGCCATAATTAGCCAGCCCTGATGGAGGTATGGAAATTAGGAAGTGGATGAAAAAAAGATAATTTGGATGCTTAAAATTTGTGCATTGCCATGATTATTGATTCATTTTTCATGAAAACATCTTTGGGCTTCTGAAATACTAAACATTACTTAGATATCTTTAATAGATGGGCCAAATTTTAATCTCATATATTAGGGTAGGAATCATGCAGTTGCCCAAATATTATTAGACTGCAGCTTCTAGAATGCCTCACACTAGCTGTGCTAGCTATGGTTGCTGGGAATTGCAGTCCAACAACATCTGGAGGGCCTCATGATCTTCCCCACTTTCACATATGCTCAGAGAAATTGGAAAAACATTAGTGATCACAGTGTAAATAGTTCAAATCTGACTTCTTATGTAGCCTATTTTTCCTTCCTAGAATATGATGTTGAACTGTTGTTAAAATATGTGAAACTTCCAACACTTTTTCCTCTTGATACAGGGTTTTGGCAGTGTCCATCCTGACAAACAAGGGAAAGTTATTTTCATGACAAATTATACATTAGACTCATGATCATTCTCTCTGTATCCAACCCTCGTATTTCCCTTGGGCACTTCATGTGGGAAATGAAAAACAAATAAAGTACCAGTTTATACCAGAGACAGTGCAATAGTCGTATTCATCACCATATGTGCGAGCACATATAGGAGTTCCTCATATACCAGATGTTCAAACATATGGGAAGAAGAGATTCAGTGAGTTGGAACCCCTTGACACAGATCATTCTTATGACAAATTCTCTCACTATATTGTTTGCTGAGCATTTTTTTTTAGACTTGCCAGAGTCACTGCAGTTGTCTTTCACAGCTGTATCCACACCTGCAGTTTTCTTTTCAACTTTCATTTCACTATGCCAGATGAGAATCATACATCTGGGAAGTGAGGTATAAAACCATAGGTGGTCTTTCCTTCCAGCAACAATCAAAACTTAGGCAGGGGACACCAATGGACACAAGTGGGCTGGTACAACAAAATCTATCCATATTTAATGGCACCTGGTTTCAGTTACCATAAAGTTGTACCAAGAACAAGACAGAGAAAAATTTCCAGGCCTCTCCAGTTCCGGATACTGGGTGGTACAGCCTTTCTGAACACACAATTTACCTATGAAGGCAAAGTCATAGGTAGGCGAACCTTTGGCTCTCCAGATGTTTTGGACTATAACTCCCACAATCCTTTACCACTTGCCAGAAGATGTGGGGATGATGGAAGTTGGTAGGGCAAACTATCTTGAGGGCCAGATGTCTTCTCACTAAGCTTGGTATAAGTAACATGCCTCTAGTTGCTACACAAGGGATAGATAATCACTTGGTGCTCTTGCTCTTTCATTCTCTGACAGAACTCCAGTACAGCTGCTGATTTTGGTGTCTAGCATCAAAAGAAAAGTCAGTTGCTAAATAAAGTAATTAAGAATTTTAAGGATACTGCCCAGTATTCTGTATCAGCTATTTAGTTACATATACAGAACAGTTACAGATAAGTAAATCTAGGTAACTGTTCCATATTTGCAATCACTACTTGTTTGATCCCATTGCTTTTTGGGATCAGAGCAGCAGGTGGATCAAACAAGATGGAAAAGCATCTAACAGCTGCAGAGAATCTGTGTTCATACTATAATTGTTCTCTAATTTAACCAATGTTGCACTTTCTCTCTTTCTTACACAGTCTTACTTTCCCTTCTGATTGAGGTATCCCATGGTTTTTCTGTGGCTGCTTTCCTTTAAGTGGGTGAAACTCAAGTCCTGTTGTGTCAGTGTTAAAAATGAATCAAAAAAACAAAACAAACCCAACCACATACTGTTTTTTCAACAGTGCAGTTTGTACCTACAACACAGGGTCAAAAAAACAACACCAGGAAGGCAAAACGTGGCAAAATAAATATTTCAAAAGCTAAACAAGACAAATGGATTGGGGGAGAGGAGAAGGTAATAGAGAAGAAGGTGGGTTTCAGCTTAAAATTAGACTGCATTTTATTGTTGTAAAACAGAAAGGCATTGCATTTCATAGCTGGCAGAGTAAATGGATATGATCTATTAGGTACGCAGAAGAACAGATAAAGGCCATTTAGAAGTTGAACAAAGACCCTCGATTAAGTCTTTCCAGAAGACAGAACCAAGACATGTAAAGCTTTGTAAATTGGTATCAGTACTTTCGAGTCAAACCTATTATCACCATAGGCCAATTAGGCTCTCTTTCCAGTGAATTGCTAATGCAATGGCAGGAATTTGATCTGGCAAAAGCTATTTTCGGCACCTGATGTATTCTGTACTTAATGATAGTGCTGAAGGGTGGGAAGCTGGAAACTCTTTGCAAATAAGGAGGAGCAAAAAGCAATCAAATGGAGAGGAAATACAGATTAAACTTTCTTCCATCAGCATAAGTACTTTGCTTTGGGCAAAATGGGATCAAAGCAATATTTTCACCAGGATGAGGAGTGGTGGGCTGAAGGGGAAGAAAATATTTTCAGTGAGGCTTTCCTGGGCTTTTAGTTTGCTTTTCGAGGTGCACTTGATAAGGACAGGAATGATCAAATTTTCCATCAGGACAGTGCTTAGATGGTTTAGTGTGAGGCTAATATTCAAAACATAAAGATGACTGTAGTGTTTCATGAACATGACTATTTTGTTTATACAGAATTAGCGTCTGGCTGAGATTAATTAGATTTGGCCTAGACGGGCACTACTGGGCGCCTTCCAGGGTCTTTGTTGCAGAATGGGGGTTCCACAGCTACCTCCTCGTGCTCCAGTGGTGCTTGGTGCTCCCCTGCCAGCAGGGTTGCGAAACCACTCCAGTGTTTGATATAGGCTTTAAAGAAGCTGTCCAAGGTGCTGCACTGCATTCCTGAACAGGGTCCAGCACCATCCACAGCTTTAAGAGAGCTCTTCAAGGTGCTGATCTGTATATCTAAGTAGGCTTGAGCATCATGGATAGCTGCTTTAAAGCTAGCCGAACTGGGGAATAGATTGACCACCCCACTGATGGGTGAGCTATCTGATGTCAGGCTCTTAATCTTGTTCTTCCCCCTCATCTTCTTAATGGATATTTTCTGTTCACCTGCTGTCTTTCATCACGCAATCTATCACTGGGTCTGGGTTAAGAATTTTGCTGACTAAGGCAACAGGCAAACTAATGATGCCCCTCATTACATGCATGCACTCCATACAGAGGCCAGGGACTGGGAACATATTTCACCATACTCACAATCTGCCAATCTCCTTTTTTGTGCCTTACTAGCATAGACAACCTTTTGGTTTCTTTAATCATATGACAGCCCTCACATGCAGATTGTAAGGGCAAGGACAAATCCTGCACCATGATTTCCAGTAGTTAGCTTCCGCTGCATACATAAAGCATTGGAGTGAAAAACCCATCAGCAATAGGCAGTATAGCCAATGGTCAGAAACCATAGGAACCACAGCCCAACTGGCTGGAATCCTGTTGGTTAGTGCCAGCTGCGATAGAGACATTGAATCAATTGTTGAATGGTGAGTCAACACATGGGTAAATCCTATTGCTTCATTGCTTCTACCCTAATTGGGAACAACAATAAGATTTCGGTCATCATCTTCATCCCTCTCTATTGCCTTCTTTCCTGCATTATTCCTGGTCTGCAATCAAATTAGAGACAGCTGACTTCATGAGCCAATGAAGATACTCCAGACATTTTCTTTCAAGACAGTTCCCCAGGCTCCCATGGCTTGCCTCCTTCTGTCCACCAGCCATCTGTGACCACATCTTCATTCTTTGGCTCACTGGTGTACTGCCTGCTCCTGGTTTAGTCTGATGCAAAGCTAAACCTCAAGATGAGTTGCATGAATCGAATATGAAGAGATGCATGTGTCAGTGTGTGTTTGGGTTATTTTTTCTAGCTGCAAGACAAAAGGAAGTCCAGAAAGCAGAATAGCAGAAGCTCTAAAGAATGTGGCTATTAATTTTCAAGATTGTTGGTCCAATGTTCTGCTTTTAACATCATTACTTCTCAGTTCTGAATAAATAACTAATGTCTCCTTCTTTTCCTTTCTGATAACCCCATATCTCATTATGTCTGTGTACATTCCCCAGCTTTTCCATGCTAAACACAACAGATAGAATCAAACAGGCACCAAGGCTGTTCAGCATTCAGCCACAAATATAAGTTGCATAAAAATAGATATACAACTATTTTGCAGACTATGTGAAACTATGTGGTCGTATAATCAAAGCAGCAATAATGCGCCAACAATAGTTGCCCACAAACTCACTAGAGGAGTGAAGTAAAGGATGGCTGAGTAACTGACAGAACTGAAACAGCAGGGGGAGCTTAAGAATATAAACTAGACTTGGCTATGCTGGACAGAAGTGGACAAGGCCTGTAGTAGAATACATTTGCAGGGCAGCGGGTTGAAGAAGCCTGAATTTTATAAGCCATGCCTTTGGTGCTCCCCTCACTTCTTCAGATATTCAGGACATCAGATGAAATGCTGACTTTTTTGGTTAAGTGGTATAAATGTGAAACACTAGGTAACTGATCTTTTATTGCAGACTAGATGAATTTATGTAAAAAAGAACATATTTTTGAGCAAAGAGGGAGAAGAGCAGAAAAATCTGACTGCACTTTTAGGAAGTGTCATCTAGTAAAGCAAACACTAGTTTGGTTCATCCTTGCAAATAAATTTCTTTTCTATGTCTCTTTGATACACTTTGGTATTTGTGTGTGAGTGTTGTTACTATATGCTCTCAAGTGGACTCCAACTTCTGGCAACCTCAACACAGGATTTTCTTGGAAAGAGTTATTCAGAGGAGGTTCGTCACCCAGTGGGTTTCCATGGCTGAGTGGAGATTCCAACCCTGGTGTTCTGGAGTCCTAGACCAACACTCAGACTGCTACACCACAATTTAAAACTGTGATAAATGTTGCTTTGTTGCATAGACTCTTAAAAGTTGTATCATTGGATGATTTGTTTGCTCTGTGTGTAGTAATTCTGCATAAAGGCATTTTACACTAACTGTGGAAAACACAATGAAAAAAGTGCTTTGTGTCTCTGATTTTGTTTGGCGGTGGTGGGAACTGGCTTTTGCCTTTGTCTTTGCCAAATGCCTAATTAAATATAGCAGGCTTCTTAACTATCTCTTCATGTAGGATTTATTTACTATACCTCAGGCCATTGTAATTGCTCTTCTTTGATCTGTCTTAAAGGTTTGAGCTCAGAACTGGATGTAGCACTCTGGATTAGATTTGATTAGTGCAAATTAAGTAAATCTATTACTTTCCCTGGCTGGAAGAGCATGGTTCTATTAATGATAAAGCTAAAGGAGACCTGAAAGATAGCAATCCAAACTCTGTTTAAAGACTTCCGTTGAAGAAATTCCAACACCTTCCCAGGTAACCCATTCTACTGTTGAACAGCCCCTACTGTCAGAGAAGCTCTTACTAAGTTTTAATAGAAATTTGTTTTAATTTAAATCCATTGAGAGATATTTAAGATAGCCTTCATATTATCTCTCAGTCTTCTCTTCTTCAGGCTAAACACACCCAAACTTCTAAAGTATTCAGATTTTACTGACTGAGTTCAGCACCTTGGACTTTAAAATTCAGACTAAATTTCAGAGCCGTCAACTCCCAAATGACTCAGAAGCCACTAGCTACTGGTGCTTGAAGGTTTTCAAACAGATGATGAACATTAATTCACCGAGGATGCTCTAACTTTGGATCCGCTTCCTTAAGTGGGGCTTAGATTAGAGAGTTTACAAACTTTCTCCTCTAATTCAGTGGCTCTATCTGGCCCTGTTTTCCAGTACTTTCCCTTTTCAAGTTAATGTCCTTATTTCTCCCCATTGGTAAAGATGTGGTCAGCCAGTTATTAGATCAAATCATACTTCAATTAAAGGAAAAATGTGTACAGCAAGTACATACAATAGAAAATGGGCACAAAAATATATTTCATTTTTAAAAATATGCACATAATATATAGATATTTCCATGTGGAAGGAAAATTTGGCACTTTACTGCAGAGTGGAACAAGAGGACCAGTTGGAAAATGAGAAAAGCAATGAAATTAACAGAATCAGTGGCAGCTGGTAGCTTCAGTGTCAGTGTGGTGACAAATCCACTCCATCTCTTAGTCTGAACTTCAAAGGAAATAACCAAGGTTCTGAGCACTACCTCCAAATGAGTCCAGAATCTTGGCCAGCTCCTTCAGAGCTTGTACCAAAACTTGGAATGGATTCATCAGCCTACTGACATGGGAGCCCCCAGAACCACTGCACAGAATTACACATCCCTAAAACACACATTCATTGATGAAATGTTGAGCTTTCATTCTTGGTTGTTTCAAATGAACAAATACCCTTTCATTTCTTACCATGTTTAATTCCTCTGGAAGAAAAAATGAGAAACACAATATTTAAATCACCTGTATGCTGCAATTTTCAATGTAGTTTAGAGCACCTATACACTGTGGTTTTTAATACACTTCAGAGCAAGTGCATGCTGTGCCTTTTAATATAGTTTACCGCTAGTAATTGCTTTCAATTAGATTATCATCCATATTTAAAGAATAAAGAGAAACAGCATAATATTTTAGGGAATTGATAGGGTTGGTTTTTTAAGGTTTGGAAGATACTGCGATTGGAAATCTTGGTTCTGTACAGAAACTTTCAAAAATGTTTTCCCTTTGGTACTAATATATCCTAATTCCTATTAGATAATGAATCTGATCTTCTAAAGAAAAGTCAATATTTAATACCTGATGTGCTTGAGCTTATACAAGATAGTCTGTTAAAATAATAAGAAGTTAGAAGAAGTTATCTGATGCAACAGTAAAAGGAAGAAATTCAGTGTATGATACTAGCTCAGAAACATAGTTGGCAAAGCAATATTCCAAACAAAAAGAGCAAGATCTAAGTAATCCAATAAATCCAATTCTTATAACTTAGATAATTGCATCTATTTTTTTCCACACAAAAATAACAAAAACACACAGTTTTATGTCAGAAAATCACAGTGATGTAGACTCAAGTCAACTGACTTGGACTCAAATTGGACTTAAGTTGCTTCAGTGACTCAACTCAGAGTTGACTTAGCAATAAATGATGCACTGACTCAACTCGACTTGAGACTTGTATATTTTTAGTGACTGACTTGCTGCCCTTGCGTCAGTAACATAACAAATTCACCCAGAAATCTTACGACTTTGAACAACACTTCCATCTCTTTTTGCTTACTGGTCACATGGCAATCTGTCCCAAGCCCAATGCGTGGTTGCATTTCTCAGAGGGAAATAGTAAACGGATTAGAGAATGGGTTTGAGGCAGGCTGGAGGTCTGCTCAGCAGCCTATCCCTGCTGCATATTGAAAGAGACTTCTAAAACTTTTCTTAAGGGCAGAAGGCAAGACTTGTCCTCGAGCATGTTTCTCAGGGAAGAGCAAGTGTGTTAGGCGGTGGGCTTGAAGAAGACAGATCCTTCCTTCTAAAGCTTTTGAAGCTTCAGTAATGGGGAGTACGAAGAACCCTGTTCCCTCCTTCTGAAAAATCCTCCAGCTTTGGAAATAGGAAGTGAGGAGGATTCTCTTCTACAGTTCTGAAGCTACAGATGGCAAAATTGCAAATACGGAGGCACAACTCTGCTTAAATTGTTAAAATTGACTTTATTTGACTCTGTCCAGAAATTCTGGAATATAGGTTGGGGTATAAAGTTGGCTCCCAGACTTGAGACTTGACTTGAAAATATCTTCAAGGACTGAGACTTGACTTGAGACTTGAATAAAAGACTTAAATACATCACTGGAAAATCAGGCTTAAAGAACTTGTTTTAATACAAGATTAAAATAGATAGAAAGTTTAACATTTCATGGCCACAGTTCTGTGGCAATGTACAAAACGCAGTCAAGGGTCATGGGCATTATTCTGTAATAGTATTGTACATCTCTTTCTCTGAAGACCGAGATTATCTCTTTTAGAAAATTTACCACACCCTCCATCTATTTATCCTAACAAACCTAACAATATTCCTATAAACAATACTGTGCATTGTTTGATTGGTTGTTATGCTTTCATCAGTGTTACCCAGCTCTCAGACCTACGCAGGTTAAAATGGAGGGAAAGGATTATTGGACTAGGAGGGGTCAAAAAAGCCCCTTGCCAAATATTTGCACTTTCGCTCTATGAACGCAAAAGTCAAGAGCCAAGTTTAGAAAAGTTTCCTTTTGGATTACAGCTTCCAGATAGTAGGGCTTCTAGTGACTCAGTATTTTGGGTGTGGTAATCCAAAGGATAACTTTTCCAAGCTCTGGGTGGGAAACACTTGTTGGTTTCAAGGATGGGATTGTAAAAGGTGGTTTGATTTGCGGTGGTGGTAGGATTCACCTTATCCGTACCTTCCTACTTGCAGGTGAAGCTGCTGCTGGTGAAGTCCAGTGCCAACTTCAAAACAATGACTGAATAAGCTGTGAAGCACAATTTGCTTATCAAGTATTGCTCATGGAAAGCATCATGCTTTGGAAAAGGTTGGGCATGTGACAGGACAGTTCACCATGGGGAAATGCCATGCTCTCTCTTTCACCGCAGCTGAAGGCTTGCTTGGCAGGAATGTGAGAAAGGACCTTCTTAGTGGCTGCTCCACTAGAACTCCCTGCTAAGGGAGATCAGGCTAGCTTCTGTTGACCTTCTGCAGACAAGAAAAGACTTTTATATTCAGATGGCTACATTTTTAAATATAGGTCCAAATACCCTAAAGGCACCAGATCACATCTTATCTTGGAAACTAAGCAGTGTCAGCCCTGGTCAGCACTTGGATGGGAGACTGCCATTGAATACCAGATGCTGTAGGCTATAATTTGGAAGAAGGAACTGGCAAAGCCACCTCTGAGTATTTCTTTCCTAAGAAAACCCCATGGGATTGCCGTAAGTCAACAGGCAACTTGAAGGCACACATGTTTTTAAAACAGGTTTTGCTGAAGTTATCTTTTAAGCAGCAGGAATTATTTTGCTTCTTTTTGACCAATGTATTTTACATTAATTTGATAATCTGCATAATTATAATTCTGTATTTATCTGTATTTTATTATCAGTGTCTGTACTCTATTTGTGTGCATGTGTGTGTGTTTGTGCCTTCAAGTTGCCTGTTGACTTATAGTGACCCCATGAATTTCACAGGGTCTTCTTCGGCAGGGAATACTCAGAAGTGGCTTACCATTACCTTCCTCTGAATGTAGTCTACAGCACTTGGTATTTCATTCTGGTACCCCATCCTACCCCCATCCATGTTCTAACCGGGCCTGACCCTGCTTAACTTCCAAGATCTGATGGGACCTGGTGCCTTCAGGTTGTTTTGCCTGGTGGTATCTGTATTAGGATTTTTTTTAAAAAAGGAAAAATATACATTTTACATACCCAGGAAGACAGAGGGAGCTGCCTCATACTCAGATCCACCTAGCTCAGTATTACCTACTTTCAATGAGCTAAATCTGAAAAATTTTGCAAAACATGCTTTGTGACTGAGCCACAATTCTCCCCTGATAAAGCATATAAACCCATATTAGTTTGAAAATTTAAGGTATAAGCATCTGAGAAAAAGCTTTTGTAGCATGGGCAAGGACGTGACAAAGAAAGGATATCCAGATAACCTGGAATCTGGTGTGAGATGTGAAGTACCTGATACTAATAGTATTAAAACAATTTAAAACATGTACTTTAAAGGGCTGAAAAAGCAGTTATGTCTAAATCTTCTGAATCCACAGATCCATTACAAGAAGAACAGGACTGGTAAACAAACTGGCATCTTTTTCACTAGGAGGATGGGACAAGCTGCTGGACCATGACTCATAGACAACGTAGACAGACAGCTGGTCCATTTAGCATCTGTTGTGATCTGTGGTGTGACTGGTTCTTGTGATCATCCTGCCATCAGAGGTGGGATAACAGAATCATAGAAGTGGAAAGTTCTGATTCTAATCTAACCCGTCATGCAGGAACACAGAACTAAAACCCTCCTGAAACATGGCCGTTCAACTTTTGTTTGGAGACTTCTGAAAAAGGAATGTCCATCATCCTCCAAAGCAGCCCATTCCATCTCTGAACAGTTTGTATAGCAAAGTTTTTTCTAATGTTAGGTAGAGTCTCTTCTCTTGCAATTTGAATCAATTAGTGCTCATTCTAGTCCCTGGAGTAGCAGTAAACAAGCCTATTCCATCCTTTACATTCTTCAGATATTAAAAGATGGCTATCATGTCACCTCTCAGTCTTCTCCAAGTTAAACACACCCAGTTCCCTAAGTCTTTCCTCATAGATCCAAGTCATACCATTGGAAAAAAAAATGAAAAGAGCAGTTTCTTGGCACAACTTATAAGTACCCAATTTACTAACCACGATCTAGAAACCAGGAGTACCTGATGAGTATGGATGCTTTACTTTTCCCTCCCTACGTAATTTCAACCTCCCTTTCATAATTGAATGTTTAGCCTGATGAAAAGAAGGTTAAGAGGTGACATGATAGTTGTGTTTAAATATTTGAAAGGATGTCATGTTGAAGATGGAGCAAGCTTGGTTTCTGCTGCTCCAGAAACTAGGACACGGAGCAATGGATTCAAGATATTAGAAAAGAGATTTCACCAAAACATCAGGAAGAACTTCCTGATGGTCAGAGCTGTCCAGCAGTGGAATATGCTGCCTCAGAGTGTGGTGGAATCTCCTTCTTTGGAGGTTTTTAAGCAGAGGCTGGATGATCATTTACTGAGGGTGCGTTGATGTGTGCTACTGCATGGCAGAGGGTTGGACTAGATGGCCCCTCTGGTCTTTTCCAAATCTATGATTCTATGAAGCTAACCTTAGTTCACTTTCTATCTACACCAATATTTCTCTAACTCCATAGAATTCTTTTTTGTGTGACCACTGTTAGCTGAAAGTTTGCAAAGTGCAGTTTAGGTAAACAGCAGTTAGCAAAAGTGTCAGGACAGATGCATGAATGTGATTCTAATCCACCAATGAATGTGCTTTGATGCTAACTATGGAGATGTTACTTATGAGGATGCTAACTACAGAAAAAGCAATGGGTCTTTGAGTCCAGAACAGGAGGAAGCAGGAGTAGGGATGGATAGAATATTCAAAAATATTTGAAAAAATGATTTATTAAAAAAACTGACAAAAAGAATCCTGAATTGTCAAGAATCTCAGCAATTCAGGACTTATTCTGCACAAAATTCGCACATGGTTGTTTTGCATGAAAAGCAGTAGTTTCTGCATGGAAAACACTATGCAGAAATTTTATTTGCAGTGCAGAAAATGCTACAGTTGACACATTCCATGCAAAAACTGCATGTGGTTGACCTGCACTGAAAACATCATTTTCTGTTCAAAACCACCCTGTGCAAATTTTGGGCAGAATAAGCCCTGAATTGTGAATCGGTTTTCAAAACTGAATAGTTTTTGAAGTCTTTCTCACAGTGGGGAGCAAATTACTAAAATTACTGATTGGTTCTTGTGAGAATAAAATTCTTGATGAATTACATCCCTAGGCAGGAAGGGATAAAGAAAGGGATGATGAGGTAGGAAAAAGAGCATGAAGACCCAAAGGGCATCTTCCTAATTACTTTATCATAGCTAGGAGTTTGTATAGCAATACACCGACATTGTACAGACATGGCATACCATTTAGTATGTACGCAGGCCCTTCTGAGAAGAATGCATTGCCTGCCTGCCTGAACATCCATGCGGAAATGAACTGAGCCCAAAATAGTTAATAGAGATTTTGTTTAAAAAGCTTTAAGCCACTATTTCAACTGTGAATGATCAGCCTAGAGACAGAATATCAGAAAGCCTTTGAATGGAAAACCATGATTTCAATAGTGGCTTGATTATATTCTACCTGCTCATTTGAAGGGAATTTCAAGACATCGGAGGCTGAATATCACACAGAAAATTATGCAGAAGATCAACCATTTTATACCATCTGTAGGGACTGGAAAGTATAGGGAAGTATTTTCTGCATACCAATGATGCTGCAAACAAGGGAAGTGAATTATGTTACCCAAGGGAAGACAGTAAAATGCAAACTTTGGAGTGGGTGGAGGAAAGGGAGGACTTCAGATGGCATTTCAGATGGTGTCTCAGCTCGTTGCAATAACGATTCCACAAATAAACAGTGGGAGATAAACAATAGGAGAAAGCAGATAAACAAGACTAGCAAAACTAGTATTAAAATCTCCAAAGAGAAGATAAGGCCTGACAAGCAATAGTAGCAAAGACAGCTACATTTAATTAACAGGAAAGGGAGGACATAATGCAACCAGTGATCTCTATCACAGCAAATAACTAACCTGGAAGGGCAGGAGGAAAGATGCGCCCCTACAGATATTGCTCGACTGCAAATCCCATTGGCCCCTGAAGCATAGCCAATGGAAAGGGATGATGGGCACTGCAATCAACCTACATCTGGATGGCCACATGTTCCCCATCTCTGTCTTACAAACTGGATCAATAGAGTCTAAATGTCTAAATCAACCTATTTAAGTCATTGGGACCTTCAACAAGCAACAGGCGGGTTGCTACTATGACTGGCTAAGGGTTGATGGACCCACAACTCCATGGAATAAGGAGCCAGCAGGCTTGAACCAGGAAATCTGGCATCAGAGCCCAGGCACCTTACTAGCTACACCCCCAGGACAGCTTTCTCAGAGAAGAACAGGCCAGTCTGAGTCTTATGGCTTCATAATGCACCCATTCAATGCAGGGTGGCCACTGATGCAGTACCCCAGTAAGGATGGCAAAAGATGACATGTACACGCATAACCTTTACCTATGCCAGTATTTAGTCATTGATGCAAATAGAGGCACAGAGCATCTCACTGGATGCACCTGATCATTAGATGGATCAGGTGACCTGTGTGCTTGTTTAGCCTGTTGTCTGAATACCAGCTGCTGATGGGCAACTTCAAGCCCCCTGCTCTCTCTCTTCTTTTGCTTCATGATTTTTAAACAGAAGACTTCAAACAGAGGACTGCTCTTGGTAAATTAGGATGCATGGCTACTTTATTAAAAATGAGAGAAAGGCAGATCCGTTGGGTTACAGTGCTCTTATTCCACTTTCAACCTCCTATGGAACCTGGGGTTTGCAGTTTAGAGAGGAGCATTTAGAATTCTCAGCCAGAGAGCTCTTTGGCTTCAGGAAACTGCAAACCCCAGAATTCCACAGGATGTTGAAAGTAGAATAGCAGCCCTATACAATGTAGTGGGGAAATGGCTTTAGTCTGAACTTGAAGAGAGTTATCCTCAAATAGGTTCAGCACCTTGGATAGCAGTTTTATAGTCCAGAATAAAACCCAGGACTTTATCACTCCACTGACATGGAAGCCACAGACTGCCTCTGATGCCATTTAAGTTGCAGCCAGCTGGCCCAAGGGAAATTAGGTGACATGGGGCACTAATGGGGAGGCAGCTGACTTTCTTTATGAGCTTGCTTTCACCTGCATGTTGTCCGCTTAGTGTGGACAACACATGAATGAGAAGACACCCAGATTCTTGACTCACCTTTGACTGCTGGCTCATTGTTGACTGCGGTGGGCAAAGTGCTGTCCTTCAGATGTGGTGGGACAGAAATTCTATTGGATATGCTGATGAGGGCCAACAACATCTGGAGGGGCACTTTGCCCATCTCTTTTTTTAGACCTCTTCATTGTTAGCTACCCACCTTCAAATCTAACTACAATTCTGTCTGAATAAGTTTCCATTGCTGATGACGCCAGTTCTCCTAGAGCCATATACCCAATGAAGGGAAACTTAGATTACTTGTCACCTTGCCGGACTAGTTAGCCTTTTGGTCTAATCCAGCATTCTTCCTCTTTTCTTATTTCTTTCAGCCTACTTCAGAGGGTTGTTGTGATGATCTTGTTACCCCCTACAGGAATTCTTGCATGTGTGATGGCTGCAGCAGGCACTGAATATGCAACATTTTTGCATCATTGTATGTTGGGTGAAATTTCACCCATGTGGATTATAGTTTGTCATGCATAGCCACTTGAGCTAAAATAATGGAACCTTTCTGTCAAATAATGTCAACTCCAAATTAAGCAGTATCACAGCCTGCAACCATAAGGAGTTAAATGCATGAAGATGTTGCAAATGCTCCCACTTTCTTTTGCACTGCTGCTTAAAGCAAATGGAAGGCTGGAGATCAGATGAAGATGAGCTGAATCTAGTCAGACTAATTTGGTCTTTTTAATTACAAAAAGTAATTGCAGCCTTGTTCTAATGAGGTGGAAAGTGACCTTGCATGAGGAAAAAGATTAACAAGACTTGGAATGTATGTGAAATGTTTAAAGCTAGTATTTTCTTTCTTTCCTTTTTTTTCTTTTGAAAAAAAGAAGTCATCGTAGTAGTGGTAATTTTAGCACAATAGTTCAATATTACTGGAGTGATCATAAATGGTGAATTGGTTTGGTGAGCCTATAATCTTTCATGCCAGGAATTTTAGACTATTCTGATTCCATCTAATTAGCTTTCTGAATTTAAACATGCAAAAGCCAAAAGGGTGATCTTAAAAGGTACAACAGAGCTTGTTTGTACAATGTTTTTCTGTGATTAACCACTTAACTTGTTTCAGATACTGACGTGGCATCGCTTCAAAGGGTAAAACAGATGGGCATGACAACTTTTAGAAAAGCTATTTTAAATTTCTGTCTTGCTTAATGTCCTAATGGCTGAGAAACTCACCTGGAGCAGTCTGTAGGCCACAAGTGTCAGCTGTAGAACTGTTCTGCTCATAAGGAGCACCAGTTTCCAGACAAAGGCCATTTCCACACTAGACTGTTATAGTGCTAACATTCCATTTTCAACTTCCTATGGAATCCTGGGGTCTGCAGTTTAGCGAGGGTCCTCAAAGGATTCCATAGGATGTTGAAAGTGGAATAATAGCACTATAACAATCTAGTGCAGAAATGGCCAAACTGAACTTCCATAGTAAGAGGCATGTCTATTTCTTTATTTATGTCATTTGCATGCTGCATTTCTCCCAGAGCAGAACCGAAGGAGGCTTCCAGAAAGAGTCCATTAAAAAACCTTCACAATAAACTTTAAAAACAATTAAAATCACCACATTAAAAACAGTATAAAATCATTTTATACAGGAGGCCTTGTGGCACAGTGGTTAAATGCCAGTACTGCAGCCACAAGATTGTGAATTCGATCCTGCCGGGCCCCAGATTGACTCAACCTTCCATCCTTCTGCAGGTCGGTAAAATGAGTACCCAGCTTGTTGGGGGCAATTAGTTAAAATACATGTAAACTGCTTAGAGAGCACTTAGCTGATAAGCTGTATAGAAATACACATACTATTGCTATTTTAAAAAATAAAAAAAAATCCTAGTAAGAAGCTCTCCCGCTTACCAAATTAAAAGCCTGCATAGACAAATTGTCTTTGCTGTTGAAAGGAAAGCATGGAGCAGGGAGTCTAGCCTTCTGCAGAAGAGAATTCCCAAAGATGGGAGCAGCCACTGAGAAAGCTCTCTCTCATGTCCTCACCAACCGAGACTGTGGTGGTAACAGGAGCAAGAGAAAGTCTTCCCTTGCAGATCTTAAAGCTCCCACAGGTGATACGGTCCTTCAAATAGTCTCATCCTAAGCTGTATGTGGCTTTACAGGTCATGATCAGAACTATCTACGTCAGGTAACCAACAAAGCCTGCACCTACAAGCACCTGGACTCCCTGGAGGACCATTCTTCTGTTCCTCTCCTCTTGGTTCAGAGTGGGGGCTACATGTGTTTGGAGGGAAAGGTTTGACTGCTGTCTTCTCTCAAGGACTCCAGATTTCCCCAGTCTGCCTCAGGGTTTGGTTGTTCCTCTGAAGTGCTTGGCTTCTGAAGTTTCAGCTCATCCTTTGATGACGATTCACCCGGAAAGAACTTGACCTTTTTAAAAAAACATTATTCATCTAAAAATTATTAGCAATATGCACCACGGTATTGATTTACTTCCCCCCCCCCTTTTTGGCAACACCTATAGTTTGCTTGCTTTTATCCAAGTTTCTGCTTCTTTTCAACCTCCTCATTCAGGAAAGACTCCTCTTTTCCCTAATAGCTTTTTACATAATAGCTTCCTTGGGATCGCACGTTGAACAATCGGGTAACCTCTTGTACCCTTGTGTATACATTCCGGCTGAACTTCTATTATTATGGTTTTGCATAAACCCCAAATGTTCATCAGATGTCTGACACTTGTAAGAGCCTCATCTTCCTTTTTCTCAGTCCTTTCAATCTGAGGAAATTTCCTGTTTTAAAGTTAAACATAACTGTGCTGGACTTCCTTTGCAATTTTCCATGTACATTATAACAGATGATACTGTGGCCACTGTTGCCAATTGTCAACAAAATGTCACACATCTTGTACTAGAACATAGGATTTAGGCAAAGATTGTTTATGCTCTGGTAAATTTCATCGCTATCTCTTCTAGAGGAGTATATTGCAAGCAATCTGATGTGGGGGTCATGGTTTTGGAGCATGGATTCTGGCATTGGGGGCTCAAGCCTCCCATGAAAGACTAGACATCCTGAAATCATCTGGCAAAATTAGACCACCAAGGCTCCTATGGAGTTGAGCCTCTTCAAGAATTACTAATTAGAAGTGTATAAAATCATCAAACTCTAAGAAATATTGCGACAGTGATTGTCACTGAGCCCTCCCAAAAATAATAGACAAAAAACTTGGAAGTAGCCATTGTTCTTGCAAGAGTATTCATAAAGGTGTTTGAATTATAATGCACAGGAAAATCTGTCCTCCCACTGTAAGTAGAAAAAAACATCAATAACAGCCTTTCTGCCAATGTTGAGATCCTCCAACTAAAAAAAAAACAAAACAGTTCTGGGATCCCTGGTTTGGAGGCTTGAGTTTTTCAGAGAGTAAGACTGTGGTTGCATCAGATGTTGAAAGGACTGAGGCTTTATTGTTCCATACAGGCATCCCTCAGTTAACAAAGCCTCTAACAAAGAAGCTCCTATTTACAAAGGCTTTTTACAAGAGTTCAGTTCATCCTCATTTTCTTGACTTCTGTCTAGCTAGGAGGTTTGTTAATCAATATTGTTACTGGAAGGAAGGTGAAGGAGGGCTGGAGAAAGACTGTCTTTCAGTGTTGGGTTGCAGCAGCATGCCTGCAGTGAACAGTGCAATAAAGCCGGACCTAGGAAAGAATGGGATTCTGTTCTAGGTGATCCCACTGCAGTGGAGGAGGGGCAGGGCGGAGGAGGGTTGGGGCAGGCAGAGGGGTGAGCTGGGGCTACAGCATGTGGAGGCAGGGCTACGGCACATGAGAGGTGGGGCTACAGCATGTGGGGCAGGGCTATGGTGTGTGGAGGCAGGGCCATGGTGTGGGGGCAGGGCTAAAGCATGCAGGGGGGCTACGGCAGACACGGCGGGGCTACAGCATATCAGAGAGGGCAAGCAAGGAGCCCTGATGCCCCCTAAAAATTGCCCCTGGGGTGCACTACCCCATTCCCCCCCATCCCTACACCACTGTCTGTGTGTGTTTACACACAACAGGCAAAGGAAACAGCTGCCCCTGGAATCGCTTACTGAGCACGTGTGAAGTACAAAGCAGAGGGAAAATGGGAAAGGTCCCCTGGCATAGACACGTAAGGTTCACCACCAAAGTGGAAATAATAAGAAAAATGGATGCTGTTGAAAGGAGAAAAAAATCACCTTTGAGTGCATTTTGGAAGAAGCTTTGAAGTGGTTTCTAGAAGATTCACAATATTCTTTGTTTATTTATGCAAGCTTTATCTGACCTGGTTGTTTTATTTCATGTGTGCATAATGTTAGCTTTGTATAAAAAGTTTGCCGAAACCTGTTGAACTGCTCTTCTGTTTTGTGGTGTAGGAACCAATCACTATTCCTTCCATGTTATTTCTATCTCTGGCATCAGTTTCTGTTAAAGAAGTGACGTTCAGGAACACATCTTCTTCGTTAACTGAGGTATAGCTGTAGTTCCTTCCAAAGCAACAGGTCAGCAGTTTAATTTTTTTTTAATTTATCATTTTTATACAAAACATATGCTTAAAACAATTTCTCCATCCTAGTTTTATATATATGCATGAAAGTTAACTGTATTTTCTTATCTTCCTACGCTTCTACCTAAAATCTGAGTATTTTCATAAATGTTACCAATTGTTTACATACTTCTAGAATTGTCCTTTAATAACATTCGTTCCAGGTCCTTATATTCTAGACATTCTATTGAATAACATTAATACTTCAATACATATTTTCTTAAAACCCTTTAGGATATAATAATGTATTTCCCCCCTATTACTCAGGACCTTTCCACACGCGGAGGGAGAAACGGGGCAAAGCACGCAGAAACGGAGCTTACCTGAAGCCGGGTAAGTCCGTCGCCGCAAGGAGCAGCGTGCATTCGCCACTCCACACTCCTGCGGCGTCCGGCGGCGTCCAGAATGGTGGCTTATGACTGGTGGAAGCTCTCCACCAATCAGAGAAACTCACCAGCCGGAAGCCCGCCCCTGGCAGATCTGCAGGCACACACTTGCACGCGCCTGCAAATCTACACCAGGGCACCGCAACGGGGTGTTACGGGGCTGCACACTTGTGTTTGATAAAAAGTGGAAAGTGGTTTTTAAAAAACATGCGGCACCACCACTTCCTGCCGCTTCAGGGCAGTTTGAGGTGTAGAATCTCAAAATATAAATGCCCCAGCGCACTCCAAGGTGTAGACGACCTCCGGTTGAGGTCGCCCTACACCGTTTTATTAACCCCATGTGAAAAGGGCCTCATTCTTAAATGTTCTTTATACATTTACCATATTTAACATTTTTTCAATCTTTATATTGGAGGTAATTTTCTATTGGAGCCCACTCGTTTTTTATATTTTCTTCTGTTTGGTTTCTTAGTTGTTGTGATAGAACATCTGCTATTTTCATATCCTGTACGCTTTGTAGCCATTGCTCAGTTTTAGGAACATCTTCATAGGCTTCCCAGATACCCAGTAGAAAACTGGTGGGGGACTTTTCACACTGCATTGAAGACCTTCCAACAGTCTTGACCTGGATCAAGGAATGGATCTGTTGCAAACATTACACGAGGGACTGACAATTCTTTCTCCCCCCCCCCCCGACATCTCAAGGACCGGTACCATATTTGTTCCCATTGACTACCACTGCTTCCTTCTTTTTTGGAAATTTGCCAGGAACTGGCAGCCCATGGCTTGGGGACTGGCACATGTCCATAGATAACCACTTTGAGTAGCACTGTTGCAAGGCACTATTGTTTAGAATACCTAGAAAAGTAGCTTCTATTGTGACCATGGTGCTTAATTTTCTCATCTCTGTGACTGTGTTACTCAGAAGAGTACCTACCAGGAGGAGGCAAAATTAGGACATTGCTCCCTAAATATGATTCTGCCCCCTCCTTGACGTCTTCCTTCAGCCCCCAAATTTCCAGCCTTACAGTCATTTGTTGAGCCTTTAGAAATAAAGTTTAGGCATCCAGAGAAAAGGGGCAGGCTAAGTTACCAGAGGAATGCAAATCCAGCAAATAGAAGAGTTCTAGGTTTGAAAGACTCTGGCCATTGCCGCACTAGGCAGTTATAGCGCTATTATTCCACTTGCAACATCCTATGGAATCCTGGGGTTTGCAGTTTCATGAGGGGCCAGCCAACCCCTCCCAAACCTGCAAACCCCAGGATCCCATAGGATGTTGCAAGTGGAATAATAGCGCTATAACAGTCTAGTGCGGAAATGGCGCTACTCTCTTTCTCTGCAATGCTAGAAATTTGTGGAAGAAAATAAAATTTCATTGGTGGGTAGCAATGGCCTCATTCCTCCCCGCTGTCAGTTACGCTCCTAGTGTTCCTTCCTGAACAATTGTGAAAAGTGTGGTTTTCACCTTGTTCTGCTCGTTCCTTTGAAAGCTGAACTAAAAGCTGCAACATTTGTTGGTCATAAAAGCATTCCAAATGTCTTTTCCATATGAACTTAGAAAACAAATAAGAGCTGGGGAAGGCATTAATGAAACAGTGTAGATTCCAACAAAAGAAGAGCTTCTGAAAATACAGTTAGAACATGCACACATACTCAAACACACCTCTTCCTGCACGACTATCTAGACTTTGTCATAAGAAAAGGCTTCTTGAAAGTACTTTAATTGAAACTTTATATGAATGTTGTTTGTATCTCTGTTAAATGTGACTTTCTGGCTTCAAATCAAATTTTCCATAATCTTCATTTTGAGGTTGAATATTGGGTACATAGTCTGCCTCATTATGCTAAAGAAAGACGAAGTGAGCTATTAGCATGCGGAAGAGCCGACGAGATGTTATGATACAGAATGTCATTCATTTTTATGAGTCGCTGTCAGAGCCGACTGCAATAAACTTATTATTCCTTGCTGACTGCATGTGATGCTCTCAAATCTCTGCACAATCCTTATTAAAATTTCAATAATTGTGTATCAAACAAATCAGGGATGACTTTTATGAAATGGTTGCTTCTGAAAGTCGTTGGGTACAAATGTTTGGAGGAAAGCAGGAGATTCTTCTCATGTCATTCCATGTTATAATTATTTGACAATCGTTCTATACCTTTTAGGACTTTTTTTTCACAGCCTAGTTTCATTTCATGTAATTCCCATTGCAGCTTGGTGTTCAGGCTGACAGAAGATGTTGTGTTGGTGTTATATACCAAATAGAATGAAATTAAATAATTAAACCACCTCAAACAAATGATAAAAACAATATATAATATTAACAGAATATAAAACAATTACATGATATATTACAAACAAGGATAAAACATGGAAAATGTCCACATATTGGGTTGATTCAACTATGTGAGTCACTATGGAGTAGTGGTTTGAGTGTTGGACCAGGACGCTGGAAGACCAAGGAGGCATGACAGCCACGTTTAAATGTGAAGGGATCTAGGAGTCTTGGTGGAAAACGAGCTAAACAGGATCCAGCAATGTGATGCAGCAGCCAAGAAAGCCAATGTAATTCTTGGTTGCATCAATAGGAGTATGGTGTCTAGATCAAGAGAGGTAATAGTACCACTCTATTCTGCTTTGGTTAGACCTCACCTGGAATACTGCGTCCAGTTCTGGGCACCTCAGTTCAAGAAGGATATCAACAAGCTTGAGTGAGTCCAGAGAAGGGCGACCAAAATGGTGAAGGGTCTGGAAGCCATTGCCTATGAGGAGTGTCTTAGGGAGCTGGGTATGTTTAGTCTGCAGAAGAGAAGGTTGAGAGGGGACATGATAGCCATGTTTAAATATCTGATGGGATGTCATGTCAAGGAGGAAACAGGCTTGTTTTCCACTGCTCCAGAGACTAGGACAAGGAGCAATGGATTCAAGCTGCAGGAAAGGAGATTCCACCTGAACCTCAGGAAGAACTTCCTGATGGTCAGAGCTGTCCAGCAGTGGAATATGCTGCCTTGGAGTGTGGTGGAGTCTCCTTCTTTGGAGGTTTTTAAGCAGAGGCTGGATGTTCATCTTTTTGGAATGCTTTGATGTGTGTTCCTGCATGGTAGGGGGTTGGTTTGGATGACCCCTAGGGTCTCTTCGAACTCTTATGATTCTATGAAATCCCTACTTGGCCATGGAAACCCACCAGTGACCTTGGGCAAGTCACACTCTTTGAGCCATAGAGGAAGGTAGTAGCAAAGCCCCTTCTGAACAAATTTTGTTAAGAAAGAGCTATGAGAGATTGCCTTAGGGTCAAAAGTCAGAAACAATTTGAAGACACAGAACCACAAACTACTATGTGGTGATGTTATCCTGTATTGGAGACTGATACATTGAATACTGAAAATTATTTCACTGGGGAAGACCAGCAAAATAATTCCACATGTTCCCAGAAGTGGTTATTTCTTGCCTGCCATCATATATAGAATGTACAAGTGCAGACCATGGACACATTTGCACTGCAGAATTATAGCGCTATTACTCCAATTTAACTGCCATGGTTCCATCCTATGCAATCTTGGGATTCGTAATTCGCTAGTACCCTAGAGCTCTCTGTCTGAGAATTCTTAATGCCCCTCTTTAAATTGCCAGTCCAAGGATTCCATAGGATGGAACCACATCAGTTAAAGTAGAACAATAGTGCTATAATTCTGTAGTGTGAATGAGCCCCAGACATCTTTTTGTCTGGTATGATTGGATGTAGGTTTTTTTTTTTTAAACAATCTGTGTTATGAATTGTTGAAATTTTATCAGGTCTGCATTTCTGTGCCTATTTATCCTCGTTCACCTGATATCTCCTCAGGTTGATCATGTTTCTATGTTTTACACTTGATTGTAATATTACACAATGTTTCTGTCATTTGTTTGAAATAGTCCAATTTTTTATTACAGGTTCTTGTGTTTGAGAGTCTTCCCTCTTGTATTTGTAGGTATCAATATTTTGACTGTTTTATTTCAGTTATTCCTGTCAATTCTAACTGAGGCAGTGGCTGATTTGAGCTGAAACAAAATTATCATCCCAAAGACCTTTCAAACTGGGCAAGTAAAATTCAGGATTATTGCTAGTTGGAGTCCAAAATCCATAGTTAATGCTTGGAGAGAAGTACTTCCACAGTGAACAGGGCTATAATTTAATCATTGGGTATAATGAGGCACTCGCCTCAGGCAGCAGATGCTAAGGTATGTCAGAAGACCAGGTAGTTCATTGCCTTGCGGTTGCAGTTTCCAATCACCAGTGTAGAAGAAAGACTCAGTTGCCAACTGAGTCGGTCACTGTACATGAATTAGGAAGGGGCACCATCTTGTTCTCTGCCTCAGCAGCCAAATGTCTTCAACTGGCTCTGATAGTAAAAAAAGGACAAAGCATCTTGTGGTGCCTTAAAGGCTAACACATTTTATTTGGCATGAGCATACCGCATCTGATGAAGTGGGCTGCATTCCATGAAAGCTTCTGCCAAATAAAATGTGTTAATTTATGAAGTGTGATGCTTTGTTGTTTTCACTGCAATGGACTAATGTGGCTACCTTCTTGAATATTGCATAAAACATCTTTCAAAATTGATTTGAGTTAGTAGAATCCAATTTTGCTAATCCTTCCTACTCATTTGGATCAAAATGGCCAGGTACCAAAGGGCTGGGCTCTCTTTTTATGGAAGGATATAAACCCAATCTGGCCAGCTATTGCCCCCTTAGTCTCAGTGAAATCCTGCTAAAGTTCTGTGTATGCTTTAAGGCCAAATGCAATGTGGTATTAAAGACATTTTAAACTGATGTGCTTAAAACTGGCCATCTCTCTCTCCCCCTCTCTCTGGAAAAAGAAGCCATAATTGCTCTGATCAAGATTTGGTGGTGCGTGTCTGTGTGTGTCAAGCCTCCCATTCATAGGGGTTATTCAGTGAAAATTCCACCTAAAATCTTACTTATAGCATGGAGAAAAGGATTAAACCATTTTGGATCTATCTGTAGGGTAGAGAGTTAAAGAGAAGGCATTGCAAAGAGGCCTACCTCTTTCACTGCTCTTCTTCTAAAACTCCTTCCCCGCCAACTCTGCTCCAGCAGTTAATGGCTGCCATTTAAAACACAAAAGAAAGCACAGAGTTTACCTTGGAATTATGCTGCATTGGCCAATGGAAGTTACACAAGGTTGAGGACAGGCACCTGTGCATCACCAATGAAAAGGAAATGCATCACTCTGCCTTGCCAAAAAGAAGACAAGGGAGGCAATATATTTACATGAGTTTTGCATATGGTAATCTGCTGCTACAGATGCATATATAGAACAAATTATTAACATTTAAGTACAACCATAATGCTTTGCACTATAGTGACTGTGTACACCTACATAGAATCATGGAATTGGAAAAGACTCCAGGGGCCATCCAGTCCAACCCCCTGCTATGCAGGAACACCCGTCGAAACCCTCCCAACAGGTGGCCATCCAGCCTCTGCTTAAAAACCTCTAAAGAAGGAGACTCCACCACACTCCAACGCAGCATATTCCACTGCTGGACAGCTCTGACCATCAGTAAGTTCTTCCTGAGGTTCAGGTGGAATCTCCTTTCCTGCAGCTTGAACCCATTGCTCCTTGCCCTGGTCTCTGGAGCAGTAGAAAACAAGCCCTCTCCCTCCTCCACATGGCATCCCTTCAAATATTTAAACATGGCTATCATGTCCCGTCTTAACCTTCTCTTCTGCAGACTAAATATACCCAGCTCTCTAAACTGCTCCTCGTAGGGCATGGCTTCCAGACCCTTCACCATTTTGGTCACCCTCCTCTGGACACATTCCAGCATGTTGACATCCATTTTGAATTGAGGTGCCCAGAACTGGACACAGTATTCCAAATGAGGTCTAACCAAAGCAGAATAGAGTGGTACCATTACCTCCCTTGTTCTAGACACCATACTCCTATTGATGCAACCAAGAATCGCATTTGCTTTCTTGACTGCTGAATCACACTGCTGACTCATGTTCAGCATGTGTTCCACCAAGCTTCCTAGATCCCTTTCACATGTTCTGTTTCACATGTACATAGTTTGCTGTCCAGGTGATGGGCAACTTCTAGTCTGCTGCTGTAAACTTGTAAACTAGATTTATATTAGCCTAGCAAATTAGAATATCTTCAAACAGAGGACTGGTCTCCTGAAAATAAGACACATGGGCACTCTAATCCAAGCAGACAACCAGTTTAGTCCCACATTCCGTACTCTGACAGAGGCTGTCCAGGATCTCAGGCAGAGACCTGTACATCACATGAATTGCTCCTTCTAAATGAACAGAACAAGGACTGATCCTGTGAGCAAAGCACCATTTGCTACAGCATGCAGAGCTGAATAAACAAAAGGCCTTTCCACCCTATACTGTTATACTGCTATTATTCCACTTTCAAAATCCTATGGAATCTTGGGGTTTGTAGTGTAGGAAGGGGCATTTAGAATTCTCAGCCAGAGAGTCTTTAGCCTTAGTAAACCACAAACTCCAGAATTCTGCAGGATGTTGAAAGTGTGGTGCAGAAAGGTCCAAAGTTCCCTTTGCCTCTATTACAGTTTAAAAGAGTAATTTTGTGGGCTGCAATTCCTCTGACTATGCTGCCATTTTTATTTTCCACAATGCTCTAAAATGATACCATACCAGGTACCTGATAGGAAATTTAAATTATGGCACTGACTAGGGATGTAATTCTTTGCAGATTTTCTTCTTGAAGGAAGCAGTGAGCAACTTTAGCATTTTTCTTTTCACTGCAGGAAAGACTTTGAAAATTGCACAGCTTTCAATGATTATTGACAGCTCAGGACATATTCTACACAAAATTGGCAATACTGTTTTCAGTGCAAAACAGCCATGTACAAATTTGGTACAGAATAATTCTCCAACCACAACATTTTCTATGCATGAAACAGCTTTTGCTCCACAGAACAATCGTATTTCTGCACAGACAACCTTGTGGGAAATTTTTGTAGGAAAAAAATGCAAAAAAACAGAGATTCTTGTCAGTACAGGATTCTTCTTGGTCCTTTCCGCACTACACTGTTATAGTGCTCTTTCTCCATTTCCAACATCCTATGGAATCCTGAGGTTTGCAGTTTAGGGAAGGATTTTTAGCATACTCAGACAGATAGCTCTTTGGTCTCAGTAACTTACAACCCCCAGAATTCCACAGGATCTTGAAGGTGGAATAATAGTACTAGAACAGTGTAGTGTGGAAAGGCCCCTTGTCAGGGTTTCTCAACACTCAAGAAACACATTTTTCAACCATTTTTCAAATGCTCTTCCTATCCCTGGTGCAGATACAGTTCCACACTTTTAATCACAGTGCTAATTGGCTGGGGTTGCTATTGCCAGTCTACCACTATCACCTGCTAAGGCTGCAAGGAACCAATGTCTTAGGAGAGAACTTATCAGTGGACAATAGGCTGAGACCCATCTCTAACACTGAGCTGACCCTCCTCTAACCATTTACTAGTGAAGACATAAGAAAACACACAAGAATTATTGTATTCAGTTACTCAGCAAGAAGTTAATCTATCTTCGCCTTTCAGTACAATGACTATAGGGAATCATGATGAACATTCTGTTCTCTGAGCTTTAAGGTTTCCAGCTGAGACTAGGGAGGTGGGATCTTGTGATGACTTGGGCTATCTCCTTGAGATATCATAAAATGGGGAAGTGTAACACATGGGGAAAACCAGCGCCCGTCAGTGCCGAGTGCAAAAGGTGCACCCAAGCCTCGCACTCAAGGTCTGCCCAGCCTGACACCTCTTTGTGATCAGCACTGAACAGCCAGGGAGACCTCTGAATCAAGCCAGGGCCAGGACAAATGAGTCTGCCTCAGTTCTCCCTTTCTGCCATGCCATGCCCTATGAGGATAGACTTAAAGAGCTGGGTATATTTAGTCTGCAGAAGAGAAGGTTAAGAGGGGACATGATAACCATGTTTAAATATTTGAAGGGATGTCATGTTGAGGAGGAAGTGGGCTTGTTTACCGCTGCTCCAGAGACCAGGACAAGGAGCAATGGATTCAAGCTGCAGGAAAGGGGATTCCACCTGAACCTCAGGAAGAACTTCCTGACAGTCAGGGCTGTCTGGTAGTGGAATACGCTGCCTCGGAGTGTGGTGGAGTCTCCTCCTTTGGAGGTTTTTAAGCAAAGGCTGGATGGCCACCTGTTGGGAGTGCTTTGAGGGTGTTCCTGCATGGCAGAGGTTTGGACTGGATGGCCCATGTGGTCTCTTCCAACTCTACATTTCTATGACTCTATGAATGCAGTCCCTTCCTCACTCTTGTTGTCAAGGTCAGAGACCTGGACGGTGAGCCAGCCCAGAGAAAAGAGTGGGAGAACCAGCAAAGTCTAGCCGGGAGGAGACAAGCAAGCACTTACTCAAGGAAGTCCATTTACCAGAGCACCAAGCGAAGCTGTAGTCAGAGTTCCAAAGCCAAGGGTCAAGAGTCCAGAGATCAATTCAAGGTTTCAGGAACCAGGCGCTGGGAGCAAGGTACAAGCAAGAGGAGGACTTGTAAAAAGTTTGCCACAAGCAAAGGGAAGCTTCCAGGCAGGCAGCTATATAGCCCCAGGCACAGGTGTGTCTGATCATCAGTTCTTAAACTCAGCCAAGGAAGCCTCCCTTTGCACAGCTCTCTTGAGTCTCTGCCTTGATTGGGGGCTGATTGAACCAGGCTCCAGAACCTCTTCAGAATCGATTCCTGTTGCTCCAAAGGAGCAGGCACAGAATTGGATCCTTGTTGCTCTAAAGGAGCAGGCGGAGGGATGTCCACGCCT
Source organism: Iguana delicatissima (assembly GCA_948472985.1). NCBI lineage: Eukaryota > Metazoa > Chordata > Lepidosauria > Squamata > Iguanidae > Iguana > Iguana delicatissima. The sequence goes on along the minus strand of CAOKZL010000075.1, from coordinate 1,576,856 downwards.
GCTTCGTCCATGGCAACAGGGGGAGCTCTTGAACTTCAGGACTCATCTCCAGCCAGAGCAACAGGGACCAACAGCTGCTGCTCATCATCATCAGCTCTGACAGGGGCTTCAGTTATCACACTATCCCCCTTGGCTTCCTCCTTTCAGAACTCTCCTCCTTTCCTGCCTTCCCTAAATCTGCCCTTCTCCCAGATGTAAGGGTCAGCAGTGATTTATATTTTCCAAGACTGTGATACTGTTGGCACTAAGGTCAAGACGATGTTATTGGTAGCGTGTATATTCCAGGATTCAAAATAAGATTCTGGGAGACTGTTATATGGAACACAGAACTTCAAACATTTATTGTAACACTGTCGCCTTAAATTTGTTTTGTATCTAAATGTTTATAAACAGCACACCATTCTTCTCTCTCTCTTTCAGTTCATTCACTATCTCTCGTACACCCAACTTCTCAGTTCTCTCTCCCACAGAGCTCCAACCTTCCCCAAACACACCAGAAATCACACTCCCCTTCAAACACACTCCAGACAGTTAAAATCCATTATTCTCCTCTTTCCACCAGCCCCTCCCCTGGGCTATCCAAGGCTCCATTTCACCAGCCAGCCAGCTCAAACGCTCTCAGTTGGCAAGGAGGCTCTGTTGTCCCGTCAGGTTCGTCACAGGAAGGAAAAATATTATTTGTGGACTACATGTACCTTCCAGAGTCCTCCCCCTTTTTTGAATTGTTTTTGAATTTTTGTTTCCCCCAAATGCCACTAGAGGGGTACAGGACAATTTTGCCACTTATTTGGCTCTTTTGGGCTGTTTTAGGTGCAGGAGAGGACTTTTTCCAACAAAAAGTGACCCAGAATTCAACATCTGAGTCGCTTCCTGTTAGAACAACAGGCTTCTATTAAAGATGCAGGAGCTTTGGCATAGGCACTGGTCTTTTAAGATGTTGTAAAATCAAATGTTATTTTGCCAGTCCTGCATCCAATTATTAATCCTGACTGGAGTACACTCATTGAATCAAAGGGGGATTGATAAATCAACACTTGTATACATTCCATTAATTCAGTATGTTTACTCCAGTGGGAAGTAACAGTTGGATTTAGATTGATGTTTAATGTATTTATAACCTTATGTATATTAAGCTATTAGTATTTGGTTTCTGGCTATTCTGTGTTGATTCCCACATCTGCCCTCCCACCCAAACAGTGTCCCCTCAGGCGCCTTCACTACAAATGAATGTGGGCCTGCACTTGAAGTAAATCCATACATAAAACCAGTTCTTCCTTTTTTTGGTCAAGAGGCACAGAGTATTGTTTCCTTTCTCAAATATACAACGTGGGAGTCTTCTTGATCCAGGACTTTGACATCTGTCGAGTCTAAGTGGCCTCATCATACATCGCCTCACAGGTTGGCTTTCTGGATATCTTATGATTGGTGTGTATCTCGCCTGCAGAGATGACAAACGGGCCTACCCTTCAGCTTGCCTGAAAATAGTGAAGTATTAAATGATGTTATAAAAGACCTATTTCTGGTCTTTGTCAGAGATTTATAATGTATGCAGTGCCAATATTATTTGTCAGCCCCAAGGCGTGTGGAACAGTAACTGGGGAGCACCTAGCTTTAGAGAAAAAATGGTGTGAAGTGTTGTAGCCATTAAACCAAGGAAAAGCCATGAAAAAAAAAAAACAACCCCCCCCCAAAAAAATCTCACAAACAAGGAGCTCCAGTTAGGTTCAGGTGAGAAGAATGTTCTGTAGCATGCAGTCTTTTTTTTTTTTAAAGGACCAGGGTCATTTTTCTAGTTTGAGTGGAAAGCGTTTCATGGAAGCAAAGCTTGGAAAAGTACTGTTGGAAGTACAGTGGCCCTCCACTCTTGTTGGTCCAGCTTTCATGGATTCGATTATTCATGGGCTATTTTGTTTTATTTATTTATTTTTTAAATTTCTTACTCTATTTGCCCCTGCCACAGGGGGAAAAAAAAGTTCTCTCTTGGAATCTCTAGGTCCTCCAGTGTAATTGTATGGTCCACATCCACCAAATATTGACCACAGAATTGCACTGGAGGAACTAGTGATTCTTAGAGAACAGTTCCAGGTTAAAAAGAAAAAAGAAAAACAGCATTGACAATTTATATTTGTGTTTTTCCACTTTTGCAGGGGTCTTACATCCCTAACCCCCATGAAAATGGAGAGCTCACTGTACTTTCTCTGCATTGTCATTTCTGAATTTGGATGGATAGATTGGTGAGGGGTGGATGAAATCGATCTACGTGTAGATTTAGAAATAATAATAATAAAAAAGATACAAAGTACTTCCAGTGGCCCTTTACTTAGCTTTGTTTCTATGGAACACTTGCCACAAGATCTAGTGAGGGTCATGAATTCATGGTGGCCATGTTTCCTATGTCACAAACTTAAAGAAAAGAGCAGTACAAAAAGGTACCCTACTCAATAGGCCCTTGAATTTCCTGATCAACAACCAGTGGGCAGAATAGTAAGCATACAGGTCACTTGGTGACATTCTTAAATTACAGTATTTCTAATTGTGTATATGCAGTTGTGTGTGCAGACCTAGACTGATGATCTCTGTGTTGCAGTAAGATTCTGGGTGGATTCCACTCCACCATGGGATTTCACTTTGCTATGGAAACTCAGTGGGTGACCTTGAGCAAGTCATACTCTCCCAGCCTTAGATGAAGAGAGTGGGAATCCTCCTCTGAATAAATCTTGCCAAGAAAACGCCATGATAGGGTTGCCATGAGAAGCAGTTGGTTCTAAAGCAGCAAGAAGTGTGTGTATGTGTGCACACAATTTTATGCAAATTGCTGCCTGATTTTGTCCTCTTCCTTGGTCTTCTATGCTCTTTTTGTGTATCGCGCATGAGTGGCCACCCTCTTTGCTTTGAAAGGTGATTAAACAAATTGATGGAGAATTAGGCTGCCAATGACTACTAGTTATGACCATGATAATTATATATTCCCTCCAGAGACAACATGCCTCTGATTAGGGATGGCTGAAAGAGCCTATATCCAGTTCATGACTGTTGCACATGCATTTAATCATAAATCAGATCTCTCTAATTTCCACATCATTCTGTGATTTAAAAACACACACACACACACACACACACACACCAACTTGTATTTTTATGACTTTACTTAATAGAAATATTTTGTGTAGTTTCCTAATGTACATGCTCCAATGTGCTTCTTTCACTTACGTAAAGACTTTTGAACACAACTTTCTGGAATATAAACATTTTTGTATGGAATGGTTGAACCAAGAACTGCACTGCAAACTACAGGTTTTTCATCCAGGGAATAAGTCCAGCTGTGAGTAGGGTCAGTACACTTTGAAAGTTCAGGATCAAAAGAAGTTCTCCACCATTCCTGCCTTAGTTTGTTAGTTTCTGGACATCCTCAGCAATAGAAACTGTTGTACTCATGTTAGGGTGGCATATATCACTTCCTCTATTTTGCTTATTATACAAATTATTCTAATTTTCATTCTCATTGAGGAATTTCAACACATTAATGGTTGCATTATTTCCTCATTGTGTTCCAACATTTATACCATTTTCACAGTATTAACCAATCCAAGATAAAAAGTATCAAGCAGTGTCTAAAATGCTGGACTTGGAACTAGTTCAAATCTCTGCTTGGTCATGGAATTGTCCATGTGACCTTGGGCTATTGCTCATATCTTTCAGCAAACTTACCTTACAGGGAGGCTGTGGTGATTAACAGAGAGAGAGAATCATTTAAAGTAAGCATGTACATTCAGAGTCTATACAAATAAAAAAAATAAGATTAACATTTTGTCATGCACAGCCACTTCCAGTGGTGTTCTTATCAGGTCGCTGTTTTTTGGGCCATCAACTTTTCATGGATGGCAAAAAATTACAGATCCATGAAAACACCATAGGAAGCACATGAGAGTGACTGCCACTTGATTCACAGGACAAGATGCAGAGGAAAGGAAGGACAACAGCAGGAACTGAAAGAAAAAAAAAAGGATGATGCAATTTCCTTAACAGAAACGGACTGAATATTTTATCATACCTGAAAACACTCTAGTTTAACATCCTTTGACCTGTTTGATTTTTCATCACAATGTACTTTGTAAACAACTCTCCTACGCTAAGATGTCTGAGCTCTCACCCAATTCCTGTTTGTTAATGCATCTAAGATAATAATAGATGCCCATACATCTGCATTTCTATTCTGTCTCACTTCTTTTGTTACCTCTTCCCATCCATGTATATAATCATCTGCCAAATGAGGCAACATTCTTTGCATCCAATGAAGTGGATTACAGTCCTCAAAAATAATGCCAAATAAAACCTGTTAGACTTTAGAGTAGATAGTGTTCAGCAGATAAGGGTGATGTTAGTTCTTGCTGTTTTTGCTTCAAATGGTTAATACAACTGCTCCCTTGAAAACTGAAATGTATTCCTTGATGAAATTGGAAAAAGAATTCCAAACAAATTCCAATCTAGTGTGGTACTGTTGGGGGTAAAATTTTTTTCAAAGATTTACTGTTTTGTTTCAGATTTCCTAAGCAATTCTAAACAAGAAATTCTGTCTTCTTGCAAGAACTATGCCAAACGTCAACAAGATAACTCACTGAGAACATGTGTTTGTTTACAGAAAAATGTTAGTATGATCTGTTCTCTGTTCTCTGTAATAAGCAACTTGTATATGTTTCCTCTTTCTTTGGAAGCTCTATAAAAATCTTGACGGTTCAATAATGCTCTGTCCATTTGATCAGACTACTGTTGCAGCCAAGCTGACAGCAGAGGCTGAGAAGATGTTCCCTCTTTACCAAGAGCATCATCTGTGTGTATGCCTGTGCATGAATAGGTGTGCGTGTGATTCAGGGCCCAAACTCAGCCCCATGTTTATATAGCTGGGAAACAAGGGTGGACTAATGTTTCAGGAAAGATCCTAGAGCAGATCATTAAACAGTCAGTTTGTAATTACTTAGAAAGCAATGCAGTAATCACTAAAAGTCAACATGGATTTCTCAGAAATAAGCTGTGCCAGACTAATCTTATCTGTTTTCACGATAGGGTTACAAGCTTGACAGATGAAGGGAATTCTATGGATGTAGCATATCTTGATTTCAGTAAAGCCTTTGACAAAGTCTCCCATGAAATTCTTGCAAAGAAGCTAGTAAAATACGGGCTGAGCAGGGCTACTCTTAGGTGGATTTGTAATTGACTGACCAAACCCAAAGGGTGCTTAGCAATGGCTGCTTTTCATCCTGGAGAAAAGTGACTAGTGGGGTGCCACAGGGTTCTGTCCTGGGCCCAGTGCTGTTCAACATCTTCATCAATGACTTGGACGAAGGAGTAGAGGGCATGCTGATCAAATTTGCAGATGACACCAAACTGGGGAGGGTTGCTAACACCCCAGAGGACAGGCTCAAATTTCAAAATGACCTTGTCACATTGAAGAGCTGGGTCAAAGCTAACAAAATGAATTTCAACAGAGAGAAATGTAATGTCCTGCACTTAGGCAGAAAGAATGGAATGCACAAATATAGGATGGGGGACACATGGCTGGAAAACAGTACATGTGAATGGGATCTCGGAGTCTTGGTGGAACACAAGCTGAACATGAGTCAGCAGTGTGGTGAGGCAGTCAAGAAAGCCAACGTGATTCTTGGATGCATCAACAGGAGTATGGTGTCTAGAGCAAGACAGGTAATGGTACCACTCTATTCTGCTTTGGTTAGACCTCACCTGGAATACTGTGTCCAGTTCTTGGTACCTCAATTCAAGAAGGATATCAACAAGTTGAAATGTGTTCAGAGGAGGGCGACCAAAATGGTGAAGGATCTGGAAGCCATGCCCTATGAGGAACGGCTTAGGGAGCTGGGTGTGTTTAGTCTGTAGAAGAGAAGGTTAAGAGGGCACATGATAGCCATGTTTAAATATTTGAAGGGATGTCATGTTGAGGAGGGAATGGGCTTGTTTTCTGCTGCTCCAGAGACTAGGACAAGAAGCAATGGATTCAAGCTGCAGGAAAGGAGATTCCACCTGAACCTCAGGAAGAACTTCCTGACGGTCAGAGCTGTCTGACAGTGGAATATGCTGCCACAGTGGAGTGTGGTAGAGTGTCCTTCTTTGGAGGTTTTTAAGCAGAGGTTGGATGGCAATCTGTCGGGAATGTTTTGATGTGTGTTCCTGCATAGCAGGGGGTTGGACTGGATGGCCCGTGGGGTCTCTTCCAACCCTATGATTCTATGATTCAGTCACTCTCAACATGTTCTACCCCTAACACAACCCTTGCACCAGGGAGAAGAAGAAGCTGAAAAGTTGCTGCCAGAAGATCACTCTCCTCCCAGAAGTTCACCCACCTTTGGTTCTTGTACTCTACTACCTCTACAGCTCACTGTCCCTTCCCTCATACCTGGAAGGCAGGGATGAATTTACTTCACGAAGAACAATTTTACAGAATAATAGCTGTAAATTTGGCACCAAATCTCAGGAGCTCCAACAGCTATGGGCACCATGTGGCATGTCTAGAATCGAGGTAAAACCCATTTGGTCAAAAAGTTAAGAATATAAGAGAGAACTAGACTAGATCAGACTAAAGATTTATCTTCTTCAGAATCCTGTTTCCCACACTGGCCAACCAGATAACTTTGGAAAACTCAGAGGTAGGATTGCTGTATCATGAGTCAGAGTTGTCAAATCCACCTTGTGTCTTTCCTATGTGCCTACAAAAATAATGTGGGGGATGAAGGGAAGTGTCTTCTTAGATGAACTTTCAAAGAAGCAGTATTTGCTCCAAGGCCTGACCCCAAAACCAGAAACATAAAGCTTCTTTCCCCCTTCCCTGAGAACCATAGCTTTATTTGCATTTGCATCTGTGAAGATTTATTGAATGAATTGATTGAACCTCACACAATGCATCAACTAAACTCTCTAATTGAGCAACAGGCCTAAATTAAAGATGGAGTAAAGGCCAAGAGATGTACCCACCATGAGGTTTTTCATGCTTCTATTGGTTTTTTTGTATTACTGGCTGGATTCTTTCTTAGCTTCATAAATAAAGCTTTCTCCTCCTTCTGTGGAAATCAATTGCAAAATTTCCATCAATCATCTAGCAGATACCAGCCACTCTTAATTTCCTTAATTAATCTGCCTACAGCCTCATTTAGAGCTTTTAGACTTCGCTTTAAAAAGAAAGCATCTATGAGATCACAGCTAGTGTCTTTTTAGAATATTGGAGTTTGCCATTCAAAGCTAGCAACATCTTGTGTCACTGAATGTGTTCTGCTGACTTACTTACACATTCTTCAGGAGTCATTTCCTTAATCATTTTCATGTAGGCCCTTTACACGCAGGACCAACATCAGCGTTGGCACTGTTGCACTGCTGTAGTGTTAGTAAGTACTGGACTGAATTTGCTTCTTTGCAAATGCGTGTACAATCCTCCCTCCTCATTTGTGAGTTTGGTCTTTGTAAATTTGATTATTCCCCTCCACACTGTGACTTCTTTCTCCATGCTTGGGCAAAAAGGCAAGCAAATGTGTGGGGAGCCCTGTATATGGAAAAGGAAGGTACACATGAGCCTTTCTTCCCATTCTCCCCCTCCCATTCATGTGTCTGTTGCCCAGGTGCATGGAAGGAAGGCATGTGTTCCTGGGGCAAAAGGCAAGAGAACGGGAGGAGAAGAATGGAGGGAGAGCCTCAGAAAGGAATGGGAGGGAGAGAGCTCACTTTGTTGGGAGATAGTTATTTGTGCGTTCTTTCTTTCTTTCTTTCTTTCTTTCTTTCTTTCTTTCTTTCTTTCTTTCTTTCTTTCTTTTACTTTTGTCGGGTTTCTATGCCGCAAACCTTGTAAAAGTCGAGGAGCCACTGTACTCCCAATACCAAAGTGATTATGTAGTCTTTTACCAACACTTCAGTTGTACGTCTGGAGGAAACACTGGAGAACAGAAGGATTTCATTGGCCACTAGTGAAGACTGATGGTTGAAATGTGGTTGGCTTCTTCTTGTACGAAGAATCTGACAAGACTGCAGCCATCAATTTTGCTTTGACAATTAAGGTTTCCTGTGGATCTTGTACCATATTGCTACTTGTAGGTCTGGACTGTGTGGTTTTAATTTGAACAATTGATTGTCTTAGAGATTTATTATATCTGTTCATTTTTTATTTATATATATATATATATATATATTTGTGTACGTGTACACACACACACACACTTGCAAATTCCTTCAGGGAACTTGCTGCTGAATCCAACATTCTCTTGTGTACCTGCTCAGTGTGATGTTCCTGTGTTCACTATTGATGCACTACATTTCCTGGCTTCTTCTGTTCTGTAGACTTGGGCTAGACAGCATTTCAAATAAAGGAGAGCCTTCTATAAAATAGGGCACGTGGCATCTTGGGGTGTGGTTCAAGAGCCCAACACTTAGAAGGAGAACAAAAACAAAATGATGCGTGTTTATTTGCTTGTGCAACCAATATGCAAGTAAATAAATATTGTTTTAATGTACCTTCAAGTCAAGTCCAACGTAAAGCAACCCTGTCGCAAGTTTTTTTTTTTTTGGCAAGATTTGTTCAAAGGAGGATTGTTATAGCCTTCCTCTAAGGCTGAGAGAGTGTAGCTTTTCCAAGGTCACCCAGTGGGTTTCTGTGACCGAGCAGGGATTGAAACTGTGTTTTCTCTGAATCCTAATCCAATGCTCAAATCACTATACCACACTTGTCCTACAGTCTTCTATGAACTGCCTGAAATAAGTCCCACTGCTGTGTCAACTCCCTTGGCCACACACTGCATTCAGTGGCATAATTAGAGCAGGACTTGGAGGTTGGGGGGAGATGTCTACAGCTTCACTCTGCAAAATCAGCAAGAGTACCTCTAAAAGCTACAGGCCTGGTTTAACACAATTTGAACTGAGATGCATTGCTAGCTAAATAAATATGGGGGAACAAGGCCAGGAAATATAGGGTGTAAGATTTTCCAGTAGCACCACTGCCTGCATGTTTCTTGGTGTTCATGGGCTTGCACTCAGCAACACATCCTTGCCTACATGCACACTGATGACAAGGTGCAAAAAAACTTGTCTGCTCTGAGAGTCACTCCTAGAATTACCTTCTTCCTAGGGCAGAAAGTGCACTTTGGGCAGTGATGATGCCAGTAGCTTATACAGATAACATCTTCACAGGGCATTCGTGAAAGGCAGAAATAGGGCCAAAATATTGGCACTGATGGAATGGAGACAAATACCAGAAAAAGCTGAACTTTTTCTGGTGAACTGAGGCAGTTGGGGCTGGATATATTTCAAATTTTAAACACTGGACCTATGCAGGTATGAAAAATCACTAGGCTAAAGTGGTTTAAAATCAACCCAAACCAGTTCCCTATGAATTTTCTGGCATTGTTTAAGTAACTATGACATCATGCTGGACTCTTGTGGGTAGTATTAGACCCCATAAAATGTATTACATTAGCTGTACTAAGTGTCATGTACGGGATAACTCCAGTCCTAGAAATTCACCTTAGAAGTTTGCCAAAGCTTTATTCAGGAATTTCAGAGTAACAGCACATTGTGGCAATTACCAAGACTAAAAGCTCTGTTGGATTTACAATGTCTTAAAAGCAGTAACATTACAAATTTGCATGATTTGGCAGTTAATTAAAACAACTCCTTTCTCTTACTTCCTGCTCACCAGTGTCCTGACCTTGTAGCTGCCTTTGTTTTCTTCTTATTAAGTTGGTTACAATAATATCCCTTCGTTTCCAGAACACTGTTTTCTCATCCATTTCTCATTATCCCTTTCCAGCGCTCTTTGTTCCAAATGTTACACAACATCAAATAGCAAAGTACTGCATGATAAATAACATGATATGGGAATGCACAGAGAATTCCATGGCATTATATGATATCAAATATCAAAACACTACATGTCATTGGAATGGCATTAAGGGAAGTGAAGCCAACCTGACACTAAGTTAGTGGGTTAGAAAATATGTGGTGAACAAAATAGATAAGTATTTTTGCTTACCCTAAGTGTAGCTCCAGTCATCTGTTTGCAGAGTACAGTAGTCTGATAATTCATGGTCAGACCAGAGTTGTAGGACACAGAAGACACCTGCAGCTGATTCTGAAAGGTGAAGGGCTTTTGCATTGCAGTTGTAGGAACCTAAAATTTTTTACTTCACTTTAGTTTGAATGATGTTCTTCCTGAATTTATGCATTCTATTATCAGAATGGGAATCATTGAATAGAATCATTGGAAGAGGCCCCATGGGCCACTGGGTCCAACTCCCTGCTCAGTGCAGGATCTCCAACTAGAGAATCCCCAGCAGGTAGGTATCCAGCCTCTTTTCGAAGACATCCGGAAAAAGAGACCCCACTTCCTCTTTCGGCAATTGATTCCATTGCAGAACTGCTCTTACTGTCAAGTTCCTTCTAATGTTCAATCAAAATAACCTCCTGGTGCTACACACTGGATCAGGAAAGAAAAAAAAACAGCACCCCCTCTTTGTGATAGTCCTTGAGGATTTAAAGAGTGCACTCATTCTTGCACAGAAACTAGCAAAATGCAGGCTGGACAGGGCTACTGTTAGGTGGATTTGTAATCGGTTGACCAACCAAACCCAAAGGGTGCTCACCAGTGGTTGCTTTTCATCCTGGAGAGAAGTGACTAGCGGGGTGCCGCAGGGTTCTGTCCTGGGCCCAGTGCTGTTCAACATCTTCATCAATGACTTGGATGAAGGAGTAGAAGGCATGCTGATCAAATTTGCAGATGACACCAAATTGGATGGGGTTGCTAATACACCAGAGGACAGGATCAAAATTCAAAATGACTGTGACAGATTGGAGAGCTGGGCCAAAGCTCACAAAATGAATTTCAATAGAGAGAAATGTAATGTCCTGCACTTAGGCAGAAAAAATGGAATGCACACATATAGGATGGGGGACACATGGCTGGATAACAGTACATGTGAAAGGGATCTAGGAGTCTTGGTAGGTCACAAGCTGAACATGAGTCAGCAATGTAATGCTGCAGCCAAGAAAGCCAATGCGATTCTTGGTTGCATCAATAGGAGTATGGTGTCTAGAACGAGGGAGGTAATGGTACAACTCTATTCTGCTTTGGTTAGGCCTCATTTGGAATCCTGTGTTGAGCATCTCAATTCAAGAACTATATCAGCAAGCTGGAGTGTGTCCAGAACAGTGAAGGATCTGGAAGCCGTGCCCTATGAGGAGTGTCTTAGGGAGCTGGGGATGCTTACTCTGCAGAAGAGAAGGTTAAGAGGGGATGTGATAGCTATGTTTAAATATTTGAAGGGATGTCATGTCGAGGAGCAAGTGGGCTTGTTTTCTGCTGGCCATCTTTTGCGAATGCTTTGATGTGTATTCCTGCATAGCAGGGCTTGGACTGGATGGCCTGCGTGATCTCTTCCGACTCTGTGATTCTATGTCACCTCTCAGTCTTCACCGGGCTGAACATGCCCAACTTCCTCAACCTTTCTTTAGATGTTTTGTCCTGCATACCCCACATCGTCCTCATTGCCCTTCTCCAAATCTGCTCCAACTTGTCTAGATCCTCCTTAAAATGTGGCAGAAAATGGTTGAGGACTTAACCTTGATTAGCTGATTCTAGGTACTTGGCAAGTTGTCTGTCTGTCCACCTAGCTTAGCGCTGGCTACTCTAGGATTAGTAGTGGTTCTCAAGGAGTCTTCCATAGAAAGTCTTTTTCATCACCTAATCTGTTGACTCATTCTTTGAGATATCAAGGACTGAACCTCAGACCTTCTTCAGGTAAAACAGACACTCTAGCACTAGGGGTGGGGAGAATCCCATGACTTTGACAGTCTTGGCAAAATCAGCCATTATACACTTTGTGAAACTCCCTGAAAGATGATGCACATCTTGCTTAAAAAACCTCCTTGAAGGGCATTTTAGGTAAATCAAGCACATTCAAGACAATGTGCACATTGTGGATGAGCTGGCCTCACCAGAGGCACTGCCTTGCCTGTTCCCACCTCCCGGACCTCAGGAGGGCATGAGAACTAGTTGCTGACCTCAGCTAATGTCTCTTGGTGAGGGGAGAGGGAAGGTGAAGAGGCCAACAAAAGACCACTGACCAGTTATGAAGGGTAGGAGCTGGAAGGTAGATGCCTCAAGATAGCAGAAGAGTTGTAGGGACTGGAGGCGTCTCCCTTGAACTTGAGTTGCAAAGGGAATGAAGGGCTGTCACCCAGGATTTATGTAACAGCTTTTCTGAGGCATTGACTGTCAGAGTTGGGATGAGATATCCAAGAGGAATGTAAGTTGGAAGAGGCTTTGAGGGAACTGAGAGATAAGACACCTTATGAAAATGGAAAACCAGGCAAACTGGCAAGGTAAAGAGAGCTCTAGGGGTGTCCAATGCAACCCCTCATTCCCATCTTTACAGATGCCTCCTCTTCTTTAGTATATTTGTATTTTGCTTTCTCCTGGGTACTCTCCCAGTCTATCCCTTCCTGGGCTCTTCATCCTGCAACTACCTATCAGTGTGCTATCATGGTCCTTATCCCGAAACCACTTACAGCTGTACCACAGAAGCTCCCCTTGCAGCTATTTTCATGGTTGCATTGTCCACTTACCCACCAGTGGACTCTCTAAATTTAAAATAAAGACTCTTTAAGTGGCTGGCTCTGGCTTCATTGAAAAGGCCTGCACACTGTGTGTTTTGATGTACCCCTTCCAGTGGCAGCTACAACCCCTGAAACAATATCTGAAACTGCACACTGTTTAGTGAATGAAGAAAATTTATTCATTAGGAAAAATGTCTTAAAATATGCAGAGATTTCATTATAGGAAGAGAAAAAACCCTCACAAAGCAAGGATGGGAAGAAAATGTGGGTAGAAGTGGGAGAAATCCAGTGAAACTAAAACTGAGAAATTTTTACATCCCTGTCTATTATTGAGCTGCTATCCTTTCTATTGACTTTGCTGTGGCTTTGTATCTTCTCCTTAAGACGTGGGGAGCCTGCATCTCTCCAGTTTCAAAATCAGTCCCAGAAAGCCTGGTCAGTGGTAAAAATGGCAGGTCATTTACCTCTGGAGAGCCATAGTTTTCCCATCCCTGGTTTTGCATCCTTTGTTCCATTCCACCATGTTGGTGTGCTCATCTCCCTCACACACTTCCCATGTACCTTCCATGTCTCCTATTCTGATTTCTACTTTTTATATAGTGCAGTCTGTGCTTATGTGGAGGGGGGTTTGGTGGTGTTGGCAGAGGATGGGGGGGCACAGTCAGAAGTGGCAAGAGAGTCCAGTACCAGTCAGGACTGCCACAGGTTGCCATCTTTCTTGTCTAAATACAAATGTGTTGCAGCTTGAAGCAACCCCAGTGAATCAAGTCTAACAGGACTTATTAAGGAAATAGGCCTTTTATCTTCCTAAGTTCTTTAACAGCTATGAGCGTTTTATGAGATTCCATCATATCATTAAGACTGGTCCCTTAACAGAAGGCCAAATCCTTACGCGGGCCACTGTGATGCTCAGCATTATCAAAAAGACTGCGCATGAACAACTGCCAGATCTTGTAGGGTTGCAGCGTATGGTATGTTCGAATTTAGCATTGAGTCCTAAAGCTTCCCTTAAAAAAAAGAAAAAAAAAGAGTAATTCTGCTAATTAGCTCATCTTGCTCCAACATGTAACCACCTTTGGGAAATAAAGAAATGGTTTATTAAATCAAAAGATAGGATTTCTTTTCCAACCCTCGTGCGGGCATTAGCGATCAAATATTCCCCACAGGTTCATCCTGGTGGCATTAAGGGCTGATTTGACTTGCCGACATCGCATTAGTGAGGCATCTAATCCAATTTAGGTCAAGGCAGGGATGCTACATCCATTATGGCATTTCGAGCATCATTAGAAGCAGATTGATCAGGGGAAAAAGCACCCCTGAATCAGCCGCAACATGCTGGCAAATTACTGTGGCCATGGCTGCAATTTTTAAAAATAGAGTCTCTCTTTACATTTTTTTTCCCGAAGCAAGATAGCAAATAATAAATGTTGTCCTCTCCAGCACTCGCTTTTGTTTTAGCAACAACTCTTTTACAAACTAAGTAAAATGAACAATACTCTTCCAGCTCTCTTTATGGGTGAATGCCTTAAAAATGATGCAGAAGGACCTGTAAGAAGAAAGCAGGCCGGTGATGAAACATTGAAATAATAAAGAGCTTTGTGCCACTTTAAAGTCTGAGGAGTTTTATTGGGCATAAACTTTCTTGGACTCTACCTCATCTCATCAAATGATGAAATCCACAAAAACTGGTGCCCAATGAATCACATTAATCTCGAGGGTGCTATAAGACTCTGTGATGTTTTTGCTAATGCAACCTAATATGGATCCCACACAGAAATCATTAAAATTATGGTCAGAATCTTCTTGGTTACTTACACTGGCACAACCCTTGTTATACCAGCATAAGTACAGGAGTATCACAGTTAACAAAGCTTCTGACAAAGAAACTCTTTCTATAAAGGCTTTTTACCTCCCCCTCTTGTCCTCTGATTATCTAGAAATTTATAAGCAGCATCAGCACGAGGAGGATGGTGAAGCAGGGCTGGAGACTTTCTGTGCTGGGTTGCGGTACCATATTGTCAGTAAACAATGCAATAGGTCTTGAGCCTGGAAGGAATTAGATTCTGCTCTAGCTAATCCTATTGCAGCTGTGTCTACCAGCTTCCAGCAAGCAATGTATGCAGCAGCTGACTCCAGAATCCCTTATTGAGCATCTAAGAACAGCAAAACAGAGAGGAAACTCAAAAGCAGATAAGACTGTCTCACCAGTTCCCTGAGCATGTTAGAAGAAGAATGAGGAGCAAGAGCAGCTTAGATCTATAAGTATGGTCACCAAAAAAGAAATCACAATAAAAGTAAAGACTGGTGGAAAGTTTAAAAAAAAGTTCCTGTGTGCATTTTGGAAAAAACTTTCAAGTGGCCTCTAGAAGGTTCAACATATTTTTGTTTACTTATCCCAGGCTTACTGACATGGTTGTTTCATTTCACATTTACATGTTGTAAGCTTTAAGCAATGGGTTTGCTGAAACATGTTGAACTGCTCTCTTTTTTTGTGCTGTAAGGATCGATGCCTATTATTTCTGTGTTTTTTCTCCCTCTGCTATCAAATTTTCTGTTAAAGAAGTAATGTTACCTGAACTATTGGGAGCATTGTGCAAGGGAGTATCTGGTAGCCCTTCACACATGGCCTTTGCCCCATCTGCACAACAGCACCTGAATAGCTCTTAGGTACAACCCAGCCCCAACTGCTGTTGGCCACGGGAGTGATTGGGCACTGCCTAGCTGCCATTGTACTCCCAGGGAAGAATGAACAGCTGTTTGTGGACACTACTTAGGCCATTTCCATACAACACGATTGTAGTGCTATTATTCCACTTTCCTATGGAACCAGGGGTTTGCAGTTTAGGGAGAGGCCTTTAGAATTCTCTGCCAGAGAGCTCTTCACCTCAATAAACTACAAACCCTGGAATTCCACAGGATGTTGAAAGTGGAATAATAGCACTAAAACTCTGTAGGACAGAAATGGCCT
This sequence comes from Iguana delicatissima, assembly GCA_948472985.1. Classification (NCBI taxonomy): domain Eukaryota; kingdom Metazoa; phylum Chordata; class Lepidosauria; order Squamata; family Iguanidae; genus Iguana; species Iguana delicatissima. The sequence goes on along the minus strand of CAOKZL010000075.1, from coordinate 1,561,288 downwards.
TAGGTGTACCCCCATGGCCAATCTGTGGTTGGGGAGCACAGCTAGTGCTTGGAAGCTGTCCAGTTGTCATGGTTCAGCAGGGAAGAAGACAATGCTTCCCTCACCACAAGTCCAATGTGATCTTGGTTATTCTTTGAGGAATATATACACATTCAAAAGCATACCAAAGACTAATAGGTGGGTGGCTACTTATCCCCTGCCAAAAAAAAGAAGAAGAAGAAGAAGAAGAAATATATCATAGTAATAAAAAATAGAAGGTTGAATTACTGTTTACATACGTTGATGGGTAACTATAGATGCACATTTAGAAATAATTGCTCCCAATAGAATAATAGAATCACAGAGTTGGAACGAGTCACAAGGGACATGTAGCCCAAACCCCTGTCAACTAAAGCCATTCTGAGAGATGCCCATCCAACCTCTGTTTAAAGACCTCCAGAAAAGAGGAGTCCATGGGCATCTGAGGCAGTCTGTTCCACTGTTGAACAGGTCTTTACAATAAATAAGTTCTTTCTCATGTTGGGATGGAATCTCATTTCTTTACATTTGAATCCAGTGGTTCATATTCTTGTCTCTGGAATATCAGAAGACAAGCTCAACCCATCTTTGATACGAAATCCTTTCAGATATTGAAAAATTGCTGTGATGTCACTTTTCAGCCTTCTCTTCTCCAGACTAAACATACCCAGCTCCTTAAACCCTTCCTTACATGGCTTCAGTTCCAAGGATCATCTTGGTTACCTTCTTCTGGACCAGTTCCAGCTTGTCCATATCCATCTGCACTGTGAGGCCCAGAACGAGACACAGTATTCCAGGTGAGGTCTGACCAAAGCAGAATAGGGTAGTAGTGTTACTTCCCTTAATCTGAATATTACATTCTTGTTGATGAAGCCAAAAACTGCATTGGCTTTTGGCCATCGCAACACAATGTTGACTCATGTTTAGTTTGTGGTCTACTAAGACCCCATGATCCTTTTAATTTATACTGCTTTCAGTCGGGTGTCACCACCCATCCCACATTTGTGCAAGATCTCATCATAACAAGGAAGATTGTAGCCAAACGACTTTCATGCCTGCTCTGTTTGTTGCCCTGTGCTAACTGTTGATTGGCAGGTTTAAAGTCTCTGTTCTACCCACTTTATGCTTCATCATTTTGAAACTGGGCTTTGACTGGGGAGCACTGCAAATGCAGATTCATCATCTGTAAAGTTGAAGATGTGGCACCCCTGTGTTATTTTTTTTTCATTAGCTCATATGGCACTTTAAAAAAATAACAATATACCTTTTCTTCTGGGCAACATTATTCCAACAGAGGATTGTCCTCTACAATGTAGAACATGGGGCCCATGTCTGGCCATTCGGTGAACTCACAAACACCTAGTGATGTTGAAGATGTTTATGGAATCCTCCCTCTGGGGTATTTGTTCATCTTGGGCATCTTCTGAGGAATGGCAAAGGGAAAGCTACTTCCAAATTGGTGCTGTACAAATGCATTGCAATGACACTTCTTAGGGTGCCTGATCTAGGACACTAGTGTCTCAAAGGCACTTCACCCCCTTGTGCCACTGTCAGAACAATCATGTAACATAGGCAGAGTGAATCTCACATTGGCTTGAAGTAGCCCTTTGTGCCCTGGATCTTCTTTTGTTTGCTAAAGCACCCAGATCACTAGATATTTTCCAATTTCTTTTTAATTTGCATGCTGCATTTCTGGCAAATGTTCCTTCCCCACCAGCAATGAATGTAGAAGACTTATGGGGTGTGGGAGGGTGCAATTAGCTGAAGCCTTGCTCTTTTTGGCTTACGTGCCAAGCATTGTTATTGTTCTTATTAATCAAGCCAGCTCAGATTGCAACATTAAATCATCTTCTCAGAGAGCCGATTGCTTGTCAATTGTTTTTATCAGTGAAGAATGTACCTGGCTTATTCAGACCTAAAAGCAAGAAGGAGGGGGAAAGACAATGAAGACAAGACTGTCATTGTACATTTAGAACCAACCTCATTTTCCTTCAAAACAAGGGTGCAGTCCAATGCAATTAGTGACTACGATTTCCCTTATCTACAGATGGTTTGGATCATTGTCAAAGCTTTTGCTTTCAGAAGCATTATGTATAAGCAATGAAAATAGAGCCTTTTCAGTGGTGGTGCTGCAGCCTTAGACATTTTAAGCTGAATTGCTTTTGTGCTTAATCCTGTTTTCTGGACTGTTGTTGAGTAAAAAGGTAGATTGAACCCACATCCCACGTTGGGGAATGTGAAAGATCTTGGTCTATCTAAGAAGAAGATTAATTAGTGACTGCAAGCAGAAGGTTCACAACAACCAGTCCCATGCCACACCTCCATGGGGTCTAGCACAGAACTAGAACAGGCTTAGTCTTTTTTGGAGAAACATGTGAACTAGTGTCTGTGTGTATGTGTGTGTGATTTTCAAATTCAATAAAAGATCAAAAGACATACAAACAAAGAAGAAAAAAAAGAAAGAAGATAAAAACAGGAATAATAAAGAATAGTGAAAAAGAAATTTACATTGACCTCCGGTTACTCTAATGATGATTATACACAACCTTATAAAGGTTATTTTCAAATACTAAAGGTTTAATAACATCTAATGGGGATAGGCTTTATAACATGGGCTCTTCAAACATGGAGGTGTGTGAGAGAGAACTGCACACTACAAAATGGAGGAAGAACAAACTCAGACTGTTGCAGAAGGAAAGAGGGCGTGGCTAGAATTAACAAGAGCTAACATGAATACATACAATGCCAAACTTATTAGGAAGAATGGAGACTAGCAACTACAGAGAACAGACATGCGAAAGTTGCCACCTCTAACCCCCTAGACTTATTTGCTTACACGAACCAAGGCAGAGAGAACACTGTGGAGGAATACTGTGTTCCTTTGCAATGTTATGTGGGGAATACTGCTAGTAAGTTTCTGGAGTCTGCAGATTCCTGTATTTACAATTCCATGTATTGACAGCAGTCAAAGGAAACAGGCAGGGAATTACAGAAATCAGCCCCAGATGTGGAGTTGTGGTGGGGGAACAGAAATGACCTACAGTCCAGATTTTCCAGGCAGGGACAGTCCCAATTAATCATCTCATCTCACTTTCCCAGCTGCTTTAAAAATGTCCCAGTTTTTCTCTCTTCCTTCTACTTTAACTTTTTGTCCTCAGCTTCTTTCAATTTGCTGTAAACTCAGTTCAGGGAGCCAAAGCAGTTTGCATTCAATTAACTTGGCAGGAGGGGGAAAGGAAAGGAGGAGACAAAGGCCATTTTCACATGACAGGGCTGATCCGCTTCTGGGACAGGATGGCAGCAGTTGGCAGGTCATGCTTCCGCATGATGTCATTGCCAGCCTGTTGCCATCTCATCTCCAAGCATCGTGCTTGTGAAGTTTTTGCAAAAAGGAAGAAATCCGTTTTGCACCTTCCATCACGTTGTGCTCCCACTGCTCTTGGCCATGCAGAAGCCATGGAAGCGCATTGGCGACATTTCCTTCCATAGCACAGCAATGGAAAATGCCCAGCTGCGCTGCAGATGGAAGAGGTGGTACCATTCTGCTCCCTTCTGCATACACCGAGCAGGTGCAGAGGGGACAGTTGCTGATATGTTCCCTTTTGGACCTGTGACTGAGGTGCAATGATGTGGAAGAGCATTGTCGTGCGGAAATGACTAAAGTCTTCCCATTTCTAGTTGGTTCTGGCAAAAGCAAAACGCTGCAGCCACTCCTAACTTGTGTGTTCTTCCTCATTAATAACTTTTGCCATATTGTACCCTGTGACTGTACCCTGGTGTTGCTTGGCCACACATGTTCTGATTTTTATCTGAGAAAGGTTGGAGGGAATCGGCTTCTCCAGGCAGAACTGGAAAAGACTCCTCTTAAACACTAAGAGCTGTTGCTCTACTCCTCATTGCTACTCAGTACTAAAGTTAACAGAGCAATCTCTTGAATCAGCAAATGGCAGCTTCTTGAAATTTAGCTGTTGGGACAAGAAGTGCAATTTCTTGGCAACCAGGAGTGGTTCGCTGCTGGATGAGAGAGATGCAAAATAATATGGGTGCTTTTGAAATTCTCACCGACATGATTCATCTTACAATTCTTGAGAGTGCTTTTGAGCCCAAACGTACCTTGCCTCAGAAATTTACACATCTGTAAAGCTTGAAGCATAATTCTGAGAAAAAGATACACATGAAATTGTCCATGCAACTGAAAAATGCACAGAAGTGAAAAGTGCACACAAGCAAGCTTTAGTCACTGGGAAAAGTGCAATAAAATTAGGAAATATAATTATTAACTTTATTTATGTTCTGCTCCCTCCCCCCAGGACTTGGACTCTAGGTGGCTTATGTATTACAAAGATCATTAAAAGCATATGAAAAGTCAACATTAAAACCAAATTAAACACTAACTATTAAACATATACATATACAAATAGTGTTACAGAACACACATATGGAAAATAATCATGTAATTCCAGGATGAAAGGAAAAAAACCCAATCCTGTTAATCTGATATGAAAAAAGGATGGAATGAGAATACCTCTGGGTCTGAGATAAACACATCCAAATTGAGACTCAGAGTTTTTCACATTCCTGCTTGGGGAGAATGTGAAAGTTAAGTGTGAAACCATTTGGTTGAAGAGGTGAAGAAATCTGTAGCAGTTCAAGTATTTCTTTTGGGAAAAAAAATCTTTTGGATCATGCTCACCTGCTGGGTATGCTAGAAAACAAACAATTTTCTGGATAATGAGAGTTATTTAAAAACGAGTGTTAATTTCTAACATATGATTATATCAAATGTCACAAAGATGACCCTAAAACACCACAAGAAAGATGAAATGCTGATGCTCTTGTTGCTGTTGGGAGGCTGTAGATCTTCGGCTTTTGAATTTTGTTTCCCCCATTTCCTATTATATGAAAGCTGGCTGTTTCTTTGGGGGGAAGATGTCCCAGGTGTAGATAAGAATAATACTCACAAAGGCATTGTGATCAGCAAGGCTATTCCCTCAGGAAATGTGTTGCTCAGCACATGGCTTTCACAGAGCTGTGGGATGAAGGTCCATGGCTGCCAAACCCTCTGTTGGATCCGGCAGTTTTGAACAAGTCATTACCTATTCTGCAGAAGCCTTGTTCTGCTTCAGCACTTTCTTCATCTGAAGTCAAAACCAGATTGAAAAGAGGCCTAGGCGTTTTTTTTTCTTCTTAAAAAAGAATGATGCAGTTGGTAACACTCAGTATATACGGGAAACAGGAAAGACTTTTTCTACTCCGTGACAAAGTAGAAATGAAATTATATATATATTAACAGGTCTACCTAAAACTTGCCAGCTTGCATGTCCTTTCAGTCAAGCTTAGCATCAACTGTGCAGGGAAAATAGGTTTTAGTTTTCGTTTGGAGAGGCATCAGGCAGGCCTCTTGATGTAAGTGGCTTGCAGGATGAGCCTCTGTGGAGCATGGATAAGTGATTTCAGGATGAGGACACTGGTAGGAAACAAGTGTGATTTCAGGATGATTCTTGGTGAGGAGCTGGTAAGTGATTGTAGGATGGTTATCAGCAGGCAGTAGGTGAGTGAGTGGAGGATAAACTTCTGTGGGATGCAAGTAAATGATTTCAAGGTGAAGAGCTTGGCACAAATTGGGTATGCAGTTTCAGGATGAATCTTGGTCAGAACATGGTAAGTGGTTGAAGGATAGTCACCTTAGCAGGCAGTAGGTAAGTGGCTGCAAGATGAGAAGCTGAGATGAGAAAGACTTGGAGAATTAGAAACAAGGAAAAAGACAAACAAACCAATAAAAAGAAAGTGATTGAGGAACTGAGATGGGGTAGTCATCCTTCTTTGTGCTTCTTCTTACCTTGGCCCTTTCCGCACCGGGCTATTAAAACAGTGCAGAGCGACATCTGACGGAGGTCTTCTGCACCGTAGAGTGGACTGGAGTGGACTACTTTTTGCAGTTCCGCACCTCAGTCTGCTCCGGAGCGACTGGAACTGGTCGCGCAGTGTTTTTTTCAAAAACCTCTTTTTAGAAGTTTTTAAAAAGCACGGAGCATGTGACTCTGTGTCGCTCCATCGCCGCGCTCTGGTGCAGATTTGCAGCCGCACATTAGTGCATGCCTGCAGATCTGCCAGGGGTGGGCTTTAGGCTGGTGAGCTTCTCCAGTTGGTGGAGAGTCTCCACCAACCGGAAGCCACTGTTTTGGACACTGGAGCAATGCGGAGCGACGAGCTCGCACTGCTCCTCGTCATGACGGACTTGCCTGGATGCTGAAGAAGTCAGGTGAGTCCCGTTTTTGCGCAGTTTGTTTCCCACATGTGGAAAGGGCCCTTGACAACTTGTCTGGCTTTCCTTTTAGTAGGGGGTTCTCCTAACTTCCTCTGGCACCATTTCCACATCAGACTGTTATAGTGGTATTATTCCACTTTCAACATCCTATGGGATCCTGGAGTCCACAAAGGCCGCTCCCTAAACTGTAAACCCCAGGATTCCATAGGATGTTGAAAGTGGAATAATAGCACTGTAACAGTCTAGTGTGGAAATGGCTACTCTCTGCTTAAGACTCTATAAATGCTACATACACCCACAACTCTGCAGATAAGCAAGGCTGCTGGTGAATTGCTGTGTGAATCCTGGATAATGCTTGTTACTTCAAAATGTGTGTGACTCAGAGGTCTACCCTTGATACCTATGCCTCTGTGAAATGGTGGGGAATGCTAGATCAAAGAAGAGACCTGCAAGAGGGGGAGTAACCTTATGAGATTTTTAACATCTATGTCTACCAATACTAGTGCAGGGAAGAACCAACTGGAGTTCCAAAAGTAAGCTTAATTGTTTTATTCGGGGAATTGCAATCACACACACAAGATCCAAGCAGTCATGCAATCACACAATGCTAACCGAAGAAAAAGGGAGGAAAGTTTTGGATAATAAGCTTTTCAGGGTGAAGTGGGTGATATTTACCAATCCAGAAGAGCAATGAAGAAACAGTGATGTGGCTTAGAAGCAAATCTAGGTACAGTGAACAAATGGAAATCCGAGTAGTGATGACCAGCAATCAGTGTACTGCAATTGTCCGGCTAAAAATGGGGGTTTAAATATTCTTTTGTTGCCTAGAGGGTGAAAGTGTTAATGGCTCTCTGACAGAATAAACAATGGAGTCCAGAGAGTGGACAATGGGGTCTGGAATGAACTAATGGTCTTAACATTAGATGACAGAGGGCTAATGGTAGCCTTGTTAGCGCTTTAATTTTCAGACAGGTGTGCGGACAAAAGGAATCTTGCTTTGCCAGAGGGAGAGGACTTAAGACAATCAGCCATCCTGTGGTAACATACCTGACATGATTGTTTCTTAAAGGCTGAGTCATTGGCTGCTATCTATGAGTATATTATCACTGGAGTTTCCTGTTGATTTCCTGAGTATGACCTGGCTATGGCCGTTTTCGCACCAGGCAATTAGAATGGGGCAGTGCGTCCTCTCACGGAGGTCGTCTGCACCTTGAAGCGGACTAGGAGCAGACTACTTACTGGAGATCTGCACCTCAGTCCACTCCAAAACGACCCCAAGTGGTCCTCCAGCGTGTTTTCTAAAGACCGCAAAAAACAGGTCTTTATTTTCCTGGAACACGCCATTGCGTTCCTGCTCCCTTGCGCAGATTCACAGGCTTGCACCAATGCGAGCCTGTGATCTGCAGAGGGCGGGCTTTAGGCATGGTGAGCTTCAGCAGTTGGTCGGGACCTACGACCAACCGGAAGCTGCCATTTTGGAAGCTGGAGCAGTGCGGATCTACAGACCTCGCACTACTCCAATTCACCCTGGACCAAGGAGGAGCCCTGCGGAAGGGCTTCAGGGACAGTCCGCGTTGCTTCAGACCCCAGAAGAAGCAGTAGGTAATGGCACGGAGTGATTTCCTCACCTTGTGCAGAAAGGGCCTATGTCTTGAGGTCTTTTCTGACCTGATTTTGTAATGCACGTGTGCAGTCAGCTTTTTCCTTTTGGTCAGCATGGCCACGCAGCCATATTAGGGTATATTTTATATTTATGACAGTTAATATATTTTGCCAATTAAATCTTATCAAAGCATGGGGGTGTATGGCCTACTAGCATTATCTTCTACTCCTTTCCAACGCAAGTCAAGAGGAAAGGTTTAAATCATGTCTGCCATTTTGCAACGTTGGCCTTTTAGTAGGTGCTGGTCATGGTTGTCCTCCCTAGAGTTTGCTTGCAGTAATAGTCTCCTTGCTCCTTCCCCAGCACACTTTAACTGAGCCAAGCAGGTGTCTGTAATTCACTACTGATACTGGAGCAAGCAGGGTGGGATCTTTGGTTGAGTCTTACTCTTTTCAAATAGTGGAAAGTTAAAATAGCAGAGATACCTGTGGCTGTTTCAAGACAGACACTGCTGCACTGCGTAGAGAGTCAAGACAATCTGCTTCTTCCAAAGCCCTGCTGGATCACTTCAGAAAGGAGAGGAATAGATCACCCCTTTAGTTTTTGGCAGTTTTGGTGCTGTTTTAATCTCTATCCTACTGGATCCAGGCTGGTCTAGTTTCAAGACTTGCTCTGGAATCAGCTCAGGATGGTTTCACGTTAGAGAAATTGACCGACCCCATTACCCCAAGATTGATATAGCATCGTTGTTGTTGTTGTTGTTTTTAAAGTTGAAGGCTTTTAAAATTAAATCTGCATTTTTTTATTACTGGCATGAGGGTTCTTTGTTCCATTCATTCAGGAGGTTTTTGTTTGCATTAAGACTAGCGTATAAGCTTGCCGGGTTGGATCCAGAATGGAACTTCTGTAACTTTAATCCTTAGCAAATCTTGGAGCATAAAGCTCTGCCAAGCATGTGTTACCTTTATTTCTGGGGTCCCTTGGGGGACACCTCAATGTGCTCCACGTGATGGGGAATGGAAGCTAGCCAGAGCACGAGCAATAGCAATGCGAGAGGCAGGGTAACCTAGTGCGGTCTTCTTACCCAATTTTCATGGGGTCAGGCCAAGCCAAAAACCAAATGAAAATGTCCAGTAAATGATTTTATTGAATGAAAGTCTCACGCAGCAACGCAATCACTCACACACTCACTCACTCAAGACCTATTAAGAAGTAAAAGAGAGGAAGTTGGATAGGGGAATATTGAAGGGATTGTAGCTGGGGTAATACTGCACGTTTTCCTGAAGTCCTTGGTCTGGGAAAAAGAGCAGAGAAGTGGGGCTCAGCACGGAGAGGGCTGAGGGGATTACTCAACGGACAGAGAAATGGTCTGCTGGGGTGACCGGGAGTGATCCAAAGAACAGCTCAAAAACTGGACTATTTGTAGGGGGAAAAGTACCTGGAGGGCTAATCCTTTCCCAGGGAGAACGATGAGTGTTGCAACAAGAAAGAAGCTCCACGATGGTAACTTCCTATGCATGATGAGATTACAAGGTGTTGCCAAAGTCTCAGGATCTTCGGCTGCATTGGGTTGTGGTGTGACTTTATGTAAATGGTCCTTGCCTGATAGGATTTTGCTGAACTTGGGGCAAACATGCTAATCCTCTCAAGATGGCTTCTCAGGGGCTGAGGACCCTTTGTCTACTGTGGGTTTGCACAGCTTGAGGTCTCCTGAGGCTACGTGATGGGGGATTTTACTGGCCTGACCTGGTTTTTGATCGTTTGACTGTTGTTGCCTATGTGCCCATCCGGGTGACCTCTCAGGCACATTGAACCATATTTTAATATCAAAATTGTAGACCCCGGGACAGGGTTTTCCAGTGGAGTAACTGTCTTTCTCACCTTCCAAATCCAACTTAAACTGTGGCTATCCATTCCAAATATGGCTGTTACTTTACCAGTGGAGGTGAGAGAGAAGGGATATACATACCACTATGTGCTATGTATTGCTTTGACATTGTCTTGTGAGGGCTTTCAAGATGGTTTAGAATTCAGCAATTGACTGTTGTGAAGGTTTGGATTTGACTCAAGATGCCAAACTGGCATGGATTTCAAAAGATAAATGAACTAAAGATTTACTGAAAGACTGAAAACAGTTCATGGATTTTCTGAATAATAAGAAACCCAATGATGTAACAATCTGTAGTTATGACGACTAGTAATTCTACTAAGTTGAATCTAGTTAGATCTACAGTGCTAGAATAAGACACTTTCTATTTAGTTTTTCTTTTTTTGTTACAGTTTGTGGGGGAGGGTCGGTTTTTTTGTACTTTAGTTAGTGTGGAGAGGTTGTGTTTATGGTAACAAACTGGTGTTCTAGTAATTTGAGTATTGTGTCTTAGTTTTAATTCAGTTTAACTGAGTTTAGTTTTGGCTTTAGTTATACATATATATGATGTATAGTTTTTCTTTTTCTTTTGTCTTGCTGTTGTGAATTAGTTTGTTTGTATTAAAATTAATAAATATGAATTTTAAAAATAGCAGTTTAATGAACAGCATCCTTACCATTGGCTGAAAGAATGCTGGCAGTTCCTTTATACCTATGAGGCTTTCCACAGGGATACCAGGGCTATCAGGATGGAGGGGCTACCCCACCAAGTAGAACTCCTGTCTACCACTGGAAAGGCTGTTCAGCTCCATTCTACCTCCTCTCCAATTGGCAATTGTCCCAGGTCAGGAGTATTTACTAATGAATTTATTGTGTCAATAGACTTAACGGCCCAGGGTCCCCATCATGAGATGATTTCTTAAAATATCATCCATCCATCCATCCATCCATCCATCCATCCATCCATCTGTCCATCCAACCCCAGACATACATTCACAGGTGTAGAGAGGGGAAAAAAACTTAGGGAGATGAAAGAGCAAAGAAATGGAAGAAATATAAACCAGTGCTTCTTAAGCTATCTGACTGGGGGGGGTTGTTTTACAATATGCATGGACTGGCACCATATTTGTGCCCATTGACTGTTACTGTTTCTTTCTTTCCTCAACACTTTGCACAGATGGGCAGCCAATAGCCTGCAGACTGGCACTTATCCATGGACCTCACTTTGAGTAGCACTGACTAGCTGAGTTAAAGCTTAAATTCTTAAGAAAAGAGGAAGTAGGGTGAAGAGATGGGGAAAATGCAGGTAGGATTTGGAAAAGCTCAACAAATCTGAGACAGAAAGATTTTCACAGTTCTATGTGGAATGTAGGGGAAATAGTTTGAAAACCTACCTTGTAGGGAGGTAAAAAATATGACATGATAATGAGTGACATCCAATTATTAATCACAGCTAAAGTGGATCTACTTAATCAATGGGGCTTTAATAAATCCTCATTTAATATGTCCTATTCACTCAATGGGTCTATCTTAGCTGGACCTAACAATTGGTTTTCGCCCAGTCTCCAGATGTTTCACTCTCCAGATGTTCTGGTAGGTCAATTAAACAAACAGCTTAGTGACATCATCAAGTACTTCTGTTCCTACTATTCATCTGGTGTTTGCGACAGTTATTGTAAATGCCATGTAGAAAAAAAAATGTGGGTTTTAAAATGTATGTTTTCTATCACTCTCAAATGTTTATCAAGTCAATCTTTTTCTAAACACTTTAGGAAAAAAAAATCACTACCCCATAGGATGTGTACAAAATTGTAAATACAAGAATATAAGTGTAGGCATGGGATTTAGGAATACAAATAGGATGCCAGAACAATGTTGTCTACATCTCATCAGGAGCCTGCTGATTTCAAAAAAGCTTAGAATGAGTGAAGAAGTTGCTTAGGGCTACTTTTATAGCTAGGTAAGAAATCCCAGCAGCACCAGGTTTTATCATAAAATTTGACAGGCATTTTATTAGAGTTAAGCTTAAAGGAGATGCTGTTATGAACACACTGATTGGCTCACCTTGTCCTTCAAACCAGCTGCTGACACAAGCAAGAGCCGGATGAGAGGAAAAATACCCCGTGGTACTTGTGGGTACTTGTGGATATGAAGATATGGGGGGCAAGGGAAATGAGACTGAGGCCATTGTCACTCGATGTAACTATGCCAACATAGGTGGCACTGCTGTCATGGCTGCTGGCAGAGTGGCAAGAATATGAAATGGCTGTGGGCACAAGGGCAATGCAGAGGATGTCCATAAAAGCCATCTCTGCCAGGAATACCAGTTCCCAAATGTTTTTATTAAACGATATTTTATTTGCAGTATAAGGATACACTATAAACATCTAAGTTACATACTACAATATGATAAGAGACAGAGAGACTGAGGGCCTTTCCGCACTGCACTGTTACAGTGCTATTATTCCACTTTCAACATCCTATGGAATCCTGGGATTTGTAGTTTAGGGAGGGGCAGCCAGAAGGCTCTTTGGCCTCAGTAAATCACAAACCCCAGAATTCTACAGGATGTTAAAGGTGGAATAATAGCACAATAGCAGTGTAGTGCATAAAGAACCAGAGAGAGAAAAAAGAAATATTCATAGGTTTCAATGAAAGCAAAACAAATGTCTAGGTAGAAGTCTATTTGCAAGTTGTGTGTGTATACCACTCTTTCACATGTGGTAAGTGCTGTTAGGTCTTCTGTCCCTTGAATTACGGATAGGGAAATACATTAGTTCCAACACTGAAGTATCAATCTTTTGGAGGTCATGTAAAAAATCCGTTTCCCTCTGGGCATGTATTAAAAAACCTAAGACACAGGTAAATAATTTCTAGCACCAAATTTATTTGTGTAATGACTTTCTAACCTAAAATGAGGCTATTATGGGGCACTTCCAAAACATATGAGTAAGAAAAGCATTAGCAGTGTTACACCTCCAGCAATTAGCTGATTTAGATATACCTTTGTTGAAAAGACATTGTGGTGACAAGTATATTCAGAACAGCAGAAACTGCTGTTGGCACGTAATTGGATGTTTATAACCATATTTGTTACAGATACTGAAACAGCAGACTACCAGTTTCCAGTCTGCTTGGGAGTGGGCTGGGAAATTTTCTTCAATGGTGGAGGTGGCTTCCTCTTCTCTTCTCTTCTTCATTACAGAAATAAATTTGGTGGGCCCAGTGCTATTCAGCATCTACATCAATGACTTGGATAAAGGAATAGAGGGCAGGCTGATCAAATTTGCAGATGACACCAAATTGAGAGGGGTTGCTAATATGCCAGAGGACAGGATCACAATTCAAAATGACCTTGACTGATTGGAGAGCTGGGTCAAAGCTAACAAAATGAATTTCAACAGAGAGAAATGTAAGAAAAAATGGAATGCACAAATACAGGATGGGGGAAACGTGGCTGGATAACAGCACATGTGAAAGGGATCTAGGGGACTTGGTGGGCCACAAGCTTAACACAGGCCAGCAGTGTGATGCAACAGTCCAGAAAGCCATCACGATTCTTGGTTGCATCAATAGGAGTATGGTGTCTAGATCAAGGGAGGTAATGGTACCACTCCATTCTGCATTGGTTAGACCTCATTTGGAATACTGGTTCCACTTCTGGGCACCTCAATTCAAGAAGGATATTGACAAGTTGGACCATGTCCAGAGGAGGGCGACCAAAATGGTGAAGGGTCTGGAAGCCATGCTCTATGAGGAGCGGTTTAGGGAGCTGGATATGTTTAGCCTGCAGAAGAGGAGGTTAAGAGAGGACATGATAGCCATGTTTAAACATTTAAACAAATATTTGAAGGGATGTCATGTCAAGGAGGAAGCAGGCTTGTTTACCGCTGCTGCTGAGACTAGGACAAGGAACAATGGATTCAAGCTACAGGAAAAGAGATTCCACCTGAACCTCAGGAGGAACTTCCTGATGGTCAGAGCTGTCTGGCAGTGGAATAAGCTGCCTTGGAATGTGGTGGAGTCTCTTTCTTTGGAAAGAGTTTTTAAGGAAAGGGCGGATGGCCATCTGTTTGGAATACTTTGATGTGTGTTCCTGCATAGCAGGGGGTTGGACTGGATGGCCTCTGTGGTCTCTTCCAACTCTATGATTCTGTTCCCCTCACTGCTGATGAACATTGTCTTAAATCAGTGTAACTGATTGTTATGCCAGCGCAGGTCACCAACAGGATTCTGGCCTTTCTGAGCTGAATCCACACTTCCTCTGGAGTCTGAGCTGAAGTTTTAAAGGAAGTCTCTTCTTCTACAAGCTGTCTCTGTATAACTGGAATCATGTAATACCTGAAGGATCCAGCTCCTCTTGTTACCCTGTTTACTGGGGGTCCTGGGAGGGACTCCTAAATAACCAAACAACAACACGCAATTTCGGGGAAAATTAGCTGGAGCACTCACTTAAACTAGCAAGAGGCAGGGTAACTTTGCAGGATCTTGCAACCCAATGTCTGCGAGGTCAGGCTCACTCAAGAAGCACACCAAAATATGAAATTAACTGTGATTTTATTAAACACAGACAAACAGTGTATGCACCACATTCACACAAGTAACTATAGAAAATAAAGGTGTTAGTGGTATAGAGGAGTTTGAGGGTTTGTTGAATTGGGTGATACTACACCTGTCCGAAGCCCGGGGTGGATCACAGAGGAGGTCCGTAATTGCGCAGTCTCGGACGGAGACTGAGGGGAAAGCTCGGTGGACAAAGTGGCAGTAAGGCGGGATGGAAGTTCAGAGCGATCTGAGGAAGCTCTCAGAACCAGGGGTTTTTATAGGGAAACCATGACTGTGGGCTAGTCTGTACTTGGGAGAGAACAATGAGGTCTGGGCGCAAGACAATGTCTCCGAAAGGTCAGACTTTAGCATAATTGAGTTAGCTCTGAATTGACAATGAAATGGCCAGTATGCAGATGCAGCGCACTTGACTGTAAAGCGTCTTGCTTGTCAGGTTACCTGCTCGGGGCAGGGGGCTCTTTGTATTGGCGTGCATCTTTAATGAGGTGTTTGTCTAGGGAGGTCTCCTAAAGCAAGATCTGGCTGAGTTTGGCTTGCCTGGGTGGAAAAAGGAATGTTCAGCAATGAAAGGCCAAACCTAGTTCTGTGCTTGTTCGGGGGCCTCACAAACACTTGGCTGAGGGTGGCAAAATGTGGCCGAATTGTGATATCAAACCGATATCTAATATCTTCCGAAGCCAGGCCAGTTCACAGTGATAACACTCTGCCCTGTGTAATGCTTTGGAAGTTTTTTTTTAAAATTGCATTTTCTTTCCTAACATTGCTAGTTATATTGCATTTCAAAACACACATTCTAAAATCAATCCTGATAGCTTGAAAACAACAGCACCAGAGAGCTGTATTGGATTCAGAGAAGTGTGGAATCCAGTGGACGGCTATGTTTTGAATCACATTTCCTCTAGAAAGTGTGGTTCACATCTGTTCATACTGGAATTACTCAGGTGTCCCTACTGTGCAAGCAGAAAAGGGAGATGGGAGGAAAGTTTTTGAAAGAGTTTTCAAAGCTAGTCACATCTCATGTTAATGTGATAAATCCAAGTAACAGGACTTTCTGATCTGTGATTCTGAACTGTCTATAGATGGGTTTATGGTGTGACCTGCAGGACATGATATGAAGACTCCAAGTCTATATTTCTGACTTTTTAATATTGCAGTTCTATCACTCAGGGTCATTTTACCTTGCTTGGGGTTAATATGTTCTTCTAACCTCTGAAGCCATAAGGAGCATATAGGTCACATTTTGTCTAGAGATGTGTGAGAAAATTCATGTAGGGAGTCCTGCAGAAATAGCCATCCTTGGAAAATGTAAGGTGATTGGCAATTGCTGAGGCTTACTACTCAGGGCTGAGGCAAACCCAGGTTATTTTTGCAGAGTAACTTGGCTCAGCTGCTTGGAGTTTGGGTAACAAGGTAAAGTTTCCCTATTTGGCCAGAAAGCGGTAACTCTGGGCTCCACTCAAAGGCCAGGGTGGGCTAGTCCCCTGTTAGATCCTACCTCCTCTCACGCACTATCTGTTGTGGCTTCACTTATCTGCATTCCACCTCCCGATTATGCTTTCCATCCACAACTCTTTTATCCTTCATTCTGCTTTATTGTTTTCAGCTTCTGTCTGGAGTATACCAGGATTTGCAAAGGAAGACTAAGAGCGCTTAAAAAATGTAATGGAACATTTTGTTGTCAAAGGGCAGCTATAGAGGCACTTAGACTCCTGTTCTGTAGAGCTTTTCCTCACATGCCCTAGAAACGCTACGGAACTTTTAGCAAAAAGCATGCTAACCGCCAAAGCTGTGTGTATCCCATTTAAGTTAGGCAGTGGATTTAATTGGATCTCTGAAAGGAAGTTGCTTCTTAAGCTCTGGCTGAATTAAATCAGTTGTGCATGAGATTCACAGCAAAGGTTTGTAACTGCGTTACTGCCATGCATGATTTATAGGAGACATGACGAGCAATTAAACTAGCTTTGTTTTGGATGGATCAGATTTGTATTGCTGTCTGTCAGTTTTAGAACCGAAAAAATGTATTCAACAATTCTGAGCAATAATGTTCATGTGACATGTCCTGACAATTCAGATTCTGCCTGGCACAAATTTCATTGCCACTTTTATTGATAAATTTCCAAAAAATACAATGCATGTATCAAGTCTGAAATATCCACAGAAATAGACTGAAGTTGATGAAGATGGTGATATTAAAGCAATGACAACAAAAGAAATACCTAAAATGCCAAAGGATTCTTATTTCATTCTTCCACTTTGGGAGCAATCAGGTAATTTGGAATTCCAAAATCCATGGAAAAAATTATGTAGAGAGCAATTTGTTTGTTTGTCTAATTTATATCCTATTTTTCTCTTTGGACCAGGGTCAAGGCAGTTGGGAAACATCCACTATTTCTGTAAACACCTCCCTTCTTGCTTAACCTAAGGGGGATAGCAAAGAGTTCCTTCCTTCTGCTGAAGTAGAATAGAAACATATAGTGTAACAGTAAGTTCCAAGTGTATTTGTACATTCACACAGCACATCTGGACTGCGGCAATGACACTGTATTAACATGGAAGGCAGATTTGCAAGAGCATTTAGAGGAGGATCAAATCCAGACCAAGAGCAAGAAGCTCATGTTAAGTACTTTGTTATGCACACGTTATCCATGCAACTTATGAGGTGAAATCCGTCAAATACTCTTCCTGTTTCTGAAGTCTTCCTGCAAACCAAGAGACAGTTAACATCCTGATCATGAAATAAGGCTGGTGCAGGCTACACAACTGTGACATGTTAAGCAGCACCCACCCTGATAAGGTTACAACAGTTGTTCTCAAACTGTGGGGTGGGACGTCCAGGAGAGTGTGATTGGTGCTCAAGGGGGGCACAAAAGATTTATTTTTGGACATATTACAGTCAGCTGTTGCTTACTCACTTGGGTGGGGAGGAAGGGGGTGGGATAGTGGAGTGGGAGGAGGGAGGGAAACTTTGGGAAGAGGGAGAGGTGACAGAAGCAATTGATTATCCATGTTGATTGTTCTGCAGCTTGTTCCAGATTTCTACTGTCAACTCTGAAGTCATGAGGGGTTATCCTTATTTCTTCCCCGCCCTCACTGTTTTACAAGCACACATGCTGGAGAAAAAGGAGCTCTAAGCATGGCCAAAAGGGTAGCTGTATTTGTCATCCTCTCTCCTTCCTCCCCTCCACCTCTCACCACTTGCAAAGCTTCCTTCCTTCCAGCCACACCTGAGGGTACAACATCAATGTGCCACTTCCCTATAAGGAACAAAAGGAGGTGGAGGAAGCAGAGGAGAGACTGAGAAAAGCTTTACAAAGGAGAAATAGCAGAGATCCCTGTTTGGACAGTTCTTTGGGGGGGGGGCCTCTTCTGGGGAGCAGAGTTATTGACTTCAATGTGCAAAAGTCCCTTTAAGGCAGTGGTTCTCAACCTGTGGGTCCCCAGACGTTTTTGGACTTCAGCTCCCAGAAGCCCTGAGCATTGACCATAGTGGCTGGGGCTTCTGGGAGCTGAAGTCCACAAACATCTGGGGACCCACAGGTTGAGAACCACTGCTTTAAGGACAGTGCATGTGACCCTCCACTTCTGGTGATAGTGCTGAATTAGATATTGAATTTATTTAGAAATTTCAAAATAAAACTGTTATGTTTTTAATGATGCTATTTTCTTATAAAATTTTAAAATATGAATATACATAAATGTGCAGATGAAAATATACACACTAAACAAACAAAATATTTTATTTATATACCGTGCTGAGCAGAGGGGCTGTGTTGTCCACATGCTGCTATAAAGGGGGTCACAGGGTTAAAAAGTTTGAAAACCACTTGTTTGCAAGTTGCAGTGGCCACTACTGTGTGCATTACTGGTGTCAGAGGATTCAAATTTTCTTGCAACGCTTGTAAAGAGTCATGAATTATTTTGTACCCAACATTAATTCAACACCAATCTCCAGATTGTGCAAAGCCCCCTGCTGCCATTTATTGCTTATTTCTGATCTAGAAGAAGGAACAAAATCCACTGCCACTTATCAACCGATAAGCAAGTTATAGGCTGAATCCTTAAGCACATTGTTGCTTATATTGATGGAAATTATCCCAACCTGGTCCCAAATTGAATTTTAATCCTCTTTTGCAATATCCAAATCTAAATCCTCGTTCTCTTTATCTCTGCATTTTGTATAATCCACTGAACGACTCGCTAGTTAAGCACTACACATATTGGCAAACATGCTGGGAAGGGGAAATAGGAAGGGATGACAACTTAGTTTCCAAAATATTAATTCCTGATTTCCCCCCTCCTGAGCTCATTGCAATGCAAGCCAGCCAGTTCACTTGCTCAGAAGCAGATGCTGGCCAAATGTATGCATGTGGATGTACTGGGGAGTATACTAAAAAGAAAAAAAATGCATGCGCTCTCATTTAGCAAGGGCAATTTCTGTTCTGGCTGCCCTTCCAAGGTATTTTGCAACCTGGGGTGAAGTACAAGATTATTCAAGTACAAGATGGTTCCCAGAGATGACCATTCCACTTATAGAAGCTGACTTGCCTGTAAAGGATGGGAAAAAAATCGGAAGGATTTGAACAATGGTAGAAAGACATATTTCTCAAATGACAGAATAAGGTATTTTAGGTGGTAAAATTCTATCAAAGATTGGGAGTGGTTCCAGGAGTACTTGCAGCAGAGATTTGGAAAATTATTGACTTCTGGATTTAATGACTAAATAATCATTTATTATATATGACTGAAATGATGCATTTTGAAATTGTTATGGTGCAGTCTAGGAATATCAGCCTTTTTTATTTATTAGCTTTGTTTCCATATATAGACACACACATATACATCTACTATATAAAAGTCAAAGTTTGTATGTTTGTTTGTCTGGGTCAGGAGAAGACCTCACATGATTAGCTGCCTGAGAAGATTCTATGGAATCCTGGGTTTGCAGTTGGGGGGGGGGCTTTAGAATTCTCAGCCAGAGAGCTCTTGGGCCTGGCCAGTTGCTATGGAGATGAGGCCTAGCAGCAAGGAGGAGGGCAGTGTATTCCCTCAGGAACCCAACCTCTGTATGTAATCCAATCTGAATACAGATTGGATTGGGGAATATGGAGAAAAGTTACAGGTATTAAACAAGACAGTTTGGGGTATTAGAGACATGGGATCTCAAATCTTTCTAACAAGTGTCACCTATGAGAAAATAAAATCCTGGGCAACACCAGGTGTATGCACTAGTTAATCATATAGGCCACTCTTGCGTGTTATTAAACTTACGAAGAAATAGCCTCTTATTGTTTAATTTTTCTTTTCTCATACAGTGGAAGGTTAAATAGATATGGAAAAATGAAGAATAATGTTGATTAACCTTCTTCTTCTTGAAAGGTATGTTAATGATAATGATAATGTAAACTGATCAATCAACATGTGGGAAGCTTTTTAACTCTTTGGGCCCAAATAGAGAATGTATTATGTTATTGTTCATTGTCATTTGTATTTGCCTCACTCTCTCTTTTCCTTCCGTCTTTCTTTCTTTCTTTCTTTCTTTCTTTCTTTCTTTCTTTCTTTCTTTCTTTCTTTCTTTCTCTTTTCATTCATATGGAAGGTTTAGTCATTGGTCTCTCTCTCTCTCTCTCTCTCTATATATATATATATATTCTCATCAGGTTGTACCTTATTCTATTACTGTTGTTGTTGTTGTTGTTGTTGTTGTTGTTGTTGCAGTTATTATTATTTTATGATACATTAGCCTAATGTATCATAAAACAACAACAACAACAGCAATAATAATAGAATAAGGTGCATCCTGGTGAGAATCCTGCTTGGTTGAGAATCTTAGCATTTGAGACTTAGTCCACTGAAAAATGCATCTTCTTTGCGGAAAATTTTTTTTTCTGCATAGAATTTTATTTTATTTTAATTGTACAGAAACAGCATTTACTGCCCAGAAACCAGGTTTCCCACAACAGAAACAGCAAGTTTCCTGCACAGAAAAACCATATGCTTTATTTTGCACAAAATATGTGCCGAATGGTAAATAGGTTTTTGTTAAAAAACGCATCCCTATGGACTGGCAGTGGAAATGTTTTGAGCTACAACTCACCATGGCCATGCTGACTTGTGAAATGGGATTTGTCAAAACAAATAACTTTTCCAAGTTCTGGCCATTCACCATAGAATCTGCAAGTCACATTAAGCTGATATACAAGGAAAATGTTTTGGCAATAGGAAAAATACTCCTTGTTACAGTTGAATCCAAATTCAGTACAATTAATTTTTTATCAGAAGTTTGTTAAAGAAAAAAAGAAATTTCAAAGCTGGCTTCAAAGAACATTTGAGATTAATTCATTATTGGAAATAATTGAAATTCTTCACTCCTGCCATCCATTCCAAAAAACTTATGAACTCAATTTAGAACCATACAAAAGACCAGCAGCTGAAAAAATGCAAAAGGCAAACAAAAAGAGGCTGGAGTTACACAAACAGATTGTAAAAGTCGCCATTAAAGGCTCAGGTTGGACCCAGCCTAGTTTCAGAAAAGATATTAAATGAGGGTGCCAGGCAGATACATGGAGGGATTCAGTTCTCTCCAACTAGTGTCTGAACTGAACTGAGGCCTCTGTATCTATGGAAACCAATGAGCCTGAGACTCAACTCATAGGTTGTGAATTTTCCCTGATATGCACAAATCACTGTTTGGTGTCAGAGATTAATCATGTTACCCGTGTACCTTCTGAGATGCTTCCTCGCAGGAAACCCAGTGGCAGCCTCTGTGGGCAAGGAAAGCTGGGATGCTCTAAGTCTTACTTAACTTCTCTGTAATTGACTCTACTGAGGTATCTTCTTCTGGGAAATGGTTTGATTGTTTCATTTTTGTTTTCCATCCCACATTTTAGCCTGCCACAGGGCTCTCCCCACCAGACTTACAACAATAAAAATACAGTTTTCTGTTATGAAAGCACCATTTAAATTGGCTTATTAGATACCTTCAACTGGCAGAGACAGTTTCAATAAATCTTCTGTTCCACTTTTTTGGCTGCTTTTAAAATATCCTGGGCCATTTCCTTTGAGGCCCCTCCCTAAATTGCACACCTCAGGATCTAATAGGATGTCGAAAGTGGTGTAACAGCACTATAACAGTCCAGTGAGGAAATGATCCGGATTTCTCTCTTCTAGCTTTCCCTCTTTGCCCCGGTCCACTTCAGGGGCTGCAAACTGAATTCTAAATGCAAAAGTGGTTTGCCACAGTTAACTCAGCAGGGGAAGAGGAGAGATGGGAGAGAATCTTTCCCTTCCCTATAGATTCAGGAATCAGCAAATAGCTGCAGGCTTTCTTAACCTTGTGCATTCTTCCTCATTAATAAATTTTGACATCTTAGCCACTGCTCTGATGTTGCTTGGACACTTGTTTCCCAGTTTTCATTTGTGACATGTTGAAGGATATGCACTTTTAAGAGCAGAGTAATTCCAGAATTTAAAAGCTTTCATGAGTCGTTGAAAAGAACTTTGTGGAATCCTAACAATGCTCTTGCATGAGTCATAATCTGTCTGATTAAGCTTGACTGCCTTACTCCATTTCTGCAAGACCATGTTCTCATGCGCCGTCCCACAGCAGTCCCCGCAGGGAAGGGAGTCCAACAGGAACGCTCCCCTCCGCACCTGACTGGCTCCCTGTGGAAGGGAGTGTAGTGGTCCTGCCTCTTCCTTCTGCAGTGCAGCCGGGCACTTTCCCATCCTGTGCTATGGAAGGAACTGTTGCCATTACACTTTGCTACCATTCTGCATGATGGTAAGTATAGGAGTGCTGTGCAATCATAGGTGCAAAATGGATTTTTTCCACTTTGCGAATACCATGTGAGCACAACACTTGGGGACGGGATGGCAGTGTGTTGGCGATATCATTATGTGGAAGCATGACCAGCCAACCACTGTCATCCTGTCCTCAAAGAGGCACAGCCTTTTGTGGAAATAGCCCAAGTCAACCTAGTTATATTTTTTTGATAAATATTTTTATTAAAATTTCTAAAAAAGATATAAAATGGGAACATTTCTTCTAAATGTTCCCCCTCCAACTCCCATAACAAGTTTTCTTTTCCAGTTTTGCCCAGCTGAATCAAACAAAAGGTAGAATACAATACAATACAAGGACTCTACTCCACTATACATAAAATCTTTAACATAACAATCATAATTTGTCTCTTAACTAGTCAATACATTTTTACCTTTTTTATCAAATTATATCATTATAATCATTGAAGCCACTCTTTTGTCAACCTAGTTGATTGAGGTAACCCAGTTTATGCAGTTCAGAGCTCGCTGAAGGAAGGTGATGGAGATGGAATGTGGTGAAAGAGTTTATGCATTTCCTTGGGAGTAAGCTATGTTAAAATTAATGGGACGTACTTCTCAGTGGACACATCTGAGCACATATTGTAATAGGTCTTCCTTTGTATCACCAACTTCCATCTTTGGGTCTTCACATGTTGTTGGATTACTATTCCCAGAATCTCTGACCATTAGCCATACTGGCTGGATTTTCTGGAGTGGAAGTTTAACAACATCTGTGAGACCAAGTTTGGGAATCCCTGTTTTACACAGAATAGTGGAAACTATAAGAAGGAAAAGTGGAGGGCGAGGAATCTAGCAGCACTTTTGAAACTAATTGATATATTTAAGCATAAGCTTTCAGGGAGTCCAGTTTGCTTCATTAAATGCTTTGATAAAGAGGACTGGAGTCTATGAAATCTCATGTTGAAGTATATCAATTAGTCTCAAAGATGCTGCTAGATCATCCTCCTTTCTTTCTAATGCTGAAACACACAAACACAGATATCTTTTTGAAAACTAGATCACCGTATGTGAGCTATGGATATGGTCTAACAAGACCTCATGGAGCTCCGAGATCAGAAGAAGGTCTCTAATGGTTAAAGAGTGGTTTTCCTCATTTTTGTTTTGTATAAGAATATTGGAAGTTGCCCATCCTGAGTTAGATCATTACTTTCTCTGCCCTAGAATTACTGACACTAAATGAAAGAGGTTCTACAGAGGCCACTGCTTGGCATCTTGGGCCGGCATCTGGTTGGCACACTGTGATAGTAGTTGTACTTTTTTGTTTTCCCTGACTTTTGAGTTGACCGCCTTCTCAATCAATATATAAACTGTAGCAGAATTTTCCTTCACTTTCCACATGTCTCATTTTGTCACTTGCAATTTATTCTTAAACCAAAAGAAAAATGCATATATTAAGGAAAAGTACATGCATGCAGTATATACATTTGTAGAAAAATGAAAAAAAAGAGAGAAGCCTGCAAAAATTTGAATGTCGGTCAAAATTGCATACAAAATGTGTGTCCTAGGTGAAATGTGCACAAATATGAATGCACAGGTTGTGAGGGTTTTAGAAAGTTGCAAACTTGCATGGAAATTGAAAATTAAATACTTTGTTCCTAGTTGCCGTCAAGTCAGCTTTGACTGATGGCACCTCCTATGAATGAGAGGGCCTAAATATCCTAAAGGTACCAGATCCTGTCTGATCTTGCAAGCTACGCAAGGTCAGCCCTGGTTTGTATTGGATGAGAAACCACCGATGAATACCAAGTTCTGTAGGCTATATTTCAAAGAAAAGAACAGGCAAAACTACCTTTGATTATCCCTTGACTAACAAAATCCTGTGAAATTCATGGGGTTACCATAAGTTGGCAGGTGACTTGAAGGCATGTGTGTGCAAGCGCACACACATGCACACACATTCCAAGAGACCCTATTATTAAGAGCCCTGCCAATTCAGATTTTATAAAGCATTCTTGTCTTTTCCACCAAGTGATATCATCTCATAACGTGTATCGTGATAGTCTCAATTTAGTCATGTTGGTTTCTAGGACAAGTTCAGGCTTAATTTGCTCTGGAATCATTTATTTGTCTTTTTTGGCAGTCCGTGGAATCTGTAGAACTCTCCTTTAGTACCACATTTCAAATTAGTTGTTCAGCTTGCACAACTGACATATAGGCTTCATAGATACTGGAGATGATTCTGATCTTAATTTTGAATGATTACATTTTAATTTTTTTGAGAAAAAAAATCCTCCTAAAATGCCCTCCAAAAGCATTGAGGCACTCAAAAGTAATGCAGAAAAGTAACAGTGGAAAAAGAAGACTGGTATACCCTCATTAGCCTCCAAAATAAAGCATGACAAATAATGACAATGATGTCATTACTTATAATGCACTGCCTCCAAAGTCTGTCTAATGACAAGGATGAATCCATAGGTGATTCCTTTTGACTGTCCAATTCAAGGGCAATCATTTATGTGACACCATTCCATCTCAAGAGAGACGGCTATTTCCCCTGAGAAATGGTCTCATTGTTCTTTTAGAAGGTAGCAACACCTGTTTTCAGCAGTCTCCCCTTCTTCTTTAAGTGCAAGGAAAGAAACATCCACACTTTTTGCTATGGGAGAGATAACCTTCAGAATGTAAATCAGCACGCTCTCAGGCTGATAACCCAGCAGTGCAGAGAAATCTGTCTCTAACTAAACAATATCAGCAAAGAGAGAAAAGGTGGTAGGGGGAAAAAAATGCCTCTGCTGCCCAGTGCAGTGTTCACATCGGCGATGTGATTGCTTCAGTTCTGAGCTGTGATCATTTAAATGTTAATAACATCATTAACTGCTGGTGGGCAAAGAAACAAACCATCAGCTGGAGAGATGAAGCTGAATTTTGCTCCGCTGTATTATTACAGTATAAATCAGGATCCTGTCTTGGATGTATCAATCTGGTTGCACAAAATGGCAAATGTGGAACCAAACTTGACTATGACAGATAATTTGGGGGAAAGGAATATATATCTAGCTTGATCTGCTGGCCACTTCTTGTATTATTTTTCTTTTCTTCTTTTTTTTAAAGTAAAAGGTGAGTGTGATGGACCTCATTCAGCTGGTTTGCACCAGTTCACCCAAACCAGTTGTTGGAAATAGTTGGTAGAGAAAATGAGGAAAATAATGGTTAAAGTTGCTAAATGTTCTATAGCACAAGTAATATGAAAACAATGTTCAATTATTGTAGGGATTTGGTAAGAGTGAGTAGGAGGTGGGGAGTCCACAGCAGTGGGGAATCTACTTGCAGTGAGACAGGAGTGGCAAAGACTCTGTTCCTAGACTGAGAGAGAAGCTGGAGGCAGCAGTTGTGGAGAACATCAACTGCAACCCTCTTCCAGCTCCAGTCATTGCTTGGTACTTCTGCATAGGAGGAGTTTTGGAGGAGAGTTATGAAGAAGACACAGAGGCTGTGAAGGTTAAAAGGGAAACCAGGAGTAGCAAAGGGGAAGAGGAGGAGGAAAAGATAGGTGAAGAGGAGGACAGAAAAGCAAGGGGGTCAGAGGAGAGGGAAGGACTGGGGCCTGCAGAGATGTGGAGAAAAGCTGGGAAGATGGACTAGCTGAGTGTCTCATCACCCAACACAGCTGCTGCTGAAGGGGCTGGAGAAATCACTGGCCAGACTTGGATCGGTTCAGGGGCAATATCATCAGCTCCTGGGATTCTGGCAGGGAGGCAGAAAATGTTCCCAAGTGAAGGGAGACCAGTGGGACACATTTAAGCAAGCACCTATTTTGGCCAAAAATTAAACAGAAGTGGTTGTTAATTATTTTGAATGACATCGCCCCTGGCATCTATTGATAATACAAGTAACATACGAACACATTCTTTGGGAAGATTTCCTTGAGTGTACCTCCCTGCTGAGCGTAAACTATGTACTAAACTCGGTAAACAGCTTTCTTGATATATATATGTGTGTGTATGTGTGTGTGTGTTTGATGCTGTTGCTCAACAATAGTGAGGTGGGAGTCTCAAGCAAAAGGTATTCTTGAGTTCATTGCTCAGTAATAGCTAAGAAGAGGGACCATATAACATGGTAAAAATGCTGGGCAGTAAGGTGTAGTGGTTTGAGTTGCAATATCTCAGATATCTCAGAGATCTCAGTTTAACTCCCTGAAGAGCCATGAAATTTAGTTGGTGATCTTGTGCCAGTAACTATCCATCAGCTTGGCCCACCTTAAAGGGATGTTGTGAGGAGGAAAAGAGCCTTGGTCTGATTAGATGAAAGGCACAATATAAATGTAATTAATAAATAAAATAAAAAATATGAGATAGACTTCTGGAAACTATTTTGTCAGTGCTATAGTGTATGGAATCTTTGGGTCTGGGAAATAAGTGGAAGACTCTGAAGTTAGAGAACACATTTAAATGAGACGCTAGCATCCTACCAGTGATGTGATTCTGCTGAGTGTGACTCCAATGCATACATGTCTCTTTCAGGATAGAGCACTGAGGGCTCACTCCTTTCACTCCTCCAAAACCGCTGCCATGGTTGCTGTCAAGCCCTAAAAGGGGCTACTGCTGCTACCTACTGGCAGGAAGAAGAGAGAGGGTAGACAATTTAGAGGAGGAAGATGAAGCTGGTCTTGGATCTGAGGGGAAGGAAAAGGAGGACATACTCTGTCTGGGAACACACTCTTATTTTTTGCCCTCTGATCTGAAACAAGCCACTTCTTCCTCCTCTGAACTGGCTTCCTTCCCCCGCCCTTTCCATCAGCAATCAGCAGCAGCAATGACAGCAGCAATGGCCAACCATCCTGGGGACTGGCGACTGGCAGGGAGGGACAGGAAACTGTGCAGGTGCAACATACACCCCGCCTGCCTGATGTATGACGTCAGCCCCTGAGACCGCATGGACTCATGCGGCACAAGGTTCTGGAGAGTGAGCGTTTGCAGGGGTGGGCAAGCTGAATGAGATTTGTGCAGACAGGGCATGAATGGGATAGGTGAGAAAGAGCCACTAGTCGCAGTAGTTCCAACATGTAAAGTTGGGGTGGATGCGGAGGAAAATAAGGAGGGCTCTCATTTAATGCTTTGTGTGGCATGTCAGTCAATACTTCTAAAATGAGTCTTGTTTTCAAGAAGCGTCTGGGGATGAGGAATGAGCTGTTGAGAATACCAGGATTCCTTTCCTTTCCTTTCCTTTCCTTTCCTTTCCTTTCCTTTCCTTTCCTTTCCTTTCCTTTCCTCGAGGTACACTGTTGTTTCACCAACCTGAAGTTACTGCCAGATAGCTTCTCTGAATGAGTCCCTGTGTTTCTATGTTGGAGGAGAAGACATATCTCTTGTTTGAGAATTTCTTTGTTTTGTTTGATGGCCCTCATTCCCAAGTACTACACCAATATTTTGAGAGAAGCAAAAAGAAGTTCTCTCCTTCTCCAAGTAACTGGATAATCCACTGATTTCTATTTTATTTTTATTTTTGTTATATACTGCCTTTCTCCCAGCATGAGACCCAAGGAAGCTCACAATACAAGTTAAACCAGATATGGTTAAAACAGCAGATGATGCAAAAAGCTTAAATATATAAGTTAAAAAGCAATTAAGTAAGGAACCATGTTTAAAGGCACTTAAATAGGCACTTAGAATATCATGATGATGATAAGAAAGGTTTCTCTGGCTTGATTTCTTTCTTTATTCTTCCATATTTTGCAGAGTACAAAAGTCTGTCTTGCCTCTGTTTCACTTTCTAAGCTCAAGAAGGCAAAGAAACTTCAGAATTTCTTTCTAAGGCAATGGATTCATTTATGTGGTTGTCTTTTTTTTTCCAGAGGGGGGAGGAGATTGGCTGCCATATATGACAGCCATCCTTCCCTACTGTGTCTGGAGGTACAATTAATTACTAAAGCTTGTGGTTCATTTGACACTCCATGCTCTAGTTATACACAGCGGTCTGTGCTGCAGCAATCTGCTTCTCAGTTACAGTTGGGGGCTTAGCAGTACTAGCATTGCACCAGCTGCCGTTCTTTGGCACCCTGCGTGGGGAGGGGGAATTGTTGCTTTTGCTATATTCCCCTCTGAGAAAAGAAGCTGAGGAAAAGAATTTGGTGCTAAAAAACAAAAAACAAAAAACCTCCATGTAAACGAGCAAACTTTTCTGAAAGAGGCATTATTTTAAAGACAGCAGTGAATCTTGATCCAATGAGACAAGTGATCCTGAGGTCAAAAACATCAGCTTCGTACAAAAGAAATGTCCTTAGGGAAGCACAAATATATTAACTTGAGGCCTTTCACCTCTCCCTTAAAAAGCCTCTGCCCGTCATGGTGCTATCAATCCATTTCTAGCATTTTACTTGACTATGAACTTCTCAGAATGACAAGAGGGCGATTTGGAAGATATAGTAAGGCTTCTAGGAAGCTTTTTCATTTTGGAGTTACAGAGTAAAGTGAATCAGCCTCTTGCTTTCTCCCAGGAACTACTTATCTTCAATCTTTCAATTAAAGGTCAAAAAATGAAAGGAGACAGACCAGTCGTCTATTATGCTTTTTCCACACCAAACCTCTCTATTGCAGAGTAGCTGTCTTTTGTATTGTTGTGTCTAAACCAGTATAAGACTGGAGCTTCAACTGCTGTTAAAAATAATCTCATAAGAACTGCCATTTCATAGAATAAAATTATATAATAGTTGAAAATCTGGTCCATCTCCCCATGACTGTCTCCATCATTTCTTTGTACCTAGTGGCAGTAATATTCTCCATATTCATATTCTGTTATTCTATTATTACTATGGAGATATGTAGAGGTGAAGGAATGCTTTGGAGATTAATAAGATAAACAAGAACGTAATGGCTAGATCTCAAGGGAAGTTATTTTTCTTTTGCTATTGGGATTGAAATTTTATTATCTGTCTTTCCTGCCCTTTGTATCTGGTCCCCACTCGTCCAAGAAAGGGAGTGGCCTCAACCTGCATTTATATCCATCCAGGGCATCTTAACAGACAGCAGAAATAACATCCAACACAAAATGTAGGCCTGTGACTCTAACATCATTACTTATATTCTGCTGTATGATTTTAAACATCCCTGCTGGATGAAGAAGTCAGTGAAGCTTTGAAAGCTTTCATGATGTATTTTCTGCATTTTGGTTGGTCAATAAAGGTATCACTCTTTTGTGTATTTTGTTGTATTAAGAACATGAAGAGAATAATTGGGCTCTAGAACCTAGAGAAGTAGGACCTTAATCCCCACCATGTGCATAGTGCCTTCTATGAAACATTAAGAGGGGACATGATAGCTATGTTTAAATATTTGAAGGGATGCCATGTAGAGGAAGGAGAGGGCTTGTTTTCTGCTGCTCCAGAGACCAGGACAAGGAGCAATGGATTCAGGCTGCAGGAGAGGAGATTCCACCTGAACCTCAGGAAGAACTTCCTGACAGTCAGGGCTGTCCGGCAGTGGAATATGCTGCCTCGGAGTGTAGTGGAGTCTCCTTCCTTGGAGGTTTTTAAGCAGAGGCTGGATGGCCATCTGTCGGGAATGCTTTGAGGGTGTTCCTGCATGGCAGGGGGTTGGACTGGATGGCCCGTGTGGTCTCTTCCAACTCTACATTTCTATGATTCTATGATTCTATGATTCTACTATTTGAATCAAACCAATGATGCCTCTAGTTGCCATTACGTGCTCTGCCTGGCAAGAGCTCTCAAGGATCTCTTGGAAAGCTCTCTCTCATGACCCGACACCTAATCCTTTAACTGAGGTTTGTCATAAATTGAGCTGGAGCCCTTTTGCATACTACATATGAAATATAGCTGCAATATGGAGTCAAAACCTAATCCCTGTTTTTGGGAAGCTTCAGATCAGTGATTTGAGTTTCAGACTCCAGTATTTTTGTTCAAGGATATATGTGTGAGAACATATATCCTCCCATGTTAGATCATCGCAAAGGCCTATGTAATCTCATCTTCTGCTCACCCAGTGGCCTGTCAATTTTCTATAGGAGCTTTGTAAGCAGGACCTGCTCTCTCTCTCTCTCTGTGTGTGTGTGTTTCCATCCATCTACAGCACAATGTATAAAAGTTACTAGTTTTCTGCTGGTACTACTGGCTGGGGGATTGTGGGAGTTGTAGTCCAAAGAAGTAACTTCCCTTTGCTCTGATCTATTATACCCATATACATATGCATGCTGTATTTCATATATTACATATAATTTATTATATTCAACTTAACTGTGTGATCAGTTTTACTGCTGCTTTTAACTGGTGATGTACTTGTTATTTTCTTTTTGCTAATTATGATGTATGATTTTTAATATGATGTCATAAGCTGCCTTGGGAACTGTAGAGTGAAAAGTGGGATGAACGTATTTTAAGCAACTGAAATGAATGAAATCCCAGTCTGCCCTGAAACATTTGCAAATAATGGGGTGACTCAGATTTGTGATTCACCATCAACATGTGATGAGTTTCCATTACCCACCAGCAACACGCAGCTGGGAAATTCCCCTGGGCAATGTGGATGAATCATTAGATAATGACTTAAAATGCTATAGGCTTGGCAAGGGTTGTCATCACCCTCTGAGGAGACCATTTTTCATGGCATACTCGTAATAACTGTGATGCCCATTCTTGCCCTCTCAAAAAGGAGCCATAGCTTAGTAGCAGAGCACTGAGAACACCAGGTGATCTCCAATTCAGCCCCTGACATCTCTGGTTGAAAAAAACGAGTAAGCAAGGCATGGGAAAGATCTCAGCCTCAGAGGGTGGAGAAGACCTTTGCCTCTGTCATTAATTGCCCACCTAACCAGCTTGGAGTTCTAGTGTCATTATCAACAAGTGCAGGTATAGAAATTGTTGGAAAATTCTGGCATTCTCTCTCGCTGCCTATCGTTCTAGGACAAATGGGGTTTAACTAGCATAGGATTAATTTTACTTTGCTTGTAAAAGCCTCCTGGCCTCACACCTAAAGTCTCAACCGTTGCTCTCTGTTATTTAAAATGATTGGCTATGGTAACTAGACCACGTAAGCCAGGATACACCTTGGAGTCTGCCATTGGCTTTCCATAGAAGGCCATGCCTCTCTCTCTCTCCCCCACTCCCTTGGCAATCTCGCTTCTAGCACCTCCTTTCTGCTATGCTAGCCTCTCTACCAAGAAGCTGGTGAATTAAGAATGAAGCTACTATCTTCCTTAATCCTTTGTCAGTTAGTTAGGATCTAGTTTCTCCAATGCATACGTAATTGTAAAGTTTATTAGTAAAGTTTGGAACCTGAAACTGACTGCCTTGTTTTGCTTTCAACTCAGCTTCCAATTCAGGGAAGCTATAAAGAGGTTGGGACATGCTTTTTCTGCAACTCTGCTAATAGAAGGCTAATTCCTAACAGCTTTAACTTTCATAGAATTTCCCCAAAGGGCTAACAGCCTGAGAAATTCTAACTCCCAACAGAAATAATATGCCAAAATAATAATTAAAAATAATGGTTGAAAAACATGCTTTTTGAATGTCATAGAACCTTGATGAGAAGAGTGCTGGACTGACAAGAATCTTCAGACTTTGGGACTTCTTCTGTGTTAAATTTGCACATGGTTGTTTTGTGCAGAAAACAGCACTTTCTGCACAGGAAATAATGTTTCAACACAAAAATATTATTTCATGCACAGAAGATGCTTTTTTTTCTGTGCAGAAAATGCTATAATGGGAAATTTATTCTGTGTAAAATTGAATGTGGTTGATTTGCATAGACAAGAAAATGGCATTTCCTGAGCAGGAAATAATATTTCTGCATTGTAATATTTTCTATGCAGAAAAGGCTGTTTTCTGTACAAAATATCTATGTGCAAATATTGAGCAGAAAAAGTCCTGAATTATGAATGGCCTTCAAAAAACATCATGGCTTTTAAACACTTCCTTGCACCTGGAAGGAAATTGCTGAAGTTACTCTTTGGTACCTTTGAGAAAAAACTTAGGGCATTTCTGCACTACATTGTTATGGTGCTATTATTCCACTTTCAACATCCTATGGAATTCTGGAATTTGTAGTTTCCTGAGGCCAAAGAACTCTGTGGCCGAGAATTCTAAAGATCCCTACCTAAACTGCAAACCCCAGGATTCCACATGATGTTGAAAGTGGAATAATAGCACTATAACAGTGTAGTGTGGAAATGACCTAAGTGAAGAATTACATCCTTACCTTCAAGGCACCCTATTAACACCTCTCCCCAAGTCTTGAAAACTCAGGGCTGTGCCTTCCTTAGATCAATCCACCTGTATGGTGGTCTTCCTGTGTTCCTACTGCTCTCTGTTGGACTAAGCATTATTGTTTTTTTCTGAAGAATCTTATAATCTCAAGACATGCCCAAAGTATGATAGCCTAAATTGTGTCATAGGGTGCTAAATCATACATGTTAGCCTTAGGAGACACAAAAGAGCTTTCCTTTCCCTGGAGAGTTGCTGCTGGTTAAAGTAAACTGTACCAGGCTATATGGATAAATATGGCCTGACTGTGGAGTTTCCAGAAATATATGCTTGGCTGCTACAGAATGTTGGACTGGGTGGCTCTTTGGTCCACTCCATCAGGCTATTCCATCTTGTTTCATGATGTTCTTAGCATTTGGACACCAGGAATTAAAGCAAAAAGTAGAGTGTCCCTTTAGCCTTTACACTGAGGAATTTTAAATGAAGGTGAAAATGAGTCCTGTGTTTGTATGTGGATTATCTTCAAAGTTGTCTTTATTCAGCTACCCACACTTTTGGAACATTGGCTTATATGTCCATTTCATATTGCCTACACAGTTGGTGTAGGCACATTTCTTTTTAACGATCCTGGCACATCTGTTCTTTGTCTCCTTGGCATTTGGGGAAGTATGATTTGGCATCAGAATCTCACAGATATCAAGGGAAGGAAACTTCATTTTATTCCTTTGGTACCAATAGCCAGGCTAAAATTTATTTGGAAAACATTTCTTCATTCCCAGATGCCTCTATGGTCATGACAAAATATAGACGTGGTAAGTAAGAAGGGTGCAGTTTTTCACAGTAATGCCTACAGAATGTTAGTAGAGATAATAAACTACCCACTAGTTTTTCTAGGTAAGAAATCTGACAAAGCGAGAGAGCTATTGAAATAGTCTTTCATGAAACTGGTGTTGTGCTATGGTTGGTATTTCTACTCTGCCATGTGACAACTTGTGAGTCCCCATTTTGAGAAAAAGGCCTGGTTATCGTGGTGGTGTTGGTGGTAATGATTATGATGGCAACAACAACCACCACTGCTGGGGAAAAAATGGCAATATACTTCTCCTACAGAAATTACGATGAAAGGAACATTACTATGTTATTGACTTCCGTCAAAGGATATCTTAGTCATTGGCAGCTGATGGCTGTCATGTGAGTGGGGCAGTAAATCTGCTCAGGGTTTTACTCCGAACTTTAAAGGAGCTATCTGAGGTGCTGTACCTCATCTCTTAAACAGACTGAGCACTTTAGGTCTCTCTTTTAAAGTTAAGGCTATAACCCAAATCAGATTCACTACCTTATTGACATGGAAGCCGCTAGCCACCACTGGTGTTAACCAGGGGGTGACAATGTTTCTTTTGATTGTCCACAAATGCGAGGCAGGTATGAATCTCCTGGAGCAAACTTGAAGCTTTGATGTGACATAAGAAAACATGGTAGAGTGAATCGGGGTGGCAGAATATTTTTAGAAAATTTCAGAAGTGTATTGACTTGTCATCAATTAATGCTTGCTAGTTCCTTACTGTGAACCTGTGTGATGTAGTGTTGTGTTTGAAGAATTGTCCAAGTTTGCTTTAAAGATGAACACAAGAAACAAGAACAGCAGAGGTTGCCCATCTGTAGGTAGCAACTAGACCTTAAATTGAGCAGACATATAGAACACCTTCCCTGTGACGATGAGATGGTTATGAGAAATTTTCAGGTCAGATTGGATCAAATTTTCAGTAATGACTTCTAATTACAGTCACATAACATGACCTTAAAAAGGGCAGTTTTCCACAATCCTAAATGATGTCCTGTCCAGAGCTTCTCATTAAGTGCTCTCTTACCACATGGCTATTGTCTTATTTACACAGTCTAGTGCAAGAATTTCCTATTTTGCTAAAGTAAAACAAAATCGGGAGGAAAACTCTCACTGTGCCAAAAATGCCAATATAAATTTTCACCCTCTTTACTGTAATTGCACATACAAATGGCATGAGCCTGTCTCCTAGACCTCCATGGAGGCCCTTGTCAGCTATGGTGTCAGAATTACTTGGGCCATCAGCCTCCTTTTATTGGGTGAAAAAGACAACTGTAGTGGCTTTTATTTATTTATTTTGAATTTCCAGAAGGCTTATCAGCAAAGGAAGATCTTTCAGAATGTGGAGCAAATTAAAAGATTGCTGTAACCTGCTTAGCTATTCCATGTTTGACTGTCATTAAGTTCTCTTCAGAGCACACATTTCTACTGCAGGTGGCTTTGTTGCAGAATAAAGAGCCCATTGCAGCATAAACGGTGAATGAGTCACTTTCCTAAAAATGAAACTTGAAAACTCTTTGATCAGACATTTCCTGCTTTAGCATTCCGTTTTGAGAACAAAGCGAGAACTATTCGCAGCATGGATGTGAATGTTGAGATTTACACCACATTCTAATGAATTAGCATATTTGTTCAACAGCTGTAGGGATCCTTGAAAAACACACATCTCACTCTGGGTGAGAATGCTTACGGATGACAATAACAAGAAAAATACAAAGCTCTTTGCTGAAAGTCTTCAGTTTTCATATATTCATGGAGCTGGTTTTATATATATGCATAAAAAGATTTGGGAGGAAGCAACATGCTTTGCCAAAAAGCAACCTTTTGCTCAAAGCCAAAGATGTATAGGATAGCTGATTCTCAGGAAAACATGGTTAAGGCTGTGGAGAGTAACAGAAGTGTATGTTCAGCATATTGTTTATTGTTGTTGACTGCTGTCAAGTTGGCTTCAACTCATGGAGACTCTATGACTGAGAGAGACCTCCAAGTTACCCTTTTATCAACAACCCTACTTAGGCCTTGGAAACACAGGGCTGTGGCTTCCCTGACTGAGTCTATCCTTCTGCAATTCAGTCTTCCTCTTTTCCTACTGCCCTCCACCTTGCCTAGCATTATTGTCTTTTCTAGTGAGTCTTGATATGTCCAAAGTATGACAGTCTCAGTTAAGTCATCTTGGCTTCCAGGGAAAGCTCAGGGCTGATTTACCCTAGGAGCCATTTATTTCTCTTTTTGGAAATCCAAGGTATCTAATAGAGCACTTCCTCAGCACCACATCTCAAATGAGTTGATTCTTTTACTATCAGCTTTCTTCAGTGTTCTGTTTTCATAACCACACACAGAAATTGGAAATACAATGACATTGACAATCCTGACTTTAGTATTTGATTCTGACCATTTCCGCACTGCACTCTCATTGTGCGATTATTCCACTTTCAACATCCTATGGAATCCTGGGGTTTGCAGTTTAGGGAGAGGCTGCCCAGAATTCCATAGGATGTTGAAAGTGGAATATTCACACTATAAGAGTGTAGTGCAGAAATGGCTAATGTATCTTTTACTTCAGAATCATGTCAAGTTCCTTCATAGCTGCCTTTCCAAATCCTAGTCTACCTCTGGCTTCTTGACTACAGTCTCTGTTTTGATCAATGACTGAGCCAATGAACAAGAGATCTTTGCCTATCTCAAGGTTTTCATTGTCTACTTTAAAGTTTAAAATCATCTATGGCCGCTATTTTTGTTTGTCTAATGTTCAGCTGTAAACTTGCCTTTGCGCTTCATTCCTTGACTTTTTTCAGTAGCTGTTCCAAGTCCGTGGTATTTTCTGATAGTAGTCTAGGGTCTTCTGCATATCTTAAATTGTTGATGTCCCTTCCTCCAATTTTCATATCTCTTTTCTTAGAGTCTAAACCAGCCTTGGGTATATATTCAGCATACCAGTTAAACAAATAGGGAGTTAAAATGTACTGTATTTTCCGGCGTATAAGACGACTTTTTAACCCAGGAAAATCTTCTCAAAAGTCAGGGGTCGTCTTATACGCCGGGTGTCGTCTTTACGGTTGCCGCATACGGTGGGGGGAGCTCAAAAATGGCAGCGGCCACATCCCCGCTGTATGCAGCGACCGCATGAAAGCACCAAGGGTGGCACTGCGCACTTACCTGAAGACGCCGGGGGGGGAGCGGTGGCGTTTTGGGAGAAGCTTGTTGCGCTAGCCGCTCTTCCCCCTTGCGCGAGTGCCGGTCGCGCTGCCTCCCCGCTTCCGCCCCCAGCTCCGTCTACAGCTCCCAGGCCAGGGAGCGCTGCGGAAGCTGGGGGTGCGATAAGGATACACCAGCACTGCCGCCACCATGCGCACGCGAGGCAGGCAGGGCAGAAATGGGGAAGAGTCTGGCCAAGTTGGCAGAGAGGGGGAAAGGAGGGCTTCCTTCGGGCCGGCGGGGCGCATGGGGGGCGAGGGCCGGTACCGGCATCCCCCGCCCTCCTCCCCTCCGGGCACCCGCCCCCCAGCCTCCCCAGCCCCAAAGAGCGGCGCGGGGCACTGCCCCCTTCCCTCTCCTCCTCCTCCGCTTACCTTGGTGGAAGCAGCTGCGGCGGCTCGGGCAGGCATTTTGTTTCCTTCCCAGCCCTGGCAGAGGCGGAGGAGGCCAACGAGGGGAAAGCGGGCGAGAGCTGAGGAGGGTGAGGGGTTGGGGCGGTGCCACTCGCTCCATCCCTCCCTCCCTCACCAGTGGAGGAGGATGGGGGCCCGGGGGAGGGAGGGAAGGGGGCACCACGCTGCGCCCACCTCGCTGAAACTTCACTCGTTCGCTCGCTCGGCTAGGGCGCCGCCGCTGCCGCTGCCTCCCGGCACTGCCCAAAGGACATCCTCCCAGGAAAGGAGGAGGAGGAGGGATATTAAAAGGGGGAGAGAGGGAGGGAGGGAGTGAGCAGCTCAAGTTTGCTCAAAAGTCCAGCGGGGCTGGCAGGAAGCGCCCGGGGCTGGCGAGGCTGCCCCTTTCACAAGGATGTGAGCCTGGCGCTTGGCTGCTGGCTCCTCCAGAGCGACGGCGGCGAGGGAGGAGGAGAGGAGGGGCTCGCAGCGGCATGCCCCCCGAGAATGGGAGCTGAGTGGCCTTTCTGGCTCCTCCGCCGCTTCCTCCTTCGCTGAGCTCTTGTAAGATAAACGTGTAGAGTTTCAGCTGGAACACGGCTGGTTTGGAAAGTCTGACCTTTCTAGCCATTTGCATTTACTTAATACCTCTCTCTGTAGCTGGAAGGGTAATGATTGTTGGTTAACATTGCCTAAAGCAGATGGAGAGATGTCAGGCTTTGTAAGATCTGTTTGTTTTTCCCTAGACCCTTGGGGGTCTACCACCCAGAGACAGGCATAGAGTAGTGGCTTGTGCTGCCATGTGCTCATTTTAGGAATTCCTAATGACAGATGTGCAATAATATGCACACACACACACACACACACACACACAGACACACATTTTAAATCCCACCAAGAGGTATTCCAGGGCGCCGGCTCCACTTTCCCTCCCTCTGGACAACAGGGTGCTGGTGAAGGCTCACACATCATTCGCGGTGACTGGGGCATCCGAGTTTCCTGGATCGGGCGAGCCTATCAGCGGCTGTGCGGGGAGGGAGGCTGGCCAGAGTTGCTCCTGTTGCTAGGCAGAGGACCGCCGGGAAGGAGGAGGAGGAGGAGGACGGGGGGGTGGAGCCGTCAAAAAGGGCCATAGAGCAGCGCTGTGCCCAGAAAAACACGCCTCTTTCACCCATCTGGTCCGCCCTTGTATCCTATTACCGTACCTCCTTCTCTGCCTCTCAGATTCACTGCAGTCCTCAGGAGCGAGATCTACTGCTCTGATAGTCTTGGAGACAGGGAGGGCTGGGCAAGCAGGGAGAGCTGACCAGTCCAAGCAGGCTTTGTATACAACAACCAGCCAATTGCCACTAAGGTACATTGCTTGCCATGATTGGCTGGTTGTTGTATATGGGTCCACATACAGTACAGCACCAGTATCAGTAATTGTTCATACAGTATAGCACCAGTACATACAGTACAGTATACAAATGTCCAACAGTCAAAACCCCATCATGGCTCCACCAGCAAGAAGAAAGAAATATGAAGCCAGTTTCAAGCTTAAAGTTGTAAACTTTGCCATGGAACATAATAACTGCACTGCTGCAAGACAATATGGAGTAACAGAAAACATGGTTCGAGACTGGAAAGCAGATGAAAAAGCATTAAAGAGCATGCCAAGGGGTAAGTGTGCATTAAGAAGAGGCACCCCACATTGGCCAGAACTTGAAAAACATGTAGCAGACATGGTGAGTGAGCATCGCCAAAACGGTTATGTAGTGACATGAAATCAAATATGTTTGTTTGCACTTCAGTGGACCAAATCTAACCCAGATCACAGCAACAGATTTAAGGCCACTGTATCCTGGTGTACTAGATTCATGGCAAGGCATAATATGGTACTGAGGCAAAAGACAAAAATTGCCCAAAAATTACCTGCAGATCTTGATAACAAACTAAATAGTTTCCATCGATACGTAATAAAACAGCGCACTAAACACGGCTATGCGTTAAGTAGTATTGGAAATATGGATGAAACTCCAATGAATTTTGACATGGTTGGAAATAAAACTGTCCATCAAAAAGGTGAAAAAACAATTTTACTTAAAACAACAGGACATCAGAAGTCCAGTTTTACAGTGGTACTAGGATGTACAGCTGATGGCACCAAACTGAGACCAGTGATTATTTTTAAAAGAAAAACAATGCCAAAACTAAAGTTCCCTGTTGGTTGTTTTGTACATGTGAATGAAAAAGGCTGGATGGATGAAGAAGGGGTAAAGCTATGGCTTGATAATGTATGGAGCAGGCGACCAGGTGGACTTATTCAAAAACGTAGTCTACTGGTGTGGGATATGTTTAGGGCTCGTTTAACTCCCAGCACCAAGCAAAGGCTTGCAAGACTAAACACAGATGCGGCAGTTATTCCTGCAGGATTGACATCGTTGGTACAGCCACTGGATGTGTGCCTAAACAAGCCATTTAAAGATCGCATTCAAGAACAGTGGAATGAATGGATGGTTAGTGGTGAAAAGTCATTCACAAAAGGAGGAAACACGCGTGCTCCACAGTTGGATGTTTTGTGCAAGTTTGTCATAAAAGCCTGGAATGATATTGATGCAGAAACAGTAATCAAGTCTTTCAAGAAGTGTGGCACATCAAATTCAATAGATGGTATGGAGGACGACTACTTGTGGCAAGATGAAGAGGAAGCCGAAGCTGAGACCACACCATCTGATACGGAATTTGATCCATACAATGACTGCCTTACAAATGTATCACAAGATGTCATTGATGTACTTATGACATCAGATGATGAACAGGAGGATTTTGAAGGCTTTTAAAGGGAAGCTGTCGTGCCAGCAAAACCTGTAAAAATACTGTAGCTTGCTAACTGGCCAGGGACTTGCCTGGCACTTGCTCTCTCTCTATTGTTTGTTATCTTCCTCCTATCATCATCAGTTCCAGTTTGGTTGACAGCTTAGAAAACGTACAGCATGGCAGCTCCCATGGGTTTATTGTCTTATCCTTCCTTTCAGCTTTAGAGTGAATTAGGAAAAGTTTAATCCACTTGCACTGTTTTATGTTTACATGTTTGATGACAAACAGCCTTATGTTTATAAGTGACAGTTTTCCTGCTAAGTACCTGCATGTCATAAGCATTTGAATTAAAATTACCATATTGAAATCAAATCTGATGTTTTTTTATTTTTTATTTGGTGTGCGTTGGAAGAGGGGTAGTCTTATACGGTGAGTATATCTTAAACTCTATATTTTAACTGGAAAAGTTGAGGGTCGTCTTATACGCCCAGTCGTCTTATACGTCGGAAAATACGGTAGTTTTGCCTGATCCCCTTTCCAAATGGAAACCATTCTGTTTCTCCATGTTCTGTTCTAACAGTGACCTCTTGTCCTGAGTACAAGTTATGCTTTACAATAGTCAAATGTTGTGGTGCACCCATTTCTTTAGGAGTGAGCTGTAGTTTTTAATGATCTACATAATCAAAGGCTTTGCTATAATAAGATGTAAAGTATAGGCTGATTTTCTTGGCATACAGTGCAGAAGAAATTATCTGAGATAAAATGCAAGGCAAAGCTTCAGGACTCTCAACAGAGAACAAGGCAGCTGGACTGTGGTCAACAAATAGCGCAAAAGGCTGCTTCAGAAATAGCTAAACATCAACGTAGGCCTGAAGTACTGCTTCAGTGAAGACTTTGGTCTTGGCTCCCTTACTCACAGCAGCTCACAGTTATAGGCTAGAGTTGTGTAGAGTTATATAGATTCTGTGGAATGTATTCTCGTACCATTGAGTATCGTAATATACCTCCTTCAAACACAGCCTGCAATTGCAGCAATAGTTGGGTAACAGGGGCTGAGAGAGTTTCTGAGAAAGGGTCATTGGTATCAGATGGCAGAGAAACATACGTGGGGGTGAGTAATAGAGAGAAAACATATTTTCTTTGGAGTTCTTCTGTCTGCTAATATATGATGCTTTCTGAAGGAGAGACCAGTGTTACACTGTGACTTGGGGGTCTCATGAGGGACACCCAAACAACCAAACAAATATAACAAGATAGGGAAAATTAGCTGGAGCACTCTCTTGGCTAACGAGAGGCAGGGTAACGTAGCGAGGATCTTTTACCCTATGTATACAGCATCGGGTCAGTGAGCAGGCAAAATAGTTCAAACTAGCAATAAGATTTATTAAGCAATTATTAAGAAAAACACAAACACACTTGCTAACTGGAAATAGGAAATAGAGTTTTGGGGGAAATGGGTGATACGCCACCTTTCTCGTCGTCCTGAAGAAAGCCAATGGGGAGAAGGAAACTCAGCACGGCGGCCGAGGGGAATTTGCAGAAGAAGTGGCGGCAAGGCGGGATGGAAGTCTGGTGAAGTCCTCCAGTGAAGTCCGAGAAACTCTCGGGACTGGGGGTCTTTATTAAGGGAAGGCATGACCGTGGGCTAGTCTGGTCTTGGGTAAATCAATGAGCTTTGGACTGGAGACAATGTCTCCGAAAGGTCAGAATTTACATGATTGAGTTATGGAACGAATTGACAATAGTATGGCCGGTATGTAGATGCGGCTAGCTTGGCAGTTAAGCACTCAGCTCGTCAGGGTGCCCTCTCGGGGCAGAGGTCTCTTTGTTTTAGCATCTATAATGAAGGTGTTTGTTTCGGGAGGTCCCCTAAAGCAGATCTGGCAGTATCTGGCTTGCCTTGGTGTAAACAAATATTGCCATGCCTAGCTTCGCGCTTGTTCGGTGGCCTCACAAACACTTGGCTAGTGGCAGAGCAGGGCTGAATTATGATATCAAAATGATATCTAAAGGTTACCAAAGGCCAGGCCATTTCACGGTGATAACACCAGTCAGTCAAACTTGTCTTCCTTGGGGTCCCAAAGATGTTTAAAAAAATCAAATATACTTAAAAAAACACACACAGATAGGTATTACCATGCAAAAATGTAAAGCCGGGGTAAAGATGAATTCATGTGGGCAACTAGGTGCACTGATGACTACTAACACAACCATTGGCCAGCTGTGCTGTGTGGCAATCTGCATAAGGAACAACTCATAAAGAATTTGAATTTTTTAACGCACCATGGCAAACAGTCCATGTGGAGCGATTTACTTACTTTTGAACCAGGCCACAGTTTCTGAGACTCAGACACAGATTGATTAGGAATGACAAATACCAACGCTAGACAGAAGATTTATCACAGTTGGTCAATATGCTCCAGCTCATATCCGCTTACTATGTTATGCTTCATAATTATATGGCTGCCACCGTGTAGACGTTCAACAATGTTATAATTAGAGAGTAATTAACTAAAGCATTTCATGAGATGCTTTGGAGAACAAGGAATGTGCACCAATTGATAGCACACAGATATCTAAACTGTCTCTATAATGATTTACTGCTTTTGCCATGGGAAGTCAATTTTTCTCATTTTTAGCCTCTTCGCTGTCGATTTCAAGATCAGAGAAACATTGATATGGATTTGTGGAAGCTGAAATTAATTTAAAAGTGA
The DNA here is from genome assembly GCA_948472985.1 of Iguana delicatissima. Classification (NCBI taxonomy): domain Eukaryota; kingdom Metazoa; phylum Chordata; class Lepidosauria; order Squamata; family Iguanidae; genus Iguana; species Iguana delicatissima. The sequence continues at coordinate 1,519,033 of CAOKZL010000075.1, read as the reverse complement.
CAAATTCTATCTTGGAAAATGTTATTTTATTTATACATTTATTGTGAGCTTTTTTTTAAAAAAGATATTTATTTCTGTGGCTTACTTCGTAACATGACATTGTTCAAGGACCAGGCAGGGGAGAGGACCATCCAATATTAATGTCTCGACTTAATCTTTTGATCCGGGATGATGATAGCTGGGACACCCAAAACATGACCTTCTGCAGGCACAGCACAGCGTTAACCTTCATGCACTGTGATAAACCAATTTGTATTGCATTGGGGGAATTTTCTAGCCCCAATGGAATACCAAAATATTATCGGGTATACAAATGCCTTGTGTCCAAAAGAGTGTTTGTCTGTGCCAAATCAAATGTGGTTTACCTAGCAATACTTAGAGCCAAAAAAATATAGGAAATAAAAGTAAAATAAAACAAAACAAAATATTGTGGGGTATTTCCCCAGTGAATTCTAATCATAGAAATTTGAGTTTCCACCGGAATGGAGCCCACCTAGTGATCATTGCAGCATATTACTGCTGCTTCACTGTGTCATGGTTCACTGAATAATGGCTCAGGCCATTATGTTACACTGTTTGGGACTGAAAAGTACCATATGGCAAAAATGCAATATGTTTGTTGCATCATTTTTGTTTCAGCCATCTTTAATCGGATGATAAGGAGGAGAGGCCATGGAAGGTGCCTAAGATTTAGGAACGCTTTTACAGTTGTGAAGGTGGCAATGAGTGACATTATGGGTCTACCTCGATGTACGTTCTGCATGTCGAAAGTACCTTTGGGAGAATTAAACATCCTACTGTAATGATGGAGGGTTAAATTCTGGTATTTCCTGCCGTACGGCACAATAGGCTCTGCTACACTCATGGAGGATAAGACTCCCAATGGCTATTGCTCATTGGATGATATTATGTCCAATATCATCCCCAAAACAGCTGTTAGACAATACTAGGCATTCTTTTGGCCCTTATCAGAACACCTAGACATTATCCACCCACTTTTAAAAATGTGCCTAAAATGGACCAAAGAGGTCAAAAACGGGAGAGCTGGCTACCCTGCAGATTTTGGGGAGGGATACTGGCCATTTCCGCATGGGCTAAAAAAAATGGTGCAGTGCTTCCTCCACGGAGGACGTCTGCACCTTGGAGTGGACTGGGTCCGGACTACTTAGTGTAGATCCGCACCTCAGTCCGCTCTGGAGTGACCGAAAGTGGTCCTCCAGCATGTTTTTGAAAAAATTGATTTTTCAGGTTTTTCAAAAAGACAACATGTGCCATTGAGTGCCTGCTCTCCAATGCAGATTCGCAGGCTCGCACCAATGTGAGCCTGTGATCTGTGGAGGGCGGGCTTTAGGTTGGCGAGCTTCAGCGGTTGGTTGTGATGCATGACCAACCGGAAGCTGCCATTTTGGATGCCAGTGCAGTGAGGATCTGTGATCACGCACTGCTCCTCCTTGCCCCGGACCAGACCGGACCGGATCGGACCAGATCGCACCCAAATAAGATCTGGTGAGTAGCAGCAGAGAGCGATTCCCTTGCAGCGTGCAGAAATGGCCAAAATTAGACATTTTTATAACAATGGCCCTTTCCACATGTGGAGGGAGAAACGAGGTAAAATGTGCAGAAATGGAGCTTACCAGAAGCCGGGTAAGTCCGTTGGCACGAGGAGCAGCGCGAGTTCGCTGCTCCACACTCCTGCGGTGTCCGACGGTGTCCAAAATGGCGGCTTACGGCTGGCGGAGGCTCTCCACCAACCGGAGAAGCTCGCCAGCCAGAAGCCTGCCCCCTGGCAGATCTTCAGGCATGCACTTGCGCGCACCTGCAAATCTACACCGGGGCGCTGCGACGGGGTAGAACGGGGCTGCACGCTTGTGTTTTATAAAAACCACTTGAAAAGTGGTTTTTAAAAAACACAGGGTGTCACCACTTCTGGTCGCTTCAGGGCGGTTTGAGGTATAGAACCTCAAAATTATAAACGCCCCAGAGCACTCCACGGTATAGACGACCTCTGTTTAATTACCCCGTGTGGAAAGGGCTAATGTTTTTTTTCCTGGATTTTTAAAGGAATGTGTATGAAAATGGTGGTATTCCTTCCATATTCTGAGTCAGGGAGAACAAAGTGATGTCTAGTCTATGAAGACATTCACCATTGTTGTTGTTGCTGTTGTTGTTGATGATGATGATGTGTGTCTTCAAGTTGCTTTTCACTTATGACAACCCTAAGATGAACCTATCATAGGGTTTTCTGGGGGTTTCCATGACTGATTGAATCCTGTTCTCCAGGGTTGTAATCCAATACTCAAACCACTGCACCATGGTGGCTGTCACTAATGCTGAGAAAAAACAAAACAAAACATCCATATGCCACAGTTTAAGAGTCCTCAGATTACTGGGTAAGAAAAGGTCAGATTCACCCAATTATTTTGGAGACTTCCAAAATTCTCCAGCCAACACGGCTAGTGGGAGTTATGGCCAACAAGTACTTCTTCTTCATTTTTCTCTTTTATTTAATTTAAATTTTAAAAAATGCAGAGGAAAGATAAGTCACACCAGTACATAATGGAATTAAAAGCAGGAACAACTTTGAGAAAAGTCAAACACAGAAGCCAATATGGAAAGAGATCTTGCAGCACCTTTGAGACTAACTGAGAGAATGAAATTGGTAGCATTAGCTTTCAGAGACTTTAGTCTATTTCGTCAGATGCATGGAGTGAAGTCTGATGAAACAGACTTAAGTCTATAAAAGTTTATGCTACCAACTTCTTTCTCTCAGTTAGTCTCAAAGGTGCTACAAGATCCCTCTGCGTATTGATCCAGACTAACATGGCTGTGTCTTTGAATTCCACACAGAAATCAAGATATTCTATCACACAGAATCCATGTAAAAACTGCAAGATTTATCCAAATAATTTTTTCCAGAGATTGTTATGTGCGGTTAGAACATGGTAACTATCACTACTTATACAAAGCAACTTTTCCAGACTCTGGTTCTAGCCATAGAAAGACTTCTCAGTATCCATCCTCAGTATAGTATCATGTTCACATCCAGATTTTTAATGTTTTTGTTTATGGAAAGCATGCTGCCTGTTTTGGAATGTTTGTCCAGTCCTATGTAGGTCATTTAGGCCATTTCCGCTCTACACTGTTATAGTGCTATTCTCCTGTGGAATTCTGTGGTTTGTAATTTACTGAGGCCAAAGAGCTCTCTGCCTGAGAATTCAAAATGCCCCTCCCTGAACTGCAAACCCTAGGCTTCCACAGGGTGTTGAAAGTGGAATAATAGCACTATAATGGTGTAATGGTGTACTGTGAAAATGGCCTTAGCATTTGTGTCCCTTCTCACAATCTCAACTACCTTCTCCTAATAATTCACAATGCCTTCTGTCACCAGAAGCCTATAAAATACTCCCATTTCATGCTGCCTCTTTGGTGAAATTTTCTGTTTGCAAAACTCAATACATTTTCCTCACAAATAGAGCTATAGGTAGTTCTTCTGGCAGAATGAGTCAATAGAAATTGGTTTGCTTTAACCAGGGCTGAAAAGGACCTATCATTTCCTCTTGTATGCTAGGGAGTGCTGTACAGCTTCTAAACATTCAGAAATAAAAACCTGTAATTTTGCAATGGATGTTAAGGGGTTAGGTTGACCTATAGTACAAGGCTGCAACAAAAGAAATCACTCCTTCCTTCCCTAGAGACCCTATCAGCTATTCTGTAATTCAGCCTACTTTCCTCCAAAGGTTAAATACTAGTTAGGAAATCCTTTGGAATGTGACCTGATGCACTGTGATGCCAAAACCTTCAAAGCAAAGTTGGCCACTTTTTCTTTCTCTCTTTCTTATTGAACTTTTCCCTCTGCCTCCAGTAGAACTGACACGTTCATCGGCTTCCATTCTTCTCAGCTGGATGTTTACGTTGAAATCTAAAACTAGCTACATAATCCTCAAAGTTTTTTTTTTTTCGTCCAAAAAGTCTTCACTGCTTGATATGAAGGCTTTGATCTGAAGGTCAGTTTAGCACAGTACAAGGCAAAGAACATCTTCCCTGTTCTGTCCCCATCAGTGGACAAGGTGGTTTGCTGGGGAGAGTTACCGGCTTCCCCTGTGCTAACTGAAGAGGCTACAGAGAGCTCACCTTTACAGTTAAGTTAAAAGGAACAGTAGGGACAGAGGTGGTAGAGTTGGCAGGGTCTGGCTTAATCAGCACCATGCAAACAAGTGGGTACTGACTGGCTAGAAGACTTTGCTGACATCACCAGTCTGCATGTATGCCTGCTAAACAATTAGCAACCACGCACATATACATTGCTGAATGAGATATTCTCTCCATTCTTATTTCCTAATTGTTTCCAGTAATGGCAAAGTGTTTCCTCCTCCCACCATCCATTGACCTTCTCTGATGTGTGTGTGTGTGTGTGTGTGTGTGTGTGTGTGTGTGTGTGAGGGATGGGGAGAATATTCAACAATATGTTCTTTTTTTAAAAAAAAAAAAAGGTCCAAAATGCACCATGAAACCCAGATGAGAAGAATCCACGACTGTAGATAATTTTGTAGAGAATTTGCCCCTTTTCCTTTTCCTTCCTTCCTTCCTCCCTCCCTCCCTCCCTCCCTCCCTTCCTTCCTTCCTTCCTTCCTTCCTTCCATTTTTTTTTTTGAAAGAAAACAGCATTTTCTGTCCAGAAAATAATATTTCTGTTATCTGCCCAGAAAGCACTGTTTTCAACACTAAAATACCACCTGTGAATTTTGTAGAGAATTAGTCTTAAACTGCAAATAATCCTCAGAAATGGCACAGTTTTAAAAGGCTTCCTCTCTCTTGAAAGAAAACCACTAAAGTTCTCAGTGCTTCTTTCAAGAACAATATTTGTAACAATTAGATCCCTAGCGTGTATTGTACACCAGTTGGTCTCTCAGTTTCTGACAACTCACCTTGTGGGTTTGGCTAATGATAACACTAGTTGTATACAGTCCAAAAAAGTAAAACAGTCCCCTGCATGTAATAAACTAGTACCTCAGCAAGACAACATGAGAAACAATTCTCCTTGTCCTGTTACTTTTCTGCAGGCAGGGGAGCTATTATACAGGGAAGCCTTAAAATGCAGCTTCACATCTGTGATCTTATATGTAGGTCCGTAGAAACTTGTTGCTGCTGCTGCTGTTGCTGTATGCCCTCAAGTCATTTCCAATGTATGGTGATCCTAACTTTAACATAATATGGGCTCTTTTTGGGTGGGGGAATGATTTGTTCAGCTGAGTTTTGCGGTTGCTTTCCTCTGAGGTTAAGAAAGGGTGACTTTTTCAATGTCACTTTCTGATGTTCTATGTAGAATACCAGAAAAACCCTGTTTATATTTATCTTAGAGGAACTGGGATCGGGGACAATTGTGTTATCACACTTTTTTAAAAAAATAGACTCTAACTAGGCTGGAATTCAGCAACAAAGAATGTTTTTCTGTGTGTAATGGTTTATTTTGGGGGTCAGGGTCCATAAATATTGTACTACCTCAATAGCAGCTGAATCAATTGATCCAGAAATTAGCTGTCATGTACAGCAACTTGGCTTTTATTGCTTTTCCAATATTGCTTGTCTACACACTCTTCATTACTATTAAATAATACTTGTAAAGAAGTAGTCCTGTTCCAACACTTTATCAGATTAGAAGGTGGGCATTATTGGATATAGACTTTTAACACAAGTTCCACAATCTCTCTGTTTTTTAATTAAAAAGAAAAAAAGTTTTATTGGATTTGGTAGTAAAGGGTTTTGGAGGAACAGCTGCAAAATAGGCTTGCTCGGTCTCGGGCTATAATCGCAAACTCCTAACATGATTTGTGAAGAAGTTATCCTGTAATAAAATGTCCTGCAGCCCATCAATGCCATTTCTTGTTTTGTAGAAAAAGTATCAAGGCAATGTTGTTTGCTAAAGCTTAAAGTTGTCTTTGAATTTTACTAAAATCAAATCTCAAGGGGACAGTAGTAAAGAACTGGAAATGGAGTATGGAAAAGTAACTTATTTGGACCACAGCTCCCCAATTCCCTATCTATCATGGCCAATGGTCCTGAGCACTGGGGGCTTCTTTTTCAAAAAATTTTTTTGATTGAACACACACATTTTTAATATAAAAAAATCTACACATAAGGATTACAGCAAAAACAAAGACCTGTAAGACAGAACATAAAAAGAAAACACACAACAGAGAAAATGTTTTTAGCAACGAAAACTAATTACTAAACTAATTAACCTAAGTAATCTAAAACTAACACTAAAAACTAAATAATCTAAGGGAATGTAACTATATAACTACTTGACTTCCAACAGTACTTATGATAGATGTAGTGCAAATATTATTTCAACTTCTTCATGTTGAAGATGGATGGATAGATAGATAGATAGATAGATAGATAGATAGATAGAAAAGACTTCTGCATTTTAGTGATAACTATTGCTTTCCCAAAAGTTGCCACTGTTCCCCAAAAATGACTTAAATATTTTATCACCATTTCCAGTGTTTCTTAAATTTAATTAAGTTTCCATCTTTGATAAAAATAGTTAATTTATCCATTTTCACCAATTCAAGGAGTTTCAGCAACCAGTCTTATAACAGGATTTGTGAATCTTCCTACCTTTGAGCAAGGAGTAGCCTAGCATCCCTGAGGGCTTCTGGGAGATGTAGACTAAGGAAGCAAATTTCTCCAGCTCATGAAACAGGGGTGGAGGAGAGAAAAGTCCAGAAAATGTTACAGACTAGTTTACAAAAAATGATAGTACCTGTTGTTTGACATGGAATGGATTTCTTAAGTAAACCCTTATTTTATTGGCATGCATTTTCATATCCAGTGGATACACAGGGCAAGGATAGCCTAAATATTCATTGGTGGAGTTATGTTACACAGTTCCTATACTGAGTGCGCAGGTAGTGCCATGTACGTGGATCAATGGCCAATATGCATGGCTGACAACTAATGGTGCAATTGGAGTCAGAATGGAAAAGCATAGAAACAATGTGCATTCACACAGTACTCTGCATCCTCCAATGCTACCACATGCACACCAGTCCTATATTCACACTCCACTCCACTGTCAGCCATATACAACCACTGATCTTTGTAGTGTGACTTATGCCTGCACGTATCACCAACAGGATGCCAGTCACAAGTTTTCATTTCCTTCATGTCGCTTCCCCTCCTTGTGCATTACTAACATTCATGTATGCATTTCTTCCCAGGGCACTATGCTGTGTGGGTCAAGACTGTTTTTGTGCAGGAATTTACCAATGTGCCTGAGCATGTGGTTTGCCAATGGCACCATCCCCCAAATTAACTTCTATGCAGCTGTAGATATAATTGCATCAAGATCTTCTTTTGTATGGTGTGCGACCCATGCACAAGCATATGTGCACTTTCGTGCATCTATAAACCCACTACTGATCACACGCTTAAAAAATGGGGATATGTATTCAAACGGCAATGCTGGCTGGGGCACCATGGGAGCTGTAGTCCAAAAAGCTGCCATTTCAAAATTCTGCTTTCATTCATAGTTAGAAAGTTCTAAAGGACGGTGAGTGCAACCAAAAGTTTTAAAACAGGTTGATCTCATCTTAAGACCATTTTATGAACTTTACAGGGTCTCAACAGCATTCTTGTCATCGAATCCTGGAAGAAGAATAACATTATATCATCATCACCATCACCATCACCACCACCATCATTTTAACACTGAAATGCCATTGTTGCTGCAGTCCTATCCAAAAATGTCAGCATCAATTTGTTAACACTTTTGCACCAAATGCTCTGCACTGTTGCAATGCTGCAATGCTTGCACACCAAGACTTGTGTGTTGACTATTTTTTAATGGCCAAACCCATGATGCTGTGAGAACAGGAAGCATTAATGTATGTAAAGAAAGTCCTCTGACTGCAGTGAGAAACTGGCAATGCTTGAGGGGGGAAAAAAAATAGAATGGGCTGAAATTTGAATGAGCAGATGGATATTTTTCCACAGAGTTCCCTGGTAGAGGCTATGAAAGCAAACAACTGAAAATGGTTTCACACAAGCCTGCCCCGAAGTGCTGAGTGGGCCTTTTGCAGAAAATCACCTTGAGAAGTGCAAATGCTCCTAGACTATCACATCTATATTTTACTACATTTAAATCTCAAAAAAACTTCCCAAAGAACTTTTAGAGTTAGACTTTCCCAAAAGCAAATCAATCCTTCTACTCTTTTACAGCTTTGTGAATATTTCTATCATGACTTTGAGGGAACTGATTCTATGAAATATGCATGCAGCAGTCTGCTTTAGAGGGCAGGCCTTTGGTTACTCAGGTGGCAGTCCCTGACTAAGGATATAGGTGTGGCGCTTATTAAACAAGGGAAACTAGAGAGACGGCACAGTTCAGAATTCTGGGAAAGTTAATTCTTTGGATTACAGCCCCAAGAATCCCCCAGTTGGCATGGTCACTAGACAAGCTGGCTGGAAGATTCTGGAAACTGCATTCAAAATAATAAAATAAAATAAAATAAAATAAAATAAAATAAAATAAAATAAGATAGAAATCACACTTTTCCAAGTTCTGTCAAAGCAAGTCCCAAGACCTTTTTGTTTGAATTTCCAGACATAAGCCTATTTCATTAACATACCCTCCAACTTTTTCAGTTTGGCAGCAACAGTCCTCTGTCTTCTAACTTTCTGAACTGCTTTTAAAATGTCACAGTTCTCTCTGTTCTTCCCACTTTCTCCCTTTGTCCTCAGCTTACTTCAAACTGGGTTCAAAGTGCAAAAAGAGTTTGCATTTAGCAAAAGGGAGAAGGAAGGGGAGGGCAGAATCTTCCCCTTCCCAGTAGGCTCAGGCAATACTCTGAAGCTGCTTGTCCACACATGTCCTGGTTTTCATCTGTGACGTGTTGGTGGATATGCACCAGTCTTGCATAGCTTTCTCTAAAGCTGTTTTTCTGAGTTAAAACTTGTCCAGCTGCCGTTTGGCTAAGTTTGAAGGCATACTTTTTTGAAATCTTGCAATCAGATTTATATATTGTTTTGCACTCTCATTTGTCAAGGCAGGTATGCCCCAACAGGGTTTCAGTCCATGTGCCTCTGAGCCTCAAATCTCTTTGTGGTTGGTTTAAGGAAAGTTCCGCTCACCCTTTGATGCCTTGAGATGTTTTGCTTTTGGAAAAGTCTTCTTTGGAACACAAACTGAAGCTACATTGGACAGGCCAAGCAGTGCTAAGCCAAACCAAGAGCATCTAGAGACTTCAGAACTGTAGTGACTATGAATACAAAACAATTATCATTAGGTAACTGTTTAATATTCACAATTACTATATAGTCACACTTTCGACACTATTGCCATGATTTGACTTGCCCCCTGAACCTACTTTATCAGGCATGAGTTGTATGGGGAGAAGGAACGCCATTCTGCCAACAATCAGAGCATGGTTAAATTAGGTTTCCATCAGGTTTTGGGGAGCTGACCCAAGAGAAGTTACTCGGGCCATTTTCGCACTGGGCTGTTGTAGTGCCATTATTCCGCTTTCAACATCCTCTGGAATCCTGGGAAATCCCGGCTGGGCCCCTCCCAAAACTGCAAACCCCAGGATTCCAGAGGATGTTGAAAGCGGAATAATGGCGTCACAACAGCCCAGTGCGAAAATGGCCTTAGTTAAGTAGAAGCTGATACAGGACTGGGACTTCTATATAAACATATGAGAGACAAGGGCAGGTGACACAAAAGATTCATCTGAAGCCCATAAGTAATATAATGTTGCTAAATATCACACACCATAATACAATATAGAGAACCAGCAGAGTGCAGTGGTGTGAGTGTTGGACTACAGCACCAAGAAACCAGGGTTCAAATTCCTGTGCAGCAACAGAAACTTACCGGGTGACCTAAGGCAAGTCATACACTCTCAGCTTCACAGGAAGGCCAAGGGAAATCCCCTTCTGAACAAATTCTGCCAAGAAAACCCTTGGGGTTGCCATACGTCAAAAATGACTTGAAGGCACAAAACAGAAACAACAAAAACAACAACAACAAATAGCACAGTATAATGTAGCACCATAAATTATATGTCAAACAAAGGTGTCTGCATAGATAAACAAACTTCAAATCTAAATTTGGAAGTTCATAATGAAGAATGGATATCCATCATCCTCAGGGTTCAGTTCAAGCTTGCATAACAAAAGGGCAACTAAACATAGTCCACAAGCCAGACTAGTGTTACTCTTGTGATTTCCATGGTGATTTCATTAAAATGTTTGGCCAGTCCATGTGGGATTGTTTCCAGAGCAGTCATTATCAGTGAAATCGTGGTGTGGTCAATGTTATTATCTTTGTTTATAACCCACTTTTTCCCCTAAAAGTGGGGCTCAAGTGTCTTATACATGATATTTAAAACCCCATCATGAAGCTGCATAAAGTGTGTGCAGTTGGACTTCTTCTCTGAACTTTCTCTGCCTCTTTCCTTTTGTGGGAAAGCAGCGAAAAAGTCTTCAAAACACAAATAAATTCAAATCAGAAATAATCCAGCCCAGAATGTTAAGCATTTTCGGTTTCCATGAATTTTATGTATAATCCTTGATTCCTTCTTGAATGTAGTGAAATATAAACATGATCATATTTAGTTTGATCCTGTCTAAGGCTTTCTCCCTTTGCAAAATGTTTTCATCTTTTTGACACAGACACAAGAGTCATTTGCACCTATGGGATTTATTTTTAAGGTGTTCTCCAAGGTATGGAACCTATTTTGGGGACAGATTTCCATTCCTTGCATAGTTACTTGAAACCAGGGTTGGTTTTGTGGCTTCCAGGGGCATCAAGGAGTTTTTTTTAGAAAAAATACTCATTTTTAAAAAAATTGCTTCCAAGTGACCCCAAATGTGATCTGGGGCGTGAGTGAAGGTTTTGCAACATTTTTGGCCTCCCTGGTTTACCTATCTGCTAGTAGGTTGTAGGCAATGCAGCCCTCCAAGGTGGGGATAGTGTGATCCCCTAACCCCTGAATGTTCTCCAGTCTTACTTAAAATCTGGGAGGAAAAACAGAGCAAATTCACTGTACCCCTTACATGGAAATCACTGAGTACCACTGAATCTATTCTTGTCTATTCTGACGGTCAGCAACTCAACAAGAAGTCCCTTTTCCCAGATATTTCCTCCAAAGAGCCATGCAAAGCAGGCCCCATATCACTGAGCTATGGCCCCTGTACGAGCTGCTTTCAACATGCTTGTTCCTAATGGTTTAAAAAGAAAATTAGGAAAAATACATATTGGTATACGAGTAAATAATCACTGGAGAGCCAAGCTGTGGCTTGGGAGTAAGACTTGTTCCTGAGCATTTGCATGCATTGTGCAAACAGGCATTTTACTAATCCATACACTGCTTACTTAATCAAATTCAGCAGGCCGGAAAAAAGGTCAAACGCTGATCACACTTTCCTGATCATGACAGCTGCTGATGCCTCCTGTGACTTTAATGCCACATACTAATAAAGCCCACTGTTGCTGTTGACATGCTTGGGGGAATCAGCACAATCATGTTTGGAAAGCGTAATAAAATGTTTGGTTGTCAGGAATGCTTGCAGGGTAGAGCAGGAGGCAGAGAGAACGCTACATTTGCCATTCCGTATGTGCAGCAAAATTGCTAGGTTAGGTATGTTACAGCTCAAATGTGAAATGTCAGGGCTTCTTAATGAAAGAAGCAGCACGGAAACGCCTGATGAAGACTGACTGGTGGGTTATGCATTCTCAAAGCTGGCCTGTGGCTAGATGTGGTCACTGTGGCTGCTTCATGCACCCAGAGAAAAGAAAAACACCTGGTTCAAGAGTTTTCCCGCACAATATTTTTATGGAAATGCAGTTTGCGTAAATCCATGTCACAGAATCATAGATCGTTGGAGTTGAAAGGGACTGCAAGGGCCATCTAGTCCAACCCCTTCTCTTGCAAGAATACACAACTAAAGTACTTCTGAAAGATGCTCACCCAACTTGTTTAAAGACCTTCAAAGAAGGTGAATCCACCATCATCCAAGGCAGGCCTTTACCTGTCAAACAGATTTTACCATAAGGACATTCTTACTAATGTTTAGATAGAATTGCTTTTCTTATAATTTGAATCCACTGATTCATGTTCTAGTCTCTGCAGCACTAGAAAACAAGCTTGTGTCTTCTTGTGCATGACATCCGTTCAGAAATGTAAAGAAGGCTATCATTTCATCACTCAGTCTTCTCTTCTCCAAGCTAAACACACCAGCTCCCTAAGTTATTCCTCATAAAGTTTGGTTTCTAGACCTTTGATCATCTTTGTCACTTTTCTCTGGACACATTCCAGCTTGTCAATATCCTTCTTGAATTGTGGTGCCTAGAACTGGAAACAGTATCCCAGGTGAGGGCTGAAAGCAGAATGGGGTGGGACTTCTCCTGATCTGGACACTGTATTCCTCTTGAGGAATTGGTTTTTTTGGCTGCTGCCTCACACTGTTGACTCATGTTTAGCTTGTGATCTACTAAAACCCATAGATCCTTTTCCTTTGTAATGGATGGGGAAGTAAGGGGTTAGATGAGGAAAAGCAGGAGGAGGATGGATGAGATAGGAATCAGACTGGAATCTCTTTTACTGAAATGTTGGTCATTTTTGACAAATCAAGACCAAGAGAGAAAAATAAAATAAAGAGCCAACCCTCTTTCAATTTACAAAAGACGTTTTTTCCTGATTGTCTAGTTCTACACTTGTGGTGTGGCCATTGCCAATTTATTTGCAGCATTTAAGGAACTTATTTATTTATGTACATATCTAAGTACTTCTGTGCTGACCTATATTAGAAGTTCTCAGGATGGCATACAATAAAATCAGTATGTACAGTGATCCCTTGCTATGCACTTGCTATCCGCTAGGTTTTGGTTCCATTATTCCCCCCGCCCTTGGCTACTAAAATGTGTGGATGCTCAAGTCCCATTATATAGAATGGTCTAGTAAAATGGCATCTCTTCTATAAAATGGCAAAATCCAGGTTTATTTTTGGACTTTTTTAAAAAATATTTTGAAGCTGTGAATGGTTGAATCTGTGGATACAGAATCTGTGGACACAGGGGAGGGGCAACTGTATTAAGAAGAGCCTGGGACTAGCATGGAATTTCTCCAAGCAGTGGGCACAGATAACAAAATCTAGGACTATATCCAAACTTTCCAAAACAGGATTTGGAGACAAACTAGTAAAATATTCTGTGTTTGCAATGTAGTTCTGCTATCGCAACGAAATAATCAATGTAATAATAATTTGACCAAGTATCAAGTAAGAAAGATTAGGAACAGCATTTAAGTCAGACTTCATATCAATTTTAAGATTAATTTTAATATATATATCAGCATATGTTTCTACTGATTTTGTATTCTGTTTCTTTTTTTTAAGCCCACACAGAAACAGAATCATGAACTCATAGAACGAAAGAGCTGTAAGGAGCTCCGTAAGTCATTGAGTCCAACTCTCCACTCAATGCAAGCACTCCAGATAGACCCTCTGCTGTAGGAAGCCGTCCATCCTCTTTTTCAAGATGTCCAGAGAAAGAGACCCCAACTCCCTCTCTAGGGATTTGGTTCCATTGGCCAACTGCTCTTACTGTCAAAAAATTCCTTTTAACGCTTAATTGAAATCTGTTCTTCTGTAACTTAAAACCATTAGAACTGGTCCTACTCAGAGGGGCAGCAGTGGACAAACTACATCAAAGTTAGGCACCCAAGGATAAAATATAGCAATGCTGGTATTTATCTTGGGCATATAAATGGGTAACAGAATGGCCTGTGCATGACCCCATTCACAACCAGATATAGCCAGATTTAGTGCAGATAAGAAGAGAAAATAAACTTTGTGATATCTTGTTCCAGTGTGAAATGTCAGAGACCGGTTCAGCCAGTGCAATTGAATCTAGCTGGTACCTGGACCCCAGCTTTTATTTTGAAGAGAAATAACATTGACTTGCAATATTAATCTGTCACCTTAGGCAAACATCAATTTTAAAGCTAAAAAGGAAGAGGAACAATAAAAGCCATATATAAGAGAATTTTAGCAAACAAATATAGACAACTGACTATCAGGAGCTACTGAGAAAGAGCCAGAGTGGTCTAGTGATTTCATCTTGGGACTAGGACTCTATGAGACCAAGGTTCAAATCCATGGAATGGAAACTCATTGGGTGACCTTGGGCAAGTCACACTCAGCCTTCCCCGAAGAAGACAGTGGCAACCCCCTTCTGAATGAATCCTGCAAAGAAAACTCTGTGATAGAGTCTTCTTGGGGTTTCCATAAGTTGGACACAACTTGAAGGCACACAACCACAGTTACCTGAACTTCAATGGTGAAATATAGATATTCCATACCCCATATGGTCAGCTACTAGAAATGACACTTCAAATATCCCCCTGTCAGTGGATGATTCTTGGATTTTGAATTGGCCTCATCCACCTATCTGTGCTGGCTGTTGGATCTTCCTGGGCAGGAAGAGCTATATTTGGATTTCTGTTGGTCTGGAAACTCAGCTAAACAACATGTCCTTTCTAGTCTAGTATGTCCTTTGGACATAAGTAAAGAGCTAGCTCACTTCTGGCATCTTTTGATGGCTTCACCTTGATGCAGACTCTTTCTGAGGCTAGTGGGTACTTTTGTTGCTTCAAGAATATCTTTAACTTCTCCTGAATTCCCCTCTCCAATAGTGTAATCCCTGTGGTATACCATACGTTTTTCCACTGGATTGCCTGACTCCAAGAGTGAATTAGAACCAGAGATTACGAGGTTGAGATAGGATGACTCTCTGTACCCTTTCCCCTATATTCTATTGTTAGTGGATCAGTGGATAGACCACTAAATCAATGATAACTTAATAACGTAAATAGTAAGTCAATGATGATTCAACAAGTCCTAAGATGCCAGTCTCTGAGTTGGGATGCGGTTCTTGTAGAAGTTAGTAGATTTTCTAAGCACAGATATGATTGTGTTAGCTGTCTCTATTAGGCAATGTGTTTAGAGGCAGCATGGCCTTGGATGGGCAATCAAGAGCCAGTAGCTTTACAAAAGACCTCTTTTTAGGGGTGATGAAATCTGCTAGAACTGATTTGTTGACATAGATCAAGATAGCTGCCTCCATTTAGTAGTCTCTGGATGGTGTCGGGAGGGAGGAAGCTGGCTGTAGGGACTGTCATGGTACAGAAGCTGTCTGCATTTCCCAACCGTACTGATGCCTGGACCTCAACAGTATTTGTTTAAGGACGCAGGGAACTATAATGAGAAAAGGTTGCTGGAAAAGCCCCATTATAACCAGGCCTGCAATTTCCTGACTATTTAAACTAGCAAACGCAAACAATGAAACAGCAAATTGCCTGTCAAATAATTGTCTGTCAAATATCAAGTCTTGTCAAATATCAAACAGCAGTGGATGTTGAATACTGACACTAAATATTGAATGTCATCCACTTGATGGATATTTGACATCACCCTTTGCAGAGGATTTTGGTTTTTTGAAGAAAGTTCATTTCAGTCATAGTCTTAAGAACAATGCCAGAATTAAACACATCTGATTACCCTGTTCTTACACCATAAATGTATTTTAACAATAATAATAACAGAATAGTCTTTGTCTAAAAAGAGATTCAAAGATCACTTTAGGAGATATAAATAGAAAAAATGACCTTCACCTTTACTGGCGTTGCAGGCCTCTAAATCCCATTATTTGCTGATAGGATTTTATATATCCTTGTCTTCTTTCACTTTGAAGCTAAATTAAAGTGCCCACACATTTTTGGAAAAAAAACCCCACATCTTTTTTTGAAGATTCCATCTGTTTTACCTGTATGCTGTGCAATTTGTATAAATGATCAGGGGAAAAAAATGCCATTTTCTGGGCACAGCATTAAAAAACAATTCATTAAACTCTATCTGCACATCTATACATTATAGCAAAATTATATGACCAAAAAAGACAATCACAATATCAAAGGTGCGTTTACTTGCTCTTCTCCAACTCCACGCTCCATCATTCATACTTCTCTACACAAGACAATAAATGGACACAAATGTGACATTAGAAATGGTAAAATACCCAAACCAGTCAAGGAACATTTCAGTCTTCCAGGACATGCAGTCACTGAACTTCAGAAAGCTGTTCTGGAATAAAAAGAAAGAAAAATTGGAAAGAAAAATGTCTGAATTAGAATAAATTCACAAACGTTAGCCTGTTATCAATGAAATGAACACAGATGATGGTTTCTTGGCATTATATATATATATAAGGGGTCTTATCACAGTTATATATCTAACAAAAGAATCATCTTCAGAAAAGTCTCCTACTCTCTGGTAAGCAGAAAATATTGCTTTGACATCTCACGACTAACAGGCCAGCTGCTTGACAGATCTGTTATCACCGTTTGCTAGCCCGACTTTGGAAGGTATTAGATATCATTTCGATATCATAATTCGGCCCCATTTTGCCACCCTCAGCCAAGTGTTTGCGAGGCCCCCGGACAAGCACAGGACTAGGCATGGCCGTTGATTGCTGAACATTCCATTCTCCACCCAGGCAGGCCAGACTCAGCCAGATCACCGCTTTAGGAGACCTCCCGGACAAACACCTCATTAAGGATGCATGCTACTACAAAGAACTCCCTGCCCCGAGCAGGCAACTTGATGAGTAAGAAGCTTAACTGTCAAGTACTCTGCATCTGCATACTGGCCATTCCACTGTCGATTCGGACCTAACTCAATCATGCTAAATTCTGACCTTTTGGAGACATTGTCTCGCGCCCAAACCTCATTGTTCTTTCCCAAGTACAGACTAGCCTACGGTCATATTTTCCCTATAAAGACCCCCGATTCTGAGACCTTCCTTGGATCGCTCCAAATTTCCATCCAGCCTTGCTGCTGCTTTATCCAGCGAGCTTTCCCTTCAGTCTCATTCTGAGACTGTGCACCCACGGACCTGCACAGTGATCTGTCTTGGGCTTCAGACTGGTGTAGTATCACCCAATTCAACAATCCCTCTCAAAATCCCTCTATACCACTACCACCTTACTTGTGTGACTGTGTTACGTACACTGTTTGCTTGCATTTAATAAAATTACAGTTATTATTTCATATTTGGTGTGCTTCTTGGCTTGGCCTGACCCTGTAGACGTTGGGTTTAAAGATTCTGCTGTGTTGCCCTGCCTCTCGCTGTGCTAACTTGTACTCTGAGCTAATTTTCCCCATCAATAGTTGAGCACGTTTGGAGTCCCTCGCGGGACCCCCAGTAAACAGGGTAACAGATTGGCATCATTTTACACTTTAACTTTTTATGGCCAGTGCCACTATTTGTATCTTTATGTATTCCATTATGCTTTGTTCTCATCCCAACAACTAAGTGGTGGTACTGTGGCTTGAATATTATACTTTGTGGATTGAAAGCCACAAAAGTTCATGTTAAAATAAACAAGTGCCTTCCTTTGCAGCTTTCTAATGGAGCTTTCTCTCTGAAAACTACTCTACTTCCTCATTATGCCATGGGTATAAGAGGCTATGCCAGTGGGACAGAAGCTTTGGAAGGTTTTACCGAACGGGCAAGGCTTTGATTATGATCTTGGCAACAGATTTCTCATCTGAGGATCAGCTGAGTTTAGTATGGAGAAGCTTGTTGCCAAAAGGTTAGCCTTTAGATAATACAATGGCCACACTGGCCAAATTAAAAAAACTCTCTGGAATTCATGGGGTTGCCTTGGGTCAACAGGATATAAACACACTTGATTTCTTGCTTTTGTTCTCTTATTGTCAGGGATTAGGGAGAGGCAATGGTGGGTTTTTCTGCCTCATATGCCAAAATAACACATTGTGGTTTGGGTGTGTGGGTTCATCATTTGATGCTCTGTCTCAGGTAGGAGAATGTCTCGGACAAACCTCACAACTCTTACCTGGCATCAGAAACAAACATATTCTGACAGTGACCAAAAGCCAAAGCTCTCAGCAAGGATTGCCACTGTCCCTGCCACTGTCCCAACATTCTCAGCACTATCATTCAGGCCTAGTGGTTCACTCAGTGCTGAGTAGATGCTGTTTTCCTTTGCACATTCAAATTTCTCTCTGGATTTTAAAGTTCATAAATCGTTGTTACACCAGTGGTACAATAGATGGGAAGGTTCATTTGGCATGCCTCTTTTCACTGCTAGAAAACTAATGACCATTAGGGTAAACAAGCCAAGGTTTGAACAAAGGCCAGATACATTTCAACACAGCTGTCTCCATCACTGGCCAATATTGAAGTCCTTTGTATTGAAATATTTTCTAATTTTTCCACCAGCCAGAGCCAAACATATTAGTGTAGAATTTGGCGCATCACAAGAATAAAAATGCATCTTGCCTTTGTGAGTCATATCCTTGTACATGTATAGTCTAGTGTGTGCATGCATTTGGGGAGGGGAAAAAAACTTTTTCAAATAAACCCACAACCCAGTCTAAATATATTGTTCTATGTAGTTTCATTTTGAAGAAATATGTGTGCAATGTTTTGTTAGTACAGAGATGTTTGTGCATATTACTAAAACACTGCACAAAAGGTATGCAGATACAGTCACCTGGATTTGTATTTGGTCCTAAAAGTTTCTATCCATTCTAGTCATGCAGGATGCTTGAAAGCCTGGGACCACACAGAAACTGCCTTTAAGCTGTTGGGACTGCAACTTTGCCAGATTGTCTGTATACATGCTCTTGACTCCAAATGGTTCACCTCAGAATTTATCTGTCAAAGTTCAGCCTTTCTGCTGCAGTTTCAGCTGCTATGTAGGTTTGACTGTGGCCATTTCCGCACTACACTCTTATAGGGCAATCATTCCAATTTCAACATCCTCCTCAAACTGCAAACTCCAGGATTCCATAGGATGTTGAAAGTGGAATAATCATGCTACAAGAGTGTAGGGTGGAAATGGCCTATGTTGATTTGACTTCAGTGACTGCACTTGGAAACTTCACCTTGCCCAAATAAAAACACTTAAATCCATTGACTTCAGAGAATCCACTAGTGGGATCTGGGGCAAGAATCATGCCAAGGTCACTTGATTACAAATAAGTCGTCTTCATTAGTGTTTTTACATCTATATGCAGGCTACTAACTAATTAACATCATACTTAAATAATAATAATAATAATAATAATAATAATAATAATAATAATAATAAATCAAATATCAAACCCACTACTTATTAAGTTTAAGTTTATATGTTTTAATTATTTTACTTAATTTTATATTAATTTTATATGAATTAATTTTATATGAATTTTATATGAATTGAGTCTATTTGTGTGTGTAATTTCTGTATCTGTATCTTTGTATTATGTATTTATTGTTATGGTCAGCTGACTTATCAATAAACATTGATGAAGATGATGCTTATTATTATTATTATTATTATTATTATTATTATTATTATTATTTGCTCAGTCAATCTGAATAGCTTTTATTGTCATTTTTGATTAAACATATGTTTTATTGTTCTTCCTGATTAAGGTATTTCTGTTAACTTTTTATTGCCCTATATTATAAATATTGCTGTGTTGTTCTTTGTGCATAGATCTATTATCAGACTGGCTCTGACCTTTCTGTTGTATTTGATTGGTTGTCCTTAACACTCCTCTCTGTTTTTCTTCTTCCAAGTTTTAGTAGAGATGTGATTCTTCACTAAGTTTTTTCTTGAAGGTAGCAACAAGTAATTTCAGCAGTTTTCTTCTTGCTGTAAGAAAGTCTTTGACACCCATAGTTTCCAAAGGCTACTCGCAATTTGGAACTTATTCTGCGCAAAATTTCCATAGACTTGTTTTACATAGAAAGCAGCATTTTTCTGCATAGAAAACAGAATTATCTGTATGGAAAGTAACATGCAGAACTCCTAATTCATATGCAGGAAATGTTGTTTTCTGCACAGAAAAACAAAAACAAAAGCTCTGCCATTGGGGATTAGTTCTGGGTAAAATTCACACATGATCGATCGGCACAGAAAACAACATTTTCTGCACAGGAAACAGCATTTTCTGTGTGTAAAATAATATTTAAATCAAGAAATATTAATTCTTGCACAGATAACGCTGTTTTTTCTGCTGTCTAAGGGCGTTGTCTTCTCACCTCATTTTTTTACATGTCCTGCCACTGATCCTTCCTCTTGTTTCTCCTTTCTTTATTTCCTTTTTAGTTGTTTTTTCTTGAGCTGTAGAATAAAGCATAAATTTCATTTATCTCAAACTGGACGGATATGACTTGACTGTCTGACTAGACATTCTGTCACTGACAACATATGGTGAGGCCATAATATTTATTACTAGGCAAATTACAGCATTTCTGAATTACTGCTATTTCTCATACAACCCAGCTGATGGTTAGTTTTAAAATTATTTTGGTGGATGTAAATATGACTTCTACTGTTTTAGAGTCTCTCTCCTGCTAATATCGTATTTGTTGATTTTACACACTCCCTTGTTTTCTCTTATCCCAGAGATTGGAAAAGTTACTTTCTTGAATTATGGCTCCTAGATTCTCTCAACTAGAATAATTTTTTAAAGCTATTATTATTTTTATGTTCCACTGACTGCAATAAATGATAATCCCAGCCAGAATTGTATATCAGCTACCCAGTTAAGTGCATTTAACTAAGTAAGCTTTCTTGGTCCAATCTCCCAAAACCTAATGGAAACATCATTCACCCACTCTTCCCCTGCCAACATAGTGGGACTTTTCCTCTTCATGCCTGGTAAGGTAGGCTTGGGGGGTGGGTACAGCCATGGCAATGGTGTCACAATTGTGATTAAATAAGGATTGTGAACATAGAACATTATCTAGATTTACTCCTCTATAACTTCCTTATTCACTATTGCTACTTACAACTTTGGCAGTATTCTAACAATTGTAACTTCCCTACAGCCTGTTATAACTTCTCCACAATCGTAAGTCTCCCCTAAACCTGTTGGAGGCCACAACCTTTGCATGCCTTATGCTTACCGGAATTAGATTGCTTGTTACTCTCTAAAAGTTTAGGCACAGCATGTTTATGACTACTTCTTGTTTGTTTGCTTGTTCGCATCCACTCCCTTCCCACCTTCCTTTTGTTCTCTGGGTCACATCTCCTCTAACCCTCTCTCCTCCCTTCCTGCTGACCACGAAGCATGTGCTTTTAAGAAGATCTCTCAAGTGGAGATGCTCCAACTTTTCTGAAACTATCCAATACTCTCTATTTCCTTATTTTCCTCAAGAAGATGAACCTGCGTTGGTCATGCATGAGTATATATGAGTAAGAATTATTTTTATATGTCTTATGGAGAAGACTAAGGCAATTTCTGCATGACGCTGTTCTAGTGCTATTATTTCAGTTTCAACATTCTGTGGAATCCTGGGGTTTGCAGTTTAGGGAGGGGTATTTAGAATTCTCAGCCAGAAGCTCTTTGGCCTCCATCAATTACAAACCCCAGAATTGCACAGGATGTTGACAGAGGAATAATAGCACTGTAACAGTGTAGTGTGTAAATGGAAAGTTTGATTTCTTTCTCTTCTAGTTATTGTGTGTGGGTTGGAGTGGGCTGGTTACTGCTTCAACTTCTGTCTAGCTCTTTTAGATGTTCTGCTTAAGAGATCCACTAAAATCTCTCACATTTCCCAACAAACCTACTTTATCAGGGATCAGCTGCATTTGGAGAATTCTGCCAGAGACTGGAGTGTGGGTGAGTGACATTTCCTTCAGGGTTTTTTTTGGGGGGGGCAGTTGGGTAGGAGCAGTTATTTAGTTAAATATACTTAACTATCAGATACAGAATATTGGCCATAATTTATAGGACCAATTGGCTATAAATAAATTATTGTGCCATTTCTAACCAGTACTGAATATTCCAAACAACAGACATTTGTTTTCTATCTCTCCCTGAACAGAAATCGATGACTGGATGAGGAAAACAGGCTAGATAAAGTCATACAAAAAGGGTGGCTATATTCAGTGATAGCCTTCTTTAGCTGGTGTCAATACCCCCCACCCTTTAAAAATGGTCACAAACAGCCAGTCACACTTAGTTGGAAGCTGCACGGTATGCTATTTTTACATCTTGGAAATTGCTCCCAGGTTGCATCTCAGGTTTCTCCTCAAATGATAAAATTAGTCCAGCTTTCTATTGAGTCTTCTTTTCTGGGGGCATTTCCTTCTGTGTGGCAGCTTTGCTTTCTCTGACGGAGCAGACAAAGTGTTTTTGCAGTCACATAATTCTTAGAATGGGAGGGACTGACCTTTCTGAAGTGAAATGGACATTGCGCAAAGAGACAAAATATGTTTCCTTTGTGTGGACCTGCTTTTAAGGAACAACAACACACACCAAATCCCCCAGATCTACATTTTCCCATGAGCACTGAAATGTTGTCATTTAATGTTGTTTAAATCAAATTATGTATCATTCTGCTTCCTCCATCTGGGCTTTTTCAACATCCCCCCACACACTGGTGTAATGCAATTTAGTTCTCTTCATCCATATTGTTTGCCGTTGGTGGGTACTTATTTTTAAAACACGTCTGCCTGAATCAGATCTGTTTCACTCCAGATTCCATATGTTCTGGGTGCAAGCTATTTCTCTGTCAGGCACATGTTTCAAATGGTATCTGGAGATTTGGTCTCTTTTGCTTGCTTGCAGCGGCTTCGCATCCATCATGCATGTTCATACTCAGTGACTTCTGCAGCTCCACGTGTTTTCTAGAAGATTTGTGTTCCCAGGCTCTCCCTTCTCCAGTTGTGCTGGCTAAATGCTGAAAAACATAAAAGCAGAAAATGGTGTCTTTGGGAAAGATGTCATGGATTCAGGGTGTAGGACTTCTGTGCCTTCTCCAAAATTCCATGCTAGCTTTCCAGAGGAGCAGAGTAGCCACATACTTGACTTTACAGAGGAAGGTGTTGGAAGGGGCCCTTTATTTAAAGGGCATTTCTCTTTCAAAGATAAAGAACCAAAAGAAGGGAGAGAGCAGCAGCAGCACTGAAATTGTTCCTTCTCAGTAAACACTGGAATGTAGAGGGTCATAATCTTCCACACTATAGTCTCATGAAGTGCATTTCTTCTTTGTTCTTGTTCTTGTTATATGCCCCCAAGTCAACTCTGATTTGTGGCCAACGTCTCATAGGTTTTCTTGGCAAAATTTGTTCAGAGATTTGTTATGGCCTTCTTCTGAGACTGAGAGACTGGAGCCATTTCTGCACTAAACTGTTATAGCACTATGATTCCACTTCCAACATCCTTTGGAATCCTGGGCCGGCTGGCCCCTGCCGAAACTGCAAACCCCAGGATTCCATAGGATGTTGAAAGTGGAATCATAGCGCTATAACAGTCTAGTGCGGAAATGGCCTGTGAATTGCTCAATGGGTTTCCATGGCTGAAAAGGGATTTGAACCATGGTCTTCTGGACCCCTACAGTATGATTTGTTGTTCTGTGTCTTCAAGTTACTTCTGAGTTATGGTGACTCCAAGGCAACCATCTCACAGCATTTTCTTGGCAAGATTTGCTCAGATGAGGTTTGCCTTTGCCTTCTTCTGAGGCTGAGAGAGAATGACTTCCCCAAGGTCATCCAGTGGTTTTCCATGGCTGAGCTGGGATTCAAACCCTGGTCTCCAGACTTGTAGTCCAGCACTCAAACCATCCCTCCACAAGCTGGCTCTCTACTATACAGTGAGAGTCATTAATTATATATTTGCATCTATGCCAATAATTAACACAGGTAAATATATGCACATCTGTATCCTGTAAGGTGCCTGTTCCTTTCTCTTTTGGTCAATGCCTAAGTAGTCATGATGCTTTTTAGGTCTGGTAAATTCAATGGGCCAAATCAGAAATAGGTAATGTGCAGCCTCTCTTCTGTGTTTTTGTGCCTTTTGACCCTGCTAACTTTCTGGACCATCCTTTCTCCCCACCTCTTTGGGATGAATTGCCACTCCTGAAAGTGTCCAGGAACAGTAATTCACCTTTGGAACAGAATGCATGGCTCCTTTGCATTTTTCAACAGTAATAATGTATTACCCATTCTTGAACACCAGGACTGGCCAGTTCTGGTTGGGGGCACTTTGCCAGTCTGTGGAACCCTGGAGGGTTCCAACAGCTAAAATCTACCCCCAGACCTACTACTGTTGCCCAACCCTAGTCTAAATCCAAATGTTAGTTGCTCCTAGGTAATGTTGTTGTTGTGTGCCTTCAAGTTGTTTCTGACTTATGGCAACCCTACGGCAACCCTATCATGGGGTGTCTTGGCAAGATTTGCTAAGAGGGGGTTTGCCTTTGTCTTTCTCCAAGTCTGTGACTTGCCGGTAGGTTTCCATGGCAGAGCACAGATTTGAACCCTGGCCTCCAGTTTCATAATCCAGGGCTCAGATCACCACACTCTGCTGGCTCTCTCCACCTAGTGACAGAAAGAATATTCTCTGGGGTTTTTTCCTGGCTGAAAAATGAATTTCCCAGTACTCAGGAAAACTATTTGAGAAGAATAACATTAGGGTAAGAATCCTACATAGTTTTTGCCTGGTGTTTGCAGACCATTATTTTTTGAAGCTTCATGGAGAGGTTACATGAAAATTTTGGAGGTTCCTCTGCAAAACCCATGTTTTCTATGCAAAAAAAAAAAAAAAAAAACCTGGTTGGCTTTCTGTTCAGTATTTACTAGGTTGTAAGCCAGACATAAATAGTTGAATTCACATTTACAGTTGTGGCTGACAGCATCCCTCTCCAAAACCCACCCTAAAAGCCAAGTAGCACCACAAACAGAGAGATTTCTGAGGCTTTGAGGAGTAGAGTGCTGAGTGAAGAAGCATACACTCCTCTTCCAGCAACAAAGTGCTTTGCAACAAGCAGTTGCAAATGGATCCCACAGGGTCCCTGTGGCTGCTTGGCAGAAAGGGCCACACTGCCAGAACAAGGGTGGATGCTTCTTCACTCATTCTCTTGCTCCCCAGTGCCTCAGAACTCCCCGTGCTGATGGTGCTGCCTGGCTTCTAAGGTGGGTTTTCTGCAAGGTTGCATCAGGAGATGTGGCTGTTCTTTCACTGAAGCTACATCTCCTGATCTAGAATCTCCTGATCTAGAATCTCGAATCTGATCTAGAATCTAAAATCTCCTCATCTAGAACATCTCCTGATCTAGAATCTCAAACATTATTTTTAGAGAGCCATATGGATTTTGTAACAGCACTGCTGAGTTTTACACTAGAACCCAGCAATCTTTCACAAAAACCCAATATGGCTACAGTAATTCCCACTTAACTACAGCTTGTTTTCCATGGTTTCACTTACCAGAGGTCAGCTGCAGTCTAAAGATATTAAATTGATAATTGCAGAAATAAACAAGTCATAAGTTTTAAATTCATAAATTTTAAACTGCATGCTTTTCTGAGCGGTGTGATGAAATCTCATGGGTCCTGTTAGCGGCCATCTTGGTTATTAAATCTACTGTTGCAGTATCACAGTGCTTGTGTTCTTTTTATACAGCATTTTTATTTTAACTTTTATCACCGTATATTGTTATAATTGTTCTATTTTATTAGTAGCTATTTTTGATCATCTTTTCTGTGTCTAATTTATAAATTAAACTTTATCATCATAATATACATAGTAACCATAGGAAAAAAGATTTGATACTATCCAGTGCTATAAGGTTTGGTATTATCCACACCTTCAGAGATCCATGAATGGTCTTGGAATATATCCTCCCCAGATAAGAGGACACTGCTGTTTTTGGGGAACAGGTTTTCTTTTCTTTTTCCCCCAGGGGAGGTGAAGAATGTGGCTTTTTTTTTTTTGCATGAAAAACACATTTTCACAAGACCACTTTCCATATAACTATAGTTTGCACATACTTCATGCAAGTTTGTTTGTTTTTTCCCGAAACCCCAACAATCTTGAAGAAGTACACAAAAAATGCTTCTTTGGAAACTTTTTTTTTTAAGTGAGGAAAATGTATTTTGTTTTATTTTGTTTGCACAAAACCCCATGATTTTTCCACACATACAAAAGTCCATGTATATTTCTGTGCAGAATGATTTCCTCATACTTTTCTGAATGTTCAGATACCAGGCAGAAACTGCACAGAAATGTTCCTTTCTCTCACTGCAGGGAGAAATTAAAGTGAGTTAATTATTAGTTGAATATTTACATCCCTGGTCCCACATAGAAGAGACACATTGAAATATAGTCAACCCTCCACTTTTGCAGAGGTTAGAGGTGCAAGAAAAACTATGAACAAAAATAAAACCTCCAAATGCTTTTTTTCTTTTTTTTTTTTTAAACCTGAGAATACCTTGTTAAGTCCTCCAACATGATTCTATGATCAGCTTCTGGCAGAAGTGGGCCATAAACGCACACTGCAGAACCTAGAGAGAATTTTTCTTGCTAGGAATCTTTAGGTTCTCCAGCATGATTCTATGGTCTTACTGCAATTTCCCCTGCCACTGAAATAATACGTTTTCCACTTCCACCAAAAGTGGAAGTAGAGAACGTATTATTTCCATGGCAGGGGAAAATGCAGTAGGATTTTTTAAATACATAAATAAAATAACCCACAAATAATCACATCTGCAAATGCTGAACCCACAAAAGTGGAGGCCTGACTGTAATTGGAATTGACGTACATGCTATCATATGAAATTCCCATTGATGCAGTGGGTCTCATGTATCAGGGAAAAACAACTCAATTTAGGCCAAATCCCTTAAATCTCCTGAGGTAAGGCAGTAGTTGCTTCCCCTTGCCGTGGTGCCCACCCTGTTCCTCGACTGCCACAGCAGATCAGGTAGTTCCAGGTATGTGTGTCATGCAGCAAGCAGGGCCTGGAGGTAGATGACAAGGGTGGTCAGAGGGAGGTGAAGAAAAGAAATAGGCAGGAGATGTCACAGCCGTCTTTGCTCTCTTGCCAGGTTGGGAGACTTTCAATTATAGGACTGCTTTCTAACTCTGAATCTACCAGCCCTGTTCCCAAATGATAGCTTTCAGGCTTACCTGGTCTAGGACAATGGTTAAGACTTTTTTTTAAAAGCAGAAATTCATGAGCTTTTAGAGGCAGAGCTGGCTGCGTGATAATACTTATGCTTTTGAGCTGCAATTTTGAACCACTTTGCTGATTTTAGAGCGTTTGCCTTATGGTAATTATGGCTCCCACTTCTATTGTTCTGCCCTGTGTTCTGCCCTGTGTTTCTTTTATGCTTCGAACATTGCCCTAAGTTGCCCTCAGGACACTGGAGCCATTTCCGCACTAGACTGTTATAGCGCTATGATTCCACTTTCAACATCCTATGGAATCCTGGGGTTTGCAGTTTAGGGAGGGGCCCTCCTTAAACTGCAAAGCCCAGGATTCCATAGGATGTTGAAAGTGGAATCATAGCGCTATAAAAGTCTAGTGCAGAAATGGCCTGGGTATGTGTTTTCTTAGTTATTAATTTCTTGATCATTGATGTAAAAGGAACAGCAAAAATACATAAAAAATAGGAGACTAATTTGATAACTATCCCTGTCATCCTGTTATAAGTCTCCCCATCAGCCCTTCTCATTTTCATCAGATGGAAAGAGCTAGTTAGAGCAGAGAGCCTGTGTGGTGCAGTGATTTGAGCATTGCACTACAGCTTTGGAGACCAAGGTTCAAATCCCTGCTCAGCCATGGAAACCCACTGGATGACCTCAGCCAAGCCACAGTCACTCCGCCTCGGAGGGAGGCAAAGACAAACCCCCTCAGAATAAATCTTGCCAGGAAAAGCCTGTGATAGGTTCATCACCATAGGTCAGAAATGACTTGAAGACTCACAACAACAAGATCTAGTAAATTAGTTGTATTGAGGGTGCTTTTAGTGTATAGCCAGCCTATCCTATTCGAGAAATTCACAGGATATGTAGAGAAGTTTTTGTTGTTTTTCTATCATTTTTCTCCTCTCATGGAAATTTAATTGTGGAAAAGAAGAGAATAGCTGAACAGTGTCTTTTGAATGAGAGCACCAGGAGAAATCTATTCTGGATACATATTTAGCCCTTAAGTCTCTTAGGTCACAACTGGCCCTCCAGAAGTTCCATAAACTCCCATTATCCCAAGCCAGCATTACCAATATTTAAAGGGTCAACAAGTTCCAATTCCCACCTCTAGTCCTGTTGTTTGTTGTTGTTCTTTGCCTTTAAGTCATTTCCAACTTACAGTGACCCTGAAGTCACACTCTCTAGCTTCAGAGGAAGGCAATGGCAACACCCCTCTGAACGGATCTTGCCAGGAAAATGAGTACATCATGGGGTTTTCCTGGCAAGATCTGTTCAGAGAGAGGTTGCCTTTGCCTTCCTCTAAAGCTGAGAGAGTGTGACTTGCCCAAGGTCACCCAATGAATGTCTATGACCAAGTGAGGAATTCAACCCCAGTCTCCAAATTCTGAGTCCAGTGCTCAAACAACTATACCACGCCTCTGGTCAACAGCATGTGTGTATATATATATGTGTGTGTGTGTGTGTAAAGATCATCCATAGAGGGAGATGAAAACCATATATTCACTTCCTTAGTAATTTTCTGGTGGGGAAAAGATGTGTTTCCTGACACTTAACAAATCATGTCAGAATGAGTAACAAAGAGACAAGAATTTGCCTACTATTGGCACAGCCTGACATGTTTCAGGAAATTATTTTGCAGAAAAATAACATGGATTGTTATGTGTAAAAATTGTATCTGTGCAAACAAGTTTTCCAGAAACTCCTTTGCTTTGTGCAAAAATTGTAGGGTTTCTTTTTGTGAAAAAACATGATTTTTTAACAAAAGAGGTAAATTTCTGGAAATGATGATTGAGATCCTGCTGCATACACGTTGTGGCTATGCTCTGCTTCCTGATTTGACCCGTAAACCCAAAGGATGATGTGTTCAGCCCCCTCCTGCCAGACAGCCGCAGTGTGCCGAACAGAATCTGGGAGCATTCCCGGATCCCGTTAAAACTCACTAGTGTACCTCCTTTTGCTGGATGTGTCATCCTTTAGCATACTACTTATCAGTACTACAGGACTCTTGGTGTGGTTGCCCGGATTTTAAGGTGGAGATGGGTTGGGGGGACCATTTATGAATATAGCAGTGGCACTGCGATCATAGAGGTGAATAGCAAACAGCTATAAAGTAGTACATCTAACTTACAATGTCATAACTGAGAAGATGTTATGAAAATGTATGGGAGGGTTTGCAAACCCTACCATACATTTCTGCACAAAATAATTTCCCAGGATACTTTGGGATCTGTGAATAGCAGGTGAAAACTGCATGGAAACATTTGTTTTCTCTTGCAGTAAGGCAAATATATATATCAAAATTGTTTGTCCTTGTATGCATAAATGAACGGACAAGATAGCTGAAGATTTACATCCCGAGTATAGACAATGTAATAGTCTAGATAGGAAGTCTAGGTCATAATCTCAGTGGCTGAGCAAGTATATAGGCAGCCAAATGTTAGTTAGTTAGTTTAAGGATTTGGAAATGGATTCTAGGCTGTTTTTCTCCAAAATGTTTGTAAAGTTTTGCTTTCTTTTGAAAGCAATCCATTCTGCAGAAGCTAAATTTACCATCTTTACCACCTGCTGAGCCATGTGTTGGGTAAAAGTTCTTAAATGCATAAAATAACAACAATTGTGCCCATTTGCATTTTGAGAAGAAGTCTAAACTACAGATATTGTGGCCACAATATCTGGTCTATTCCCCTCACCTTCTGTTCCGTCACTCCACCACTTTTTCCCTTTAGGAAGGTGTTGCTCCTGAAACGACATGTTTACAGGTAAAATAACATCCCTGGAAGCCCTCCAGGAGAATGATTCCACTTCTAAACAAGGTAGGCAGGGAGCACACATATTATTTAAAAATAGAATTGTACTTCTGGAGAGCTTCTAGGAGCAAGATTCCATTTCTAAATAAAGGACACAGGGACCACACATCTCATTTAAAAGTAGCATTGTATTTCTGGAGAGGGTCAGAGAGCATAAGTCCTTTTCTAGACAAGGTTCACAGGGAGAGCATATCTCATTTAAAAGAAGAATTGTACTTCTGGAGAAATTCTGAGAGCACAATTCAGCTTCTACACAAGGTGCCTCGGAAGTAAACAAGGAAAACTGCGGATCTTTGGCACCACTACCACAGGAAATTCAGTAGAAGTAGGTTAAACTGGGCAGAAAACAAGCAGGGAGGCTTACATGCAGCTTGTGAGTTGTATGTGCCAGCATTATGTGAAAGACTGTCTGGCTCAGCTCTGATTTAAAGGGAAAGAGTTCATGAGAAGAAGGATCAAGGGCTTTGAAGTTGTCCATCAACCATCAGCAGGCTGAGTAGGCACACAAGTCACTGTGATGAGAAGTTTATAATTGTATGAAAATTTATAATTGCAATAATCATCTCTAAACTTGCATATATAAATCTGCAACCCTTTTTGCCCTCAGTTTTGACAAGTGGCCACCCTGTTTTCTATCCTCCCCTCATCATGCTTTCTCTCTTCCTGTTGCAACTCTTAGCTGACTTCTTTGCACTGATTCAACTGTGCGCTTGGGCCTAAGTGTGTTTTTGTTTTACTTTCCCTTGCTACTTCCAAATCCATGAATGACATTTGAAGAATGAAACTAATGAACAATGATTATACTCATTTCCAATGTTGTTATAGTGTAACAACGTCAAAAGTCCAAATTACCACCTGAGAAGAACCCTAATTGCCCTAAAAAGCACAGTTAGCATTATTTAATCAGTACTTTTAATGTAGCAAGTGCTCTGATCTAATTCAGCTTTGTAATATTCCGATGAGACTTGCAAATATGAGTAGGAAGGATTTAAATATTTGAAGGAGACAAATGTATAGCATGGTCCCTTTCCGCACTGGCTGGGCTCTCCCTAAAGTGCAAGCCCCAGGATTCCATAGGATGTTGAAAGTGGAGTAATTGTGCTGCAAGAGTGCAGTGAATAAATGGCCACAGTCTACTTAGGCCTGTACCATTTCAGAATGCAGCTTTATTCAACTTATTTAATTCAAATAAAGGTTGGAAAATGTTCATGACTGTGTGGCCATTATTAATTTTAGCTAACTGGGAAAGTGTGGCCTAGGCAAGAGACCCACAAGCAACCAGGCTTTAAAAATGACGCCTTCAGGTATCAAAGGGAACTTTCCTAAACCTAAGAAAAGTACAATTGGCTTCCTACAGGACAGTGGCATACTAGATTTCAAGGGAAGTTAATTTTCTCTTGTTTATAGAGTTGACATTTTATGACCTGTCTTTTATGGCCTTGTCCCCATACAGCCAAGAAGGTGAGTGGTCTCTGCCTGCACTGAGATCCTTCAAGGCCATCTTAACTGTCAACAGAGTAACACCTGAGACAAGATGTAGACCCGTGACTCTAACATCCTCATTTTTCTTTTCCTGTATAATTTTTAACATCTTTGCTTTAACATCTTCAAAAGCTTGCATGATGTATTTTGGTTGGCCAGTATTTTGTGGATTTTGATTTTTGTTGTATTTTCCTCAACCACAGGCTCTTTAAGACCCATGAAAGTATGTGTGCAACCCACCTGAGCCCCAGTGGGGCTCCCTTCCTTGCTCCAAGGCCTATGGCGGGGGCAGATGGCTCATGGGAGTAATCTATCACCTTCTGGAGGTTCACAGATGTCTTGTTCCAGTGTGGCCTTCCTACACTACCCCACTAGTGCTCTAACCAACCTAACCTATATAGAAAGACCACACTTCTTTCAAGTCAGTCATTCCTTGTGCAAGAAGGAAAGAAAACCACCAGCCAGAACATGGCAAAAGATTGCTGCATAGTCCAACACTGATTGTCCATATAGATGTCTGTCCTTGGCAGGAAGGTAGGCGCCATTCAAATAGCCACTACCATGAGGTGAAGAATTAGCCAGATTTGAGTGGCACATTGCCTTGTTTTAGAAGTTGATGGTGAGAACACTTCTGCTTCTATACTATCCACAAATGCTGCCTCCCCCAAGTAAGGAGATAAGCAGTGGTCTTGGCTGGAACTTGAATCCAGGCTTCCTTGACCTGAGTCCAAATGTTTAGCTACTATAGCACACCAGCATTCAGCAGTACAGTGCACCAGCTCTATCTGTGAACTTATGACCTGCAAATTTCGCCCACTGTGAATTCAAACATGCACAATACTGTACATTTGAATCTGCATTAGCGAGCATGCTAGCTGCCTACTTCTTTCTTCAAGAGGATAGGGTTCCCTTGCAAAGCAGAATCAGGCAGCTGGCACCATTTTTAATACTGTAGGGGCTTGCAGGGCTTAAGAGGTTTGTGAGGCTTCACAATCTCTTTCCAAGCCATGCAAGGCTTCTCAGTCTCTCTTATAAAGTAAGCCTGTACAATAAGCGTGTACAGTATTCAAAATGGCATGGCAGCCGCAGAGGTGGAGGCAAGTCCTGGCTGCCAGCTGTGCTGCATTCTTCAGGTTCTCTCGCTTCTGGGGATGAGTCTGAGGAATGTGGCATGCTTGGCCGCTGGGGCTTACAGCTGCCTTTGCAGCTGCCCTACACCATTTTCAATATGAGGTTGCTGTATAAGCCTTGTGAGGCGTCACAGTCTCCCCACACACCATGTGAGGCTGACTTGAGCAATGCACAATTTTCTCTGTATCTGCAAGGGGTCCTATAACCAAAGCCCTGTAGATACAGCATGCCCACTATATTCTTAATTCTTTCAGTGCAAATTATGGCTGAGTTATGATTTGATTCCAGGCCTCCTTTCACCATTCACTGCATTCTTTTAATCACTCAGACAGTGTTGCTGATTACTATTGTCTGGAAACTGCATAGATATCTTCAGATGTCACACTATGAAGTATCATTAGTCTTAAATGACAGGGAGACAGAGCCAAAAGAAACGACATGCAGAATATAGGGAAGGAAAGGCACTGAGCCAAAAGGGACAGTCTTCACATAAAGTTTTGGCAGCTTACATATATTTATGTCTTAACCAAGTATTGTGGGGAAAGAAACCTCTGAGTGAGTGTATTGGCTATCAGTTCCCAGAGTAACTACAAGCATCGTGATTCTTTTAAAGCTTCTTTAAACTTTGTAGTTTGGGAAATGAGATTGCCACAATGACCACACGCTATTGTGTCAACATGATTATTATTATTTTCTTCACTGTTAACTCATTGGGACATCATGTTAGATGCCTCAAAATTTGACAGAATGTTTTTGCTTGTTGTCCAAGGGACAGTGCTGAGCTTTCGGCTGACTTTCAAAAGGAGGGGCTGACTGGAAGTTAAAAAAAAGAGACAGCTTACCAGAGAATATTTAGTAGAAGCTTCAAAGCGTGACAGAATATTTTTGGTTGTTGTTCAAGTTCCTATGGCCCATTTCAGGTCACAATTCCAAACTGGAAGGGGGTGGGCTTACTAAAAACTAAAAAAGAGGGAGCTTCAGTAACTCATTGAGATAAATTTTGAAGGGTTCGAAGATAGGAGAGGGTTTGTTAAGGTTTGTTGTTGTTACTTGCTGTCAAGTTTATGTTGACTTATGGCAACCCTATAAATGAAAAAATCTCCAAGATTCTGGTCACCAACTGCCTGGTCACCAACTACCTGAGTCTTGCAAACTCAGGGCCATGGCTTCCTTGAGGCAATCAATCCATCTGTAATGCAGTCTTCCTCTTCCATTTTACCCAAGGATATTTTAGCAGAAAAGACAAGAATGCTTGGTACTTAGAAGAGGCAGACTGCATTAGAGGTGGATTGATTCCCTCCAGGAAGCCATGCGCCTGAGTTTACAAGACCTGAGCAAATCCCCAAGTAAGGGTCTTTGAGAAAAGCTGAATGCAGCTAAGACACTGATGCTAAAATGACCAACTCACTAAAATTACTTCTGATGTCAAAATTAGTAAAGTTTTTAAAAAGGGTGGAAAAGTAGGAGAGGGTTCTCTTGAGGTAATGCTTGGAAAGTTTTGAGATAAAATAGGAGTGTAGGAAAACAGGGGCAATCATGGACTCCTTGTGGGGTATTAGGTATAGATCCAGCAGTGCCAGCTACTGTTCAGCTAGAAAACAGGAAAGGTGTCAGCTAGAAAATGAGAGAGGGCTGCTAAGATTCCTGAGGTTTAAAAAGGGTGAAAAATGGGAAAGAGGTCTTTGAAGTACTGCTGTAGGATTCTGAGGATCTTAAAGAGAGAGGGAAAGAGGAATGAGAGGAAAACATGGAAATCCCTAACTCCTTTAGGGTATTAAGTATTGACCTGGTCCAACTCCACTTCAGCAGGTAGGAACATAAACAAGAGCCATCCTATATTAGACCAAAAGTCCATCTGATCCAACATTTTGATTAAATAGTGGCCAATCGCTTGCCTATGAGAAACCCTCAAACAGAATATATATTTGTGCTATGTTCCACAGTGACTGATAAAGTGAGGGATATTGCCTCTGATACTGGGAGATGAGATACAGACAACTTAACCAGAAGGCACTGATAGCCCCATTTGCCATGAATTTATCCAATCCCCTTTTAAAGCCATTCAAGCCGTAACTGTATCTTCTGGCAATGAACTCCACAGTTTACATTAGTGCTGTCTGAAGAAGCTCTTCCTTTTAGCTTTGCTAGA
This sequence comes from Iguana delicatissima, assembly GCA_948472985.1. Classification (NCBI taxonomy): domain Eukaryota; kingdom Metazoa; phylum Chordata; class Lepidosauria; order Squamata; family Iguanidae; genus Iguana; species Iguana delicatissima. Next base: position 1,484,451 of record CAOKZL010000075.1, on the reverse strand, counting down.
TTTCTCACTATCCTTGTCCTAACCGGATGTCCTTGTTTCTTCCAGGAAATAACAGAGCATTGCATTTTTGTGATTGTGAGTAATCAGAGTCAACAGTCAGTACTCACTCCATGTTCCAAGTGGACTGAGAAAAGGAGAAAATTTCAGACGTGGCTGCTTGTAGGTACTGTGCTAGCCACTACAGTTAATCTGAGATTTCTTTCCCCCCAGAAAGTAAATATATAGGAACCTTGGTTTAGACAATACTTAATCCAGTTTCCCCTTTCTCCACAGTCCCTTTCTTGTGAATCTCCCTTTTCCCACAAATCACACAACCTCATTAAATTGTTTTCCACATTTGCCTAGGAGATTTAATCAATATCTGCTGTAAGACCTGCTTCATTGTTGTGCTAATTAATACACCGGGACATGAATTTGTCACCTCCTAAGCTTTGTGCTCTTATCTAGAGGAAAGGAGGATGCTAATTATAGCTAAATACGTGTCAAGACCTCCCATTGTTCTGGAAATTGTGTATTTGAAATGAATAGTTAGATGATTTGTTTGGTTTCCCCTAGCCCTCTTTTTCTGTTAATGCTGCAGATCAAATCTGAAATCAGAATAATGAGGTGTCACTGGCTGGAGCCCTACTTGGTGCTATATATTGTCAGAAGTTGTTCACAATAATCAACTAATGACATTGCTTCCTACACCCCACTAAACAAATTCCCTTGATCAACCAACACAGTTACAACTAATAACCTCAGAAATCCCAATGTGTTGAGGAGACTATTTCAAAGATTATCTGGAGACTTATTTGAGCAGAAACTAGGGAAGACAAAGCCTACCAGATGGAGATTATTCTTTAGTAATTAACTAGACATTGTTCCTTTGGGCGCACGTCACCAGGAAAACATTTCCTTTAGCATAATAATGCTGCAGCTTTGATCCATCCTATTTATGCCGATAAAATATGTCTTCAACATTTAACATGTTAATCAATGAATTTTATTAATAGGTTTTCTTAGGTCGGGGGGGAAAAGGCACAACAAACAAACCCAACCACAAACATCCACCATGAAGTGATCGCTGATGAACAGTTGGAAGGCATCAATATTCAAAAAGAAACAAGGAATACAAATATGAGATATGATCAAAGTGCATTTGCATTCTGGGCTCAGGAGAGATCTACCTTTGTGCCTGTTAATCAGTCACTCACAACACAATTGACTTCAGCACAGTTGCTGAGGTTAAGAGTGTGGATGGGCTGATAATCATTCAAGCTCTACAGTCTCTATTTTTACAGAGACAGCTTGGCTATTAGAATCACTGCTATTGATTTTACTACTGCTTCTTCCACAGCAGCTCTGAGAATGTGTCCATGAACATGTCCAGAGGAGAGCCACCAAGATGATCTGATGGTCTGGAGACTGAGGCTTATGACTGATGACTGAGGGAGATGGATATGCTTATCTTGGGGAAGAAAAGACTGAGAGGTCATATGTTAGTTACTATCTGAAGGGATATCATGTAGAAGATGGAACAGGCTTGTCTTCTGCTGCTCCAGAAATTAGACCATGTGCCAATGGAATTCCAATTACAAGAAAAGAGGTTCCACCTAAACATTAGGAAGAACTTTTTGTACTATTCAACAGTGGAACAGATTGACTTGGAGGGTAATGGTTTCTCCATCTTTGGAGGTCTTTAAAGAGAGGTTAGATGGTCATCTTTCAGGAATGTGTTAGTTATGTATTTCATATCAGGTTTGGTTGAGATCAGTGGCTCCCAAACATCTGTTTCTCCAGGTGTTTTGACTTCAACTCCCAGAAGCCCTAGCTGGCTTAGCCAACAATCAGGAATTCTGGGAGCTGAAGTTCAAATTATCTGGAGGACCAAAGTTTGGGAATTATTGGTTTAAATGGCCCTTGTGATCTCTTCCAGTTCTAAGATTTGCTGATTCTGTGAGTTGAACAAGAACTCTATCATGGCCAAACTTCTGAAAGGATAAGGACTGGCACCAGATCAGCTCCTGTTCAACTCAGAGTACTTCTGGGAAGAGTGGTGGTAAAATCAAGAGTGGATTAGCTATCCCATAACAAAGGACTCACAGAACATCTTGAGTCCTGCGATGGCAGCTTGTTGGTGAAGGTTGCTGCTGTCCTGCTCTCTCTCTCTCTCTCTCTCTTTCTCTCTCTCTCTCTCTCTCTACACACACACACACACACACACACATTTTTCTGTGCAGCAGCACCATTTCAGAAGGCCAACAAGAGGACTTACATTGATGATCTCAGGGCAGATCAGGTGACATTAGAAAAAATTAATGCTCAGTTCAGTCCAATAAATTCTTGACTCAGAGCAATTCAAGACTCACACGAAATGGGAGAAGCAGCTTTTTATCAGGTTGGATTCTTTATCTATCAAGTCCAGCATTTTGTGTTTCAAGAGATAGGCAATGCCATCTTTGGAGGCTTTCCTGCATTTTGACTTTTTATTTTTGTGGTTAGAGGTGTGATGCAAGGAAGTTGTGAAAAGTGGTGGGGAGCTTTCCGGGATCCCAGGAGGTGGTGGTGACAGATATATGGTCTTCTGACCACCTTGGAGAGGCTAGCAGGACTGGAGTGTCTGAGGAGGGGCTCAGCACACCTGCAGCTCAGCTGATGCTGCCCCAGGTGTTTGCACAAAACACCTACATAAGTCTGGCAGCAAATGCTCTATGGCTGCTAGAAGCAACGTTGAATGCCCACTTTGTGAGAGATATCCAAGCCAAACCCAAGACTCTGCTCTGTTCTTGAATCCAGACTATTCTTCTGTGTGCCCCTCCATATCAATTTTGGCTCTCCCAATATCCAGACCAATATCCTGCCTCTTGACTTCTGGATCGTTCATCCACCACACAGCTTCTCATTTCACCAAGTGAATTACAACACCTGGAAATTATCCACAAAGATGAGCATAGCTAGAGAATATCTTTTTGACTACAAGTCCCTGAATCCCCCAACCTACATGGCTAGAATGACTTTAAAAAAGTGTGTGTTTGGTGGTGGTGGTGGGACTGGTTAATACGTGGTTAGGAGACTGCCAATGAATACTCAGTGCTATAGGCTATATTTCAGGAGCTGGCAAAACCAGCTCTGAGTATACCTAGCCTAAGAAAACCCTATGAAATTCATGTGGTCACCATATGGTGTCTAGATCGAGGGAGGTAATTGTACCACTGTATTCTGCATTGGTTAGACCTCATTTGGAATACTGTGTCCAGTTCTGGGCACCTCAATTCAAGAAGGATATTGACAAGCTGGATAAATTTATTATTGAGGAACAAAACACAAGTTAGGAGAAGTTCCAGCCATTTGTTTTTGCCTGAGCCTCTCCCCACTCCTCAGATAGTGATTGCAAATTACTTTTCCATTTAGAACTCAGCGTATAGCAATAGCAATAAGCTGAGGATGAAGACAGAAAGTGGGAGGAGGAGAGAGAAACTGGAATATTTTAAAAGCAGCTCAAAAAGTGGGATGACAGGGATTAACTGAGATCCTCCCTGTTAAATTGGCACAGTTAGGATGTATGCCCTTGCATTTTTCCCGGAGGGTGGCTTTTAAGTAAACATGCAGAGGAGTGAACTGTGAGGCTGCTCCCCAACCTTGCACAAATTGTGTTTAGGATTGCTGTCCAGTTCTTCCATCTCAAGACAGGCCCAGAATGCAAAATACCTTACTGTATGTACACAGACTTTAAAGTGTGTAATATAGCCATGGAATAGAGATGGGGACAGAACCAAGAGACTCTTGAATGTTTTCAGTAAATTATATTTTTAATTCTTTGTATCTGACTAGTTATCCACTCATGTGATCTTGGGCACTATGCAACATCATTTCTCTCTCTCTCTCCCTCATTATTGCTGAAGCCATTTCATTCCTTTCCCAATTACAAAAGTATATATAAAAGAAAAGAAAAGGCTGATAAATCTTAAGTGTGGCTTGAGGAGTTAGAAGACTATTGTAATGGGAAGCTAATTCCATTACGGGAAGAATTTTTGGATGTGGGCACAGTCCCAGATTGATCATATTATCTTTGCAGCATCAGAATCAGCAGTCAAAGCAAATGCTTGTCTGTGAGATCAGTGAATATTTTTGCCAATATGCAAGGAAATGCCTACAGCCTCCAAATCATTACTCCAAAGCCAGAAATTCTGCTTCTTTTCTTGGTTAGTTGGCTTCAAACTAAGAGGTTTTCAGCTATGGAACTAACAACTTCTTAATCTCAAGGATACCTCAAAAAGTTTCCAAAACCCATATTAGGGCGATACCAACCAAAGGGCCACAAAACTGTGGTCAAACTTTTGAGTTACTGAGGTCTCATCACCAGGCAAGATGTTTACAAGAAGGACTGACATGATTGTGAAGCTTTGTTCTATCAGGACTTATCACACTTTCAGAAAATGCCAAGAAATAGAAACACAAATGAATCATAGCTCCACTATTTGTATTTCCATAATAATAGTAATAAGATGACCAAGGGGTGGTAAGGCTTTCGTTTCTTCCTAAAAATATTAGTAGCCATCATCATCATCATCATCATCCTCCCACCTCCCCCTATGGAACCAGGTGAGGAACAACAAAAATCCAAACACAGAACACCAGCATATAAAACCAACACATACTAAATGCAATCAATACATACTTTAAAAATCATAATTTAAAATCATCTGGATAAGCCTGCAGGAAGATACTGGTCTTTAATGCTGTTTTAAACTCAGAGAGTGTATCCAGCTGATGAATCTTCTCCAACAAGTATTCCACTATCTGGGGACAGCCAAAGAAATGTCCTCTAGGTGACAATTATCAGGCTAGTTTTGACTGACTGAAATAAATGTTATCCAGAGGCAGATTATACCATTGTGGGGAGGGAGCAATCTCATAGGTAACCTGGACCCAAACCATGTGGAGCTTTCAAGGTAACAGCCAATGCTTTGTACCTGTCCTGGAAACTAGTTGGCAGCCAGTGGAGTGATTTAATATTGCTGTAATAAGATCGCTCCTAAATGTGATCATATCACATCTATGATAATATCTGGCTGCATGTTTTGGATGAACTGAATTTCTGAAGTTGGTACAGAGATAGCCCAATGTACAGCACCTTGCAGAAGTTCTAATTACCAGCATATCCACATCCATCTTTAGATCCTCCAGCTCTAGGAACATGTGCAGCTGGTGTAACAGTCAAAGCTGATAGTAAGTACTCCTGGCTGTCACATCTATCTGGGATGACATTTGGACTGACAGATTAAGAAGTACCCTCAAGCTGTGAATGCAGTCTTGGAGAAAGAGGAGATGTAACCACAACCAGGACTGGTTGACACACCTCCAAATCCAGGTTAAGACCCTTGACAGTAAGCACCTCTGTCTTGTCTAGATTCAACTTCAGTTTCTTCTTTCTCATCCAACTCATTGCTTCCTCCAGGCATACATCCAGAGAAGACACACTATCCTTAGCTGATGCCATTATTGAGTACAACTTTCTGTTGAGGGATGTGAGTGTAGAATAAGAGTTCTGAACTATAGACATCATACAGTACAGCATTCAGTTGAGGGAGCTTCATTTTAAGAAGGGTACAGTTCAGCTTGGTGAAGAGAAGACTGGAAGGGGTGACATGATTGCTCTCTTGAGCAAATCTCTAAAGGCCTGCCATAGAGAGGAGGATAGATGTTTCTTCACGGAAGCCCCAGAGAGTAGGACCACGTCTTCTGGTTTTAAGGTATAGGAGGGTAGGTTTAAATTGAACATTAGAAGGAACTTCTTGATTCTAGGAGTGGTTCTGCAATGGATCCAATTTCTAGAGAAGCAATGGAATCTTCCCTGGACATCTTCAAAAAAGAGGCTGGATGGCTACCTGCTGGGGATACTCTAGCTGAAGTTCCTTATATGGGATTCCTCTAAAGTCTCTGATTCTATGGTAATTTCCTCACTAGCCTGTTATAGTGCTATTATTCCACTTTCACCATCCTATGGAATCCTGGGGTTTGCAGTTTAGGGAAGGGCCTTTAAGGATTCCATAGGATGTTGAAAGTGGAATAATAGCACTGTAACAGGCTAGTGTGATTTATAGCCCAACGTAGAAATACATCTTCAGCTGGTGAAGCTTTCTGAGTTTCTTCTAGACAAATTATAAATACAAGACAGGTCCTGTCATCAGGTTCACAACCTAAAAATGACTTGTTGCATACAGTAAACAGATGGGGAGAGGAAAGGAAAATCAGAAAGTGCCCCTTTGCTTATGTAATCAAAAAAGGTGCAAAAGTTGGCTGCCCATTTCCGTGTTGGTGCTTTGGTGCCCTTTGTTGTTGTGATGGGAAAGTTTTTTCTCTCTCTTAAGAACCTGAGCTTTGCTCAGTAATTTAATGTAACACAATCCAGCTGAATTCCATGCAATTCTCTGTTCTCAGCCTGTTAAACCTGCTCAGGCACAGCTGTCCTTAATTTGATTCAATCAATCTGAGAGGCATAGAAATGTGTTTTTGGGCCCAGCACCACTGCAGCTCAAGAAACAAGCTGTTCTAAAAATGGGCCATTGGCTGCTAGCAAAACAAGCCAATGTAGCACAGTATCTATTAAGAAAGATTTTTTTTTAAAAAAAGAAAAGTAATAATTGTACCTGGCCAACCTGGGTAGTTAAAGATGAAATAATCTAAAATGGAACATGATCATCCTCTTTCTGTCATTTGGGCAACAGATAACGACAGGGGAAGAAGAAAATGAAAATAAAACCTATACACATCTTGGAGTTGATTTTAGTATAGACAGTTGGCAAAAATCTCTTGCCATAACTCAAAAAATTAAGGAGGCAAAATAATATGAAACTTTGTCAAGGAAGCGTAACACAGCACAAAGTGAACCTTAGAAATGAAACTGGTGCCATTTTTATGGAAGGAAATGTAAAGATGTGAATGAAACTGGAAAGAATGTTTCCAGAATGTGTGCAGTTAAGGAAGGCTAATAGCATCTCTGGACTGCATCTAGTCAGCTATTTATTTTTTTGGCAAATGCCATCCCATTAGGTGCAAACTAAAACTCACTGGACAGAAGTGGGAAAATTGGAGTCAGGTGGATTTCTATCAGACATTGGTGAAAGTGTGTGCAAAAGGGCAGAAGCCAGTAAGATCATCCTCGTTCATTCCTTAGAAGTGAGGGAATATGGAGACAAGTGCTTCTGCACACACCTTGTACTTCAGGGGTTGATACAACACCTCCAGTAGATCCTGGAAGTCAGAGGCATCAATGCATACATTGAGCAATCAGTGGAAGGAGGCAGAGGATGCATAGCGTTTCCACTTTTCTTAGATTTATGTCTGTAAGGTTTTTATTTCCATGCTATCTTTTGAGGTCACTTCCTCCTTCTTCAAAGAAGATGTCTCTTTGACCTTTGTGCATAAGAAGAAGGCATCTTTGTGTGGTTCCATTACCCAGTGCTGACTGTCAGCCTGTCTTCTACTCATAGGGGTCACCTTTAGGGGCCTCTGTGACGAAGTCCAGTGTACTTCTTTGTTTATCTCCTTGTTTATTCTTAGATGGATTTCCTAAGATAACCAGTTTAGTCTTTCCTTTTCACTTTACTAGACCAACCAGAATAATAATGCTTGTTTTTACCATGACATCACATTGAACTATAGTTTCTTAAGGAAAACAGCCTCACAATGACTCCATGCCCCCAAATAGGCCATTAGAACCACTTGGATAGGCACAAGTAAAAAGGGAACCACTTGGAAAGGCAGAAGTAAAAACGGTTTTCTGTTCAAGCTGAGCCTTGCTTGAACAGCAAAGTCTTCTTCAACTTTGTCTTGCTTTTATATGTGATTATCCCTTGATAAGCTGAGTTTTGGCTTGCTTGTTGATCCTGCCTCTCTGTCTTTCAGTTGTGGCTTGCTATTGGATTTCTGGCTTACTCTATTGCTTTTGGCTCATCTCAGGCCCTTTCCGCACCACTCTCCCAACTCATCATGAGGACAGGAGAAGGACGGGACCATGACGATGCTTCTGCATGATGTTGTTGTGGTCCTGTCCTTCTCCTGTCCCCAGGCAGTACAATCATGGATTAAATCATTGATAGATTTTACCTATCAATGATCCAAATTGTGCCACCATTGCAGACTTACCTGTACTGCAGAAGCCCAGGAAATGCAATGGCTGCACTTCTTGCCCCAGCACATCCTGGGAAGGTACTCAGCTGTGCTGTGGAAGAAAGGGACATGGCCATCACGCTTCCTTCAACACGGAGTCAGCCGGTGTGGAAGGGGGTGCTCCTGTCATGCTCCCCTCCCAGCAGAGGCAAAACTGGGATCCTCACTGGAGGACTCAGCAGAATGGTATGGTGTGGAAAGTGTTACCCTGAAAATTGGGGGTATCTCGAGGACACCCAAACAGGCTTCAAACTAGGGGAATTAACAGAGAAACTCAAGGCTTGTGAGAGGTCAGGCAAAGGATCTTTAACCCTATGTCTACGGGGTCAGAACCATGCAGGAGTCAGAGAAATGATCTAAAGTCATTTTATTAAAACTAACAGAGAAGGTCACAACACACATTAACCAATAATCCCACAATCACACAAGGGCTATAGACAGGAAGTTGGAAATAAGAGGCAGTTGGGAGAGAGGGCATACGGACCTTAGTCTAGGCTTCCTGGAGAGTAAGAAGATCAGTGGAGGCTCGGTGTAAAGCACCAAGGGGAGGCTGGATCCTGGGCTGGAAGGCTGGCCGCAGTGGAGTTCAAGGAAGATCAGAGACAGAAGTCGCGTTTAGCTCTCAGCAGCATCTGAGAGGCTTGAGTGTGACACCTCGATAGCATCGAAACAGGCCCTTGTCCGGTCTGGGAGGCACTCTGAAGAGGGTCAAAAAGTGAGGATTTTTATAGCCAATTTCTGTCCTCAGGCAGGTATTGGCTAGCAAAGTGGTGTTAATGGGCGATGATTGCGGAATATAATGTTAGGCAAATATCACGACCCCTCCTCGATATTGTTTCTCCTGGGAACATCCAGGGGATTGATAGGTTTAAAATTCCGAATTGTTAGGTGTTGTTTGTTTGGCTACACACAGTTCATCAACGTAGCTTGGGGTGTGACAGTGTCCAGGAGCGAGTCTATTGTCTGCCTAGAGATATGTGACTCGGAACAATAGGTCAGCCTTTTAGCCTAAAGGACGTTGTTTACGTTCCCATTCAGCAAAGGGAGAGGGTGTAGTGTTAAGGATTTCCCATTCAACGCCAAGGCTGTTTTAACTGTGACAGACCTTTGCTAACCAATATCTAATATGGGAGAATTGCATGTAAATTCAGGGGCCCTCTCTTAGGGATACTTTGGGGTGTAACAAAAGGGCTTCAGACTAATGCTCCTGGCCTGGCCTCAATCACTGATTAAGATGCCTTGTCATGAATCCTCCAAAAAGTTATCTTAAAAAGTGAAATATAAACGTATACAATAAATAATTCCTACTCTATCTGAAACTATTACTCTTTGACCATTTGAAAACCAATGAGACAGAAATAGTGCTCAGCCAGAGTACAGTTGTCCTGTTGCTTGTTCTTAAAGCTGCAATAAATCTGATCTAGATAGCCTCTCCATGAAAACAGCCAAGAAACCTGGGCATTTTCTGCTGGCAGTTACAGGGTATTCTAAGAGTAGACTTTCTTTCTGCTTTCTGCCCTGCTTTCTGGACTCCTAACTCCAGCATAGTCCCTCCCTGCCAAGACCAATCTGATTTGGGTGATGATGGCTCCAACCATGTCCTGGCCTCTCCACCCACGTTCAAACTTGATAAATTAACCAGGTTTTCTACTGATAAAAGAGTATGTTCCTACCCCTCATGCTGTGAAATTGTCTGGAATAGCTTCTGTCATGTTCATATGGCTAGAACTTGCAAATAAGACATTACAATTAATTTGTTATTCAAAATTCATTAAAATTATTAACAAGTTCAAAGTGAATTATTTAAACTGTTGAATCACATTGATATTAAAAGCTCAAGCAACAATATTTTCAGTCTGTTACCTTTGGAGGTATAACTTTGGCAGATCAGCCATTTGTAATATTTTGAAGTGATTTTCGAAAGGTAAACAGTTTAAATTTAAGACTTAAGGTAACACATTCATTTTAAATTTTTCACTAAAACATTTAATATTCTTGGATTGATTTTTCATTTAATGTTTACATAATACTGTATATGCAGATGTCCTTTGGTTTTGTGTATGACTTCCCCAAATCTTATATAAAAGGTGTCACATATATATACCTGACTAATTCAGTGTATAACTCAAAGAGAAAGATATAATGTTCTTTGCCTCCGTTTGCAGGGGCAAAGTCTGAATTCAGTTTGGTATAAATCTTCACATTTTCATAACACTACCTCTGACTTGCATGGGAGTAGCTTCATCCTCAAAATTCCTTACAGCCCTTAGCAATTATTTCTCTTCCTGCAGTACAGGGAAGGTTTGAGGGTAGAGTTCTATTTAAAATGTTGCTGTAGGCCCATGATTCTCTTGCACGGATTTGACATCTGATGAATACCTCAGTCGCGCACCCCCACCATAAAAAGATAGAGGTAGGCTGGGACTTTCCATTAGATTAGATGGCATTAGAAACCAAAGTGCAACATCAACCTCGCAATAACCCGAAGGACCTGCTCTAAATCAGGTGATGGATCACTTGGGTGGCAGGATCGGTTTTAAATCATATTGCCTCACTTGAACGGATGGCAGGCCCATCTAGAAGTGGAGAGTGGAACTTGAGGAGTTTGAATTCAGCCTCTAAATCACAGTGCTAGATTTATTTCAACAATAACCAGTTGGACTTTTATATATTTCAGGCTGCTTTGCAAGAATACAGGGGGAGGGGAGGAGAAGAGGAGGGGAATGGAAGGGGGCAAGGCACTCTCTGATGTATACCAAAAATCAACACTTTTCATTTTAAAGGACATGAGCGTGACTAGGGGGAAAGTTGTGTGTGTGTGATCTTAGATAACAATCAGAGGAGAGCTTCAAAGTCTTCTCACCCACCCTCTGCAGACTTCTCCCATCTCTTGCTTTAAAGGGTTCACTCATTAGATGTTCAAGGCAAAGAGCAGCATCAAGTACATTTTGTTGTTCCCAAGATGCCTTTAGGATAAAGAATGCATTCAGTTCAATTGCCATTAGAATCTTTCCAACTGAACCAGTGAAAAATCTGACAAAGCAATGGTTTGTAGAGCAACAGGTGGAATACAGGTTTTTGCATAGCCAACCAGTCATTTAAACTAGAAGGATTAAAATCAATTTACCAAACCCCTTTTCAGGTTGAAATGTTTTTAATTGCCTACATTAGTTAACCAGCTAGGCTGTATACACCTGAGTTGGAAGCCTATTCATGAGCTGTAGGATGAGACCTAGGCCATTTCCGCACTAGACTGTTATAACGCTATTATTCCACTTGCAACATCCTGTGGAATCCTGGGGTTTACAGCTTCAGGAGGGGCCAGCCAGCCCCTCCCTGAACTGCAAACCCAAGGATTCCATAGGTGTTGAAAATGGAATGATAGTGTTATAAGAGTCTAGTGCAGAAATGGCCTAAATTCAACATGCTGAAATCTGATGCTTGTGGTTCTCCAGCTCTCCAAAGCAGATCTAAAGTTTTTAAGGATGGGGCTGGGAGAGGTTTCAGGAAGAAAAGGGATTATTGTTCTCTTCCTTGTGGTTGCCAAAGGACTTCCATGAGTCCTACAATCTATACTGAATACTGTTCAGTGATCCTGAGCCAAATAAACTTAGGCATGCTTAGGAATAGCGGGTGTGCTGATCAAATTTGCAGATGATACCAAACTGAGAGGGGTTGCTAATACCCCAGAGGACAGAATCAAAATTCAAAATGACCTTGACAGACTGGAGAGCTGGGCCAAAGCTAACAAAATGAATTTCAACAGAGAGAAATGTAAGGTCCTACAGCTAGGCAGGAAAAATGAAATGCACAAATATAGGATGGGAAACACGTGGCTGAACAATAGTATGTGTTGAAAAACCCGCCAGGGGCATTACCATCAATAGGAAAAACATCACAGCCAACACGAGGCAGCAGGCTAACAGTCTTTATTGCGGGCAATAGATCAAGTAGCAGACTATTAAGTTACAGCGCAGCGAGCCATCTCCTCGTCCAGAGCAGAAAGGAAAGGAAACAAGAAGAAGGCACAGCCTGTTCAAAAGCCGTGTTTTTAAGTATACATATTCAATAACAAGGCGTTTCCTTAACCATAACAAAGTTGCGGCTGCAGGCAGCAGAAGACCTTGAATACGTTTAGGTTTCACACGGGAAGCGTTCACAGACAGCTAGACTAAACAACTACAAGCAGCTTTGCGTTCTCACCCTCTAGTGGTGGGAAAATATGAAGCCAGGAGTAACAACAGGTCCCATCATGCTTCTCAACCTGTGACAGTATGTGTGAAAGAGATCTAGGAGTCTTAGTAGACCATAAGCTGAACATAAGTCAGCAGTGTGATGTGGCAGCCAAGAAAGCGAATTGATTTTTGTTGCATCAATAGGAGTATGGTCTCTAGATCGAGAAAAGTAGTAGTACCACTCTATTCTGCTTTGATCAGACTTCATCTGGACTACTGTGTCCAGTTCTAGACGCCTCATTTCAAGAAGGATATTGACAAGCTGGAACATGTCCAGAGGAGGGTGACCAAAATGGTAGAGAGTCTGGAAGCCACCCCCTATGAGGAGAGGCTTAGAGAGCTGGGGATGTTTAGCATGCAGAAGAGAAGGTTAAGAGGGGACATGATAGCCATGTCTAAATATTTGAAAGGATATCATGTCAAGGAGGGAACAGACTTGTTTTCCACTGCTCCAGACACTAGGACAAGGAGCAGTGGATTCAAACAACAGGAAAGGAGATTGCATCTGAACCTCAGGAAGAACTTCCTGACAGCCAGAGTTGTTTGGCAGTGGAATATGCTGCCTTGGAGTGCAGTGGAATCTCTTTCTTTGGAGATTGTTAAACAGTGTGTTCCTGCATGGTGGGGGGGTTGGACAGGATGGCCTCTGTGGTCTCTTCCAACTGTATTTTTCTATGGTTCTACGATTGCACATATAGATCAGAAATCCTATGCAGTCCCTGCTAGACTAATGCCCTTTTCGCATGGCGTTTTTGAAGCGAAAGGGCCCCTTGAGTGTCACATAAATGTGAGGAGCGGTCTGCATGACGCACTCACATTTATACAACGCTCAAGGGCCTGACACGGACCACGCAAGCACCTTTACATTTTCGGCTCAAAGCCGAAAATGATGCGCAGTCGTGCATCGCTCCGGGGCCCCGCGCACACTTACCTGGCGTGCAGTGACTTGGGAGCCGGACCAGTCATGTGTCCTCTCCTCAGTGCAGCCTGCGAGGTCCCAGGCTGCACTGGGAATGGAAGAGGTGGGGCGCACGCACGAGGAGGAAGGAGCTGCGGAGCTGAAGAGGAGGGATGTGACAGCGTTCCTCCCAAGCCTTCTCGCGCGAGAACCCCAACCCAGCAGCATGAAAAGGTAAGGTGCAAAAAGAACCTAAGCCACTGAATCATCTTCTTAGGCTTATTAGGTGGGAACAAGGGAGAGGGCCTTCTTGGTGGCTGCTCCCAGACTTTGGTCATTTCTCATTAGATACCATTAATGTGTTGTAATCCTGGCATTGCCATTCATGCGATGTCATCAGGGTAGGAATGCTTTTTTCCACACCCTTCCACCTTAACCGGATGAGTAGAGATATTGCCCCTGGTGTTCCTTCTGCACTACAGTGTCCTTGGCCACTCCTGGTCCCTGCTTTCACTCCACCCCGCTGCCCTGATTGGTCCTTTTGTTTTGTTTTTCTTTGGAAGCCATATGAGTGAAGCAATGTTGTAAAGGCAGGACATGCCTGTTGCATTTTTACGCTATGATGCTTAAAAATGTACTTTTTAAAAATAAAAAGTTTTCAGTCAGAGGAGAAATGTAAAATAAACAGATTTTGAAGTTACCACGCTGTGGGAGTCACAGAGGGAGGACAACCTGGGCACACCCACAGCTCGCTCACTCCTGAATCTGTGATAACAGGAAGTGCTATTAAGTGCTATTGTGGTACCACACTAAGCTGGCTGATGGGATTGAAGACTAGTGAAAACTCTTAACAATTTTTCTCTGGAAATAGAATGTGGTAGTTTTACAGCACTTGGGGATGAGATAGCAGCTGGATAGTGTTGATGTCATGTGGTAGCATGGCCCCCGAACCAGAAACAACCCACTGCTGTTATGCTATAGTGATGTTGTGAGGAAATGGCCTTTGCATCTGCCTGGACTTTGTTCTATACTTTAAATGAGCTATCCACATTCTGAATTCTTTGTACAATTAAAACTAGTGTACCAGTTTCACCCTTTCCTGTTATAGTGCTGTTATTCTACTTTCTTCCTTTTTTTAATTATTAAAATAGCTTTATTTATTTCAAATAAAAAAAACAAGATGACAAACACCATAACCACAACTTTACATTAAAAACAACTAGACATTCAAAATAAAACAAAAACACAACATAAATAACATAAAAGGAAAAAAACAAAAAACAAAAAACAAAAAAAAATGAAAAAGAAAAAAATACATATATACATACATACATCTTTACATACCTATTTTACCTTATTCCTGTTTCGTCTTTATTCCTTCTTACTTCTTCTCTTCACTGCCTTACGCTATTCACATTTACACAATGACTTCTTCATTTATCACCACGGGGCTATTACGAATAGTTCTTACTCGTCCTGCTCCATTAAATACTATCACTTACACTTTACAGCAATATATTATACTCTAATCCATTCAACTGTATTTTTTAACATTCACATCTATTGTACATCTTTCTCTTAATTGTAATCACTTCCCATTCCATTGTACTCTTTCTTCATATTTATTTACTTCCAAACATAACAGTTATATTATATTTATTAGTAAATATTACTATTACTCTTATTCATATAATCCAATTGTTGCGTAATCCCCCAATATTTTTCCCATAAAGGGTTTAAGATCTCCCATTCACTTTTAAAGAAATTTTTATTTTTATTTTTTAATTTTAATGTCAATTTATCCATCTCTGCCAGCTCATATAATTTAGTTGCACATTCTTCTGCCGTTGGTATATGTTCTTCCTTCCACTTTCTAGCGAACACTATTCTTGCGGCATATATCATATAACTTAGAATTCTTTGATACTTTTTTCTTACAGTCTTTTCTATATTCTCAAACATATTTAGCAGAAATATTTCCGGTTGCATTGGAATCCTAATTTTCAGGTTTTCTATTATTAAACCATGAACTAATGACCAATATTTCTTTGCTTTCTTGCACCCCCACCAACAGTGAAAGAAGGAACCTATCTCCGAACACTTCCAACAAATAGCCTTCCCTTTATTCTTTTGCATTTTTGCAATTTGGACTGGAGTCAGATACCATCTATAATACAGTTTAAAAAAATTTTCTTTCAAATTATTACTTTTGGTGAATTCTTGATTTAATTTCCACGCTTCTTCCCAATATTGCAAGGGAATCGGTTTACCCAAATCTCGTGACCATCTTATCATATTATCTTTTATTATTTCATTCTCCATATTCCTATTTAAAAGTAATTTGTATATTTTACTTAATGGTCGTATCACCCCAGTTTTCATTAATTTATCTAATTCTGTCTCTTCTAATGAAATTTCCCATATTTTACTATCTTCCTTATATTTCTCCGCCAATTGTGCATGAAGGAGCCAGCGTGAATTATATCCATCTTCTATTAATTCTTCCCTATTCTTAAGCTTTGTGGTAGTCCCTTCTTTTTTTAATATATCCTTGTATGTTATCCATCCCTTCGTTTTGATTTTTTCTAATCGGTAAAAAGCTTCATGTGGGGACACCCAACAGGGTATTTTTAAATAAAATTTATTTCTCACTTCTAACCAAATTTTTAAAATCGCTTTCCTGACATAATGGTCCATGAAGTCTTTATTTACTTTATGTTTGTCGTACCAGAGATACGCGTGCCATCCATAATAGTTATTAAATCCCTCCAGATTTAATAATTTTGTATTCTTTAATTCTATCCAATCTCTAATCCAACACAATACCGATGCATCATAATATAATTTTAAGTCTGGTAATCCCAGCCCTCCTATCTCTTTTCTATCCTTTAAATACTTCATTTTAATCCTGGGTTTCCTCCGTTCCAAATAAATTTGCTTAATTCCCTTTCCCAATTTTTAAAAGGTTTTTCATTATAAATTATAGGAAGATTTTGAAATAAAAAGATCATTTTTGGTAGTATATTCATTTTGATAGCTGCAATTTTACCAAGTATGGAAAGCTGCAACTTTCTCCATCTTTCCATTTCTCTAGTTATCTCTCCCCAAATTTTTTTGTAGTTATTATCAAATAGTTCTGAATTATTTTTGGCTATTATTATCCCTAAATACCTAACCTTTTTAGTTGCTTTGTAGCCCGACATTTCCACTAATTCCTTCTCCTGCTGTAATGATAAATTTTTCGTCAACATCAATGATTTTTCTTTATTAACCTTGAACCCTGCAAATTCACCAAATTGTTTCAATATATCCATTACTCTAATAATACTATTAATGGGTTCTTCTAAAATTATTACCAAATCATCTGCGTATGCTTGTAATTTAATTTCTTGATCTCTTATTCTAATTCCTCTTATTGTACTTTCTTTCCTTATATTGTTATTCAGGACTTCCAAACAAATTATAAATAATAAGGGCGAGAGTGGGCACCCTTGTCAGGTACCTCTATATATTGTAAATTGTTTTGTAGCTTCTCTGTTTATAATTAAACTTGCTTTTTGCTCCTTATACATTGCTTTTACCCATTCTATATATCTTTTTCCCAGTCCCATCTTTTCCAAAGTAGCAAAAATGAAAGGCCAATTTACGTTATCGAATGCCTTTTCGGCATCTAAAAATATCAAAGCGAATTTTTTCTGGTTATGTTTCTGATAAAATTCAGTTGTATCAAGAACTATTCTTATATTATTCTTCAAATATCTTCCGGGCAGAAATCCATTTTGGTCATCATGTATCCAATTTACTAATATTTTTTTTAATCGCTTTGCTAGAATTTGTGCATAGATTTTATAATCAATGTTTAATAATGAAATAGGTCTCAGAGTTCGATACAAAGTGGAGGACCAGACATAATAGAAGAGATAAGGAAGATGACCATGGCATTTAAAAACGAAATGAGAGAGACAAGAACAGAAATGAAGCAAATGAGGTTGGAGATTAAAACAGAGATTAAGAAGGAATTAGAGGTCTTTAACAATAAATTGGATAATATCACAAAAGAACTAAGATGCGTAAATGAAAAGGTTACAGAAATAGAGGGAAAATCTCTGAGAATGGAAGCACAGATGAAGAAGATGGAAGAAAGGACAGAACTTTTAGAGAAGACGACATTGTCAATAGACATAAAGAACAGAAATAAATCAATAAAAATAAGAGGATTACGGGAAGCTCCTCAGGAGGACCTGTATGAAAGACTAACTCGACCATTGGCTCAACTTATTGATTGGGTCCCAGAACAGTTGGACCTTGAATTAGACAGGATTTTTCGGGTGAACTCAACAATAGCCAGACAGAGAAATATACCACGCGACATAGTGGTCTACTTCCTAAGAGAAAGGGTGAAAAATTTGGTCAGACAACAGAGCTACATAAAAAAAATTGATTGCAGACAGAGATGAATTAAAAAATTTTAAGGATGTACACCCCACTACCCTAAAACGAAGAAGAGAGTACAGCTTCCTCACACAGTTGTTACGAAGTAAAGGAATACGATACACTTGGGAAAGAACTGAAGGTATCTCCTTTGTATGGAAACAGAGAAAATTTATATTGAACATGGTTATTAAAGCAAGGGAATTTTGGAAAAAATACAAAGAGGATTTAAATAGAACAGAGGAAGAAAGAAGTGTTGAAGAAGAAGAAATCAGGAAAGATACTGACCAATTAAGATAAACAATTGGGAAACCTCAAAGAAAGTTAAGGGATAAAGAGAAGTTTACGGATAAGAAGGGAGGAGAAGAAGAAAAGGAAAGACAAGAAGAAGAGACTGAGGAGGAAGAGGAAGAAGGAAGAGAAGAATCAAATTTCATAGATCCAGAGTTAGAGGAAGAAACAGAAGAAATTGAAGAATAAGCAATCAATAGAGGGGATAAGGGAAGGGGGGGGGAGAAAAGAAGGAATTTTTTCTTTAAAAAAAAACAGGTTATAAAATGAAATTAAAATTATTGTCATGGAATGTTCACGGCTTAAATTCCCCAATTAAAAGGAAACATATATTTCATCAATTAGAAAAATTAAATTTAGACATTATTGCATTGCAAGAAACACATATTAAAGAAAAAGATCTAAAATATATTAAAAACCCAAAATTTGGTCAATCATTTTCATCCTCAATAGATAAGAAAAAAAAGGGGGGTAACTATATTTGTAAATAATAGATTCAAGGCAAGACAATTTGGGAAGGATGATATGAGGCATTGGGTGGGGATAGAGGTAAATGCAGGAAATTTAAAATTAATAGTAGTTGCAATATACGGCCCGTTAGAAGGTAAAAGTAGATTTCACTCAAAGTTATTGGAGGCTTTATTAGAAGTGGAAATAAAAGATCATAGGATGATTGTAATGGGGGATTGGAACGGTGTAATGGACCCGATGATAGATAGATCTAATTATAAGAACAAGAAAGGCAATAGTAGGAAAAACCAAGGTAAACTCCCCAAAACCTTTTTTTGAAATGTTGGAGCATTTATCACTGGTAGAAGCTTGGAGATGGGTACATGGGGGAAAGGAAGAATATGCTTATTTTTCCAACCAACATAAATCTTGGTCTAGAATTGATATGTTTTTTCTGTCGGTAGATATGTTGAAGAACATAAGGAAATTGGAAGTCCTCCCCAGAACGTACTCAGACCATAACCCAATATTACTAACGATATATCAGGGAAAAGATATATATAAATGGAAATTGAATGATAGTTTGTTAAAAAATGAATTGATAGTAGGGAAAGCAAAGAAGGAACTGGGAAACTATTTCAAAAATAATTTAGGTAAAGGACAATCGGAGTAAATAGTATGGGAAGCTAGCAAAGCGGTGATGAGGGAATTTTTCATTAATCAACAAGCATGGGTGACAAAGGGTAAAAAAGAGAAAGAACAAAATATATATACATTATTACAGGTAAAAGAAAATAAATTAAAAAAGTACCCGCAAAACTCAGAATTATTGAAGGATGTACAAATGTTAAAGAAGCAAATATCATTATTAGCAATGAATGAAATAGAAAATAAAATGAAATTCGTAAAACAAAGACAATTTGAATACGTGAACAAAGCTGGAAGATGGCTTACGTTTAAGTTAAGGAAAGAAAAAGAGAAATGTTATATAAAAGGATTACGAGAGGGACAGAATATTTATTATCAATACGCAAAGATTAAAAATATTTTCTTTACTTACTTTAAAGAGTTATTTAGAAAGGAACAGTGGTCACAGGAGTTGAAAGATAATATGATGAAATATTTGGATCAAGCAATGTTAAAGAAGGTTTCGGACAAACAAAGAGAAGATTTGGATAAGCCTATAATAGCGCAAGAAGTAAAGGATGTGATTAAAAAATTAAAGATAGAAAAATCCCCCGGGCCTGATGGATTTATGGCATTATATTATAAAACCTTTCAAGAAGAAATAACCCCTGTATTAGTTCAAGTACTAAATTCAATTGATCAACAAACATTCCCAAATACATGGAAGGAATCAAATATAGTTTTGATTCCAAAAAAAGGGAAAGATTTATTGGATAAAAAGAATTATAGACCTGTTATTCTACTTTCAACCTCCTGTGGAATCCTGGGGTTTGTAGTTCACTGAGGCCAAAGACCTCTCTGACTAAGAATTCTAAATGGCCCTCCCTAAACTACAAAACCTGGGATTCTGCAGGATATTGAAACTGGAATAATAGCACTATAACAATGTAGTGTGGAAATGGCTTTAATGTACTGCTGGAATAAATTACATCTGAGAGAGGTGAAAAAGCCTAAGGGCCTTTCTACACTACACTGTTATAAGTGCTATTATTCTATTTTCAACATCCTGTGGAACTCTGGCGTTTGTAGTTTACTGAGGCCAAAGAGCTCTCCGGCTGAGAATTTGCAATAAAATGAATTCGCAACAAAAATTAAATCTACACATAGATTTAGAAAAATCAAAAGTGAAAAACACTGGAGTGCTCTCTTTCTTCCTATTGCCCCTACCCTGGGGCCCTTTCAAATCACACAATTATAGCAATATGATTCTACTTCAACTGCCATGCTTCCATCCTATGGAATTCTGGGATTGGGTGTTTAGAATTTTCAACTTAGTGTGTTCTAGCGTCTCACCAAACTGCAAACCCTAGGATTCCACAGGATGTGTATAAAATGGACCCATAGTGCTAGGAACTGTGGACTGAGAAAGGGCCCCACATTTAAGTTACTGGCTTAATTTCCATGAATCTTCCTTTTCTTCATTGAATTGGACCAAGGGCACATTTGTAATATATTTATGACTCATTTATGTAAATAGTGTAAATGAGCAGACCGAGGAAACTGGAGGTGCAGAAGTTTCTCATTCACCTGCGACAACTGATTTCCTCAGCAAAGTGGTAGATGCATGGAATTGCCTTCCAGCTAATTCCATTGATTTAAACTAATACTGTGGAAGCCCAGCCTGTATGAGTGATAATTTCAAGGCCAACCCTGTAATTGATAGCAACTTAAATATCGGTCTTCTGGGTTTGGTTGTGTGGAATTTTTTTTTTTTTTAAAAAAAACAGCAATCCAGTGCAATCATAAGTAGATTCTTCAGAATGGTTTAATTAATTATCTCAGGTACAGCTTGTCGACTCACAAAAGGATTTCTCTGAACTCTTATCCCCCAATTAAAACTCCTTCAACAAGAGCAGAATAAAGTGTAATCAAGCCAGACAATACAGAAGTGTTTTCGGGGCATACTCCAGTTGGCTTAGCTAGAGGCCTGCTGAGTCCTCCTCATTAGGAGAAGACAGAGCAAATCAACAGTAAAGGTAGGGACCCTGATGGATTTATTTTCAATATAAATAAAAGGGTGGACTGATTTGCATCACCTTCCCCCCTTATTATTATTGTTGTTGTTAAAAAAGGCATGATCAGGTGGGTTGCTAGGCTTCCAGGGAGCAGTGAATCATCGAAGCATCATGGCAAAGCACTCAGCTGGTTGTTTCCATGCATAGCCACGGATCACACCTCACTTGACCACTGAGAAATTCCAGACAGAAGTCATGACATGAAAATTCTGCTTGACCAGATTTGGAGTTGATAGTAAAATGATTATTGTTTTTTTTAATAGCGTTGCTTGGAGATATCAGCCACAATCCTGCATCAGCTATGTAGTTAAGTATAACTTACTTACTTAGTTAATTAGTTAAGTTAGTCAAGTATAAGCTACTAAGTTAAGTATACTTAACTAAGACCCTTCTCACACTACACTGCTATAGTGTTATTTTTCCACTTTACCTGCCATGGCAATATTAGATGGAATCATGGGATTTGCAGTTTAGGGAGAGGCATCTAGAATTCTCAGCCAGAGAGGTCCAGTGCCTCACCAAACTACAAACTCCAGAATTCCACAGGGCAGTTAAAGTGGAATAATTGCACTGTAACAGTGTAGTGTTATAAGGCTCCAAATATAGTATAATGTCTCAGCTTTAATATTTGTGGGGAAAATGGGCGTATGCAAGATCTGCATAGCATGTGTTGGGTTGTTGTGGCAACGTCAGTGTGTTTGTCAGGGGGAATTTAAAGCAGTTGTGGGTTCACTAATTGGGGATGGGAAGCAAGTTAACTTCTTTCCTCATCAGTGAGGCTTGAGGCTTGAGGCTTGGACCGCAACAAACCTTCCCTCCCCACTCTTGTCTGGGGAAGCGTGTGTGTCTCAGATGGGGAGAATGACTAATGGTGCAGAACTGAACTCATTACACCTAGGGCATGGCTGTCAAAATGGGATAGACAAGGGGCTTGTTTACACTACACAAATAGTGTGATGAGTCTACTTAACTGTGAGGGTTCCAGCTTATGGAATCCTCTGATTTGCAGTTTAGGGAGGAGTGCTTAGAATTTTCACCCTGACAGTCCGAGGCCCTTTCCTCACGGGGGGGGGCGAAACGGGGCCGCGCACGCAGGGGTGGAGCTTACCCGCGAGCGGGTTGCTCCATCCCTCTGAAGAGCGCGGATCCGCCGTTCCAAAAGGCGCCGAATTTCAGCAGCGCTCGGCAGCGCTCGGCGGCGCTCGGCGGCGCCCGGCAGCATCCAAAATGGCGGCCGGTGGCTTCCGGCGGTGCTCCGCCAATTAGGACAGCGCGCCAGCTGGAAGCCCGCCCCTGGGCAGATCTGCAGGGATGCGCTACTGCGTCCCTGCAGTTCTTGACCAGGGGCTGCTACGGGGCAGCGTGGGTAAGTTTTATAAAAACCACTTTTGAAGGTGGTTTTTATAAAACTCACAGCGCCACCCCCAGGGCTGCGCTAGAGCAGTTTGAGGTCTAGAACCTCACTTTTTTTAACTGCTCTAGCGCAGACCCCGGTGAAGAAGACCTCCTGGAGAGGTCGCTCTAGCGTGGGCAATATGCCCATGTGGAAATGGGCTGAGAGCCTCCCCAAATTACAAACCCCGCAATTCCATAGGATGAAAGTATGGCAGCAAAAGTGGAATCATAATAACTATAATTCTGCAATCGGAAAGGGCCCAGGGTTTGACCTGCAGTGGTTTGCTTGGTGCATTGTTCCAGGGCTTATGCCTTTTCCCTTGTCTGACCTTCAAGGAATTCTGTGGACTTCCTGCTTTAATTATTATTTGGTAGGGATTGGGTTAATTAGTATTTAAATTCTCATTCCATGGTGTTTTACCTTTTGGAGCTTTAGTTCTTGGGAGCTAATCCAATTTTATTTTTATTTTTTTTCAATCTGCGATATGACTTATCATCCAGGGACAAACAATATTTATGATCCTACCTGTTTCTAGTGGCATGAACAGCATTCCTAAACCAGGCGTACTCCAAATGTCTAGGGCTACATTTCCGTCACCCCCAGAAAATGCTAGTTGGGAAGAATGGATGTTGTACACCATTTCCGCACTAGGCTGTTATAGCTCGATGATTCCACTTTCAACCTCCTATGGAATCCTGGGGTTTTAGGGAGGGGCCAGCCCCTCCCTAAACTGCAAACCCCAGGATTCCATAGGAGGTTGAAAGTGGAATCATCGTGCTATAACAGCCTAGTGCGGAAATGGCTGTAGTTCAGCACAGCTGAAAGGCACTATCATAAGGATGGTTGACATAACATAAAGGGCTCAGTGTTAGGAATAACCAGCAGTCTGTACTGATCTGCAAGGCTGTGAAACTCCATTTCTTGATTTGTTTTGGGAACATGTTCAGATCCCTGTAGCAATTTCTTCCCATCAATGTTTCAAGTCAGTAAACAAGAGTTTGTTTTTATTTCTCACTCTGACACTCATAGACCTGTTGTACACATTTGCTTAATGTATGCATTTTTTAAATCAAATGCACACCTCTCCTCCATTGTCTAAAGTGTCTTTATATGGACATAAATGAACACGATTGAACTGTATGCATTTTAGTCATTTTAACTTTAAAATGTATACATTGTTTTGTATTTCTCTGAAACACCCCATTAGCATCACAAATGTGTGATTTCTTGAGGCAAGGTACAATTCCTCTCATGATGAGTCTTGGGAAGTTTTAATGACACTGTTGATGCCACTGGAATTTATTGTCATCTCTACTGACTACCAACTTTTATTTGACCCGTAGGAGAAGAACCAAGACTTCTACTCAGATGTCACAGTGATAGATCTTAAAACCACAGATAAGGATGGGACTCTAAGTACCAACCTCTAGCCAATGCAGGAATCCTTTGCTAAAGTGGTGTTGTTGTCGTGGGCCTTCAAGTCATTTTTGACTAAGATCATGAGTTTTTCTTGGTAAGATTTGCTCAGAGGGAATTTGCCTTTGCCCTCCTCTGAGGCTGAGAAAATATGACTTGCCAAAGGTCATTGGTGGGTTTCCACGGTCAAAAAGGGATTTGAACCTTGGTCTCCAGAGCTATAGTCCAACACTCTTACCCCTGAGAAGTAGACAATCAACTTCTGTTTAAAAACCTCCAGTGAAAAGGAATCTACTGCCTTCCAAGGGAGTGTATTCCATTGTTCAACAGCTCCTACTGTCAGGAAGTCTTCTTAACACTGAGTTAGAATCTCCTTTCTTAAATATTTGAATATATGAGTTGTTGTTATGTGCTTTCCAGTTGGCTATGGCTTATGGTACCCCTAAAGTGAATCTAACGTGAGGTTTTTCTGGCAAGATTTATTCCAGAAGGGTTTGCTATTGCTTTCCTCTAAGACTGAGAGAATGTAACTTACCCAAGGTCACCCATAGTTTCCATAGTCGAGCAGGGATTTGAACCCTGGTCCAACACCACTACACTGACTCTGGAGCAGCAGAAAACAAGTTTGATCCAGCTTCCATAGGACAATTCTTTAGACCAGAGCTTTCCAAACCATGTGTAGCAACACGTTAGTGTGTCGCCTGAAGTGTGTAGGGATGTCACCTTCCTGGGCTGAGAAAGACCCCCCCACTCAAGCCTCTCCCACTACCACCACTGCAGCAGCAGGCCAGGGTCGGGTGGGGGGCTGCCTTTCTTGCTGCTGCTGCCCTCACCAGGGTCTTTCCTTGGTGAGGGCATCTTCCTTGGGGTCTTTCCATGGGGAAGGTGACAGCAGCGAGCCAGGATCAAGAAGGGAGGCTGCCTTTTCTGCTGCTGCCACACTAGTCGGGATTTTTCCTTGGCAAAAGCAGTGGCAGTGGGCCAGGATCGGGGGGGGGCTTCCTTTCCCACTGTTTAACATCTGGTTTATTAGTAAAACTGAATTACTGTGTCACAAAATGATGCATATCCAAAAAGCGTACCACCAGCATGAAAAGTTTGGAAAGGTCTGCTTTAGACATTTGTAGATATCTATCCTATCACCTCTCAGTCTTCTCCAGGTAAAGCATGCCCAGCCTCCTCAACCATTCCTCATAGTGTTTGGCTTCCAGACTTTATTTTAGTGGACCTCATCTGGTTATCTTCTAGCTTGTTAAGTTTAGTGAAAAAGAAAACATTTTTAAAAAATTAGGTGGTAGTTGCTGTTTTGGAAGACAAATTGATACACTCGGGGGTCATTATACACTTAAAAAAACATAAAAAAGGTAGCATGTTTCAGGTAAATAAAATTTCTGATGCTATGCCTAAGAAGCACAATTTCTCTACTGAATTTCATCAGTAAAGGAGTGTCCTACTTTCTGTAGTAAATGAAATTCAAAGTGCACAGTCTGACATCCAAAGCTCAGGCTGAATGGAAAGGGACAGAAGGTCCATTCAAGGGCTGTGTGAATTTTTAAAAAGAGGGATTTTTCTCTCCTTTGCTTATGTGATGAAAGTTTTGTTCTTAATCCTCTGTTTTTATATTGTGTAGAACCTAGGTTACTTTTAAAAAGTAAAAGAAAAAAAGAGTGGGAAAAAAAGGAAATCAAGCAGTACCTTTAAGACTAAGTGAATTTTATTTTAGCATAAGCTTGCATGGATACGAATCCATTTCTTAGAGCAATACAGAGTGATATCAAACCCTCAGGTTATTAAGTATATTTATGCACTTGTGGGAGTGGGATAGAATATAATAGGATCTAAAAAGATGCAGCTTGTGACCCTTATTCAAAATCTTCAAAGGGCTGTGTGAGGTAATACAGGTATTTCAAATCTTTACGGTGATCAGTTAGTACTGAAGTGTAAAAGCAATGAATCTACTTTTACAAAACTCTTGATCATGACAATTTGCAGCTTTCCCTCAAATTAGGCCAGTGGCTGTCTGGGACAGTAAAAGCACAAGGCTTCCTTGCCACTGATTTGTCTCAGCATTTAACTGGAGATGCTGGGGACTCAATGCTGGGGACTGAATGAATGCAGGAACATCCAAAGGCAAGGCATGTCCTATGCTATGAAGCTGTGGCCTTGGGACAGTTGGTATGAGAAGATGAAATCTTTGAGGAACATACCTAGGGTTGGGAGTTTCTCTCCAAGGCCTATCTCCATCCAATGTGGGTTCTGGACAATTTTGAAGGTCTGGGATAAGGATTTCAAGATGGAGGAATCTGAGTCCATCAGACAACACTGTATAGATAAGAATCAGCTGAGGATAATCACAGTTGGTTGACTTCATAGTTTGGAAATGATTAATTAAAATTAAATTCTTACTTCTAAGGCAATTAATTTTCAGCAGACTTGTCAATAATGCTTTCTATAATAAATGAACATGTAACTTCTCTTAGCATCATCATTTTATTTATTTAGAATATTTATACCCCACTGTTCAGCCAAAAAGTCTCCTGCTATCAGGCTTACAATCTAAATGAGGCATGACCATAAACAAAAGGGAATGGCAATTGAATAGGGGATTAGGTCCAGAACCACAAATGCCCCATTGTAATGAAGCATCAGGACTTTTTGAAGAGCAGTGCTGGTAATTACGATGATAATATTGATGAAATCATTTGTCATCACTTTTCCAGGGGGATTGCTTAGCTGCCATTCTCATGTGTCTCTGGGAGAACTAGGAAGAGCTATTCTTCTCATAATTCAAAGTGGCTTGGTATTAACTGGACAAATGGGGTAGCTTAGGCAAACCAGATCCCTTAACTTTACAAAAGGCCTACTTCTACTGGAGATGAAAATGTCTAGAAATTGATTTTTGGTATAGACTGAGGTGGGAATTAGGCAAGCCACAGTTGCATGCAGCCCGCAAAATAATTTTCATACTCCCTGGATCCCTTCTGGACTCACTGATCACATAAAAAAAAAAAAACCCAAAACATGTGGGCAACTATGCCTCAGCATTTAACTGGAGATGCTGGGGACTCAATAGTGGGGACTGAATGAATGCGGGAACATCCGAAGGCAAGGCAGGCTGGTACAATTATCCTGTAAAATGGTGTGCTCTACCATACCCTACTTTGTGCACCACATTTTTTAAAAAATTCAAAAGCTTTGATGTGGTTTATACGGCCATAGTTTTCCACCATGAGTACAGATCAACACATCTGCCTACATTTTTGGACTTCTGTAGCTATGCTGGACTCAAAATCCACCATCTAGGCTATTTTATTACTTTGTACTCAGCATATCAGCCAGCTTCCCTCAACTATGTTGTCCTACAGATATTTTGGACTGAAATTCTCGTGAGTATCAGCTGACAATTGATAAATACATTTTGGTTTTTGTTAAATAAATTAAAGCACATCACAGAGCACTTCCTGAAACTTGCTGTGAACATGAATGTGACATCTTTCAGAAACGTTTGTGTCTTTTCTGTGTAATAGACAGAAGAGCGTGTGTATTGAATTGCCAGACAACTGTTGATTTTTGTACATTGAAGAATGAACACTTCTATTGTTAGTGGAAATTTTATTCCTACTGACACTGCATTGAAAATACAATTGTTTAGCCTATTGTTTAGCCTGTTTTTAAATGATTGTTGTAAAAATAGCATGCAATAATAAATCATCACCTGAGTCAAAGTGATGTTTGCTCCAGGATTTCATGCCAATATCCAGATCTACCAAGACATTAACAAAATTGGATTTTCCATTGCCTTTGTTTGCACAAAAAAAGATTAATACTAAGAAATTAAGGGTGGTGGAGGGGAATTATGTGTGTTCCTTTATGAAAATTGGTTTATTGACATGATGAGCATGTCATAGGAAAGCTTGACTGAAGATGAAAAACCAAGTCATAGGATTTTATGAATAACCCAAAAGAGAAAGTTAACACTTCTGTAAATAAGTGTACTGATACAGTCTCTTGGGAATAATTAGAAAAGCACCAGGAGTTTTGCAGTTCTCAGGGTTTTTTTTTGGAGGGGAGGGTAGAAATTTTGGTGGCCTAGAAACTTTTCCAGAAAGCAATTATTTACTCCCTGGTCTTCTTCGGTATAAGTATTTATTCTGTGCCCTGGTTTTCTCAGTAACTGTTGCTATTTCTTCTTTCTTTCATTAGTAACATACATGACTCCATTAAACAAACAAATGAACAAAAAAAAATCACATTCTGAAAGGAAAGGCAGTATGATACAAAGCCCATCAGAACTGATTGTCACCAAAGGCTAGTGAGGCTACTTCATACTTAAGGCAAGTAGTGGCAATGTAAACAATGAGGAATTTTTTTTTCCTGAAAGGTACATACCAAAGAAATGTGTGGATATGTAGACATTGTCAAAGCTGTCACTAGTTAGGGGTAGTTTTAATGAAATGCAAACAATTTCCTACTCACCCATCCATGAATCCTTGCAAATGTTATTTACTTTGAAAATATTTTTTTAAATAGCATAAGGCTATTTCACCATGCTGTAAATTAAAGCAGCAAGAGCATTCATTTCTGATACTTTGCTCGTTTTCCCGCCCCCCGACTGCTATGCTTACAGGAATTAATATGACAAGATCTGTGTACTTTCAGTTTACATTAATGCTGCTCCACGAAAATGTGGATAGCTATGTGACACGGCCAAAGCAGAGGTCACCATAATTCATCGTAGAGGGAAAGTGAACTGCTGTACGAGTTATACAAGCAAAGAAGGCATATGTTATCATGGGTACAAAGACCACAGCATCATGACTTATTGACTAGAATATAAAGTAGTAGCTTACATGACTGAATGAACCATCTCAGACATGTAATCATGCAAACCAAAGTTTGCATTAGCTAACAATGAAATGTAATATTATATGAAATGTAGTATTATTCAGTGGATCCAGTTCACACATTCAGTTATCACTCAAATATATTGCACAGTTAAGTGGCACACTTGATGGCATTCTGTGTTAGCATGAATCAGCCCTACCTAGTGCTGCTACAATCAGGTGTCACCTCTGTGTTTCAGTGCATCGCAAGCTACCTGATGTGAGGAATAACAATTATCTCCCCGCGGCGTGCCAGGGACTGATAACCCTGGTTATATGTGTTTCATTCTTTCTTGGAAAGCTCACCAGGGACTGGACATCCGATGGCTTGTGAACTGATACCAGCCCATAGACCACCACTCCAAGTGGTTGTTTTGTTGCTGTGTGCCATCAAGTCATTTCTGACTTATGGGGAAACTAAGGAGACCCTATCACAAAGTTTTCTTGGCAAGATTTGGTGAGAGAGGGTTTGTCTTCCTCTGAGGCTGAGGCAGTGTGATTTTCCCAAGATTTTCACACTCCCAGTGAGTTTCCCTGGGCAAGGAGCTATTTGAACCCGGCTCATCAGTCCAATGCTTAAACCACTACACCACACTTTGAGTCATACTCCTCTATACAATGGTGTCCAACCTTAAGTCCTCCAGGTGTAGCTAGGGTTTCTGGGAGGTGAAGTCCCAAATACCTGGAGGACCAAAGGTTGGACACCACTAAGGTAAGACATGATACTTGAGGAATAATAGTAATTGCTCATATATGTGTGTGTATATATATATGTATATATATACACACACACACATATCTATATAGTGCCAGAGTTGTGTAATGGTTTGAGTGTTGGACAAGGACTCTGGAAGACCAGGTTTGACCCCTCTCTCCAGCCATGGAAATCCAATGGATGACTGTGAACTAGTCCAACTCTCTCTGTTTCAGAGGAAGGCAACGACAAGCCCCATCTGAACAAATCTTGCCAAGAAAACTCCATTGTAGGATCATCCTAAGTTAGAAATGACTTGAAGGCACACAATAACAACAAACATACTACATGCATGTTAACAATTCATAAATCTGTCTGGTTTGTTTTTTACAACTTGCAAATATGTTGAAGCCTATTCTCATTCCAGTCCATTTCTGTAAAGTAGGGGGCAGCAAAATCATTTAGGTTTAAAAAGCTAGGGGAGTTTGCAAAGTGGGCAAAAGTATGCATGACACTACGCCAAGGTCTATGCCTGTTCCTTGGGCTACAGAGTCCCCATTCCTATTTTCATACTTATGAACCAGGATTCTAAAGCAACAACTACAGCTTGCTTTGTGTGACCTGTGTGTTATTTTTTTGTTACTCCAATGAATATTTATATTTATATAATTATATATACTTATATATGTAGTTATATTTAGAGCTGGGGTGAGGGTCAGGGAATAAGGTACTCTTCTTGTATTTCATGGCCTGAATGACTATTCTAATATTCCATCCTCCAAAGGAAATTACAGTTTCTCCTGAATGGTGGGCAGACATTACTTCTCCTGCAGCCAGCATGAGTCATCAAAAATAGCTTGAGACATTTTTGTCTCAATATGGTACCAGACTTGAAGCACCCCAGTGGGAAAAAATAATAGGAACATTTGTTTGCTCCAGTTGTTTTCTTTCTTTCTTCTTTTAGAGGAAAGTAACGGCAGCTACATATGAGAAAGTGGCTGAAATTTGGGTATTTCTTGTAATTATACGGATGACTAGATGACTAGGGTTGCCAGACTGGGTGAGGTGTGAGACTCCTGTAACTTTATTCCTTAATGGATATTGGATCAGGAAGAATTACCTTCGTACTACTTGGTGGAGCTTTATGGTTACAGGAGCTACATCCCAGACCCAAGCCTG
Source organism: Iguana delicatissima (assembly GCA_948472985.1). Lineage (NCBI taxonomy): Eukaryota > Metazoa > Chordata > Lepidosauria > Squamata > Iguanidae > Iguana > Iguana delicatissima. The sequence goes on along the minus strand of CAOKZL010000075.1, from coordinate 1,453,722 downwards.
CAACCCTATTGGTAACACCAACCCAGAATGTCCACATTGTACGTCTAGTTGTGCTACAAAATGTGGAATTGCCTACAAAATATTCTACTCTAGTGCATGAAGATCAATCAGAAAAAAAATCTACATGCAAATGGAATTTGTGCAGGAACATATATTTGCAGAGGAAAGATTCTGGACACATTGTGGAGTATATTTTTTACATGTTGGCCATAGTTTGGGAACCATATAAAGTTCATGCTATTTTCTTATTGATGGTGTAAATACTAAAAGGCAGTTCTTTGACAGGTTGAATTTTAAAACACGTCTAACTGCAAGCAAAACAGAGGAAGTTTAAAACAGATGTCAAAATAAATTTCCATTGAAAAGACAGTTTACTTGAGAAGCATGACTTGAAGTGTTGCTCAGTTTTTGAACAGTGTTTGCCTGCAGGAAGAAAATTTCCAATTGCTTATAGAAGTACAGAAAATATTTTTTTAAAAAAACTGTTTCTGATGATGCAAAGTGTAAGGCATTGATGAAGACACATATTTTCGAGACAGGGTGCGTGCAAATGGTTGGAATGAAATAGGGATTGCAGTGCATTGATACATGTTTCAGACTACTTTCTACAAATCTATTTATGATCACAACTCAACAACAATAAAGTAAGTGTTAAGAAAACCATATGTTCTCTAATAAAGAAGATATTCCAGGTGTGCAGACAGAAGTTCCGAAGGTAGGTGTGAGAGAAGGGAACAACAAAACTCAAGATGAAGGTGGTCTTCCACAGAACATAAAGAAAATAAAAGGAAAAAAAAATCTGCATCAAGTGTATGTCAATACTTTTTCAAACATTCTCAAGAGATGGATGTGACAAAGGAGTAGAAAACTGGAGCCCTTTCATACTACATACTTACACAGTGATGTTTCCACTTTAACTTCCTTGGCTTCAATCCTTGATACCACACCATACACCACCCCCATCCTGCTGGATAGCAAAATTTTTGAGAAATATCTTTTTCTTATAAAACTAGACACTTATGGCTGGAAGACATGCAATAGAAGTACACAGGCTGCAAGTGTGTGCTAGGCCAGGATGACTGCAGCATGGCCAGGTCATAAGTTTAAAAGTAATAGACAGAAACCCCTGACATTAATGGGTTGGGGATAATCCTGTCAGCTACCCAACCTCCAAATACAATGGAAGATCAAACTGCCCAGGTGAAGAAGTCAAGCACCTCTGCTATGAACATATCCTACAGAGACTTTCCTTATTCATCACTTTACTTGACCAAAACATTAAAAGACTACCATGATTCCCACCAATGCTTTGTCACCTAGAATAAAGGCAACTAGCCCATTCCAGATCCTTCTGTTTGCTCTGCCAGAAAGCAATTAACACTCCCACTTCAGGGTAGGAAATAGGGTATAAGAACCCCAGCTCCTGCCCAGATAATTTGTAGTACATAGCATGTTGGGCATCACTCTGTGCCCCAGATTCCTGTTTCTCCATGCTGCCTTCAAACTCCTGTTTGATCCACTCACCTCAATCTTTCGCTTCAGGACCAGTAAACACCACCCCTTCCACCCAAAATCTCTCTCTATACAACCTTTCTTGCCTTTTCCTTCAATAGCCTTGTATGGTTTGTGAGATTGCTTGATTTCTTGTCTGCGACTATTAATTTCCAATAAAATATTCTGTTTAACTTTTAACTGGAGCTATCTTTACAGTTAGTACTGGTATACACAAGTTCAAAGAGTGCTACACTTTGTGACAGGGTGGCATTTTGCTTCTACAAACGTCAAATGGATGCTTATGAGAAACCTACCAGGAGGACATGAGCGCAACTCTGCTATGTTGTCTTCTCTAGGTTAGTAACACAAGCACTATAGAGCATTTTCAGTTCCAGTATGTTTAACTGAAATGTAATAAGAATTTGTGTATGTGGGTAGCAGTGGACTCCTGACTGAGCTGCATCAGGTGATATTAGGATAAAAATTCATATCTATCTTGAAAAGCAAATCTTTTTGCTTTCTTATATATATGCAATATTTCTTCATTTGTGTTTATTTTAAAGATGAAAACCAATGTTACTCTCCTGAAAAACATAAATATATATGAAATTAGCTCACTGAGGGCTTAATTATCCTTTCCTTCTCCAATGGGAATCGATGCTATTGGCAGTTCACAGACCAGTTCTCTTGACAAATCAAGTTGTTGGCTGAGGCATGAAGTGTTAGATTATGATCGACTCAGCGTGACATTGTGATTCATGGCTACTATATTACAGAGGGGGAAAAGGGGATTTATGCTTCATATCCACTTCGAATTTGTGCTGAGATGAGTGCACATTCCACCATTCTGCTCAACCTTAGGAGTTTGTGTTCCGCATCTTGGGATTGAACAATATTACAAATGCTTGAACATTTGTGGAACAAGTGAGACTAAATAAGGCTGAGAAACAACTTCTGCCCCCACTCCATGCTGTATTCTTTTGGAGAAAGGCAGAGATTTGTATATTATATGTTCAGAGCTGAGAGAGAAATGGCTGTAGCTGAGTTTATAAAGAAGGCCATTGAGACTGAGTCAGCCAACTGGTCTGTCTTATCCAGTATTCCATAATATGAGTGCTAATGTCCTCCAGACTAAGATCTTTTCCAGCCTTGATGTCTGAGCTTCTTAACTAAAGAAAAGCAGAGTTTGAAAATGTTACTTTTTGCACTCCAGCTCCCTGAATCCCCCAAAGATTATGAATATGACACTGTTACTCCAAAATGTGGAGTCCATCCACAATGCCAGTGCCTCTGTGAAACAATGGGAATATTAGCTCAAAGGGGAGGCCTATGAGAGAGGGGTAACTTAAGAGGATCCCTTACACCTTTGTATACTGGTACTAATGCAGGAATACCAGCTGGTGATTTTAAGAATGTTTGTTTTATTGGAGGAATTAACAACCACACACACACACGATCCAAGCAAGCTCACAATCACACAAGGCTAGCTGAAGAAAAAGGGAGAAGGAGCTTGGATAGTGAGAGTGTAGTGCAACATGGGTGCTATTTACCTAAAGTAAAGAGATGAAGTAATGGGGCTCAGACCAAGGGTCCAAGGATAGTACCAGAACAGGAATTGGAGCTGCTGATTGACACTCAATATGCCAAAAGTACTATGAGCTACCTGGCTTGATACTCGTTTTTTCTGCCATGGGTGGGGGGAAGTGTTAACGATTGTCTGGCAGAGTAGACAATGGAGTCAGCAGGGTAGACAGGGATGACCGGAACAAGCTAAAGGCCTTAGCATTATGGGAAAAAGGACTGATGGGAGTCTTGGTAACTCCTTAATGGTGGGACAGGCGAGGGGACAAAGGAAGAGTTTCAGTGGACAAGGGAAGAGGGTTGAAGACAATCAGTTGTTCCATGGAGGCAGTTTTGGGCAGTATTGTTTCTAAAGGTCAAGTCATTGAAGGACATCTGCAAGTACATTGCCACCATGGTTTTCCTGACTATGGCCCTTTCCGCATGTGGAGGGAGAAATGGGGGAAAACATGCTGAAACGGAACTTACTGGCAGCCGGGCAAGTCCGTCGCCAAGCGGAGCAGCGTGAGTTCGCTGCTCCACACTCCTGCGGTGTCCTGCGGCGTCCAAAATGGCGGCTCACGGCTGGCGGAGGCCCTCCACCAAGCGGAGAAGCTCACCAGCTGGAAGCCCACCCCCGGCAGATCTGCAGGCACGCACTTGCGCGCGCCTGCAAATCTACACCGGGGCGCTGCGACGGAGTTGTACAGGGCTGCACGCTAAAAACCTCTTGAAAAGAGGTTTTTAAAAAACATGCAGCGCCACCACTTCCGGTCGCTTCAGAGCGGTTTGAGATGTAGAACCTCAAAATTATAAATGACCCAGTACACTCCACGGTGAAGACAACCTCCGTTAGAGGTCGCACTACACCGTTTTAATTACTCCATGTGAAAAGGGCCTATGACTTAGTCATGCCTGAGATCCCAATCTGACCTAGTTTTGCAATGTACTTGTGCAGCCAGTTCCTCTTTGCCGGTAGGCTTCCCAGTCATATCAGGATATAATTTATATTTCATGCCAATTAATATTTTCCAATTAAACCATATCATGGACTGGATGTGTATAGCCTGATAACTGTCCTTTCGGCATGCAAAGAAAGACACAGGTCTCTTCCCTTAGTCTATAGAGCAAGTTAAGGCTCTCCAGTATGTTTGTATACATGAAGATTGATTTAAATGCTTGAGCACTAATCAAGATAGCTTAATACAATTTCACATCATGATACTGGAAAACACTATAAAAAATAGAATATGATAAACATGCAACATTAAGAATCCGAGAGAGGGGACATTGTCTTTCTTTGTATTTGAAAATTAGTGTACAATGGAGATAAATGCACTTGCGGATCAAGTACTGTATTACTACTTTATCACTGCCTAAGTAAAGAAAAAATTGGTGTGTCATCTGTCTGAAAATGGCTTGGAAATTCAGCTTGAAACATCCATTTCTGATTCCCAGTGAGCCCAAATCTGGATCTCCCTGAGGCCAAAACCATTTCTCCACAATGCAAACTCACCTCTATCAAGGTCCCTTGTTTTCATGAAAGAATACTACCTATGTGCTAAAGAGAGAATGTGAATCCTTGGACTGCCATCTCCATCCGTGGGGGCATTGTCCCTGACAGGAGAGTGACTTGTTTCAGGGCTGCTCAAAGTGGTGATCGATGAATGGATGAAGGTGCAAAGTAAGCTTCCAGGAATGAAATAAACAGTTGTAATTAAGGAACACAATTGCATTTCTAGTCTCAGGAACACTGGGGGGAAAACCCTGCTGGTCCCACACATCAGATAGCTTAAGAATCACTTGTCTATTTCATTCCCCAAATCACAAATTAACCATTACAAGAAGATGAGAAGCTGCTACTTTTCTCCCTCTTTGATGGAAGAAACAGTGGTTTGCATCCTAGAACCGTGATCAAAATGCTGCTTGGGACAACTAGAAAGGCAGTGCCTGTGCATTGGAAGTACCCTTAGGGGCTGTCTTTCAGATGTGGGTTTGATTAATCTTGGCAAATGACTCTGTCTGAAAGGCTTGTCCATAACTGAGAGCATCATTTGGGAATGGCAACATATTTTTTCAGTGTGTGTATATGTGTGTTTAAAATCAAGCTTGAAATGAGGAAGCTGTTCATAAAGGACTTCACTGAAAGTTTGCATAGTCTTTGAGATGATCAAAGCAGGATGGTTCAACAGGCAAGGGTAGAGGTGCCAAATTTAGACAAAATTGTCTTTTTGGTCCTCACTTGTCTAGACATGTAATTGGTATGACAGCTTCTTGAGCAAAGCAGTATTTAACCAATTTTTTAAAGACAAGTTGCTAACTGAACTTCCCAGCTTCTAGGTATTTCAAGACTGGCTTTTAAAAGCAATAGAGATATTAAGCTCATTGTCTCCTCTATATATTAACAGTAAAAAGGGAGCATAAAGGTTGATCTTCTGACTGAGCATTTGGACAAAAAATTGATTAATTCCTCCCCAAATTTTGCCAGTTTGGGACAATATAAATATATGTAGAGGAAGGAGCCTTTCTCTTTCTATTTTCTCCAGCAAAGTGGGGAAACAAGAGTTGCTTTTTCTGGATAACTTTATAGGAATAAAATACCACCTAGCTGAGGATTCCAGGAGTTATAGTCTAAGAAGGTACTTTGCCAACTCATGAGAATGATGTAATTGAGTGATGATGTTCATTAGAAATAATCTGAGCACTTCAGAAAAATTTAGGAACTATTTCCCACTGCTATTCATTATGTAATCCAATTCATCAGGGGCATTACGTGTGTTTGTGGGGTGACATATTTTCCCCTAACTTTCCCTGAAAGTTGGTTGAAAAGAAAAGCAGTATACAATAATAAGCTGGAAATGAGTAAATAAATGAACTATGTTTGCTAAAGAAGTCTTTGTATAATAATATTAACTGTTTAAAATAATTTTAATTCTAACTAACCATTTCCAAACAGAAATGACATTCAGAAACAAAATTTAATTGGAACAATGAGTATTCTTTTATTAGATGTAATCAACATGTTAGAGCAAGCATGGTGTAGTGGTCTGAGCATTGAACAGTGACTCTGGAAACCTGGATTTAAATCCCCTTTAGCCATGGAAACCCACTGGGTGACTTTGAGGCAGTCATCCTCTCTCAGCCTCAGAGAAGGCAAAGGCAACCCCCTCTGAACAAATTTTGCCAAGAAAACCCTGTGATAAGTTCACCTTAGGGTCACCATAAGCCAGCAATGACTTGAAGGGCACACCACTACTGCAAAACCAACATTATGCTCCAGAGCTGATTATCATCTCAGAAGGCACTGCATGTGAAACATGACTGGCATTTAGTACAAATCATTTTATAACCAAAAGGGATTCAAGGAAACAATGTAAGCAGTATGCTCAGTTTTTCACACACATATACACACACACATACACACAAATAGAAACGTGCTGAAACTCTAGAAACAATCAGTTGTGTGAAATGTGTTGTCTGTGGATCACAGGCAGCCTTCCAAGCAAATGCCTCATTTGATTTGATTTTTTCTGGAACAAAAAATCTTTAACGGCCAAACATGACTACCTCCCATGCCCTGGAAGACAATTTCACCATGTTTTTGCCATCTTGGGCCATTTCAGATATGGGAGAGGCCTCTTTCTAACAGGAAGAAAACTGGAAGTTGAACCAGATTTTTTTTTTTTTTTTGGTGGTGGCGGTAGACGGGGGAATGCAGTGAAATAATAATTCCAAGCAGTACCAAGTGCCTCAAATCAGTGTGGTGGGGTACTCCAGAAATTCCTTCCCTCCTCCTTATGATAGCTCTCAGATCCACCTACAATCTGGCTCTGCAGGATTTCTGGCTTCCAGATTTTGGCCAAGCAGGAGGGACTGGTGTGGGAAAGAAGGGTTGTACTCTTACTGCTTCCATTGGATCCCATCATTCTTTCAACCCATGTCCAGCATTGGCTCCTCCCTCAGGGTCTAGCCTTAAGTGTCCAGTTTTCATGGGTCATCTCTGGCCAGGATGCAAATTGTCCAGTTTTCCTGGGCTCACCTCTAGCCAAAGGGAAAGTGCTATGTGGAGATCTCCAGCTCAGTTAAGAAAGCAGCAACTTGATCCAGTTTGCAAAGTATAATTGGATTTCTTGCTGCAACTTGACAAGATTCTCCAAAATATTTGCTTAGTTAACTTCTACTTTCTTTCTCAGTTGTTGTGGTTCCAGGGCTCACAGTCCACTCTGCTCTGCATCCATCTTCTGGCTAGGAGCAAGCAGGCAAGATAAAATGTTTCTTATTAAACAGCCCCTGGCCATCAAAGGGGAGATCCTTGATCCTTCTCCTGCTGTCCTCTTGAAGGCCCGATGATCTGAGCCATGCATTTGTTTGCTGTGAGGCGGGCCTTAACTAGTTGCATGGAGTAGACCCAGGCCGTCAATGGGAGGTCTTCAATGCATCTGCGGCTTTCCTCCTGCAGATTCGTGGATCTCGGCTGCGCAAGGTGCCGGAGGGGGGCAGAGTCTACCATCGCAGGAGCGGTACCTCCGCAGAATGAGTAGCCGACATGATGTGTTGGTTAGCGAGTGTCACTGATTCATTAAGAATTGTGTGGCACTTGGTTGTTGATCCTCAGGAAGGTGCATCAGAAGAGGGTAGAATCTGTTGAGGAGGTTCCTTTGGGAGGCTGTGCATTGGTCCCCTGGCAACGAGTGATGAGGCGGAGCAGAACCGAATGCCAAAAGTGTCCAAACGGGATGGGCTGTGGCACACAGGTACTTCTGGTGAAGTGGTAGGAGTGCTGTAGATGATGGGCAGGCGTCAACGTATGTGAACCCCGGGTCCTAGACGGATGGAGCTGGGTCCAACACATCTCCAAAAGTCAGGGTTGAGATTTGTGAGGGGCCGGTGTCGACCCTCCAGAGTCAGATTTCAAGTTGTAAGATCTCAATTTGGAGGAAAAAAAACATGCCCGGTTACAGTTGCTGGGACCGTGAAATCACAGGCACGGTTGGAGTACCGTCATCGGTACCGTGGGCGGTACCAGCGGAGCAGCCGGAGGTGGAGATACTTTGGTGGCTCAAATAGCAGGAACCACGGGATGAAGACCGCAGCAGGCAATTAGTTGACCGGTGCCTCACGCTGGGGCAGGATCGATCCCTATACATGGGCGCACAGGAATGATACAACACCGGTTGCTCCCGGTAAAGATGTTCCAGGCCGTATGTGTACGAGAAGGGCCATCGGGGGCCAAGAGAAGGCCCGCTCCAAGTAGGTCTCCCGCCGCTGCAAGGACCGATTCTTTCCATCCTCCAGGCAGTCCATCCTCTGAGGGTGACCAGCAGAGACACCGCGGCAGCAAGGATAGGCGGGGCCGAAGGCATAGCAGAGCCTGCGATCTGGTCCTCATCCTCCGGGCGGTCCAACCCCTCAGGGTGACCGGGCAGGGATACTGCAGCAGTAAGGATAGGCTGGCCCGAAAGGCACAGCTGAGGCGGCGGTCTGGTCCTTGTCCTCTAGATGATCCATCCCCTCAGGGTGACCGGGCAGAGAGACCTCGGCAGCGAGGATAGGCGGGCCCGAAGGCACAGCCAAGCCAGGGGTTTGGTCCTCGAGGATCTCTGGAGGGTCCATTTTCTCAGCCGCACGCAAGGTTCCTTCCTGTTTCCCTTCCTTCCTGCTTTCCTTCACTTACCTCCCTGAGTAAGTGAGAAGGAATTATCCCCTCAAGTCACCTTGGTTAGGAAACAGCCCCTTTAGCTAAGGGTTCTATTAACATTTCCAAACCGGTAAGGGAGTTCTGTGTGTGTGTTTGAATGACACGCTATGAATAACTGTGATTGGTACTTCATACCTAATGCTTAATGACATCACCAGAGGCTGTCCCAAGGTTTCAGGTTTTGGCCTGCAAAACTGTCACATCTTGGATAACTTGCAATGCACAAACTCCACTCTGAGGAAGATAGAAATCTTTATTTGTGACAAACAAGCAACAGAGCACGCTTCTTCCAAAGTTGCTGAGACTAAAGTATACATAGGTTTTCTGCCTGCCTGTACAAATTTAGATGCATAAAGCTGTTATTTGAGAGGATCGTCAGTTAAGCATCACCCCATAACATTAGACAACTTCCAGACTCTCAGTTGTTTACCCATCTTTCATTCCTGAAGCAAGAACATGCTCCCTGTCTCTTGTCTCTGAGCATTTCCAGTTCTCACACCACTTTTAGGTGTTTTCATTTTTCCATTTCTCTGATCGTCTCCCCTTCTCCTGAATATACAGTACAAGAAGCAGTAAAGCAATTAGCCATTTGATACTTTTGAAAACACGAGCTTCAAACAGATACATTGCTTCAATCAAAAATTGGCTTTCAATACTTTTTAACACTGTAACTAAAGTCTACTCTTCCCCGCACTGACTGCCCTCCCTGTTGTGGTACGCATCCAACAAACGTATAATGATAGGAGCCACACATCCTGACAGAACCTCAGGGCCTAGGACAATGCTGAACTTGTAGCCCTAGCAGTTAAGCAACTTAAGAATGTGGCTAAGATGGCAAAAGTTATTACTGAGGAAGAGCACAAGCTAGGAGAAGCTGCAAAGTTTGCTTCTGCCTGAGCTTACTGAGAAGGACAAGACTCTGGCCCTTTCTGCCACTCACCTTTTTGCGGAGGTGGGGTGCGGGGATTGTGTGAGCAGACTCTAGCGAGAGGCTTTTGCATCCTGGTTCCTTCAGCTCCTCAGCTGCTGCCTGCTCACGTATGAGAGCCTCTCCTCTTCCTTCCACAGTGCAGCCTGGGATTTTCCCAGGCTGCGCTGGGGCAGGAAGCACAAGCGTCATGGCTCTGAAGCTTCGCACACACGGCAAGTGTGTGAGGGGCCCGGACCAATAAGCAATCATACACCATTTTCGGCTCACAGCCAAAAATGAAATAGTGCATGATCGGCACCTGCCAGGCCCTGGAGTGTTGCGTGATTGTGAGTACATCGTATGGACTGCTCCTCGCAGTTGCACAACGCTCCAGGAGCCCTTTCACATGGCAAATGCCATGCAAAAAGGGCCTCTGTCCCCACCTCTCTTCTCCCCACTGCTGAGTTAACTGAGTACAAACTAGTTTTGCATTTTGAGCTCAGTTTGGAGCAATGATAGTAAGCTGAGGACAAAGGGGGAAGTGGAAGGAGGAAGAAGAAACTGGGACATTTTAAAAGCAACTGAAAAGAGGTCTAATCAGGACTGTTCCTGCAAAATGGGAGGGTTGGGGGATATATAAGTGCATGCAGTCACTGGATCTCCCCTCAGACTCCTCGCCTCACTCCTGGATTTTTGATGTGCCAATACTGCTGAAAGCCAGCAGCCATAAAAGCACTTTCACACTGAGCTATTGTTTCCTAGACCATTTCCTCATGAGACTGCTATAGTGGTATGATTCCACTTTCAACATCCTATGGAATCCTGGGCCACCCCCTCCCTAAACTGCCAGCCCCTCCCTGAACTGAAAATCCCAGGATTCCGCAGGATATTGAAAGTGGAATCATAGCACTATAACAGTCTAGTGCGGAAATGTCCCTAGTGGTGATGGTGGAGTGAGTGCCCTGGTTTTAAAGCTACATTCAGTCACACAAAATAAAATAAAAGAATTCCCCCCATTACTTTTCCAGCACTGTTCAGTCTGAGATTTGTTTCCATCTCTAAAGACCCAGGAAGTAATCTTTGAGACTTCAGCTGATACCCTGAAGTCTTGGCAACCCTAAATAAAACTGGCGCAAACTGGAAATAGATTGGTTCCAGATGGGAATCCTACTGGGAAGGCATTTCAAGTAAAGTTTTTGCTGTTTGAAAGTGGGCCTCACAAATTAATTGATGGAGCTGAAAGTTCTTTATTCTTCAAACTTATTTTCTGTGGTCTTGAACTGATTCCTGCATCGGAGAAGGAAGATGAAAATATTAAAGATGGCCTGTCTTACAAGCAGTGGCTTTTGTTTATTAAATTGTAAGTTATCTTATGCTGCCTTCAATATTTCAAAAGGGCCCTACACAGAGCCTTTATAAATATGCAAATTTATTTACATTTAATCAATCATGAAAAGGCAGATGAGCAGCTGAATATTCGTTATTAAATCAGATGACAGCTCCATTTTTAATATTGGGGGAAAAACAGTCCTGGCTGTCTTTCTTCACAGGAAGGCTGAACCAAACATGCTGGCCTGCCAAATTATGGAGATTTTGATGTGTATGGTCCTTTCCGTAACTCACCTTTCTACAGAGCTGGGGTGCGGGGATCGTGCAAGCAGCCTCTAGCGAGAGTCTCTCGTGTCCTGGTTCCTTCAGCTTTGCAACTGCTGCCTGCTTGTGCGAGAGCCTCTCCTCTTCTTCCGCAGTGCAGCCTGGGATTTTCCCAGGCTGCACTGCAGCATGAAGCATGAGCACCGTGGCTCTGGAGCTCCACGCCCACAGCTAGTGCGCACAGGGCCCTGGAGCGATGCGCGATTGTGCACCATTTTCAGCTCGCAGCCAAAAATGAAATAGTGCATGGTCAGCACCTGCCAGGCCCTGGAGTGTTGCGTGATTGTGAGTGCATTGTGTGGACCGCTCCTTGCAGTTGCGTGACGTTCCAGGGGCCCTTTTGCATGGCAAATACTATGCGAAAAGGGCCTATGTTGGGGTGGGGAGGGCAAAACTCTTATGAAGATTGTGGAGGAGATATTTGGAGGGGTATGTAGGTACATTTTTAGAAAAAATAATGTGGCTACCAAGCCATTCTTTCAAGTGCTGTGATATCTGACCCCCTCCAAATATCAGAGGAACCTCTTCAACCACACACACACAGAGTGGATGATAGTGTTTCAAACATTGGGAGTGGAGAAGAGATTGCCACTGCTTTCTCCTGATTCCTTACACACAGAAACCACAATGCAGTGGGTCTGCTAAAAATGGTCTGTACTGGCCAGGTGACCACACCTACAGTCAACAGGAACTGGCAGGGGTAAACCAGAACAGTCCCAAGGCTTATACAGAGCTACAGGCAGAAGCAAGGTCCAGATGGTCCCAAAAGGGGAAAAAACCCAGATCCAAGCAGAGTCTGAAGTCGAGAAGGGAGTGTCCAGAAAGATTAGTCCAAAGGCACAAGCCAAAGGTCAGAGATCCACAAAGCCATCAACGTCCAACAGGGTTGCACAGAAGTTCTAGAGATTGTCTGCAGCAACAGAATGGCCTGAGCTGAGCTAATTTATAGCCTGTGTAGATCAGTCCAGCCAGCCTCATTAGCATAGTCTCCTATATTTAAAGTGAAGCAGAATATTGCTTAATCGTTTGTTTAATGGCTAATGATCAAGCCATAATGTTGAAACACAACTTCCAAGTTTCAGAGGCAGCCATGACTCCCACAGGGACAGTTTTCTAGGGCGTCTAGTTGTATGGTGTGGATTCACCAGCTTGAGGAAACAGACCTAGCCAAGTGATTTTGGCACATGACCTAGTGCCTCTTCTCCTCCCTGTCAGTAAATATGCAATAAGAACAAAGTAATCAGTTGCTGCCCTTTCAAGACATCTGGAACCTGTTCCTGAGGCAGCAAATTCATTCTGCCCAATGTAAGGGACAGCTCTTGTACTGGTAGGGAGCTCTAGAAAAAGCTGGTACTGCTGTATGGATTAACAGTATTGACAAAATCTTTGGGCACTCCCATCAGAAAAGTTGATAAATAGCCCCAAACACTTGTCATAAAATTCTTCACCTTCTCATCATTAGAGCTTTAAGACAACTACATCTTGGTCCAATCCCATTTTGCCCTTCATCTTTTGACTAGTTTGATCAAGAGATTATGAATTCAGTATTGCTTATTGCTTAGCTTTCTTTTCCTACGGGGAACAATGTTATAGATGGTTCTGTGTGACATTCAGCCTGCTTCAGCCTCTTTCCATCAGGAACAACATCAAGAATTTTCCTCAGTAAACACTTCTTGGATTTCTTCAACTCTGAGGAAAAGTGTTGTTTGCAAGAGCAGATTGCGGTGTCATCTGCACCATGCACAAATCATCTGCAGCCATATTGGTCCCCGCCAGGAGCATATGTGTGCATTTTTCAAACATCACTGAATCTTACTGCCTCAAGGACAGTCTTAAATGCCTCTTACCATATGGAGGCCCATGACTGAAAGGCCTTTATAGATTTCACAGCTTATGTGCCGCACAGTTTGCAAGACCAGGATCTGGGTTTTCCTGGATATCTTTAGCAACAGCAGATAAGAGGTGTTCATCTGGTTATAGCAAATTTCCTTCTTTACCAGCCCCTGCTTAATTAGGTTTTGCTGCAATTTTGTATGATAATTTGGTTCTGCATTTGCCTTTTGGCTGGCATGAGCTCCCTTGAAACTCCTTGTGACTGTTATAATACTCATTTAGGACAAAACTGATAACTGCTGCCTCTCCTTGATGTTCAGCTCTAATCCACAAACAAGAGAGAGAGAGTGAGGGAGAGTCTTCCATACATCTGGGCTCAGAATTCAAAAATGGCCTATTTGACACTAAGTATAAAGAAGCCAGCGTAGTGTAGTTTTGAGCTCTGGGCTATAACTCTCAAGGTCAGGGCTGGAATCCCTGCTCAGCCATGGAAACCCAGTGGATGACCTTGGGCAAGTCACACTCTTTTGTACTCAGAGGCAAACAAAGACAAACCCCCTTTATACAAATCTTGCCAAGAAAACCTCATAACAGTTTTGCCTTAGGGTCACCCAAATCAGAAGTGACAGGAAGCTGCACGACAATAACAACAACACCAAAAGTAGACTTCTCTGCTTTGTGAGGATAAACTTTGGATGACATCCCATCACTGGCTATCACTTTGCCATGAATCTCATTCTAACCCAATTAATTTTTTCTTGTAAATGAAGTCTGACTGATCACTCTTTTCACTAGACCACCTATCTCCCTGAATAGCAATGGATGAGAGAGAGGTAGCAGGGCATCTTCCAGATTTTTTGGATTACAATTCCCAGGATTGTTGACCAGGGATCATGCTGCCTTTCTCACGCTGCAATTATGACATGGTTCTTCTACTTTAAAATTTCATCCTATGGAATCCTGAGGTTTGTAGTCTAGGGAAAGAATTTTCGTCTACAGAGCTCTAGTGTCTCCTTAAATTAGTATCAGTGGTGAATCCTTGCAATGGAATTGGGTCTGGATAGCAGATTTTTAAAAACATTTCGATCTATCTTTTTTTAAAAAGAAATCTGTCATTCTGCTGCTGAATGTGACATTAGCACAACAACAACCTGTATTGGCAGTCTTGTCACTATTTTGCACCCCCCTAGACAATGCCCCAGAACTATGCATGGATAGAAAACAGTATTGAACAGATTTGGAGAAAATCTGGGGAAAATTCTGACAGGTGTGCTTTTTTCTGAAAGGAAAAAACCCCCTCAAAATTTGTTTTAAAATGTCTTTTGTACTCCCCAGCTGTCCTGATTTGGCATGGACAGTCCCGGTTAATCCTCTTTTGTCCTACTTTTTCAGAAGTTTTAAAAATGTCCCTGCTTCTCTCTCCTCCTCCCACTTTCTCTCTTAGTCCTCAGCTTATTTCAGTTGCTGCAAACTGAAGCCATTTCTGCACTAACCTGTTATAGTGCTATGATTCCACTTTCAACATCCAACGGAATCCTGGGGTTTGCAGTTTAGGGAGGGGCCAGCTGTCTCCTCCCTAAACTGCAAACCCCAGGATTCCATAGAATGTTGAAAGTGGAATCATGGCACTATATCAGGCTAGTGCAGAAATGGCCTGAGTTAAAATAGTTAGTGCCCAATTAACTCAGGAGAAAGAGGGGAGAACAGGGAGTTAAATCTCATCCTTTCCAGCAGGCTCAGGCACAAAAAACCTGCTGCAGTCTCTTCTGGCTTCTGTGTTTTCCCTCACTTACTTATGACTTTTGTCATCTTGATCGTGCTCTGATCTTCTTTGACCACCCACATCCCAGTTTTGGTTTGCGAAATCTTGGAAAGTACCATCTTCTGAAACATTCCACCTCACTTCTAGTACAAAGGAAGAGGGTGTAATCACCTTTTGGGGAAAAAAAGGACAACAACAACCTGAAATTAGAAGAGAAACATTTGTCACAGTCTTGGAAATGCTGAGGAGCATTGGATATTCCAGATCAACAGACATATTGAAGAAAGATGGAGGTGAGAGAAGGAGAAACAACAGAATAAACATGTTTTTAAAATATGTTGCCATTCTCAAAGATTCCTCTCTCCTTTCACTCACGCAATGGAGTGCCGTGTTTAATAAGCTTTCACACTGTGAAGGCTATGCAGTGGATTATGGGAGTTGCTCATTGTGTGCACTACCTGAGGGGGACAGGAGAATAGTCAAGATTATGCCTCATAATGACAAAAGCTAATCTCCTGTAACAATAATGGGTGATAATGAAGTTCTCTGTCGGTATTATTCAAGGTAAAAATGGATTTTTAAATTTTAGGGTGGTGGTAGTAGTAGTAGCATATTTGATTTCAACAAGGGATTTTGAAGGTGAGGAAAAAATACAAAGAGAACTACAGACAAAGGAGACAACTGAGCTGGATTTTTCTACTGAAGGAAAATATTAGCCCTGATTAGTGCATAATGTTGGCTCATTAGAAACAAACGCAGGGACAGTTTTTATTGTCATGTTTTGATTCTAGAAATCTTTGTTCCAATAGAAAATGTTAAAAGAAGGAGATTAACATCCTTTGTTTTGAGAAAACGCTGCCATGATGCAGCTGAAATATTTTGAAATGCTGGGGGGCTACTTTGTCGGCACAAAACATATCAGCCAAGCAGGGGAACTTGGCTGAATCGGCTGTTATTGGGCACACAGAACATCTGCATCTATTGTTGTTTCACTAGTCTAACCATGATCCAACTATATTTTTTCAAAAGCAAACCATCCCTAAATGCAATGTATTTTTTGTTTGTTTGTTTGAACACTTAAGACCATACCCTTAGGAGTAATCTGTCAGGGGTCATATGCTAGCACTTGTTAGGGCCAAACCAAGCACTGGGTGATGCCAAACCAAGCACTCCCTTTTCACTTTTTCTGCCACCCGCTCTCTCTTCATCTTCTCCTCTGCCCAACTTGACTCAGTTTAAGATGAGTTCCCCAACCACACCAGCTCACAGCCATTGTGGTGTAATGGTAATCTTAAGCGGATCGGCCTCATCCCCCTCACAGGTTTGTTTCTGTCAGAATTACAGTGGTGAAGAACAGAGGCACCTGTACCACCTTGAGCTCACTGGAGCCATAATAGAATGTAAATGGAATCGTGAAGGCATTCAATGCTTTCAGACTGTGTTAATTGTGGGGGCATCTCCAAGGAGTTTCACAATCTTATTTTAAAGTAAAATACAATGAAACAATGTGAATTTTTGAACTTCTTTATTGATGTGGATGTTGAAAGGGGATAGGCTAGGTTAATGGTTTCTGGTCCATGTATGTGTGTGGGTGCTCATCTTGCCATTGCAGAATGACCCTTCTTGGCGTAGGGGCCCTTGCTACGCTAAATGAACAAACTCACAGGAATCTTATGTGAGATGGTAGTATCAAGTTATTTATTTAAAATACTTTTATCCCACCCTTTTACCGTGAGATGCCAGAGTGGCAAACAGAGAAAAACCTTTTAAACAATTTCAAATTAAATTCAATGAAGAATTTCATCAAAAGAAAGGCATAGTCTGGTATTGTGTATTGCAATTACAGGTTTGTAACCTAGGGTTATGGATCTATAACTTCTATGTGTTCAGTTATAACATACATTCATGGTTGTGCCACGATAATAAAATCCCCCTGGAACTCATCTTAAATTATTCTGAGTAGTGGAGGTCTTTTGCTGACAATCTGGGGACAACAGGATGATGTTTCCAAACCCTCCTGCCAGCGATCTGCAATACAATGAGGAAAAGTGGTGGGGGACATGGTCCTGATCATTACAGCTTTTGTCACTGGTAGGAGGGGCTGGAAATGTTATCCTGTTGTGCTCTGGTGTCCCGAGAGCAGACCTCCATCTCTCAGAGTGCCTACTGACTGTTCAGGTTGGGTAAGGGGTGGGGTCAGGCAAGGAGACAATACTAAGTTACTTGGAGCCCCAGGTAGACTCTTCCATCACTTATGGACCCTGCTCCTTTTTGCTTCATGTGACAAAGAGACTGTAAATGACCCAAGATCATAATTCCTTGATGGTAAAAAAATGAAGAACCATGCACTTATTTTATTATTATTGTTATAATTTTTTTTTTAAGGAGAAAAGAAGAAAGAGCAACTTTTAGGGGAAAAGTCTGTCTAACTTTTTCTGTTTCCATTTTTTTTCCTTCAAAGCGAGAAGCAGAATTTTTGTAAAAATCCCCCACAAAACTCTCTAACCTGCTTTCTATAAGGTGATTACATTTTAGTAGGAGGCGATTGTGCAGACCCAGCACTTTTGGGGTGCTTTATGAGAATTTTCTACAATCTGAAGTTCTTTAAACTCAAATTGCACTTCAAAGTTTCATTTACCCACTGTAAAAATGATATAGTTAAGTTTTCAATGGGGAATGAATTATTCATTAAAGAAGATAATGGCGTTAAACTCAACCAAGGAGCTATAACATTAGCATAAAGAATGCCTTATGTCACATTAATTTTAAAAACAGAAAACATACAACACAAAAGAGATCAAACCGTTGTCTTGTATGGGTGTGTGTGTACATGAACAAGCTAAACAAAAAGCAATTATTCTTGCAACCACATTTTGTCTGTGTGTTATTCAGATTTTGTTTGTACAGATATTTTACAATCCACTTGATCTTGGTTATTAATTACAATGGAGGTGGTCTGGGTTGGCTACTTTCCTTCCTAGTGTCCTGCTCTTTGCTTTTTCTTTTGTGCAAAAATCTGAAGCTTTAAAGTGCTTACGGGGGAAGAATTAATGATCCCTTTCTCCCTACTTTCCAATCATTTGGAACATTAATATATGGGAATGTGTAAAAAAAAAATCAAAGAATATCTTACAAAAATTAATTCTGGAACTGAAAGGCAGCTGATCAACTAAAATAAAGGTGGTTAATTTTAGTACTTGATGTCCTATGTATAATTTCCAGAGCACATCGATAATTCTTTCTTGAACTAGCACTCATAGAATCATAGAGTTGGAAGAGACTCCAGGGGCCATCCAGTCCAACCTCCTGCCATGCAGGAACACATGTCAAAGCACTCCCAACAGACCGCCATCCAGCCTCTGTTTAAAAACCTCTAAAGAAGGAGGCTCCACCACAGTCCAAGGCAGCTTATTCCACTGCTGAACAGCTCTGACCATCAAGAAGTTCTTCCTAAGGTTCAGGTGGAATCTCTTTTCTTATAGTTTGAATCCATTGCTCCTTGTCCTAGTCTCTGGAGCAGGGAAGCAGTTTATGCCAGTACTTACAGGAAGCAAAGGGCTTTAGATGTGGAGGGTTCTGTCCTCCAGTATACAATGCTGTTGCTTCTTTGCTGGTTTATTATATTTTTGTTTGCAAAATTCTCTGAGACAATTCGTTTTAATGTTTGACAGCATTTAATAGCTAGGTGATGTTTGTCAGTCAGGTGCTGTAGGCTATATTTCAGAGGAAGGAACTGGCAAAACCAGTATTCCTTGCCTAAGGAAACCCTATGATGTAAGGCCCCACTTTGGGGGTCCCCAATGTCAGTATGGTTTGGATGAACACCATACCTAATTGGCAACACATTTTATTGGTTCTGATATCAAATTCAAGCCTGAGAGGTGACAGAGAGGTCAAACTGAGCGAGGGAAAGAATTTGACTGTAAATGTGAGAAGCACAGGTCAACTCCAAAATTCCTCCAGGTAAGACTGAATTACTTGTCAGGCAAATACACATCATTCCTGTAGATAATAAGCTTAAATAGGAGCTGGACTTTTCCAGGGCATCCAACTGTGAGGAGCCCACCAGGACACTGATTGACAGATATTCATCCCTTGTACACCTGGATTCTTTCATCTGTCCTCACACCACCCACAATAGACAGCTATTACAACATCCATCATGTCTTTGTCAATCAAAGCAATAAGCCCATCAACAGGCAAAAGACTCCTTGTCCACAACAGGTTCCCTTTGTCGTGCATCTGGAACCTTCACAACCACAAGCCATTTTCAGGGTACAAATATCCCTGCTTTGAGGAGGCCCAGTGCAGTCTCTTGAAGATCTACCAGTCACTCTGTCCGCCTGGCTCCTGAATGAGAACTGCTCTTAGGTCCTACCTAAGCCAAAATCCATTTCTGCTCTTCACTACTCTTCTGGACTGGTAATTATAAATCCCCCCAAATCCCTCAGCCTCTCTATAATTTTTCCTCCCTTTCTCTTTCAGCTAGCTCTTGTGTGAATGTGTGATTGTGTGTATCTTTTGTGCATGCATGAGTGAATTCCCCTCAATAAAATCATTTATTAGACTATTCTGCTTGGTTTTTGGCTTGGCCTGACCCCGTAGACATTGGGTAAAAAGATCTCGCTAGATTACCCTGCCTCTTGTAGTGCTACAGTTTGTGCTCAGGCTAATTCCCATTCCCCATTATTTGGAGCACATTGAGGTGTCCCCCATGGGACCCCAGAAATCAGGGTAACAATGAAATGGGATCGCCATACGTCATCAGGTGACTTGAAGGGACATATAAACACACTGTGTTTGCTAGATAGTACTTGGCAGAGTTTGGAAAAATGATACTTTTGGAGACTACAACTCTCAGAACCCCCCTAGAACAGCCTGAACTGCCCCTGTTGGTTAGGGGATTCCTGGAGCTGTAATTTCAAACTAATCTATCCAGTTCTGAATCCCTGGCTACTGTTATTGGAAACAATAGCACTTAAACACTTGACAAGAACCAGACAAAAGGTATCACTTCACAACAGTAATGTTTTTCAAAAGCTGAGGTTAGCCGCAAAGTCTAAATCTAAATTTCCAGAATTTGAAATACTGATAATTTTTAATTGGCTTCTTCCCAGTTATTTTCCCCCAGCCAAAGTCTTCACACAGGACAGATTGTTTGTGCAATATGTCATTCACTTTGGATCTGAAGGATAAGCTTTTTTAAAAAAAATCTTTTAAGGTTCGTGAATGGATAGTAGATTGAACTCAGGCAGTTGTGGTTTTTTTTTTAATATTTTTATTAAAAATTAAATTTCAAAAATAAAAAAGAAATGAGTGGATATACACTATTGTTAGATGTATCCCACACCCCACACCCCTACTTCCAAGCTTGTATTCTCCAGTTGAATCTATCCTGTTTCTGTTTACACAAGAGAAGAACAGTTACATTTCCATTAACAAAAGAAAAACAGTTACCTTTATATATTTCTTTCATTTCTTATACATTTATATTTTTAACCAATCCAAAACTCCTTTCCATTCCCTTTCAAAGTTCTGGATAGGTTTGTTTTTCAAGGAAAATGCTAATTTTTCTATCTCTACCATATCCAGGACTTTTAGCTTCCACTCATCTAGATCTCTATCTATCTTTTCTTTCCAGTATTGCACATACATCAACCTTGCAGCTGTTATCAAATATAACAGCATCTTCTGACAACTTCTCATCTCCCTGTGTTGCCCTAACATATTTAACAAATAGAACTCTGGTGTCATTTCAAAATTCAGATTACAAATTCTTTGAGTTTCATCATGTATTCCCTTCCAAAATTTTCTTGCCCTCCTGCAAGTCAACCACATATGAAAGAGGGATCCAATCTTTTCATCACACTTCCAACACTTCCCAGTCCTGGTTTTAGTTATTTTTTTTGTAATCTTTCTGGAGTCATGTACCATCTATGAAGCATTTTATAAAAATTTTCTCTTAAATTTAAATCTGGTGTAAATTTTATATCAGTTTTCCATGCTCTCTCCCAAGCGTCTAATTCAATTGTATGTCTCACATTCTGAGCCCATCTGACCATCAAATCTTTAACTACATCTGATTCCATTTCTCTTTTCAGCAATCGTTCATAAAATTTAAAGATTCTCTTCTTTTGATTTCCTTTCATCAATAGATCTAGTTCATTTTCTCTTCTCTCAAATCCATATAATTTTTGATCCATTTTAAATCTTTCTTTAAGTTGTTGCCATGGGAACCAGTTTATGTCCTTCAGCCTTTAATTCTTCTACTATACACATTCTTGGTTTCTCCCTCTTCCATTTCAAAATTTCTTGATATGTTAATACATTTCCTTGTTTTGTTGGGGCAATTCTATACGCTTCTTGTGAAGAGGTCTGTATTGAAAGTTTTGTGTAATATTTCTGCTTTATTTGTAACCAAACTGTTACCCTGTGAGCTGGGAGTCCCGAGAGGGGGCCCAAATAACCAAACAACAACAACAAATGGTGGGGAAATTAGCTGGAGCACTCACTTAAGCTGGTGAGAGGCAGGGTAACTTTGCAGGGATCTTTTAACCCTATGTATACAGCGTCAGGTCAGAAGAGCAGTCAGACAAGTTTTAAAATAGCAAAAATGATGTTTTATTAACAGGCAAACAGCAAATAAGACAACACATGCACACAGCTAACTAAGAAATAGGAAATGAAAGTTTTGGGGGAAAACGGGTGATACAACATCTTTCTCGTAGTCCTGAAGAAGCCATAGATGAGAGTGAAGAAACTCAGCGTGGTGGTCGAGGGGAGCTCACCTGATGAAACAGCAGCAAAGCAATCCAACAGGTGGTCCGGAACTCAGGAGCGATCCGAGGAAGCTCTCGGAGCTTGGGGTTTTTATGGGGAAAATATGACCGTGGGCTAGTCTGTTCTTGGGAGAGAACAATGAGGTTTGGGCACAAGGCAATGTCTCCAAAAGGTCAGAATTTAACATGACTGAGTTAAGTCCGAATTGACAAAGGAACGACCAGTATGCAGATGCAGCGTGCCTGGGCGGTGGAGTGTCCAGCTCGTCAGGGTGCCTGCTCGGGGCAGGGGGCTCTTTGTATTAGCGTGCATCCTTAATGAAGTGTTTGTTTCGGGAGGTCTCCTAAAGCAAGAGCTGGCTGTGTCTGGCTTGCTTCGGTGGGAAAAGGAATGTTCAGCAACTAATAGCCATGCCTAGCTCCGTGCTTGTTCGGGGGCCTCACAAACACTTGGCTGAGGGTGGCAGAACAGGGCTGGATTGTGATATCAAAAATGATATCTAAGGTTTACCAAAGGCTAGGCCAGTTCATGGTGATAACAAAACCTTTAGCAATGTTTTCCAGATGCAATGGTTATTAAACTCTTTATTCACTGTTAGTCTATCATAACATAAATATCCATGGAACTCAGGCAGTTTATTTAATGACACAGTGCCATGTGGGTTTTGGTTTAGAAGCCAGGTTTCCACCAATTAAACCAACTTTATAGAGAATTCTTACAAGAACATGCAATAGCAGCAACTGAGCAACAAAAAGCTAGGGCATACGTACAAACTCACCAATAAGGAGCAAGCACTGTTTCCAAAATATATATGTCACACTTGTTCTTTGTATCTTATTTCAGCGTTCTAGGTATTATCATACAAATAGGACATGTCAAGATGTTTTGGAACATGCCTCAGAATTGTTTTGTCTACGTTTAACTTAACTTTAAATCACTAGGAACTTACAGCATGTTCTGTGTCTAAACAAACTTTTCTTCAATGTGACTACACTTCTGACTCACCTCTTTCAACTCACAATGGGGTCTCAGAGACCTTTCCTAGCCCTGATACCCAATATAATAATTTGGAGATCTTAAGAACTGAAATAGAGACCTTCTGTTTCACCATTCATTTGTAGACCCTTCCTATCAACCATTTTGCTATCATGTGGCCCCATGATGCCAGAAGGTACCTGAGTGGGCCATGTTACCTCAATTTTCCCACTTCTGATTATATTATCCCTCAATTTGCCTGACTGAAGTTGTTGCCTTACAACTAATTCCTTTTGTGCCATGGGGCTACCCCACTGGGAAATAGAACTCTAATTTCTGTGGGTGGGTATCAAAGAAACCTAACATGGTTGCTGTCCTAGATGGGTTTCAGGTGGCTTTTCCTATTTCAGGGGTTTATCCTTACATTAGGATCCTATGACCTTTCAGACATTTTGGATTACAGTGCTCATAGTCCCTTATCATCTGCTATAATGGATGGAACTGGTGGGAACTATAGGCCAAAACATTCCTCCTCATCTCTGCTCTGCCTTTTTCTCTGGAGTGAGTTAACAAAAGTAGTGATCCACTGGTCTGTGAAGTACTGCATTGTGAAATATTGTCATCTTATTTATTATGGTGATGTGATCCCTAATTGGTTAGCCTGGCTCCACTAACCTTGAGAGATGACTTCCAGTCTATGTGGAAACAGACAGTGATGCCTAAAATTTCATCACTGGGTTTTTCTCCAGAGCTTCTGCTCAGATGGGATATGATAAGGCCACAGCAGCTATCAAACAATGGGTGGTAGATACAGAACAACAACCAAATCTAGCTAGCGCTGCAACCTTTATTGCTAGTGACCTCAACAGATATCTGGCCTCACCTATGGGGCACTTAGCAAATCTAGAAGTTCCTAAACACTTGAGGACATTTACTTTGGTATGACGTCATGCCCTCCCCTCAGCTGTCCTGGAAGGCCAATACAAGAAGACCCCCTTTTCAGACAGACTATACCCCTGTGGCTCTGGCCAAACAGAAACAGCAGAGCATGTACTACTCCAGTGCTCATACTACAGGGACATCTGCCTCAGCCTTATTTCACCCCTCTTGCATAAATACCAAAGGCGCACTGGAGAATTCTACACTTCTCCGTTACTTTCAGACACCAACTCCCATATTATATATAATGTTGCCAGATTCTGTGCAGCAGCAGTTAAAATTCGTTAGGCATTGATCTCTGCAGTAGACTGGTTCCAGCCTGGTGTTGTTATATGGGAGCTGTGCAACCTGAAAGGGTATTTTAAATACTATCTTCAACCTGTGTTTTTATCTTCTTTTTCTGTATTCCCTTTTACCCTGTGCTGGTCTATGACTGTAATAAAGATTCTATTCTATTCTATCCCTAATTGGTTGGGAAGGCAATTCCTCTGGTCTCAGGTAGTTGGACAAGTGGGGAGGCTTAGTGAATCCCTGATAGTTTACTGTAGATGATTTGGAGTGAGTTGTTGTCAGTCCAGTAAACCAAAAGCTGTACACACCTACCGTAGGACACCACAGTTTCACAGGCTTTAATAGAAATCTTGTTTTAAAGGCACCATGACTCCTCAGTGGCATTTATTTTAGATATTTCTATCTAATTAAAGCACACAGCAAGTTCCAAGAAAGTTATATTATACTCAGGCAGATCCAATGATTTTAGAGATGGGGGTCAGAGGCTCATTTCCTTAATGGTGCAACAATCAACACGCTAAAAAGTAGCAAGGATACAAATATAAATTAGTGTGAAATTAAGGTCAGCAGTTTGATTAGGTGACACAAACTCCATTCGGAATAATGAAGAGAAGCTAATAAAGGGCAAGATGTTGTCAGTAGATACTAGTTTCTTCTTGCCTGAAACAGCCCGAAGAAAAGTACAATACTTTCTCCCTTTCTGTGATTGTGATTGTGGATTTTCTCTCTGTTCCACTTTCATCACCTTCAGTTTCTTTTCCTTCTTATAGCTTCTTCCTGGTCAGTTTAGGAATTGCAGAGCCACTGGGATGTCCTGTAGCATGGCTATGTGGCCTCATAGGTGGGAAATGAAGCTAATCAAGAGTGGGCTTATCAGTGTTCCTCAGTCATTCATGTGGATTGTCTAGCCAACGGAAGTCACCTGTTTACAAGCATGGCATAACATGATTCTTTAACAGTGGGTTTTTAAAGTGTGGTTACAAAAAGAGAGAGAGAGAGAGAGAGAGAGAGAAACAGGGAAAAGAAAGTAAAGAAAACCAGAAAAGAATTAAGGGGGAGGGCAACACTTAGGATATGATCAAGTTCTTCTAATTCTTGTTGTTGTATGCCTTCAAATTGACTATAACTCATGGCTAACCTGTCATAGGGTCTTAGTAAGATTTATTCTTCCTCTAAGGCTGAGGCCATTTCTGCACTACACTGTTATAGTGCTATTATTCCACTTTCAACATCCTGTGGAACTCTGGGGCTTCTATTTTACTGAGGCCCAAGAGCTCTCTGGCTGAGAATTCTAAAGGCGCCTCCCTAAACTGCAAACCCCAGGAAATAGAATGACAGGGATGTCATTTAAAGGACATGTACATCAAGAAAAGGCAAAGATTTTTCAAATGCAAAATGGATGCATTGTAACATGATCCTGTGTCGTCTGTCAATCTGAAAAATATGCTTCAGCATGAGAATGAATAAAGCCTTCCATGAAATATAGTTCCTCACTCTGAATACTTCTGCCAGCTTTTAATGGAATCACCCAAAAGTTTGCTGCAAGGATAGAGAGGATTCTTTTTGACATCGGGGGAAAAAATCACAAAAATGATTCTCTCTTTTGGCTCATTCCTAAGAGAGAAAGAAAATCAGGATAAGCTCCAAAGAGGGAGACAATTACTGTTTCTATTTCTGTTATACCAGACGATTATTAATGTTGGGAACAGTCCTCCAGGAGCTACTGTTACAGAGACTTAATTCATTTCGGTGGAGCTTCTGAGACCAACTTATTATTTATTTATGCATCTGCAGACTTCAGCCGAAGTGGCTTACAAAACAGCACCCACAATCAAGGCCTGCAAATAGAACAGCAATAGCACAACCGGATTGAAGAAGACTGATGCTAAAACAATTGAATGAAGCCTGAGCATGCCAAACTGCAAAACGCTACGACCCTCACCACCAATTTTGATTCCAGCAATTCTTTATTTTTTTTATTTGCTAAGCTCTAGGATAGACATGTGTCCTGTTTTATGGAGGACAGCCTGCTATTTCAAGAGCTGTTTTGTCCAAGTCTGATTTAAAGATAATCAGCTGTAAGAAGCCAGGGACCTTGAAGCCTCCATCCATAGTTAGTTCCAGGTAGCAGGCACATGAGTTTGCCCTGAGCACAATATGGCTATTTCCACACTAGACTGTTATAGTGCTAGTATTCCACTTTCAAAATCCTATGGAATCCTGGACTTTGCAGTTTAGGGAGGGGCCTTTGCAGACTGCAAACCCCAGGATTCCATAGGATGTTGAAAGTGAAATAATGGCATTATAACAGTCTAGTGCAGAAATGGCCTACGTTTTGCACAGGATACACTGATTCCTGCAGCAACAGCGACAATAACAACACATACAAGCAGCATTGCCTTCTCTGTAGGAAACATTTTTTCTGTGCAGGAATGGGTAGATAAAAAATGGTGAGTATGTTCCTGCAGAAAAATATGGGCCATGATTCTATATTGTAGTCTACGCTACATGATTTTATACATACTTAGCTATGTTGCTGTGACACTACGGGACAAAGATGTGTATCAAGGCACTGGTAAGAGCACTCAGGGCACATTGGTTTCTACTAATGGACTCCCTAGCCAGTGGCCCAGTGTACATTGGGCTATACTGAAGTCCCTAGCCATCCTCTGGATCAGCACCAGGGACACTTGATGTGCATCAGGTAACTTTGCTGGCTCCTCTACACAGTAACATCATGGCAGTCCCTTGCAGAATACGGATGTTGTGAATGTGCTCAATTCTATTTCCTGCCAGAACATGAGTCGCATACTGAATTCCAGCCATTTTTCCTATTAAAAACAAAACAAAACACAGAGGAGGATCTAGGGCAGGGTAACTGGGGCACGTGCCCTGGGCACCATTCCCAGGGGGGTGCAAAGTAACGCCCCCCCATGCCTGCTTGCACCCCCCCGGCACTCTCTTGCACCCCTGTGCCTGCTTGCCACCCCCCATGCCCATTCTCACCCCTCTGCACCCGCTCACCACATCCCCATTTACTGCCATTCCCCTGTCTTTCCTGGTTTGTTTGGGGGTGGCAGGAGCAACACCTGGGGCACAAGTTCTGCACTTGCTCCTAGGTACGCCACTGAAAAAAACAAGATATTTTTCCTGCAGCAATCAATTGAAACATGTTCATTTTTGCACACAAATTTTCCCCCAAAAGTGGGAATAGTGCTCAGAAGATGTGCAGAAACCTCTGTATTCTCATGGAGCAGGGAGAAAAAAAAAATCACTAAATTGATTGAATCTCACATGCAAGAATGGGGGAAAAAGCAAAGACTTACATCCTCAGATTCAGGCGACTGCAATTTCAAAAATTACATACCTGGCAATCAGGATTGATTAGCTATTTCTGTCATGGCTTCCCAACTATGGAACATCCTCCCCAAGCAAGAACGCTTGGTAAGCCAGGGTTGGCTCTACATCTGACAGCATCCCCCAGCAAGCCATGGTTTTAACTTCTCACAATGCTCCCAAGAAAGTTGCATCCTGGGGCAGTGTGGGAACTTAAGAATGATTTCCCCATAAACTTCCACTCATGACTTTAAAGGTGAGCTTATGCTATATCAAGCAATCTTTGCATGCTCACAAGTTGCTAGTCTGCATATCACTCTAGAAATTTAAGCAATGCATATTTAACTAACTTGTTTATTGGTCTTACCATTCCCTCTTACTTGCTGCATCACCTGTAGTCCACACTTAGTTTCAGTTTATTTGTCCTCCATTTTGTAGTTACTTCTCCCTCACTCCTCCACCTCTGAAAAACTGTGTGTTAGCCAAATCTCTCACTATGTGATGACATTATGAAACTTCTTTATAAGTAATTCTACTTCATACATTTTACCTGGGAAAACTGGCCTGTGGTTATTCCTTGGCTTGATGGTGTGTGAGGTAGTAATATGGGACTGGTTGTAGCTCACCTTCTGTTTGACAGTACAATTAAGTTGCTTGTGAAGTACATTAATATCTCTCACTTTCTTCAGCGCTTAGGGTAGATGCCAGCTCTTGTAGGATCTCTGCATGTGCACGTCTTCTTCTGTGGCCTTGAACAGAAAGTGGAGTTAACCATTAAATAAAATGTCTGTCTACTTCCATGAGGGAACTTACACTTGTATAAGACTGCAACAAAATTCTGGCCAGAATCTCCCATGTATACTTCACAAAGATATGGTGGGTTTGCTTTCTTTGAGGCATCATATAAAAGCTATTTGGTTCTTCTGACTTTTATCAGAATACAATTGTCCCACTTATTATTCTGATATTGTTCTATTTCTTTTGTCACTTGTCTCAATTGCTCTTCATTTCTTTCTTGTATTGCTTCTATCAGTTGTCAGACGCCTTGGCAATCATTTGAATGAAAGACAGAAATCTTTTAAAACAGATAAACACAATTGAAATATTTGCTACTGACCCATTTCTTGGGCCAGGTTAGGCCCAGATTTCAGAATGCCTTTGGTTTAAATACAGACTAATCCACTCCAGGTCTTAAATTAGACTGTCAGAGCAAGAGAAACTATGAAGGAAAGAAGAGTCGGTTTGTGTTTCTATGGAAGGCAGGAACTCTGACATAAAACTCTACATCTATAGAGATTAATCTGAATCTAGGTTCCTATGTCTAAGGTTTCCAGGCGTCTGTGAACACAACAAGGATGGTTGCAACATATGCATTACAAAAAGAGGCAGAGAGCAAGAGAGTGCGAGAGAGCGGGGGGGGGCAAAGTGATACAAAAGAAGATACATAGTTGCATATATTTGCTGTACTTGTTTATAGATGCAAATTTAGAACAAATCCTTACAATTTGAACAGATATACAATAAACTCACCACAACAGGAAAGACCTGTGATCAATATCAGTGGCAAATGGTGGCTTCCATGTCAGTGGGGTAGGAAAACTACTTTGGCTTTTAGACTGGCCCTCGAAGGAGCTATCCACAATGGTGACTGATATCTTCAAAAGAGATTCAGCACCCTGGACAGCCCCTTTGAAGCTCCATCTAAAACATGGAGTGGATTCAATACCCCACTGACTTGGAAGCTGCAATTTGCCGTTGGTGCTTGCCTGCTTCTCAGTGCTATGGATGGCTGAAATCAATAGACCTGTTTTCCTTTGCTGCAAATCTTGATCTTCAAAGTGAACTTGGAGTGGAGAGCAATTTGAATACAAGACTGTCCTCTGGCAGCCCTCCAATAAACACTTGCTCCCCCAAGAATAAGAGAGACGTATACACAGGCAGAGCAGACATACAGCGCTACCAGTTCTGTATTCCTTAGCTTTTCATTGTTATTGCACTCGAGCTTTTGGTTCCATCATTAGCTTCACAGTGGCCAATTATCAGTCTAGCAGGTGGAGGTGATGTTGAGAGGAAGGAGGCCAACCAGTTTAATTAGCAGATGGGAAGCTGAGGTTTATTGTGGTGCCTCTTTTTGTGGTGGAGAGAAAGCACTCCTGCTATCAGGTGCCATTAAAATGCATTTATTTCATATTCGCTAATAATATGCACTGCAAGGAGAAGCATGAATCACGGTGCATATTTGGTGAATGATTTATAAGGAGGCATTACAGATTTATGACGTGACCCACTGGTTCATAATAGGAAAATGCCCCCATTTCTGCCAAAGGGAAAATCAAAATAATTCACCTTATTTTTTATTTAAAATGGATTTGTTGAAGATGAAATTCACAGATTCACCACTGCCACTGCCACCACCATACTGTCTTCAAGTGTCTTTCATATTCAATATAATAGAGGATGTGTTAACATTTATGAGTTCTTTCATAATGAATCAAACTTTTTTTTGATAACACTACACATAGTCCTATACATTTCCCTGTTCAAAAGTAAGCCCTGTTAAGTTCAATGAGGGTTGCTCCCAAGTAAATGGACACAGAATTACAGCCTATGACACAAAACTGATGAGACAATGAAAATGTGGGATTCAATCTCCCGTTGCTCATAATTTTGGCAAATAGCACTTATGGGACAAGAAAGGTATGGTTGAGGACCTTTTCTCTAGCACTGTGGAGTGGCACCAACCTCATCACTCTGGAGGAAAAGAACAGAAAAGAAAGGAATTTGGCCCTTCTTGACAAGAAACGTCAGGTAATCCCATGTAGATGACTCAAGCAACCCCCAAAATAACTCCTAAATAGATTTGGAAAGAATATTTTAAACTATTTGCAAAATAGTTTTTATATATATATATATATATATATATATATATATATTTAGTATTGAGAAACTCTGATGAGAAAATCCTGGACTGATGAGAAGCTTTGTAGTTAAGGGCTTACTGTGCACAAAATTTGCACATAATGGTTTTGTGCAGAAAACAGCACTTTCTATATAGGAAGATCATTTTCCGCACAAAAAATACCTCTCTGTAAAACTGTTATTTTCTGCTCAGAAAATGCTGTTTCCTGTTCAGAAAATGCTGTTTTCAAAACAAAGTACTTGTTTCAAAAACAAGCACATGCAAATTTTGTGCAGAAAAAGTCCAGAACTGGAAATAGGCTTCAAAAACTTCATGGTTTTTGAAGACTTTCTTGAAGAAGGTGCAAAATTGTTAAAACTACTTCTTGCTTCCTTCAAGAAGCAACTTACTGAAGAATTATATCCCTTCTCTAGTCATATACCCTCCCACTTTGTTTACATCCATCCCATCTGGGTAATGGAACACACACAAGAAAAAAAAGCAATACATAATAAGTTAACTTGTTAACGTAACACCTTCAGGCTGCAAAAGATCTGGAACAGAGTGAAGGTCATGTTGCTACATGAAGGGCCAAACAGGGGACATTTCTGCACTAAACTATTTTAGTGATATTATTCCATTTTCAAAATCCTGTGGAATCCTGGGGTTTGCAGTTTAGGGAGGGGCCTCCAAGGTCCCTCCCTAAACCGCAAACCCCAGGATTCCATAGGATGTTGTGGAATAATAGCACTTTAACAGTCTATTGAGGAAATGGCCTGGGATAAACATGGGTCGTTATCCCTGTTTAGATGGGCCCCTGGTTAAAATGCCCCCCTTTCTACTATTTGTCAGAGCTAGAAAGTAACTGAGTTTTCTAAAAAGTTGCTTTGCCAGCTCATTACTTTTTGGAATAACAAGCTGGGATGGAGTTAGTTTTTGGCCTACAATGGCCATAGCTTTAATTAACTACTTTTCAGTGGTACAGGTTCTCTACCTGTTACTCATTACTGTGTATGAGTGTTGACTCAGTCGGAGCAGCAGGAACAGGAGGACACAGAGTCACATGGATGACTGGCGCGTGCTGCAGTGGAAAGAACTGCTTTGTGATATTGTTTGCATTTGTCTCAGAATTTGCAAGGTGTTATATCTGAACTAGCCAGCTGGGGAAACCAGAAAGCCTTTTGGTGTATTTTCCAATGGAACAATAGCAACAGTAGTGATAACTTGCTAGTAGTGAGCCAGTGTGATATTGCGGTTAAAGTGCTAGACTACAGACCTTTTTGCAGCTTACCCTTTCACAGAGCTGGGTTGCAGTCTTCACGCAAGAAGCCTGGGGAGGAAGGCTCTCGCAAGACTCCCACTTGGGCTTTGCAGCAGCCTCTTGGTCGCACGAGTGCTCCGCCTGCGCCCCGCCCTTCCTTCCGCAGTGCAGCCTGGGAGTTGCATGACCGGGGCAGCTAAGGAGGTTTCGCACGGCAGGTAAGTGCACGCAGGGCGCCCAACCCATGTGTGAGTGCATGCCATTTTCGGCTAAAAGTCGAAAATAAAAAAATGCGTATGCGCTGTGCATGAGGCTCTTGAGTGTCGCGTAAATGGGAGTGTGTCATGCAGACCACTCCTCACATTTATGCGATGCTTAAGGGGCCCTTTCACTTAAGAAACACCATGCGAAAAGGACCTACGTCTCTGGAGATCAGGGTTCAAATCCCCATTAGGCCATGGAAATCCACTGGGTGACTTTAGGCAAGTCACGCTCTCTCAGCCTCAGAGGAAGTCAAAGACAAAATCTCCTCAGAACAAATCTTGCCAAGAAAAGTCCATGACAGGTTCATCTTGAGGTCATCATATGTCAAAATTATTTAAACGAATACAACAACAACAGGTCAATCATTGAATTTCATCCCTGGACTGCTCTCCATGCAACATCTGCTTATCCAGCAGTTTTCTTCTTCTTCTTCTTCTTCTTCTTCTTCTTCTTCTTCTTCTTCTTCTTCTTCTTCTTCTTTTCCAGCTGCAGAATTTCATCTGGGAAGCTGTCTGGGTGTCTCACACTTTCCCCTAGCTAGTCCATTGCCAAAACGTGTGCCTGGCAGTAAGAAGTTACCTTGGCTCAAAGCCTGCACACAAAAATGTGTATTTTAGGGAACATTGTCTACAAAAATGCACATATTAGGGAAAGTTATGTGTCAACATGAAAAATTCTTCTGTTACATTGTTACACTGTTACACTGGTCTAAAAATTTATAAGTTTCAGGAGGGCATTAATAGTAAAATGTTGTAAGTGAAATCTAATGTAAAGAAACTGCAGTTTGGAAAACTGAACACATTCATCATTCAAATATTTATGGGTATTAAAATTAAAAAAAAATTGTAAAACCTGGAATTATAAACTAAAGGGAAGTATTAAGTTAAAAGGGTCCAATGCTTTATAGAATCACAGAATCATAGAAATATAGAGTTGGAAGAGACCACAAGGGCCATCCAGTCCAACCCCCTGCCATGCAGGAAAACCCTCAAAGCACTCCCGACAAGTGGCCATCCAGCCTCCGCTTAAAAACCTCCAAGCTTTTCCACCATGCTGTGCTCTATAGATAGTTAATTATTCTCTTCATTGGACCAAAGAAAGATCCAGGTGCTGACGTGCTGAAAGCCTAGTCAGGCTCAACCACAAAAGGATCGAGGATCTACCTTCTGACTTTAATGGAGATTTCTGGACAATTTAATATACAGCCTGTGCCGGTCCTTTTCCATCATGCTTCTAGTCTGTGATTCCCCTCAGTTGGAAGCCAGTGAGTGGCATGTCACTGTAGGTGGTCACAGAGTAAGCTCCAAGAGATGACACCAGTACAATCAGAAGGAAACTTTTGCTCCCTGTGTGGCTACCCCATGTGGTAAGCCATGTTCACTGCAGTGTGAGAAAATTTCCTGTTCACTTTCGGTTCAAATCCTAGCTCACCAGGAAGCACTTTGTAACTCTTTATATCTAGATGTACCCAATGGCCAGCAGAGTACAGTGTCCCACCCATGGATGTGGAAGGTTACAAAGGGTTGTCTGTTGAACTGGGACGCAGCCTGAACAGCAAGCCTCTTCCTACTTCTGGTGTATTCTTTTTTTCATGTTGTTCAGTCGCAAGCCTATCTGTAGCATCAAGGTTCACAGAAAGCCACACTACTGAGTTTTGGCAGCAAACAGATGAGAGTCCTTTAAAGGTATTGTGTGAAGGGGCTTTTTGCTATTTTGTTGCCAAACTTCGATGGCAAATTGTGAAACAGAACAATCATTTATCTTTTGTTCAAAAGCAAGAGTGGACAACTTCATGGTGGACAGAAGCAAATACCCCCCTCCACCCTTCGTGGACTGCATGTATCTCCAAGAGTGCTCCCAAATACTTTTGTCTTCATCTGAATCCTTCCCCAAATAGTGACTGAAAGTGATGTTGCTTCACTTCCTGTCACCATTTCAAGAAGGACTCCAATAGAGATACTTAGGGATGCTTGGGGGAGGTTCTGGAAGGCTTTCTGTGTGAGGGTGGGGTGTTTTTGTGTGTTTTAGAAGCACTCAGTAAAAATGCTCCCAAACTGTGTAGATTTGTTTTTAAAAAGAGGGTAATGGAGGTGCTTTGGAGAGCTGATGGGGGGCTTTAGGGGCACAAAAGTGGGGTCCAGGGGCTGCTAGAGCCTGTGGGGTGCACTTTGCCCACTTCTATTCTAGAGGACTTTGATTTCTTTGATCCCCAAATTTGTTGGAATGCTGTGTTGCTGAATGTGTATGTGTGTGTGTGTGTGTGTGTGTGTGTGTGTGTATACAGCCCATGGCAGAAGGCAAAATTTGCCACTGGACACCGTGGAGATTTCCATCACATCATCATCATCATCATCATCATCACTACCATCTCTCTTTTTTCCAAGGAGAGATTCAAGGTAGCTTACACAAATTGAAATAGATGCAAAGCCAATGGTGTGTGGTTGCCCCTTTCAGACCCATGGCCCCATGACTCAATTGCATGATGTGTAAAATGGGGGTATTAGTGTTCTTCAGACCAGTGGACTCCTGTAAGAATAAGCAGATGATGAAGAATTCACTAGCACTCAATTTTGCATTGGGATTTTCCAAATCAGGAAAAGGAACCTGACCTCGCGTGTGAGCGAATGTTATTGTTCCTTTCAAATGACTTTTTTTTTTGAAAAAGAAAAAAAACTCACAAGAAATATAGAAGAAACACAGTGCTGTTGAAATTAGCACAGCAGGATGCTGGTGCGAAGGAGACCAGAAATCCCTGAAGGTGTAAGACATTGCGTGAAATACCATGGAGGTTTGTTAGGTGATGACCCCCTCTGAGAATCTGACAACAGAAGGGAGACATGTTAGAAATCCACTTGAAGAGTAATGCCATCACACCTCCCTATTGAGCAGTACGTGTGCAGCAGCCGGCAGTCTTCAAGCATCTGAAGCGGAAGAGCTGACCTTTGAAAATGGCTGCATTTGTCAGGAAACCTGTAAATCAGGAAATTGTGAGGTGTCCCCTTCTGTTGTTGTTCCTCCCAATGGCTTGAACATAGTGGCACAAAGCTCCTAAAACATGTCTCTGTGAAAGAACAATAATAAATTATTAACAAATGACATCAACAACAAAATGTTGCAGCATACGGCAGTCTTGTTAGAGTTCCAGCCACCTAACAATGCCCTTTTCCAAGGCACTTCATTCAGGGCTCACTCTTCCTTTTCTAGTTTCCTGTCCCTTTCCCCTTCTTGAACAATAATCAGGGTTTACTAATCCTCTGTGGTCAATCCTTACTGAGTTGCTTGTGGAAAGCTCCGCACTTTTCCCAACGGTTCCTTCTGATACTGCTCTGAGCCATTTGAGCGTTCTGACGGTTCTCAAACCTCTGTAGGTCTCAACACCAGAAGAGCTCCAGTTTAACTGAAAGTTGCTGGAAGAGGAAAGATAGTAAAATCAGGTGTGGACTCATTGCTTCTTCAATGGAAGTGATTCCACTAACTGGACAAATGATATAAAATTTCTGAAAATTTTGAGAAGAACTAGAACTGTTTGGAAAAATTGGAACACATGCACTAGTGGCATTCTTTACAGATGGAAAGTAATTATGTGCTTTATTTTAAGTGCTTTACGAGCTTAAAATGTATTATGAGTAATTTGGTGTGGCAGGAAATGATCATGTTGCTCTCTTAAAAGTAAAGTTTTATTTAGAAAACAATTTCAAAGTGAGCTGGAGATTCTAGATCAGCTACTTAGTTACATAACTAAATAGGATCTCCTGGCCCAGCTTCCCCACCAATTCTTTCTTAGTAGGCAGCAGCCACTGTGAGTGATGGAGACTGGAGTCATTTCTATACTAGACTGTTATAGTGCTATTATTCCACTTTCAACATCCTATGGAATCCTGGAGTTTGCCTTGAGGCCCCCCCTAAACTGCAACCCCCAGGATTCCATAGGATGTTGAAAGTGGAATAACAGCACTATAACAGTCTAGTGCAGAAATGGCCTCGTTCTCCTATCAATCAGGATGCAACAGACTGACATTTCGACACTCCCCCCACAAACAATCTCTGGTGCAAGGAGGAATTGTGACCATGATCCTGCTTCTGATTGTTGCACCAGCAATTGCTGGCAGGAAGGGATGGAAATGGCAGTCTGCTGCATCCTGATTGACAGGAGAATATACCTCCATCACTCACTGTGGCTGATGCCCAGCAGACCAGGACTGGGGGACTTTTGTGATGCCTACATACTCCCTGCACTATTGCTTCGACTGTGATCATGTAGGGATCATGAATATGAATGACCTATGGATGCATTAACTCTAGGTTATGTATCCCAAACTGCAATCATGAATTCCAGCTTGCATTTACTTTTTCAAAATGATTTTCCATTGGTCTCACCAGTTATAGGAATGAAGGAAAGAACAACAGCAAAAACAAAAACAACAACAGTAAGAAGAGAAGAAACCATCAATACTAGTAATATAGAACATTATTTTGTCTCCTTCAGTCTTTTATAATGCCAAGTAGGCATAAAACCCTCATGTCTACAAAAAGAAAAGAGAAAAAGAAACCAGGACTAGGAATTACAAGCTTTTAAATCTGAACATCAATACTTCTTGGGCTACTTGATGTAGGGCAACTGGAAATATTTTTCCTAATTTGCCAAGAACCAGTACCACAACCCTCCAATGTTTCACAGATGAAAACCAGGAGATGTATGGCCAAGCAACATGAGAGTGTTAATTAATTGATTAATATGGCAACATATACTAATGAAGAGCGCACAAGCTAAAGCAGGCTGCAGTAGTTTGCCTTTTCCTGAACCTACTGGGAAAGGCTCCATCCCTACCTCATCTCTTCTACCTGATGAGTTAACTGATTTTGCATATTGAACTTAACTGGCAGCAACTGAAGGGGACAAAAGGGGAAAGTAGGAAGAGTGAAAAACTGGGACGTTTTAAATGGAAGTGAAAAAGTAAAACAACAGGGGATTAGTTGAGACTGTCCCTACCAAAGTGGGACGGGTAGAAGGTATGGTACCATATTTATGGTCAGTGGTTGCAACTTTTTCTCTCTTTCCTGGAAGTTCATTGCGGACTAGCAGCCTGTGGCTCCTGAACTGGCACTGAGCAATGGGCCGCCAGTGTGAATAGCCCTGCCATACGTAAGTCTTGCCTAAATTCTACCTGTTACATAGTTTTGAGAAATAATATGTGGGGAACAAATATGTGAAAACCTTGTCTTAAATATTTCATTCATCATTCTCAAAGAAAATAGTGCATAATTGATTTTTTTTCCAATTTTGCTGGAAATTTTTTTCCCAAGTTTTTGGGGGAAAAATCCTGATTTCCCCCCCTCTTTTTCCCCACAGCTTTCTCATCTCTAAACCTGGATTTTATAAGCTTCTGTAGATCTGTTCCCTGTTTGTTTAGATTGTTCTGTTTTGAGTTAGCTCAGGACCCACAGCTGGGAGCGTTAGTTCCCTGGTAGTATAAAAATGATTTGTGCTGTTTGATCACTGGTTTTCTGACATGACTAGACATCAACAGGCACAGCGATTCACAACGCTAACTTTGATTTCTCATGTGGCTTTTGTTTTTCCACTGGCTTGTCCAAAGATCACAAACCTTCCAAAAATGCCATTCTGTTCAATTTACCTTTGTTAAAAAACCAAGGCTGAAATGCTAATGTCTTTCTCTCAATATACTAGTTTCCTATTTATGAGAAAATCTCTATATGGGGAGATCTAGGTCTTCCTTCCCCTGCAGTATCAAGTGGTACCGTTACCTATACTGCTGTAGGGCTCATTCACCAATCTGGATATGCAGCTTCTGTGGTTCATGGAAAAGTCACAAGAACACATTTTGTAGAGGCAGCTTTTAGATATCTGAATCAGAGTTTCTCTCTCCCAAGCCCCTTCTGCAATTTTAAGCTGGACAAAACTTTTTATGGTTTGGGGCCTTGTAATTTCCATCTGTTTTACTTACAAGAATCCGTAACATCAGAGTTGCCTCTCTCACTGTACCAAGGAACAGCAATGGGTTGCTTCTCACACACTACAATGAATGACAGAAATGAATTATGAATTATGTTTACTTTCCAAATTCTGCCTTATGGCTAACAAGATAATTACCTAACCTTTCAACAGATGAAAACTGGAACACATGTGGTCAAGCAACAATGGCCCTTTCTGCACCGGGCTATTAAAACTGTGCAGAGCGACCTCCGATGGAAGTCTTCTGCACCGTGGAGTGGACTGGGGCAGACTACTTTTTGTAGTTCTGCACCTCAGTGCAGTTCGGAGCGACCGGAACTGGTCATGCAGCATGCTTTTTAAAAACCGTTTTTAAGAGGTTGTTAAAAAGCACGGAGCGCACGACTCCGTGTCGCTCCGTCGCCACGCTCCAGTGCAGATTTGCAGGCGCGTACTAGTGCGTACCTGCAGATCTGCCAGGGCAGGCTTTAGGCTGGTGAGCTTCTCTGATTGGTGGAGAGCCTCCACCAACCGGAAGCCACCATTTTGGATGCTGGAGCAGTGTGAAGTGATGAGCTCGCACTGCTCCTCATCCCGACAGACTTGCTTGGATGCTGAAGAAATCCGGTGAGTCCCGTTTTTGCGCAGTTCCTTTCCCATGTGCAGAAAGGGCCAATGTTACCTGGCTATACACCCCTTCTCCATGATATGGTTTAACCTGCAAAGCATATATTCAATTGGCATGAAATATAAATTACTGTATTTGCTAGTGTATATGGCTCACATTCCCCCCCCCCAAAAATAGGTGCGTCTTATATGCTGGGGTGTCTTATACACCAGCATATAGTATTTGCCAGTGTATAAATGGGGTGTGTCTAATACATGGGTGCGTCTTATATGCCACCAAATATGGTATATCTTTCTATGACTGGAAACTGGCTGGCAAAGAGGAAACTGGCTGCATATGTGTGTTCCAAAACTAGATCAGGATGAGACCTCAGGGCATGGACAGGTCATAGCCAAGGAAACTCCCAGACCATGGATGTCCCTCAATGACTCAACCTTTATAAACACTGGCACTGAAACTGCTTTCATGGAATGATTGTCTTTGACCTTCTTCCTTTGTCCAGCAGAAACTCTCCCTTCTCCCCTCACCTGCCCAGAAATTAAGGAACTATCATGATTCCCTTTGTCACCTAATCCTAATGCCATTAGCTCATTCTGGACCCCATTGTCCACTCTCCAGACTCCATTGTTTACTCTGCCAGACAGCCATTTACACCTTCCCCCTTAGGGTGGAAAAAGAGCATTTAAACTCTGGGTTTTTTTGGCAGAAAATTCATAGTACTTTTGGTGTACTGACCATCACTCTGCCACTCCAATTCCAGTTCCCCATTTGTATTATCCTTCCAGTCTAAGCCATGATTGCTCCTTCGCTCCTCTCCAGATTGGTAAATATGACCCACTTTGCCCTAAACTCTCACTATCCAAACCTTTCCTCCCTTTTCACTCAGTTAGCCTTGTGTGATTGCAAGACTGCTTGGATCTTGTGTGTGTGATTGCAATTCCCCCAATAAAATAAACAAGCTTACTTTTGATTCTCTGGCTGGTTTTTCCTGCATTAGTAACAGTAGACATAGCTGTAAAAGATCTTGTGAGGTTACCCCTCTCTTGCAGACCTCCTCTTTAAGCTAATATTCCCCACTGTTTCACAGAGGCCCTGGCATCATGGGTGGACCCCTGAGTCATCCATGTTTTGGGGTAACAAGATCCGAGAGTGGTTGGGATGGCAAACATTATTAATGAGGAAAAACACACAAGTTAGGAGAGTGTCCTCTGCTACAGTTAGTAAGTGACACAAGAGATGGGTGACTGTAGGGGAAAATGCTCTAGAGTAGTCCATCCATTTAAAGTCATGCACAGTTAAGCCAGCAAGATGAAGGGAGGTACAGGTCTTCAGCCAATCCAGGAGTCATTACACCAATGGATAGGTCAGATTAACCAGAGCTAAGGAGTAGGACGACACTGAGTTATTAGTCAT
This sequence comes from Iguana delicatissima, assembly GCA_948472985.1. NCBI lineage: Eukaryota > Metazoa > Chordata > Lepidosauria > Squamata > Iguanidae > Iguana > Iguana delicatissima. The sequence continues at coordinate 1,414,073 of CAOKZL010000075.1, read as the reverse complement.
AGCAAGTCCAAAGCTCAAGATCACATGAATGTGAAGAACAGTACTGGTCTCAGAGATATAACAGTCCAAGCTTCCAGGGAGCTGCTGGGAGATTTATAGGTAACCACCAGGTGCTCAGTGAATCAGTGTTTCTTATTTAACAGACAATGGGACTTACAAAGCCTCTCCTTATTTCGTAAGTGAAATTCAAAGGAAGAGGATGCCACCTTACTGTTTGCCTCCTACTTCTGAGGAGCGGGACCCTCAGCTGTTTCATTCCCCAGCTCATCAGATTTGGAGAAGCTACCATATCTGGAGTCATAAAATCCTGGCAATCTGACTCCTCTGTATCCAATTGTTCAGATTCCAGAGGGTGAGTTAGGATAGAGAGGCTGCAGCTGTTTCCTTTGAGTCTACAGGGAAGGGAAAGATTCTGACCCCTCCTATCTTCTTCCCTGCTGCTGAGTTCAGTGCAAACTACCTTTGTACTTTGAGCTCAGTTTGCAGCAACTGAAGTAAACTGAGGACAACAGGAGAAAGTGGGAGACAGATAGAGAAACTGAGATCTTTTAAAAGCAGCACAAAAAATGGGACAACACAGGATTAATTGCGAATGCTCCTGCCAAATTGGGACAGTTGGAGGGAATGTACTTAAAGACAATGCACAACAGGGTATGTGTGTGTAGTGCCAACTCCTTTCAATCTTGTTTCTCAGTAGCTGGTACTGAGAGGCATGCTGTTCAGATGTTATGCCTCAAAAAGACATACCATATCATTTGGTGGGTGTGAGGGTGAACGTGGGGAGACAAAGCTGTTCATGTAGGGGCCGTGTGCCCTGGCCACATGACCAACAAAGCCTGAAGACCTATTTAATTACACAAAATACTCTTCTTTGGTGACTTGTTCTTCCTCTTATTCTATATGCATATTCCTTTTTTTCCTCACTTCCTCCTTAAGTTTGTTTTATAGCCACACTGGCTTTTTCAGATGTTATCACAGAGTGATTAAATAGCATTTATTATAATTCTATACTTCATCCCAAACAAAAAGATCTCAATGGGTTTATATCTATGAAAGCTCACGCAAAAAAGTAAATAAAAAAAATAGAGTCTTAAAGGTTCTGCTGCATTTCTCATTTCTTTTCCCTCCCTTTCCTGTCCTCCTTATGATATTCCAGTCATGAGAGTGATCCCACCAGATATCCATTATGCCTATAAAATCATATTTATTTTCCTGCACTAAGACTTCAAGCTCATCTTTTTTGTTTCCCAAACTCTGCATATTGGTACATAGCCATCTGAAGTTTTGTTAATTATCTATTAATTTATTGTCAGTTTTTCTGTGGATTCAATTCTCTTCTTCAGCTTCTTCTCTAGAATTTACATCATTGTGTTGAGAGCTTGCCTTTGGATTGATGTTTGAGCTATCATCTACAACCTCCCAATAATTTTGTTTAAAGCCCTTTTGATCAGACTTGCCATGCTACTACCAAAGACACTCTTCCCCATCTTTGTGAGATGAAATCCCTTTGTAGCCAGTAGTTCTCTGTTGAAGAAGTGAAGACCATGGTCCCAGAAGCCATACCTTTTCTGTCTACACCATCTACAGAGCTGGTCATTCACCTTTAGTATCTTCCCATCCCTGTGTAGTCCTCTGTCCTTCATTGGAAGAATTGATGGAAATATTACTTGTGCCTCAAAAACCCTTCAGCTTCCTGCCCAAAGCTTCACAGTCAGAGATGATCTGTTCAAAGATGTTTTCAGCCATGTTGTTGGTATCCACATGAATAAGAAGAAAACAGTACTGATTTGTGTTGTAGATGAGTTTTGGCAAGTTGTCAGTGACATCCTGGACATGAGCACCTGGAAGACAGCACACTTCCTGATTCATCTTGTCAGGCTAGCACACAGGTGCCTCTGTCCCCCTGAGTCCCCAGCCACCAGCATCTTTCTACTCTACTTGTTGTGGTTGGTAGTTACCTCATGCCTTGACTTGTTGTTGGTTTCCTGTTTGAGCATAATAATAATATAAGATGTAGAAAGTGATTGCTTAATTCAGTGGTTCTCAACCTGTGGGTCCCCAGATGTTCATGGACTTCAGCTCCCAGAAGCCCTGAGCACTGACCATAGTGGCTGGGGCTTCTGGGAGCTGAAGTCCATGAACATCTGGGGACCCACAGGTTGAGAACCACTGGCTTAATTGGATTGGTTCTGATCTCCTTCTGTACAGTGTGCTACTGACAGTGACTTTCCTCCAGGGCTTTTCTTTACTGTTACAGGCCTCTTCATTTTCCTTCCTGTGGTTTTGTACGATCAATTCTCCTTGTATTCTATCCAGGAAGTCCTCCTGTTCTCTGATGCATTGAAGAGACTCAGCACATAGCTGTAGCACACTGACCTTCTCTTCCAAAAGTGCTACCAATTTGCACTTGCCGCTGGGGTAGCTGGTGATGTCTTTTGTCAAGAAGACAAAAATTGCACATATATTGCAGCAGGCAACTCTGGACTCTTCTGACTCCATCTCTACAGTTATTTTTCTCCCCTTGCTCCCTGCTGTATGGAGTTGCATTGCTTTTCGGTTTTTCCCATTTTCCTTGAAACTTTCTTCCAAAGCAGTTCCACCATTCCCATGAAGTTTAGCAGTATCAGCCCATTTTCTCCAAGGTTGCCCCACCATCACCTCAGGATTCAGTAGGGACCTGTGCTCCCTGATGGTCTCCATTGCCATGCTGGAGGCAGCGGTCATAGTGATAGAAATGGTTGTGGTGGTGGGACCAGGACCAAGGCTACTCTTGCCGCCTCCTCCTCCTCCTCCTCTTCTACCACAAGCACCTCCTCCAGTGCTATTGCCTGTTGTCTGCTGCCACTTTCACTCTGTTTTGCTCCCCAATACTTTCAGGGGAGCTATCTCATTGTATTGTGCCACCTTTTTGCATCCAAGGTGCTCCTAGCTGTAGATCCTTCTACCTCCAGGTCAAGGGTTAATCCTCTCCCCTTCTTCCCTTCTGTGCAAAGTTGCATTGCTTCTGGGCCCATTTCTGCACTAGCCTGTTATAGTGCTATTATTCCACTTTCAACATCCTATAGAATCCTGGGGTTTGCAGTTTAGGGAGGGTCCTTTGCAAACTGCAAACCCCAGGATTCTGTAGGATGTTGAAAGTGGAATAATAGCACTACAACAGGCTAATGCAGAAATGGCCTTGGTTTTTCCTGTATTTCTTGAAGCTTTCTTCCATGGCAGCTCCGACGTTCCTGTGAAGTTTACAAGTATTGACCCAATTGTTCCTGGGCTGCCCCAGTAGCTAGGCAGGGACCTTCATTTCCCAATATTTGCCATTGCTGCGGTCCTGTTCAAAGACAGAAAGTGAGGACAGCGAATGGGGGACAGTGAAGGCAGGAGAAAGAAACAGTGAAAGTGGGGAATGGAAGAATGGCACATACAGTCCTTGCCTATTATGTATGTCAATATTGCCTGTTTGGGCATAATGCCTGAATGACACTTCTACCTAAGTTATGCATCATTACTCAGGTACTTTTGCAAAACGTTGTGGTTTTCATAACACAGCATGGAAAAAACAAATATAAAGAGTTAACACACAACTATCTGGCATATCCATTCTGAATCCACATAACTTAAATTTGTTTGATAGGTGAAGAGAGATTACTTGTTGGTCTAATAAATTGCATCTGAATTAGTTTGATCTGTGAAGAAGTATTACTTGGGGGGGGGTGTAATAAATTGCCTAAGGTAGACCATTCATCTGAATGTTGCTCAGAAAACTTAAGAACAAAAATTAGACAGACATTCCAAAGCCATCAGTATAATTCATAGATGCTTTCTTTGAAAGAGATGGTTTGTGCATTATAGGGGTTGTTTGAGGGATGTTAAAAATGGGGACTATAGATCACTGGAATTTGCAGTCATTTTTCAATTTGGAAGTGGCAGAGAAAGAAACAATGAAAGGCAAATGGCAAAGAAAAAGAAGATGATGATAAATAGCATATCTGATGCTTAAATCTCTCTGAGCAACCATCACACTAGCGCTGAAACTAGCTTTTATTCCCAACAGTCTCAGTTTCTCCTCTATGAATGCTGTGTTGAATATGTACTGGATATTTGCCAAAGTCTGAGCTCATTGAAAACATTAAGTCACATGCAAACAAACAAACACCTGTGGAGCAGTTACTTCGTTTGGTTCTTGCGGGCGATATGAACAGCTATACTTCATGAAGACTTGCTCTTCCCTTTTACAGCAGCTACAAGAATGGAGCTATTGTGAAGGACCACAGGTAAAATCCTGGATAAACAAAATGTGCTTAATCACCCTAATGAACACGTATGATTCGAATGCACAGGGACCCGGGGGGGGGGGGATAAACACCATAGATTTTTTGAAGTTTGCTTTCCATTTACTTCATTGATGAACAGAGCTTCCACCCCCAGCATGTCACCCAGTCAGAACAGACATGTTTGGAAAAATACATCTCAAATCATTCAGAGAGTCAAACTGATCTAACATACAATTTTCTGTATCAAGAGAGAGTGACACAACACATGGTTGTCCTGCACTGCATATGTTCTAGATCCAAATACAGATAGAGGCAATGTGGTATTCTGTTTTGATCACTGAGCTAGGATTTTATTCCCAACTTGGCCATGAAAACCCACTATGTGACCTTGGGCAAGTCACATTCGCTCAACCTCAGAGGAAGGTGAAGGCAAACCTCCTCAGAACAAATCGTGCAAAGAAAATCCTGTGACAGGGTTGCTATAAGTCACAGTCAACCAAACTGATAAATATGGTTCAGTTCCATTATTTTGCTTTGTTTTGTATTATCATTCTGTTGGAACCTTTTATAGATAAAAATACAAATAATTAAAGAAGCCACATGCAGTGATTGGATGCCAACATGCATGCCCACATCAAAAGACCTGTGACTAGATTTCAGATCAATGGGTTTTGGATGGGTTTAATGATAGACAAGCCATTTCTACACTACACTTATAGTGCTATTACTCTACTGTCAACATCCTGTGGAATTCTGGGGTCTGTAGTTTACTGAGACGAAAGAGCTCTCTGGCTGAGAATTCTAAATGCCCCTCCCTAAACTGCAAACCCCAGGATTTCACAGGATGTTGAAAGTGGAATAATAGCACTATAACAATGTGGTGTGGAAATAGCCATAAATGCAAGTTGCTAGCTGTGCTTCCATATCCATATAAATTGGAGCCAGAATTAAATGTTACAGCATATCCTTTCTTCCGGGGTCTAGATAACCACTGAATGTTACAATCATAGGAACATAGAGCTGGAAAGGGCCTCATTGGCCATTGAGCCCAAGCCCCTGCTCTGCAGAAACCTCAGCTAGAGGATCCCCAGCAGGTAGCTATCCAACCTCTTTTTGAAGATGCCCAGAGAAAGAGATCCCACCATGTTCCTAGGCACTTGATTCCATTGCTGAACCGCTCTTACTGTCACAAAGTTCCTTTCTAAACTTCAATTGAAATCTCCCCTTCTACAGCTTAAAATGATTAGATCTGATCCTACAGTCTGGGGCAGCAGAGAACAAACCTGCCCTCTCCTCTCTGTAGCCATTTCTGCACTAGACTGTTATAGCACTATTACTCTACTTTCAACATCCTATGGAATCCTGGGGTTTGCAGTTTCAGGAGGGGCCAGGTGGTCCCTCCAGAATTCCATAGGATGTTGAAAGTGGAATAATAGCACTATAACATTATAGTGCAGAAATGGCCTGTGACAGCCCTTGAGGTATTCAAAGAGTATGATCATGTCATCCCCCTTCTCTTCACTAGACTGAACATGCCCACCTCCCTTAACCTTTCCTCAAATGTTTTGACATCGATACTACTTACCATCCTTGTTATCTTTCTTAAAATGAGTCACTCAGAACTGAATACAACACTACAGATGAGACCTAACTATTGCAGAATAGGACTTGAATCCTCAAATCTGCTATTCTTTTTTTCCCCTCTTCTAGATGCAGGTCCCATTTCTAGGCAGGCTTGTCTCAATTAGATTTTTGATAATGGATCACTTTATTTGAGCTTTCTCTGGGCTTCAAATTACAAGAAAGCTGTTTCTTTGGTTGCCTTGATGTTCTACTCTCAAAACTTTATAGATTTAAATCTAATTACTAGTCACAATTAAAGTAGAATAATTGAATCAATGGAATTTACACAACATTTGGATTATTATTCAGCATTTAGTTCAGCGGGTCTATTTTACTTGGAACTAGCAACTGGATTAAGGCCACAGATGGTTAAATATGACAGAATTCCGGTGCAGGGCAGATAGTTTCCTTAGTTCGAATCATCAGCTCTGCTCTATTTGCAGGCTATAGTGGTAAGTTAGTTTGCCCTATTATGTCATTCCCAAGATATTGCTTCAATTTTTGCTGAACATTTTAATAGTTGATACCAGTTGTATGAGTATGGTGCAAATAGCAATTTTTTTTTGCAATCCAGTGATATTTACTAGCCTATCACATCATTATCACATGACTGCTAACACTAGATATAAAACTTTACACTTACTCTGCGCAGTGAGTGATAATAAAAACAGTCATCTCTCCACATTCACTAGGGTTAGGGGCACAGGACACCTACAAAAGTGGGGAAAAATGCTCCTAAACCATATTTAACACACACAAAAAAGTATGATCACCATATTCAACCAACCATGCATTCCTTTGGGGCATCAGGATTCCTTCACAAGGCAGAGGTGAGTGGCTGGTGGGGCTGACTGCCCCCTCCACTCCTGCCCTAATAATTTGTAATAGGGACTTACAAGCCTCATTTGCAGTTTTTCAGTCTCACAAGGCTTGTAGTCCCTATTAAAAATGGCATAAGGAGGCAGCAGAGCTGACAACAAATAATATGTGAATAATCAAATCCACAAAAGTGAAACCCACAAGTGTGGAAGGCTGACTGTGTCTATATATTTTTTCTAATCAATGCTTAACTTTCTATGGGTACTGAGCAAGTAGCTAATCCTCACTAGTGTAATATTTTTTCTTCTTTTTTTAGTAATTTGTTTAAAATACTGTTTATATCCTTGAAACCTTCCTTAAGATCTGATATCACGGTTCCGTAGCTTCAGAGGACCTCTTAAAATTAATTTAGGTGAAATATAAAGAATCCTTCCCCCTCCACCACTCTTATGCAACTAGATTTGTTTCCACAGGGTGACTGAAGGATGGGTGAGTGGAAGAACATGAAAAGAAAAAGTAAACAGGTTTTGTACTTATGTAAGTAACTGCCTAAACTCTGGTGTCATGGTAAACTATGCACAACTGTGGTGGGTATCATAAACCTACTGCCTATGTGCATTGTTTTCGTCCAGGACCGGATACCATACAGTTCCACCCTGCCCACATCCTTCAAATTTGTGGAGAGGAACAAGAATCACCATTAAGAAGGAGCTCCAGAATGAGGATGCCATCACAGGAAAGACCCTGTCTTGACTCATCTCAAGAGCATTCAGATTCAATAGGAATGCATGATTCTGCTAATGTTCACTTCTCTTATTTTTCAGCTCTTATGTTTGGTATTCCCACATTTTGAGCATAAAAAAAAATAGACATCCACATATTTTCTCTTTGTAGACCTAATAGACGGAATCTGGTACCCAGTTCTGCCCACCAAATTCATTTTTGCAAGGTTTTTTTTTTTAAAAAAAATATCATTCTTTCCCAATTTTATATCAGTAAAAACACCCATTTCCCTGATAGGTTACACTTCTTTTGACTTGAAAATAGAAATGAACATTTGGACAGATAATTGAGTTTCATTTTGGGTATTTGTTTGAATGCCCAAAATGAGGTAAGTTCATTAGTACAATAGAGATTGAATAGATTTCTCCCTCAGCCCAATAATGATTTCAATTTGCCAGGCAGGTTTATTCAGGACTGGCTCCAAAGGTTTGGTGAACAGAGAAAACAAGAGGCCAATCTGTCCCTAAAAGGATAACTTCCCATTTCATTGCCCCTTACTTTGCTTTTAGATAGCCAGATTGTGAGCTGAATATACAACATCTTTACATTAATTTGAAAAAGAAGATGTTTAACCTTGGGAAATTTAAGTGGCAGTACAGAATTTTGTAGGATGCAAATCATTACATCTGTTTACGTTTCTTTTCAAACAACATCAGAGAGGAGAAAATTGTTTCAGAGGAATTATGTTCATAATGTAGTTTTATTGCTCCAATCATACGACCTGCTAAATTGCACGATGGAGGTTCTTCTTCCTTTCTTTTTTTCTTAAACTCCGATTTTCTTTTTCACAGTTTGCAAATTGTCTATTCATAATGGCTTCAATTAATGTAGCCTCAGCCAATCAACAGACTGTAAAGTGAATGTAAACAGTTATGAACTGTATTTTGTGTTCAGAAGATACATTTACATTAATTGAGACTTTATTAGAAAACCTGAGAACAGGGAATTACAGTCAATTTTTAGAGCTAGAGCTACAGTTCCACTGTTTCTTATTTATACAGCCACAAAATCTGAAGTGTTCTACCGTACTTAATGCAACATAAGTCCTGTGTAACACAAACCCCATGTACATAGCTGTGTTCTTTGCAAATATACAGAAAAAAAAAGCATCATGAAGAACCTCTCCCATAACACATATACATCGGTGCAACTACCAAATGCTTCTTTTTGGTGTATCCTCTATATTTGCTCCTTAAACTGCCTGTTGAAATCAGTGTTTACAAAATATTTTGATGACCTTTAAATCTTTATCGGTAACTGCTGGATACTGATTCAGTCTGATGTTGGCATGTGTTGACGTGTGTGTTGTTGCTTTAAAAACAATTTTGCGAGTTGCTCTTAACTGTGTTGATTTTTAATTGTTTTAAGAACCATCATGGGCATTTATATTTAGGAAAGGTGGAATGTAAATAAAGTTACCCATTTGTGACCAGTTCATGTTCATAATCCCTACATATTCACTAGTGTATGCCATATGTAAGGATCATAAAATCCCCATTTACGAGGCAACAGCCGCTGTGAGCAACAGGGTCTGTTCTCCTGGTGATTAGGAAACAGCTGATTGACGTTTCCATCTCTCTACCACGAAAACTCTCTGGTGTGACAACCAGAAGCAGAATCTCTGTTGCAATTTTGCCTCGCAAAGAGATCAATCATAGGAAGGGGTGGAAATATCACTCAGATGCTTTCCAGTCAACAGGAAAACAGATTCTTGTCACTGGCCGTGGCTGCCACCTGGTAAATGAGGATTCCGGGGGCCAGGAGGAAGATACCACTTAGCAACGTAACTAGTTATGTAGGCAAATAGGCCATCTAGAATAGAATGGGTGATATAGAATCGTGCTCAACACACCTAAAGTGGGAGTGAGGAACAGACAGCACACTAGATGTTGTTGAACTCTAATTCCCATTGTAGAGCCAGCATAGTGAAGCAGGTTGAGTATTGGGCCATTTCCTCACTAGCCTGTTATAGTGTTATGATTCCATTTGCAACATCCAATGGAATCCTGGGAACGCCAGGATTCCATAGGATGCTGAAAGTGGAATAATAGCGCTATAACAGTCTAGTGCGGAAATGGCCTTGGACTATGATCTTGGAGGCCAGGGTTCCATTCCCCATTTAGCCATGGAAACTTACTGGGTGACCATGGGCGCATCACACATTGCAGCCCCAGAAAATTCAGTGATAGGTTTGCCTAATAGTTGCCATAAGTCAGAAATGATCTAAAGACATACAACAACAACAAACATTTCCCACTGCACTTCACCATTGACTATGCTGGCAAGTGCTGATGTGAGTTTCAGTCTCACAGTATCTGAATGGCCACATATTTCCTAGTTATGGCCTAAAGTTACCTATTTCTGACTTCGCTTTACTTTTCTCTTTCTGGGAATCCCTTCAATATGACACGCAAGTGTCTTCTGCTGTTATTTTCTTATATGCAAAGAGGAAACCACACTTATCATCCTGTTGTGCTTGTTTTGTCCAGTCAGTTCACAGCTAGGGGTGCGTGTGTGTCTGTGTGAAAGAGAGAGAGGGGTGGCTTTACTTTTTGTCTGCACATCCTGCCTACAACATCTCAAAGCAAAATATAGATGTTGTGTCCACAACACTATCATTTCCTTCCCCTTCATACTGTTTATCATCTTTGTCCAATGAAGAAGCTTAGGTGTTTTGAAAATATGTTGTTGTTGTTAAGTGCTTTCAAGTCCACTCTAACTTATGGACCAGCTTCTCCTACGGGTTTCTCTGCAAGATGTATTCACAGAAGGTTTGCCATTGTCTCCCGTTAAGGTTGAGAGAGTGTGAGTTGCCCAAGGACACCTAAGAGGTTTCCATGGCTGAGTGAAGATTGGAGCCCTGGTATCTTGGGTTGGCATTCTGTTAGTGCCATACATACGCACATTATACATGTGGGGTGAATTATTCACTATAGCACAGCAAACATAGTCTGTTGGCAGCAGCAGAAACAAAAATGCATGCACAGCAATGTTGTACATTCTGGTTGCACATTGCTGTTATGCACTGCACATTACAGCCGCACATTCCACTTTGAGGTTGTACACTGCACAATGGCACCCAGTCATTGACATGTATTGTGCAATGTTCATATTCTACGTGGTGGTTGTGTAGCATCTCTCTGCATGCAAATGTTTATGCTATGCTGCAGGGATGTTGGACTACAGCTACTGAGCCCAATGGAACACTCAAACCACTATACCATGCTGGCTCTTGAATTTTCAAAAACTAGTGAGTTGCAAGTTGTACCGTTTTGTTGGCCCAGTAGAGATACTACCACAAGATGGATTTCATTTTTTTGTTTGTTTATGGTCAACATTCCTACCTCTTAAATTTTAAAGAAGGCTCTGGCCATTTCCACACTAGCCTGTTATAGCGCTATGATTCCACTTGCAACATCCTATGGAATCCTGGGGTTTGCAGTTTCGGGAGGGGCCAGCTGTCCCCTAGTGCTGAAATGGCCTCTATTATCGATCTGTTTTTCCCCTGATCAAATCCACTTTCCTTTTTCTATCCAGTGCAAATCCGTTCAGAAATAAATTTCACTAAGTTCTATGGGCTTACTCAAGTGTAAGTATTTAGAAAATCATAGCCTAGTATGGCTGAACTTTTTCTTTCAGTTGTCAGACAGGAGGCTTTCTAAAAAAGAGGTATTTAACTAACTAGGATCATTGTGGTGGTGGTATTGAGGGTTTCTAAGCAATAAATTAATTTACTCAACTAAGATCAGCACTTACCCTAGAGTAAAAGTCTCCAGCAGAGAATTTTCTCATGTAGAGATCTTCTCCTGGGGAAATCTGTCAGTTTGATTTTCCTCTCACATTGAGTTTTTAAAAACTAAAAGTTTTTCCCATCCTGAAGATGAAGAAATTTAGGAGTTTTAGTATATTCTCCAAAGCCAAGCTGAAACGGAACTCTCCCATCTCTAATTCAATAGGCATAGCTATTCCCAGAATGATGTTCCGTATTGCCGACCATGTAGGTATTAAAAATGAACAGCTTTCACAACAAAGCAATGGCAAGCATCATTCTGCACTAACAGATAAGAGTTAAGATTTCAAAATTCTTGGTGTGGTGCACTTGTGCTCTTGAGCAGTGGGCACGACTAAAGTAGCCACGCATGAGTGTGTGTGCATGTGTATGGCCAAGATCCTACATCAGAGTTACATAACATAAATCTCCAGGTGCACAGTTACACATTAACTGTTCTTGTGTTGAATGGTAACATTGAGCAACTGAATTAAGATGCCAAATGTGCAGCCAGAGGCACAACCAAGTGCACACACACATGTGCAGTGCATATTTCTACCTGCGTGCATAATGGCATTACATGTGCAACTCTATTTCTTAATCCCTGAATTGAAAGCAGACATTCGACCTGGCAAAAAATGCCCAACTGCTTCCTTAGTGGAACTTACACATGTGTTAGACACCAACAGAGGCTGCAATCTTGTATGGTCCAGTGCACGCATTTACTGACACCTGGACTTACTGGAAAACCACCAGAACTCCCCCCCTTCCATCCCTGGTGGAGAGAGGAGGGGTGTAGGATCACCATCTGGCTATGTCCCCATACCTGGATGTTAAATGATTACTTCATTCACTGAGATCCTCTGAGGTCCTACAGAGGTGTTGGTGAATGATGTAATCGTTTCATGTCTGACTATAGAGACACAACCAGGTACTTCTCCAGTCTCCCTCCACTCTCCACCAGCCATAGACTGACAGTGGTGGTGGGGAACTGCAGTGACTCTATGATCCATCTGGGGTGGCTTTGGTTGATTTGGAGGGAAGGGAGTATTAATCCCTGTATCAACCAAAAAAGAGATATATGTAGTTGTAAGACTGACTTATACTAGCATAAGTCACCAACAGAATACCAGTTCTCTCTCACTCTCTTTCTCTCTTTCCCTGGTTATTATGTTTTAAGATGATAAGTATGGAGCCTTCATGCCAATCAAGTGCTTTATTTCCTGTTGGGCTTGTTCTATATATTCATACATTCCTATCTTTTTGAGCTTTGCCACTTTATGCAACCTCATGGCTTTGAGTTGTCATATCCTTTATCTTCCACTATCATTTTTGTTCCAGGGTTATGGTCAGTTCAAGTAAATTCCACAAATACAATAAATACTGATGATGATGGTTTGTGCTGTCACAGCATAAATAGTGTTTCAGACTTGGGAGCCTTCGGTCAAAGAATTGGCTGCTTGGTTTAAATCAATGCATGAAATGCAACCCTCCTCTCACTCTCATACTTACTGCTGCTTGGATCTGTTGGCCCTTAAGGATTGCCAGATCATAATACTATGATGACAGCAGTAGCCCAAACTGGCAGGATTCCAGTTTTCTGCAAATCTTAAAGGTATAGCACTCCTGCTAGGGTCTGACCTCGATACATAGAAAATCTATCTTCCCATGGTTGTCTAGAGGAGGATGTCAAGACCTTTAATTTTTCTTTCCTTTCTATAGTGCATAATTCTGTCTCTTCTTTAGCTCTTCTGGTTCCTCAGCAATCTTTTCAGCCCAGCCACTTTTTATCCAGGACAGTTGCTTTAGGTCTCTTGTGTTCTATTTCTTTCAGCCCTCCCGACAGCAGACAACCTCCTGATCTTAAGCAGTATGAAGTGACAGCTTTCTCTTCCCCCACAGAAGCAGGACTGCAAATGTTCAAAGAGTTTGGTTCTCTGAGCCACAGAGTTTAAATTCTGTGCTATTACATAAGCTAAGCCAATTGGTGTCAAAGGACTCAACACCAGAAGTTCAATACAATACAAAAGACATTGTAGAGAACAATTAGATGGTGATCTTCTGCAAATGGAGTGAGCTGAAAATATTGATTGGTATCCATGAGAGTGAACTAGAATCAGGCAATCTGGTACTCTAGAGATGTTTTGGACTGAAGCTCCCATAATACCTGACCACTGTTTATATAGACTCCATGTAGTCCAGAATATTTGGAGAGCATCATCTTGCCTACACTAGGGTTGGCAATATGGAGCTAGACTGATCAATGGTCTGACTCAGTACATAATTCTATGAACATTTCAACAGCAATTTGCATGTTGGGATTTATGGCGATTGCTTCAAAAGTTTTCATTTATTCAGGATAAGAAGCACCGCCCACTCCAGATTGACTTCGTTTGCTTGTGTTGTCAGCACACCATCAAATCTAACAGACTAGATAGGATCACAATGCCATCTTGGTCACTTGGTAATAGCTAGGATTGCCCATGTGGTTTTTATTGCAAAACACTGCCTTGGTATTTGGTTTTCTTTTTTTGTCTCAGTAATATTATCACACAACAAATCATACTGACTACCTCATGCCATGTTATCATCCCATTCACAATGCGGTTCCTCACTGGGGTTGTCCATTATTCCAAATAATATTTAATGAGAAAAAAAATCCCAGTGGCTGATGAGGAAATATTGGAAGAAAAAATTAACTGAAAAATTCTAACCTTTCTCAATCAAAGTTCCAGCCATAAATATTTTTCCTCCCTGAAAACCCAAGCCCGATATGGGAGAATTTTGATCACAGCCCTATTTGTGATGAGGTTATACAACTGACTCTGGAACTGTTAGAACTCCAAGAGTAAAGGAAAGTGTATCTAGTGAGAACATGGACCACAGCAGTATTCAGGGTTCTTTGCGTAAAATCACAGTAAGGGAGCAATTCTATCAGAATGTGGAGAGGTCGAGAGCAAGATCTATGGCAGAAGAGCATCCACTTCTGGAACTCTCCTGGGTTAGGGCTGGGCAAGGTGGACAGTGAGGCAAGAATGGCAATTTATTTCCTTTTAGAATTTTTTTTTCAAAAAATTCTTTACAAAAAAATTCTGGCTTCAGTAGAAAGGGCAAACAACAATGCCAGATTGAAGTATGATGCAGTTTCCTTCAATGGCAGCATGTGTCTGAGAAATGAAGTGGTTTGGGAACTAGTGGGTGACCAGAATTCCCCAATCCTTCCATTGAAAGCCCTCTTATTTATTTAATTTAGATTCCCTTTTTCTCCCAATATGGGATTCAAAGTGGCTTCCAGTTTCAGTTAAAACAAAATAGCTAAAACAATTTATAGCTTAAGAAGGGTTTTTTTTAAAAAAAATAAAAATAACAACCACTACAAGCAAAACATTAATTTAAAACAATTAAAAATACATTCAGCACATCATCCTCATGATCATCTTGATCACGGTCATCATCATCCCTTAATGTCATTAGTGAAATAATGGCAGAGTGCAGTGCCACCCTGTCATTGGAGAGAGCGAGGCACCTTCCTCTGGCAGCAGATGATGGCAGTGGCATCAAATTGTTAAAGAAATTCTGTGTGCCAGCTGCTCTGTCCTGAAGCCTACAAGCTAGTCAGCTACCCTCTGGTGTGGTAGAGGATATTGTTTTGTTGCTGCTGTTATTAGAGGGAGATGCCAGTCTGGTTGCCTTCTGTAGCTGGGAAGGAGAGTGGGATTCCCTTCACTCACCCCTACCTGACCCACCACTGCCACCAAATGCAGGGACAGCTTCTTGTCCCACTGCCATAGCACCAAATGTGAGGACTTTTGAGATGTCTCAGTGGTTCCTGTATGAGATGTTTATTCCCATAATATCACCGCTGGACACTACCACAGATAGCATGTGTCTGAACTCAACATGTCCCTTAGCACTACTGTAGCATTCTCAGAGACACAAATATATGAAATAAAAATAATTTATTCAAGTCCAACATGAAGGTAAACATTCCTTGGTATACAAAAGCTTACAGTTACAGAATTTCAAGTCTTAGTTGTTATTATTGCATATTTAACCCAACCAAATCTGACCCTAATACATCTCACTACCTTTTCCCCTATCTCTTCCTTATCCTAGATGAACCCAACTAACTCTCCTACGTCTAATTCCGCACTCTCTCCCGCCTGTCATTCTCTAACTCCACTGTGCAACACTGTTCTACCCATCAGCCTTATTAAAATCCCAATCTCAAATATTTAGCCAATCACCAGTTACTCCCAATATTCCATACTCTCATCATTCCCAACAGATCACCTACCTTGTTACATATGCTATAGATTATGCACAAAACCCCACTTTACCTTAATTTCACTAATGAACACAACGTTTTGCTACAAAATCCCGGACATCAGATGCTCCACTTTGCCCTTTGTCTCCAGTGGCAACATGTCTTGGAGCATCTCTAGTGGAGTTAATGTTATGTTTTTAATCTGCTGGTAAAGAAAGGATCTTTTTCTCCATCCACAGACCTCCCTCTTTGCCCATAGATCAGAAGGATCTTCAGTATCTTATAAACACTAGGATGCTGTTTCAAGAACCAGAAAATAGCACCCTTATAACTTCTGGGAATTCAGTCCCTTCCCCCGCCCCACGCTACCTTTATTTTAGTGAACAGAACATTTTGTTGACTTGAAAAGGTAAATAGCATATTGGGCATATTTCTTAATGTCTCCCTTTTAACAGCTGGATGCAATAATCTTCCCCCCATACCCATTAGTGATGATTATAAAGTCTTGCAATTACTGATGTGGCCTTTGGAGAAGCTAAATCTTTAATAACACAATTTTACTAGCAGCATGAATTTCCTTACAGGAGGAAATAGTAAGAGACAACACCTTTGGTGCAAGCAAGATTGGGACACACTGCTAATGAAGAAATTAATGCATCAGATGAAGCCACAGGAAACAAGGGATTTTAAAAAAATGAATTTCAGAACAATATGAAATATACACAAAGAGACACATACCATCAGTTTTACCTTTTTTCATGTCATTTTTTCCCCTAATAACGAAGTCTTTTCATCTTCTTTATGAATAAGTGCATAATTTTTAAATACTTATTTTACAAATGGCTGATATTATCCCCCATTTGCATCAAGTTGAATTTGTTAGGTAAGATTCAGTTACTCCCATCGTGGAGAAGACAATGTCGTATCTGTTTACCAAGTAGCTTTGAAAAGAGAAGATTCCTCAGGAAAGAAGAGATGGCAGCCTTAATTCAATATTGCAAACACAGTAGCGTGCACAGCAATTCAAATGTAAACTCTTAAAACATTTTACCTGGATGACAAACCTGTTGATGTTATTTTCTTCCACATATCTTTTTAAAAAGTGTATCCTATTTATGGAGAAATGTGCAATTCTACCCTACCTACAAAAAAATCATCAGCGCGCGCACACACACACACACACAGAGTATCCCAGAACAAATTTTCTCACCCTTTCTTTCTTTCTCTCCCTCTCTCTCACACACACAATCTCAAGTTTTTCTATGCAGCAATATTTTTTTCTGCACCAAAAGTATTTCTTTGTAGAAATATTATTTTCTGCATGGAAAATGCTGTTGAGCAGAATAAATCACAAACGTTAGCTTCTCCAAAGGCCCAAGCATATATAATAATTTTTGGACTGCAAGTGTACCTGCACCTGATCTTCTGTTCTTTCAATGATAGAAAAGTTCCAGAGAGAGATAACTACATTTGCTTGGAAGATTAATGTTTACGCATCACACTACATGCTCCAATCAAATGGGTAATGGGGGACAATAAAAGAATGAAATAAAATGCTAAAAATCGTGCTTCTAAAACAAAGCAATGCATGACTTTCTGTGACAAGCAGGGAACAATCATCAAATAAATAACTGCTTTTTTTAAAGAGACCTTTTCTTTAATAAAATGTGACACAAGAAACCAAGCCATTATGTACACATCCAGTATTTACACATGAATGAGTTTTGACTTGTCAGTGATCAATAAAAAAAAATTAACAGAAAGGGCAGTGTTGTCTAATTTTTTTTTAAATGTAGTGCGTTCATTTAGTCAAAACACTGAAGTTGTGAAATAATACATTTTTTTGTACTTTTCTTTTTAAAAATTGGCAAGGCATGTTGTAAGCAAGTTGACACAATGACTTTGAATAATGCAAGGCTAATAAAGCTGTGGGATTATGGCTAATCTGACTCTAATGATACCTCACAGCCATTTATGGAAACTTTGAGGCTTCATAATCCTGTTACTCTTGTTTGTTCCAGTTATGCCATCTTCCCCAAACCTAAAGGTCTTTTGCAAAGATATATATGGATAACAGAGGGCCATGATGAATGTCTTTCTAAATTGTAATACATCTAACACTAGTAATATAAGAACACTGTGCTCATGCATTGCTCATCTCCCTGCCATAACAAGCAGGAGAAAGCTATGATAGTACATGCACAAGTGCCTCATTTGGCTGAGGGTAAGATCATCTGAAGGCAAGCTAAGGTTTCATTCAGGTGGGCTCTTAGCCCTACTCAGGAAATCATTGTGGGGTAGTGGTTTGAGTGTTGGACTATGACTTTGGAGACTTGGGTTTGACTCCCTGTTCAGCCATGGAAACCCACTGTGTGACCTTGGGCACATCACACACTCTCAGCCCTAGAAAACCCCATGATAGGTTCACCTCAGGGTCTCCATAAGTCAGAAACAACTGTTACCCCAAAACATGGGCAACTCAGGGGTCAAACCTGTGATGCCAGTACCTCCATGTGAGGGAATTAATTAGCTCAAATTAGGAGGCCCACAAGAGAGGGGTAACCTAACGAGATCTTTCACCAATGTTTATGGGGTCCTCACAAGAAATAACCAGCCAGAGATTCCAAAATAAGCTAAAATGTGTTTTATTAAAACAGTCAGTCACACACAGAAAGGATTCAAACAGTCACACACTTGCACAAGAGCTAACTAAAGGATAATGGAGGAAAGTTGTTGATAGTGGAGTTTTAGAGAATGGGCAATAACTACTGGTCCAGACAGCAGTGAAGAAACCAGCAATCTGGCTTAGACTTGTGCCTAAGGACAGCACTTGGTTGGGCGTCAGAGTGACAGCACAGTGTTCGGAAGTGAGGTACTGCATTGAGCTGCTCAAAATGGAGGGATTTTTTACCCAAAATCTGCCTGGAGGGCAGGGATGTGAATGGCTCTCTGACCAAGCAAACAGTGGAGGTTGCAACATGGACAATGGGTCCAGATGGAGTTAATGGTCTTCGTGCTAGGTGACAAAGAGTTAATGGCTGTTGTAATAGCTCTGTAATGGTGGATAGGTGAAGGAACAATGCAGGGAGATGTACAGGTATTAGGAAGAAGGGCTGAAACAACCAGTGTTTGGGTGGGAACTTTCTGTTGCTATTATGTGGTATCAGAGACATTACAGCTTCAGCTTAAGCCTATTATCTCTGGAGTTACCTGGTGATTAGCCTGACAACGACCTTGGCTACATCTAGAAGGGATCTTCTGACCTATTTTGCAGCACATGTGTTCAGCCAGTAATTTTCTTCTGTCCAGCCTGGCCTTACAGTCACCTCAGGATCCATTTTATATCAATGCCAATTAATATTTTTTGCCAATTAAATCATATCAAATCTGGGGGATATTGAAAAAATATACACAGATTGCTTGGCACATTCCCAAACTGCCAAGTGCTATGAATCTTGGCAGTTCTGTGCCCTGATTCTGCAAGGCTTTGATCTCTGTGTTTTCATATAACTATTTTTCATTAATTCAGTGGATGCTTGGTGGATTGCCATTGGACTGTATTTGCAGATATATGTAGAATGCATAACGGTAAGCCAATGCACAGTTCACGAGCTTAGGCTCCATTTGCTTCCACGTCTTGAACAGGTGATCTGTTCTCTACCTGGCAATGAAAGATACTGTGACAAAAATTGTACTGTTTCCCCCTTTGACTCTGCCCTTTTCCAAATGCACGCATGTATATTTAATGAGCTGATGAAATCCTCTATCTATGGCTCATAAATGAATATTACCGGCACAATTTTACTTATATTGTGCAATGTTAAAAGTCTATTTGTAAAAGCAATTTGTACCTTAAACGATCTATGCTGGGGGAAAATATCACCGCTCTTTCAAAATGCAGAGAAAATTGTCATGTAATGTTTGCCATGATATATCAAATTATGCCCCATTTGGGGGCCATGACTGTAATTTGAACTCTTACTCCATCTGTTATCAGAATAATAGAAAATGAAAGAGATGGAATGATGATGGAAAACCTGCCAAGACTGAAGCACAAGCATCCTACATAGGAGAAAAACAAGCCCGCTAGTAAAATGCTTTAATTGATTAGCTCTTTAAAAATATCCAGCAATATTTGTGCCCAATAACAAATATTATTTATTTTGGTTAAATAATATATGATAGATATCTTTGATTTCATAGTCTAATAGTTTCTTATAATGCTCATGGGCAAACGGGAAGAGTATTAGATGTTACAAACTAACTTGGACTATTTGTTCTTCTAGCCTCAGACTGTCAGCTCCAACTTGTGGTGACCCTCAAAATTGTCTTTCACATCACCTGCTACCTCACTAAAGATGTCTGAGGAGTCCAATTTCAGTGTGAGATTCCACAGGCTTCTCTTGTTTTGCACTTTTCAGACTGTCCACCATGAAGATGCTATTTGTGCTCTGGGATTCTCATCTTGATGGGTAGCTGTCCAAACAAAATGTGCCCATTTGAGAAGTGCATCTTGGCAAATACACACCCTTAAAATGTGGGTAAAACAGTATTTAAACATGATGTACTCAATGGGGAGAACCACATTCAAAGACTGCATACAGTATTAATCGGTGCAGACACATGCATGCATCTTTACACTACATGTGTATGTGTGTAGGTATGTAATTTATACCTTACTTTTCTCCAAAAAAGAGATTCAAATCAGCTTACAAAGGCAAATTCTAGCTAAGTTTACCTTTACAACAAAAGATAATCCTAAGCTAGCAATGTTATTTTAAAAAGCGTTCTTGGTGAAACAGGCATGGTTGTCCAGCCCAGAAGAGTGAGAAGGCTCAATGTGGTTAGCTGCCTTTTCTTAGAATTTGATCGTTTTGTACATTTCTGATTGATAATTTCTGAGGCACCTCGGTTTTATATGAGTCTCATTAGTTCAATTTTGCCTGATCCTTTTTGGGGGGTGGGAGGACGGAAGGCTCAAAGTCCATTTTATTCTGAGCTCCATCCTGTTGGTCTTATGACTTACCTCTGGGCTTCCTGTAGCTAATGGGGGACTTCTATGGCAACAGAATTCCAAATGAGACAAGCTTTTGTCAGACCTAGCAGGACTTTTCCTATATTCTTATAGTTTTGTGTCATGGAGCATGGGCTATATTTGTGCCATAGCACACAGGTTCGTATCGTGCTTAGATTATGCTCAGTGGTGAGAAAACAGCAATATATCCTGACCTAGGCCTTTTCCGCACGACACTTTTATAGCGCGATTGTTCCACTTTCAACCTCCTGTGGAATCCTAGGGTTTGCAGCTTCGAGAGGGGCCAGTTGGCCCCTCTAAAAGCTGCAAACCCCAGGATTCCCTAGGAGGTTGAAAGTGGAATAATCACGCTATAAGAGTGTTGTGTGGAAAAGGCCCTAATCTTCCATAAGATGACACTGGGAAGATAAACATGGGATGGTTCTCTGTGCAATTCTCATGAAAGAAAGGTGGGGTACAAATAGGTGTTAAGAAGAGGTACAATTTCTTCCATGAAGTATTGCATTACCATCTTAGACTCCACTAGACTGGTCAATGTTTCTTTTTAAAAATCATCAGTCCTGGATGTGAAGAGCAGACAGCATCAGGAGAAATGAGCTAATAAAATGTGCTTTCTATTCCTCCTCTGGTTGATACTGGCAGGTGCAGTTGGCAACTGTGCCTTGCTTCAAGGTTATGTGGTGCGCATTATCCCAGGTTTATATGAACTGTAATCGTTCCACTCTGTTTCTAGGTGCTATTCAAAATGTTCACTTGGTGGGGTCAGGATCCTCTGAAGGAACAGCTCCACCCTGAATTTGGTAAAATTACTTTTTTTTACACCACAACTATCAAATTTCTTCAACCAGCATGGTTTTCAGGCCATATTATCAGAGAAAAGAAAGAAAATCACAAGAACGAAAGTCAAGAGAGCACGTTATAAAAAGCCCTTTCCCCATAAACAATCAGTCCTCAAAGACCTACCAAAACAGACAGACAAAAGTCTTCACCTTACTAGAGAAGGATAACAAGGAAGGCATCGGTCTAACCTTTCTAGGAAGGGTCCTCTGGACTCTGGGAGCAACCACTGAGAAGGCCCTTTCTGTGTTTCCAACTGGTATACCCCTGAGGAGGGTGGGGCAGGGAGAAGGGACTCTCCAGAAGGTCTTAAAATATGGGCAGACTCATATGGAGAGATGCAGTCTGTTAGATAGCCTTTGCTACTGCTTACCTCAGCACGAGAAAGTCTGTGGGATGGCCGAGGAGGAAAGGCACACATATAACCTGCTCCATCTGGAAGGTGTAGCACAGTGTTCTCAACCTGTGGGTCCCCAGATGTTCATGGACTTCAGCTCCCAGAAGCCCCAGCCACTATGGTCAATGCTCAGGGCTTCTGGGAGCTGAAGTCCACGAACATCTGGGGACCCACGGGTTGAGAACCACTGGTGTAGCAGATCTGAGGGTTTGCATGCCATGGTGCAAATATATATATTGAAGTATATAACTACTAAAAAAAACTCCCAGAGCAGTTTTCTAATAGTTAGTTTGACAGTCTGTGCCCTCAGGCTTAAAATCTAAATAAGACACAACACAAGGGAAATGGAATGAGGAAGGAAAAAAAAAGATCATCATAAGCTAAGTTCTGGCATGGTGGAGATGTGCATGGCTGCTCTCATTCTCTTTCAGAGACCAGAGCAATGGGAGCTAGGAAGATGAAAGCAGCGGTTCCTCTGAACTGTTGGAGCCCGGTATGTTGGTGGTAGGCCTGGCATTATATGGCATTGTTGATTATAATAGCAGTGTGTGCTGTGTTCCCTTGGGTAATTTGTACATTCCCCATATTTTGTTGCTATGTGCCTTAAGCAATCTCCACTTGCAGCAACCTTTTCCTAGGAGTTTTTTTTCGGAAAAATTTATTCAACAAAGGTTTGACACTGCTTTCTTCATAGGCTGAAGGAGTGGCCTGCCTGAGATCATGCAATGGGTTTCCATGGCTGATTGGGAATTCAAACCCTGTTCTCCCAGAGGCCTAGCCCAACACTCAAATCACTATGCAACACTGGGTTTGTGTTCTCCAAAAACTGTTTTTTAAAAAATAAACCATGTAGTACACTGAACTGCCATTTTTTTTAGATTTCTTTTCCTTTGTCACTGAGGTCATAGCCTCTCATGGCAAGGAAGGAGATTAGTCACCTCAGCTTGCATGCCATTTCAGTCAAAATTAGCACTGTAATTAGGATCTGTGAGATAGCAGGTAGCTAGCTTGATGAGCAGCTGGTGTAAATGGCTGTTGGATGCACCCCAGTGAGAGAGCTGGTGAGTGATTTTGGGCTGGGAAGGGAATGGGATAGGGGGTTGCTGAATGCCTGGATCAGGAGCTGGTAAGGAATTGCAGGATGTTCTCCCCACTAGGTAGCCTGTAATTGGGTGCAGAATCATCTCCTTATCAAGTCAAAAGAAAATGAAGGCTGTAGGAAAAACTATGAAGGTGATACACCTTGATAATTAGGGTTCCAGAGAGCAAGTGAAGGGGCAGCTAATCCAACAAAGAGCAAGTGAATAAGGCAATGAGAAGGGCGCTTTGCATTGGCCTCCTCCAGACTTAGGACCTTCCCTGGTTATCTTTTAACTGAAGGGCTCATCTCTTGGCTCCCCGTCAGTCTCTCTCCATTTGAGCATTAGCTAGATATATCTACCCTGCTCAGTCAGGTGGGGCTTCAGGTTAGTTTCTCTGCAGGTCCTAACTAACAGTGTTCTGTACTTTTCCATCTCAACTCCACAGAAGAGGTCTGTAGATCCTGGACATTTCTGTACTTGACTGTTACAGTGTTGTCATTCTATTTTCAACATCCTATGGGATCCTGGTTTGCAGTTTAGGATGGGGCATGGCCAGGCCCCTCCCTAAATTGCAGACCCCAAGATTCCATAGGATATTGAAACTGGAATAATAGCACTATAACAGTCTAGTGCAGAAATGGTCCTTCTTATCTCTGTAATCTTGCAGCCTCTGCAGATTCTTCATTGCCTCTGTGTGATCTCTCTCCTTGTCCCCATCCCAGGCTTTAACTAAGGCCTGGAGTTGGCTCTCATTTGCTACTGAAACCAGGGACCAACAAACAGGCAAAGGGACACTTTAGGTGAATCCTACCTTTTCTCATCCTTATACATTAACCTTCCTAGCTCTAGGGGTTTTTATTGTTTTTAAAAATGTAAATAAGTAAAGATTGGAATTTCCCCTCCTTCACATATGCACACATATTAGAACTGCTCCTGAATAAGTTACTGAATTTCATATGTGTGTGTGTGTGTGTGCATATGTGTATAAAATTCAGGTGATGAGCTGCTGTTCTCTGGGGAAATCAAAGCACTCATTGACACATATTACTGTTAGCTATGCAGCAGCATGAGGAGTACCACTGAATAACCAAAGAGTCCGGTAGAAGCAGAATGGTGGACTTAATAGGTCTTAAATCAGTACCAATGTTTATGAGATTAATCTGTTGGATTAAAAAAGGACAGATCTTCATTAACAAGTGACATTGGTTCATACCTACATACCTAGATATGCAAATGAATATTCAAATGATGTCCAAATGAATGTGGCTCGCAGTTCCCATCCTTCTGTGGGTTAAAATATGAAGAGAAGATTGCTGAAGTGATGATGTTGGGAATACTGGGATTCTGAGGCCCTTTTTGCACAGTGTTTTGGAAGCGAGAGGGCCCCTTGAGCGTCGCTTAAATGTAAGGAGCGGTCTGCATGACGCACTCACATTTATGTGACGCTCAAGGGCTGGATGCAGAGCGGGCATGCATCTTTTCATTTTCGGCTTAAAGGCGAAAATGGTGCACCATCACGCAATGCTCCTGGGCCCCGCGCGCACTTACCTGGTGTGCGGTGCCTTGGGAGCTGGGCCGGTTGTGCGTCCTCTCCTCAGTGCAGCCTGCAAGGTCCCAGGCTGCACTGCGAACGGAAGAGGTGGGGCTCTTACACAAGGAGGAAGAAGCTGCGGAGCCAAAGCAGCAGGGAAGCGGTAGCGTTCCTTCCAAGCCTTCTTGTGTGAGGACCCCAACCCAGCAGCGCGAACAGGTAATGTGTGAAAAGGGCCTGATACATTCAAAAGGGGAAAAAGGGAGAGAATTAAATGAGGGGAAGCAGAGAGGGCTTTATGAAGAACAAGAGAGAGGAAAGTGCATGAAGAATGGGTGTTTTGTAGGTCAAAATGGAATGGGTGAGAAGCTCAGATAAGGTAAAGGAAGGGGGCAGGAAGTAAGCAATATAAGGGGACCTTTTTATGTTGTGGATACACAAGAGGCCTTTCCACAATACACTGTCGTAGTGTTATTATTCCATTTTCAACTTCCTATGGAGTCCTGGGGTTTGCAGTTTAGGAGGGGGCACTTAGAATTCTCAGCCAGAGAGATCTTGGGCCTCAGTAAACGACAAACCCCAGAATTCCACAGGATGTTGAAGGTGGAATAATAGCACTATAACAGTGTCGTGTGGAAGGACCCTAGGTCTCTGAATGTATCTCAAGACCTCCACTGGATTAGAGAAACAGTGAAGTAAAGGTATGTCAAGACATTCTTGGTGTGTCAATATGTTCTTGGTGTGGAGCGTTGCCAGTTCAAGATCATCCCAGCCCTTAAGGTGTCCAGACCAAAACCTGAAACCTAGAGATGGCTGCTGGTGATGTGTTATGCGTTGAATATTAACCACAACTGCTCATTGCTTGTCATTCAAATACATACACACACACTCACACACTTTCCTGTCTGGAAATTAAGCCAGGCATCTTAGCTAAAAGGGGGTGCTCCCAGATGAAGGTGAAATGAGGGGATGATTCCTTCTCACCAGCTTGAGAAGATGTGATAAGGAACTTTTAATCAAGTGTATTTGCTTTGAGCCAGAAGGTGGATGCAGAGCAGAGTGGAGGGTGAACCCTGGAGCTACAACAATGAGCAAGCAAGCTTGGGAGAAAGAAGTACATAGACCCCCCAGAAAGCCATTGGAAGTTACAGCAACAAATCAATCAAGTAAACTGTAAATTGGACAAATTGCTGCTCTACTAGATGAGCTGGAGGTTGCTCACAGCCTTTTTCCATTTGTCTTGAATTGATCCCTACATCCAATTGAAGAATGTGCAGCCTTGTGTCCCATCTGAAGATGGCCCACTGAAACTATGGCACTTTCCACAGGATGTTGTCATCCTGTACTGGGGGTGGGAGAAGGACGGGAGCCGGGCAATAGTTCTGCATGACGTGGTCCAGGTCTTGTGCTTTTCCTGTCCCCAGGCGGCGTGATCATGCTGTTAATCATTGATGGATTTTCCTCATCAGTGGCTGGTGATGGTGCAGGCCTCCCATCACCCACCCGCAGTTACCTGGTGTGCAGAGGTCCTGGAAGCACAATGGCTGCAGTTCCTGCCTCAGCGCAGCCTTGGACAGTACCTGGCTGCGCTGCGGAAGGAAGAGGCAGTGCCATTGTACTTCCTCCATTCACTGAGGCAGCCGGTGTGGAGGGGAGCACTGCTGTCACACTCCCTTCCCAGCAGACACAATGCCAGGACCCGCACTGGAGGTATCTGGAATAGAGTAGGCTGCAGAAAGGGCCTATGACTTAGGTTCAGGTCTTGAGATCTGGCAAACCTATTGGTATGGGTTAAAATGGCCACTGATGTATCACCAAAAAGGAGAGATCTTCTGTAGGTCTAAATGCAAATTGAGACACAATTATGATGAAGAGAAACACAAGATGACTCACCCTATTAGGGACGAGGATGTGTGCCAGGCCTGTTCATTCTCTTGCCCAGGTGCTGAATGTTGATCAGCAAGCTGAAGGCCTCTACTTTGCTCTCTCTTTATATGGGTCTTTATCTTTCAATTGGATTTGGACTGGAGAGCACTTCAAATAGATGACTGTCTTCAGAAAAGCAGTACACACAGCCACCCTGAGGAGGAGAGTGAAGGGGAAAAACACAGGAACAAAATCAGGAAAGCTGACAGGACAGATAACTCAGAGATAACGGAGCAAAGATTTAGATAGAGAGAGAGAAGTGACTAAGCAACAGAAGGACAGGGTAGAGGGCATCCAATGTCTTGTTTTAGATTATTTCTAGTGGATTCAAGTTTAGCAATAAAAACCCTCTTCCAAGAGGTAGGGAGGCTCTGAGAGAAGAGAGAGTGTAGGTCTGTTTTCATTCACCAGCCTCCATTGCCACTGATATCTCAAAAATGGGTGCCGATGTTTGGTGTGGCAGAAACCTAGGAGGGGACAAGGGGAAACCATTTTCTTTAGGGTGCTATAGGGTATGGAAAGCCACATAGAGTTCCCAGACTTCTCCTCTAGGCCTCAGGGTGAGGGGAGGAACTTCAGGGAGAGAGCACTGTCTCAAAAACAGATGCTGTAAGCTCCCAGGGGATACACCGCTACCTCCTCACCTCCACCCTCCAGCTTCTCTGGCTGGTCCCAGGATTCAGGAGGAGGGAGCAGTGTAGCATAGACAAATACCGAACTACTTGGATGTGTTCCTCAAGACTGCTGCTCTATGGCTTTCCCTGTCTACCTTGTTAGCTTTCCTAGTTTTGCTTCCCCATTTTCACTCTACCCTGCAAATGGAAAGCTGCAAATGGCTGAAGCTGCCTGGAGGACTATAGGTGTTGATTTTCTTAGTCAAATAGTAGAGTTGGATCACACCTTTATTAGCAAAAAGTATGATATTTCACTTCATCATACTTCAGCACGTGATTCTTTTCTTTTTGAATTCTTGATTTCACTTCTCTTTTGTTCATGCTCTCTTTCTCCGTTCCTTGTTCCATAATTCCTGGCTAAAGGATTTCTCCTTCCTGCTCCAGCTCCCCCTCCCCTCTCAATCTTCTTTTTCTCAGAACTTCTCAGAAACCGTGGTTGATACTTAATGTGTCATGCTTAATGACATCACCAGAACCAGGAGTGTGAGATCATCTCTTGATCTCAGATTTTGACTTTGAAATCTCAGGGTCTGGGATGCACCTAGTAGCCCTAATAGCAGGATATCAGAAAGTTAATTTTAAAAAGTAATTCATTGCAAGTTTTTTTATAAGTTACATTCAGCAAGTAGATGTATACATGTAGATGTGTTTACAAGTTGTTGATCTGTATAGCGGCATAATTGTTCACATAGAACATTCTACATGTGGGCCTAAATACTCTAAAGGTACCAGATTTCATCTAATCTTGGAAGCTCAGCAGAATCAGCCCTGATTAGTACTTTGATGAGAGATCATCAAAGAATGCCAGGTGCTGTAGGCTATATTTCAGAGGAAGGAACTAGCAAAACCACCTCTGAGTATTCCTTGCCTAAGGAAACCCCATGAAATCTGTTGGATCATCGTGAGTCGACAGATGACTTGAAGGCACATACCCACATAATGTACAGAGACTGCTGATCTGTACATTGGGACAGCTATTCGCATGTGATGAATAGTTGTATTGTTGTTGTGTGCCTTCAAGTCATTTCCAAATTGTGGTGACCCTATGGCGAAGCTATCACAGGGTTTTCTGGGCAAGATTTCTTCGTTGTCTTCCTCTGAAGATGAAATAGTATGACTTGCTCAAGGTTAGCCATTGAGCTTCCATGGCTGAATGAGGATTCAAACCC
Organism: Iguana delicatissima; assembly: GCA_948472985.1. NCBI lineage: Eukaryota > Metazoa > Chordata > Lepidosauria > Squamata > Iguanidae > Iguana > Iguana delicatissima. The sequence continues at coordinate 1,385,893 of CAOKZL010000075.1, read as the reverse complement.
TGGTCCCCCATGGTTTGAGTGTTGACTCACACCACTACACCACACTGGGACTCTGATGAAATGTACTTGTGTTTACCTGGGAGTTTCTGGGTTTATTATGCTGTTGAAGTATTCAGGATTCTTTATTAGACTAGTAAAAAACAAATTGTTGGAGTCTTATATTAATTGATCTTTTAAAACAATTTAAGCCGTTATTCATAAAAGTACTACTGCCACCCTATATAGGAAAAAAAAGTGTGTCTTAGTGTGTTTCATGGCACTTGCATAGGCCAGTCCTCTCTGCAAGAGTTACTAGTTCTATCTCAGACATAATAACTGTAATTATGTCATTTTTTTAAAAAATATCTACCCACTAAAAATATTTTAAGGAAGTCTGTAAATGGAATAAAAAATGATAATGAAGTGAAAAAAAGATACAATGGTAAGAGTTTTGTTAATAAAAAGTGGAAAAGTAAGTCCATTTCTGAACTAGATTGTTAAAGTGCCATTATTCCACTTTCAACATCCTGTGGAATCCTGGGGTTTGCAGTTTAGGGAGGGGCCTGGCCAGGATTCCATGGGATGTTAAAAGTGGAATAATGGCACTTTAACAGTTTAGTGCAGAAATGGCCTAAGGAGAAGGAGAAATAAGACTAGTTCCGATAACTATGCAACTACAGTGTCAAAACAAATAGGGTGGGGCAGAGTCCAATGAAGCAGATACCCAGTTTATTTCTCTGGACTGTCTATGCTGCACAGCCCTGTGTCGACATACAGCTGCAGGCCTCCCCCTGCTATTCTCTGGCTTCAAAGCTGTTGTTGGAGGTCTGCTGTGTTAAGGGCATTGGCTACAGTTCTGTTCTCCGTCATCTTCTGTGGTGCTCTTTATTCATGCACACTCCCTGAGCTCTTTTCTGTTCCTTTCCCTTCTCAGATCTTCCTCAGAGTTGCCTCACATGCCGTAAAAATCCTCCCCAGAATTCCCTGTATGCTTACAGAAGTGGATGTATGACTTGTTCAACAGCTCATGCAACCGTGTATGCCTTCCTTCTACCCATGGAAAATTGCACACTTGATCTGTACCTAGGATTTAAGAGGATTTCTTAAAGGGTATAAAGCAGCAAGGTACACAAGTGCAGAGATTCGCCAAAGCCTTGAATGTATGTACGTGTAATTTGAAACCACGTGCACTATAATGTGAACATCCAGGTTACACTTACAAAGCTCCCTTAAAAGTAATTAGTTCTCATCAATTTTAAAGCAGCCATTTATTCTTTCGTTTCTCAAAAGCAATGACAATGTTACTTCTAGTTACATAAAAAACAAAAGATCCTGAATCCTGCAAGCCTCTCCTTGTAGCTGTCTCTTCATTCTCTCAGCGTCCACACTACGACATGAGGCATGAGCCAGCACTTCAGTCACGTGAGATTCTTCCCCCACCATTTAATCCACCCATCAATCCCTCATAACTATACAAATAAAACATATTGTTGTTTTCAATATCTTATAGGACTAACTATTCCTTGTTAAGTTATAATTACAATGTAATTTTGTTCTATGACTATAAGAAAATGAGTGGCAAGTAGCTGGCTAGTTATAATTCATTACTTTCAAACTCTGGGCATAGCATGGCCTCAGAATGTCCAAAGCCAACACTCCATCCACTATATGTGTTATTTCATGTCCAAGAAGGAGTAGGTCCTGATCATCATCATCATCATCATCATCATCATCATCATCATCATCTATTTATTTATATAGCACCATCACTGTACATGGCACTTTGCAAGTAAAAGAACAGCAAACAATTGATATTGCCCTGGAGCTGCTTTTCCTCCAGCCAAGATTTCATCTTGAATTCTCATTGGTGTAGAACATTTTCCTAGCTGAACCAGAAGGTTAGTCTGCAAATGGCAGCAAGCATTCCGTTCATGGCATATGTATGCATAAGCTGTGCTATATTTGTGTGGCTTGTGTGGACAACGCACCAAGGTTGCATCCCACTGAAGGTGGTGGAAGAGGAGTTCTGCATGCTAAACAGTTGTTGTTGTGCATGAATGTTGCCCCTTAATTTTAGAGCCTCTGACCCTTGCCTCTACACATTGCTATTATGCAATGAGGTGTTACTCTTCAAATTGACCATTGACCAACATATGTACTGCTATGTTTGTGTTCAGTTTAGGGATTGCATAACTCAAGGAGAATATAATTCTGCTGGTGGTGATTTATATTACACTGCAGTGAGATAGAATCTTGGCCATAGGCAGCTACATCTAGCCTAGGACAGCCACATGAGCTAAGTGGAAAGAAAACATAAGGGATGCTCAGTGGGAGCTGTTAAAGTGATGTGAGTCTATAGGAAGAACTTGACACTATCTCTTTCTTTCTCATGAATATCTATTTTTTAAAAAAGGAGAGCGAATGGCATTATGTTCTGAGGTTACCTTTCTCTGCAAAATCAGTCAATGAACTAGAACCAATGTGGGATGTGGAGAGGGGAGATATAGGGAGGAGGAATAGATATGTGGCCATTGTTTTTGGCTTCAGCAGTAACAGGCCTATACTGGTCCTATAATATAACCTCCAGGATTTCACAGATGAACACAGGAATACCAGTGGCCAAGCGGCATCAGAGGGTGATGACAAAAGATATTAAAAAGGATCAACACAAAAGCTGGGAGAGGCTGCAGCAGTTTGTTTTTGCCTGAGCCTATTGGCAAAAGCAAGATTCTGTCCCCTCCTTTCTCCTTTGCTTAGTTAATGGAGTATATACCCCCCAACTCACTTTTTCAGTTGCTTTAAAAATAGCCTGTTTTTCCCCGCTCTTCCATTCACTTTCCCCCTTTGTCCTGGCTTACTTTAGTTGTTGCAAACTGAATTCCAAACGCAGATGTGGCTTGCATTCAATTAACGCCGTAGGGCGAAGGAGAGAAGGGGTGTCTTGCCTCTCCCAGCAGACTCAGGTGAAAGCAAACTGCTGCAGCTTCTCTTAGCTTGCAAGTTCTTTCTCATTAGTTGCTTTTGCCATCTTGACCACAGGGTGATCTGGCCATAGATTTCCTAGTTTTCATCTGTGAAATGTTTGAGGGTATGTGAGTGTGAACTGCTTTTGTATTTGAACCCAGTTTGCAGCAACTGAAGTCATCTGAGGACAAAGGGGGAAGGGGAAAAGGGGAGAAAGAAACATTTCAAAAGCAGCTGAAAAAGTGGGGTGACAGAGAAATAAATGGGACTGACCCCACCAGATTAGGACACTTGGTGGGTATGCCATAACTCTCAAAAGCCTTCCAAGGACCTAGTTCAGAGGAACACAGCTGATTTGTTTGTACAATGTGCTTTTATAAAGTAATGCATCTAGTCCTTTACTAAAATCTTGATAGGTAAAATCTTGGCTTGTGTGAAAACCCTGGTCTTCTAAATGAGAGAAAAGGAGGAGGATGAGAGAAAGAGACTGTGATCAGATGTACAGTCCCTGTGCCAAAGGATGTCAAATTTACATTACCCGGTGTTTATAAGGAATGCTTCCCCCGTCTGGATGCAGTGCAGCTGCAGAAAACAAAACAACTGAAGCAACAAGGAAACGTTTATTATTGTCAGGCATTTGTGTGTGTTTCAGGCAGTTCTTTTTGTTTGAAACCACAGGTCCTCAAAAAATCGAAGTGTTTTGTGAATATTTTGTAAAGGAATGACTTGATTGGTACTATTTCCGTGCTCGTTAACTCCCACACTTTTTCTTTGTTGTGCCTCTGAACAGGCAGATCTGAATGGGGAATGACGGCTACAAGATTTTTTTATTCTAGGAACTGAAAAGAAAACTAAGGTGCTCCAGTGAATTGTGAGCGATTATCTAAAGCTGACATTAATGAGCTAAATTAACAATGTAGGTGGCTGGTTTTTTTTTTTTTGGTGTTTTTTTTTTTTTTGAAGAGGCAGGAAAAAAAAGTCACTTGTACTCTTAATAAAAAAGAACTTTGTAAATGTGATGGCTTGAAAAAGTAAGATTTCAAGGACCTGTTTGGAGGAGGCAGCTGCCGATCCATTTCTTAAAAACTGTAAAGGAAGTGCTAATTTGTAGTGGAAAGGCTAGAATTATCAGGTGTGTTTAGCCTGGAGAGAGAGATGATTAAGAGGAGTGACGATAGCCATCTTCATTTGTTGAAGAGTTGTCAGATACAGGATGCAAAAGAAGTAGAAAGTGGGGAACAGCTAATGAAATCTATAGAAGAAAATCATAATCAAAAAGGGCAACACATGAATTCATGATATCACATTATAGAAAGCCATAATTACATTGGGATATTGTCTATGGAGAGAGCCAGTGTGGTGTTGTGGTTTGAACCTTGAACTATGACTCTGGAGACCAACGTTTGAATCCCCACTTGGCCATGCAAACCCATTGGGCAAGTCACACTCTCTCAGACTCAGAGGGAGGCAAAGGCAAACCCCCTCTGAACAAATCTTGCCAAGAAAACCCATGATGGGTTGACCTTAGATCAGCCGTAAGTCAGAAATGACTTGAAGGTACACTACAACAACAACAACTAACTGTCTATGGCCTGTATGTACCAATTAATGTCCACAGACTTCTGGACCAGGTACTCTCAGATCAGTTCCTGGACAAATGCGTGGTCCAGTAATGGCATGTGGAGTACTGATCCAGAACTTTCTGAACTTTCTAAATAGCCGTTCAAACACACATATACACAAAGAAAGGGAGGGAGAGGGAGAGAGAACATACATTTCTGTTTGGAAATTAAGACAGAAATCTTAGCTAAAGAGCATGTTCCCAGACCAAGATGAAATAATGGAAGGTATTCCTTCTCATTTTCTTGGGGAGATGGGATAAAGAACATTTAATCCAGCCTACTTGATTCTTGTCAGAAGGTGGATGAAGAGCAGAGTGGAGGGTAAGCCCTGGAGCCACATCAGCTGGAAGGGAGAGAGAGAAGAAGCTAAGTAAACCCATGTCCACCCCCAGAGAATATTTTCAAATTGCAACACCGAATGAATTAATCTTTGGAAACTGTACGTAAGTGCTGTTCTCCCAGCTGAGCGGGAGGTTTGCACTTTCCTCTTGGAGGAGGTGAGCCTAACAAAACTGAATAATTTGCACCCTTGATACAAGTGAAAACTTAAACCTAGGCCCTGAGATTTGTCAACCCTATGTAGAACGCAAACCAATAAGTTCAGATTTGAATGAATGGAATTTAACTAATGATAGGGAAGTATTTGTGATTCTGACACTATTTGTGTTTGACTAGCAAGCAGACTGGTTTAGAAAACAGAGGTTTCCAGTAAAGGCTGGAGAATGACATATCAGGGCTCCCATTACAACAGATTTTCTATATTAGTCAGAAGTGGACTAAATGACCTTTGGGGTGCTTTCCAGCTGTATAATTCTATGAGCACTGACTACATGCAGAAGTTATAGAGCACAGATGATAGATGGGCTGTATGAGTTAGGAAGGTATCAAGAAGATGGAACTGTGGAATGAGCAAACGGGTAATATTATATATAGCAATGTCCATGGATCTGCACAGGAAGATCCACAGCTTACTGACAGAGTTCATGCTCTGAATGTGGAAGATCCCAAGCTGAATCCTTGATATCTCCAGTTAAAAGAGTCAGTTGATGGGAAAGACTTTCTTCTGAGACCCTGGAGAACTGTAGGCAGTTGGACTAGGTAATACTGGTTCTAATGGTTTGTCTTACTCAGTGTAAGACAGATTCTGTATAGAGATGGTTTATGTTTCTGAGGTCCCAAGTTCAATCACATCTTTCTCTTGCAGTTGAAAGGACCAGACTGAGGGTATATCCACAATTGCACAAGGACATCCCTTTGATACTTCTTTAATGGTCATGGCTCCATTCTGTGGAACACTGGGATTTGTAGTTTGATGAGCTATTTGGTTTAATGAGCTTTGCTTAAAGAGATGTATTACACTAGTTTCAGCAGGTAATTCTAATTGCTGCTCCAAACTACAAATTGCAGAATTCCTCATTGCAGATGGGGTTATGGCAGTTAAGTTAAAGCATTGCCTAAGTGCTGTAGTATTGATGCTCTGAGACTTTTAAGAATCACAGGGCTTCCCACTGACATGGGCAAGATTACTTGACATGATGTAGATCTTTTTTTATTTACTTTCTGTCTTGAGCAAACAATTTTAGGTTAGCTATGTTAGGCTGGAATCCCGTTAGTGTCATGTCCTGGATAACCAGCACTCACAAACTTCATTTAGAGTTTGAATAGAAGCATTTATTTGGAGCAACGCAGGTAACACAGCAGTTTTCCTAACAAGTTGTTGAGACTACAGCACATTTGTCAGGATTGCCCTCCATATGAGGGGAGTATGGTTTATTGGTCCTGTTTACGAGTCTGATCCTGACAACATTGGATGGTTACATATTTTATAGCTAGTCATACAAATTTGGGTGCACATAGCAATGATTCACTAAAGTCATAGATGTTACCTGACCCCACCAGGACCAGGTAGAACCTTCATTACTTACATATCTTTCATCCTGGGAGCAATGGTAAGTTCATGTATCCTTATCTTTGCATTGCCTGTTCCCATAACACCTTCTCACTACTTTTGAATTCACCCTTCTGCTGTTTTCTCTCCTTGTCTGGATACAAAGTGATATCAAACAAAGCAGCAATTAACCATTTGTCACCTTGGGATACTTTAGAAGTTCCAACCAGATACATGATTGCAAGCAGCAATTGCCAATTGATACCTTGTGGTGCTCAGCAAACTAGAGCCCTGTTTAATCTAGTAAATCTATTATGTTACATATACTAATAGACCACCAGTATACTTATGACAGGAGCCATGCATCCTGACAGTCAGTTACAACATCCTAATTTAGAGTATTGCTTTGACTGCAAATGACCCTGATACCTATTTTAAAAACCAGTTAGCCGTCTGGAGTGAGGGAGGTACCAAATGGGGCACTTCAGGATAATGTGACCAACTTCCTCCCATCAGCAAGTGACACTGCAGGGAACAGAAGCAGGACTTCCCCAAATCTATCACAATTCTTCATTTGCAGTGTCATTCATAGTGGGAGGAGAGTGGTCACATTGTTGTGCAGTGCTTCACTTACCAGCATCATATATTCCCATTGCTCAGGAAGGCTGACTGGCTTTTAAGGTGGGTTTCAGGGATTAGACAGAGAGCGAAAGCATAACTGTGATATCATAGGTACCTGTTTGATGAAGGATCTTGCCCTTAGTCTGTTACACAACAAAGTTTTTTTTGTTTTTGTTTTTAATTTTAGAGACAGACAAGTTTTGTTTGGCAAAAGTTTTCATGCTCAATTCATCAAATGTACTGAATATGGCTTCTGTACAAGGCTGTACATTATGCATGTGATGAAACAGAGTCATTCCATCTAAGTACCCTTCCATCTAAGGCCTTTTCTGCATTTTATATTTAAAATGGGGCAGCGCATCCTCCAGCGAGGACATTTACACTTGGGGATGAACTGAGTCCGGACTACTTAATGTTTGTCCGGACTTCAGCCCGCCCCAGAACACCCAGAACTGGTGGTTCCCCATGCTATTGAAAGACCGATTAAAAGAGGACTTTCAATAGCGCGGCGTGCCCCAATCTGTCGCTGCCCTAAGTGTAGATTTGCAGGCTTGTGCCAGCGTGAGGCTGCAAATCTTCCGGGGGTGGGCTTCTGGTTGGCGAGCTTCTCTGGTTGGTGGAGAGCCTCCGCCAACCGGAAGCCTCCATTTTCGTCTCCAGAGAGTGTGTAGCGCGGGCGTGCGCTGCTCTGGATCATCGTGGATCGTCGGGGGGAGCGTGCCAGTCCAGTGAGTAACAGCCTGCTCTGTTTCCCCCGCAAAGTGCGGAAAAGCTCTAAGTATCAAACTGGGCACAGCCATGTTGCATGGTGCTAGGGGTCAGCATTGAAAGACTGAGCCACAGTGAGGGGGCTCAGGTGTGTTTCTCTCTCTCTCTGTATATGGGGAGAAGCACACTCCCCACATCCAGAAAGCACTGTGGCCCTGCCATTATAATGACAGCTTCTAATTCAATACTCTAATTTCTGTCTGTCCACCATCTGTCTGCAGCAGGTGTCTTTATCCAGTTCCTGCTGAGAGTCTCTTTCTTCCAGCTATTAGATGCCACTTTTGATGCCATCAGAGAGAGTGGCAGGAGAAGCCCTTCCATTGTTTTTAAATCCTAGTCCTTGACCTGTTGAACTGACTACATGCTGAACTAAACTTGCTACCTGCTGAGCTTTATAACCAAGAATTGAGTTCATAAGTTTGCTTTCCAGTCTTTTTCCTTTTCTGCCATAGGGATGGTCTTGTTCCTATAACTAACCTGGTTAGTATTGGATGGGAGGCTACCAATGAATACCAAGTGCTTTAGGTTATATTTCAGAGGAAGGAACTGGCAAAACCACTTTTTAGTGTTCCTTGCCTAAGGAACACTATGAAATTCTATGAAATTCATGGTCTTACCATAAGTTAATAGATAAAGTGAAGGCACATACACAACAAGCTTTTCTTTACTCTGAGGTGGTTTTGAAGTTTTGTACTTTATGGAGTGGAACAGAACTTGTGATTTTTTTCATAATCATAATCCCTCAACCAGCATGGTCAATGTGTAATTCAAAGCCAATGTCTGCAGTCAGAAGATATCCAGAAAAGGAAAGCATAGAAACTCCCAGATAGTTAGATCTCCCTTGAAATGTGGTAGGAGTAGTGTTCTGTAGGTCAGTGCTACTCAAAGTGCAAGAGTAGCCAATGGACAAAAAAATGATACTGGATCCTGGTATGGCTGGAAAAAGAAAAGGTCAGTCCTTTTATCAGAAAGCCTGAGAAACAGTAATGCAGGCTTTGAGAAAGCCTTGGGGAAAGTAATTTTTTGGGGAGGGGGGTCTCCTTCCTGATTGTGCCCCTATCTTCCTGCTTAATCTTCTCCCTTTAGTCCCAACCCACACATCTGCATGGCAGAAGAGGACAACTGAGGCTGCTGTTCTTTTTCTTTGTTCCTATCCATACTTCTTGCTTAGAGGGAACAGGAAAAGAGGCATACATGACAGGGTGGGCAGTCTAAATAACCATTAATGCTAAGCTTATGTTCTTCAGTAAATAGGGTTGCCAGTTCAAGATCATTTCAGACCCTAAGGCTTCCTGGCCAAAACCAGGGACCTAGGGATAGCCCCTGGTGATGTCAATAAGCTTTACAAATTAAGTACCAACCATAGTTGCTCACAGCTTGTCATTTAGACATACATAGCCTGATAACATATTTTCCTGTTTGGATATTAAGATAAAATCTTAGCTAGAAAGACTGTTCCCAGATCAATGTGAGGAGATTATTCCTTCTCACTTATTTAGGGGGACAGGACTGGGAACGTTTAATCTAGTTTACTTGCTTCTAGCCAGAAGATGGATGAAGAGCAGAGCTGAAGGTGAGTCCTGGTGCCACAAGAACTGGTAGGAAAGGAGGAAAGTAGCTAAGTAACTACATAACCCCCCTGGAAAGTCTTTGCAAGTTGCAGCAAGCAATCAGTTAAGCTTTGCAAATTGTAGAAAGCTACTGCTCTGTCAGGTAAGCTGGAAATTTGCACATAGCCTGTTCCTCTTGCCCAGAGCTTAGCTGAGCAAAACTGGAGAATTTGCAGCATGGTGTGCTACAAAAACTGGAGACTGGGAAACCTAGCAACAAAGGTTTGGTTATCCCAGCATCCCATCAACAGGTTGGAGGCCTTTTCACATGACGCAATTGTAATGCTATACTTCACTTTAATTGCCTTGGCAACATCATATTGGGCTCTGGAATTTGCAGTTGAGAGTCTGGTACTTAGAATTCCCAGCCAGAGAGCTCTAGTGACTCACCAAACTGCAAACTCCTGGGTTCCATAGGATGTAGCTATGGCAATGAGAGTGCAGTTGTACCATAGCTTGAAAAGGCCCCAAGTAACAACAATTAATTCCCTTTTTGGAATATGTTTACTGGAAATTTCTTGAAAGATGGGTAAACTACCATGGGAGGGGGGAGAAATTGGCTACATCTGTTATTTTGTATCATAATTGGTTCCATTATCACCTCTTTCATGTTGTCTTGGATTTTTTTGTATTGTTGAAAGGGTATCTGTGTGACTACTGAGCAAAGTAAAGACATCACAGTTGATTTATGACAGCGCACACATTCCAGTGACATGATCCCTGTCTAAGCGGTAGCATAGTCATTAAAAGTTAATCATAGTGTAGTTAACACGGATTTCTCTTTCAGCACAAAGGGGAGGCTGCTGAGTGGATATAATGTGCGTACATGCACACATGTGCTTGTTTGGCTTCCAATGACTATAGTAAAAATGTGCAGGATAATGGTGGGTCAACAACTGCTGAACATTAGAGTTAATATTCGGAGACAAATAACATGGGGATGGTAATCAAGGAAGGGCCGTTTATGCATCTGGCATCTTACCAGGAAGGGGCCACATTTATTCAATGGTAAAATTTTCCAAAATGGCAATCTTGTACCTTTGATGAAAACAGAACACTGAAAAGTGGGGGTTTTTTTGGGGGGAGGGAACCACAACTTCCAAAATCCCTCAACCAGCATTGTCACAGAAAAGTCACATGCCAAAGCTCTAAAGCTCTATAGAAAGAAATGTACAAAGTCCACCAATCATTCTTGAGTCTCTCCTTGAGTATTTTAAAAAAAAAACTGAGAAGAAGCTTTCATTATTTTTTGAAACTTTTCCAAAGCTCAAAAAGACTTAGCCTAAGTGAACTTCTCCATCACCACTAGCCTTCTGGTCTGCCAACATCCTTTTTATTCCCCATACATGGCTTAGTGACTTTAGATGACAACATTAGTTCCCCTTTTTCTGTGACTTCCTTGCCTTCCTATGTGTGTGTGTTTGTGTGTGTGTATGTATACATGTATGTACATAAACCCAACAGTGAGCTTAGTTAACCTTTCAGGCTACAACCCCCAGAATTCCTGTCAGTACAGACCATTGCTATTCTGGTGGGGGAATTCTTGCAGTTGTAGTCCAAAAAAAGTAATTTTCCCCAAGCCCTGATTTAGTGTTATATCCTAACATACCTAGCCAGTATGTATCACCAATAAGCTGGCTAGAAATGTAAGGACTTCTGATGCATAATCGTGTACATTTGGCACCATTTCGTGCCTTGATGTTGCCATTTTGACTTCCATGGAGCATGTGATATCCCCTTAGCTGATACATATTCAAAAATGAGCTTTGGCACAAGGGAAGGGAGCTCCTATCGACTGCAGATTACCCCAGCCAGCCTTAGGGTTAAATTGGACCTGGTGGCAGAAAGACCCACAGTGTCAGGCAGGGCGTTCTGCCACCCTCTCATCGACCTTGGGCTATCAGTTTGTGCTGTGGTGTTCCTGAAGCCATAATGGAAGCTGATCTCTCAGCTCTAAAAATAAGCAAATAGGTGATTTTTCTTAATTATTTATAGACTATTGCTCTGCTTCCTTTTTCAGTGAGAAGATAATGGCCGTGTAACTAGTCAAATTGTACAGTGTCATCAGTGTTACAGTACCTTGAACTGCCTAGAAGCCAGTATTTGCCTGTAGAAGGAGGCGGGCTGGTGGAGGAAGGAGGAAACTATGCTATTATGAGTTAAGAAGGGAGGGGTGGGGAACAGCCTATTGTGTATCTGCTCAAGGCTATCCTTACAGCACTATTTTTCTTTTGCTGAAATAAATAGGAGATATAGGAGATTCTCAACTGAATCACAATAACATCCTGTAACCAAAAAGTCCACCAAAATCCTTACCAGGCAAAAGGTACAAATTTTATCACACCGTCTCTCAGGAATCAAAGGTTTAGTGGTTTCCATGAGATTCTGAATGAGAAAATTCAAACTTTAGGCTGAGCAAAATAAAAATTTACTTAGTTATGATGACATGAGACAGAAATCAAAGCTGGACCTTCTTAACACCCTCCCCTGAACTGTGTCTTCTAGAAGCTTGTAAAAACAGCTTTTCACATTTTAAATACCTGTCCAACATCAAAAATTACCCACTTTCAAAGCCAGAATTGGACTTCTGACCTTTGTTGTTGTTCTTTTGGAGGGAGAGATGTTAGTTTGTCATTTTTGGCAGTTTGTTTACCCCTCTCCTGGAGGTCCAGGACAGCAAATTGACCTCCAGATACACGCAGTTGCCTACCTCCAACTTACAGAAATACACAAACATCAGTTGCCAAGATGTTCAAAAACTCTCCAGTACTGAAAAGAAATTCTCATAGCAGTTGCAACAAAGCTGTGGGAAAAGGCATTTTCTTGTTAACCACCTGAGGATGAATCAAATCAGGATTTACCTCCCTAGCCTTGAGTCAGTTCAAGGTGTGACAACTAAGCACTGGTACTTTGAACTGGGTTTCCAGCTTCCAGAAATAAATTAGGACAACTGGACTGGAGCTGACATAAGACCTATGTGATGTGCTTTTCAACAGCATCCCTGCATATAGGCCAAGATCCAACAGCAAGGTTGTATAGTACAAATCTTGGCAAAATGAAGTTGTGCATTAATTGTGCTACACAACCCTTGTGTTAAGTAGCAGCAATTGAATCAAGAAATTAAAATGCCCAATGCACATGTCTGCACAATGATCACTGTACATCTGTGTGCACTTTTCAATGAACAATCATTGGCCATGTGCACCTGTATGTGCAATGTCATTGCCTGCACAACTCCATTTTTGCAATTTTGAATGTGGACATTCCTCTTTGGACAACAATGTCCAGTTGGTTCCACGGGGAAACTTAACACATGCATAAGAAACCTATAGGATTCCAGCTGTAGCACATAGCCAGATTCTAACAGAGAAGTGGGCAAAACATGAACCTCTCTGGCTAGATCCATTTATCCTCTTTCATTTGCTGAAAGTAAACCTTATAACTTGCTAGAGTGAAGGAATCTATGAAAACCCATTACATCTATCAAATGTTTGAGAAACACCGGTTTCGAGCAATCCACATGGCACTTCCTTCCAGATACACTCCCCACTTCATTCCTGATACATTTAGGAAACAAAAGCTAACGAGATGCTTTCTTTCTTTTCCTTCTGCAAAGGTCGGTAATCCCTCTGCTGCAAATTAATCCCAATTTGTAATGATATTTTGTCTCAATACATCATGACACTTTTGATTTACCAGGTTTTTCAGATGCAGACAGCAAATGTTAATGATTTGGTTTGCCGGGATTTTATACTCTTGTTCATTTCCCATTTGCTGATCAGTTGCGCCTCGGCATGGCTTGGCAGCTACGACTAATGAACTGAGGGCCTCACAGGAATAAATGGTGTGTTCTGCAAACCTCACTCTTTTTTCCCCTCGTGCCATCTGCAAAAATATAGGTTCTTCTCTGAGAAAACATTTCTGGCAGGCAAGAAGGAGTGATTATGATCACATAAATGTCACTTGTAATTTGTATTTTCACTTGTTTAATGGTGGTACCGCTAAATGAAGGTATCTATGGAGAACAAAACTAATTATAGTAAATTCAGCATCTTTTTGTGCATGGTGGAGAAAGCTGGGAAGGGAAGCATACCTTGTTCTGTTCATTTCCTTAAATTATTCCAATGGCAATGATGCATTCTAACATAATGATTTATCTGCCAGCTGGTAGAATTTAAAGTGGAACCTTATGAAATATTTCTCCTGAGCAGGGCTGTGTTGATCTTTACCCTTGTATATTTTTGAAGTGTGAGACAAACTTTTGAGAATTTTATGCAATTTTCACCTAGTACTTGATCATTCCAAAGTGTTGAGGAAAAAATATTCAGTGGAGAAAAACATATTGGACCTTTTTGGAGAAAAAAATGCCTTTTTTCTGCACAGAAAATAGTTTTTTTCCTGCACAGAAAACAATGGTTTCAACTCACAAACATTCCCCTCCCACAAATGTTTGAACAGGGGGAGAATACTGTGCAGGAATATACATTTTCACCCAGAGTGGGGAGAAAGGTGCCATAATTGTTTGCCCTTTCATGTGAAGATGAAAGACTAAATTAAATAACTAAAGGAATAAATTGTCAGGGAATTCCTATCTCACAGACTCAAAGCATTTTTAAAAATCTTTCTGGCCTTAGCAAGTATAAATCTAGGTGCTATATGACACTATTTGACTCATAAAATGGAGAGCACAAGGCTGGTCTGAGACATTTTGCTGCTGGAAGTGGAACAGCAAATGCTGTTCTCTACCCTACTGTTAAGTCAAGCCAGCCAAGCTAGTTAGGTTTTGTTGCATGCCTTCAAGTTGTTTCTGACTTATGGCAACCCTAAGGTGAATCCATCACTAGGTTGTCTGGGCTGAGAGTGTGTGACACACCCAGGGTCACTCAGTGCCTTTCCATGACTGAGCAGGAAATTGTACTCTGGTCTCCAGGGTCGTAGTCTAACACTCAGATCGCTATACCGTGCTGTCTCTCAAAGTTTAGGTATACAAGAAGCACTTATGCACATCCCTTCTCGTCAATAATGACAAACTAAATCCCTAACTGCTTGCATCCCTTTCTGACATGTGGTATCTGCTGCCTGAGGCAGTCACCTCATCCTACTTAGTGGTAAAGTTGGCCCTAGGAGAACAAAAACCATGTTTCTAAGTTATTAGGGGAGGGGAGAAATCTCAATACTTTAATTTCAATGTTGTCAGTTGAGACTTAATGGTATCAACAGCAAGCTACTTTCTCCCTTGGTGTGGTAGATGATGGCTCTGAGGTTGATGAGCAATTGATCGTGCCAGGAACAGAGCCAGTGATAGACCAAACACCCCCGTCAGCTGAAAGACAAGCTGAGACTGAATTGCCACAACCAGTGCCAATGGGAAAGAGGACTAGTACTGATTTAGGGGAATTAGATTCACTTTCCCCCCCAGCCACCAATCACGGAGGAGACAGAAATGAGCAGTTCAGAGGGAAGCCATTTGGGCAAGATTGGGTAAACAGAACAATGATGAGTAACAGCTGTTTTTGTCAGCATATAAGTCAGTCGGCATGGCTTGCTCTTTGCTTGTACCAAATCACTATGCAAGCCCATGACTCTTGTGTTCTGGCTGTCTTGATCGTTTTGGATTGACCTTCAGCATTCTGAATCTATTAGATTTGACCTTGACTTCAGCTCGGCTCAGTGTTTCTCCTTGATTGTTTGCATTGGACACCCCCCACTGCCTCCTCCTCTTGGGCAAGTGCTATCACCTTCCTTCCCTTGCTGGCAGAGAGGCACGGGCTGGGAGTTGAACTCTGACACTTGATGAGGGGTATTCAGTATCCCTCCTGATGTCAACATCCAGCCAGAGTTTCAGAGGATTCAAAATTTCCTCATGGTCTTGAGTTTGGTTGGTCTTTATAAAGAACTTACCTGGTTATGGCTTTTGACTTTTGTATAATGGCGTCTGGCCCAGCAGCGCTTCCTGGGCTTGTCTTCCTTCCTTCCTTCCATCCTTCCTTCCTTCCTTCCTTCCTTCCTTCTTCTTTCTTCCCATTGAAACATAAATGTTGAAATTTACTTATGATGCCTTATCTATGTTTGAATACATAAACCCCATCTCTGCAAAGTTATTCCTACTGAGTATCACTTTGACTTGTACGGTGTCTGAAAATATGTAAGAGCTTCATCCTGAGTAACAAAGAACTTTTCTAGCCCCAGGAATATATTCTGCGAATCAGTGCTGAGCAGACATTTTATAGTACCTACGCCCAGTAGGTACTCAGTGAAGGTACTACGCTCAGTGAAGTTATTTTGGCATCTTTCCTGGCAGTATGTTTCACTAATAAGTTAACAATTTAATTGCCTTTTCACAGCCAACCAAATTTTGCTGCTTGTGGTAGCTACCTCAAAGTTTCCTATGGATGACTCCCAGAACTGACAATAATTCTGGATTACAACATAGTTATTTTTGACACCTCTATATAGCATGTTCACTTCAATGAGGAGAAAAAAAATGTAAGCATCCGTATAGTATGGGTTGAACATCCCTTATCCGGAAATCCAAAACACTACAAAATCTGAAAGCGTCCACATGGGTGACTAAGATAGTGACCCCTTTGCTTTCTGCTTAGTACTGATTGGGAGACCACACATGAATAGCAGGTACTGTTGGCTGTATTTAAGAGGAAGGAACTGGCAAAACCACCTCTGAGTATTCCTTGCCTCAGGAAACCCTATGAAATTCATAGGCCTGCCAGAAATCAACATACAACTCAAAGGTATCAACCCTGCTCCCCTTATGCTATTCTTTATTTTATCCTTGGTTCAATTCTGACATGAAACTTGGCATTTTTCATCCATCCTAGTACTTGCTTAACTGATGTTTTGGTATCTGTTCATTCATTTATGGACTATTTATTTTATTTGCCATTTATTTATTTATTTGGTTCCCATCTTTTTCTCAGTATGAGACGTAAGATGGCTTTCTATAGAAAAATGTACCTCTTCTGGAAAAAATATCATTGAGATAATACATCTAATTTTCGGATCGACAACAATATTTGATCCTTTGAAATGAAACCCTCATTTTCATATTGAAGAAAGGCACATTGCTAGCAAGCCAAACTTCTCTTGCTAGATAATGTTAAATAGAACCAAAGCCATTTAGGCTACAACCCTATAGCCATTTACCTTAGCAAAACCATTTCCCCCCCATGAAAAACGTCCATTGTTTTGATAATCTTTTGCTCTCGCGTTGCATGGAAATGGTGTAGAGAAACAGTAGAAGTATACCCACATTGCAACAGGACCAACATTCCTTGTTTTCTAATGCTGCCCTGACAGTACGATGTTCACAGCACAGCCTGGTGAGAACAGGGAATATCAGCCAAGTTGCCTCAGCAACTGTTCACTTCTCCCAAACACACACAGTTCTACGTGAAGCGAAAGCCATGCTTCGTTGGCGCTTGGGAGCATCACCATGTAATCATATCAGATTGGCTAGGTAGATTGTGATGTCCTCCGATTCACTATAGGATTCCTACTTCACAGGGATCACAGTGTAAATAAAGAAGAAACTTTAACAAAAGGAACAAAATAGCACAGTCATAGGAAAATTATTTTTAGGGTTATAGGCATCTCCATTGATCAGAGTGACTAGAGGATTCTGGGAATTATAGTCAGGCATATTCCTCCTGGTGGGGTTTCCAATTTGTTGCCCTAGGAATGAATAACTGAGAATATTTGTTCATCCCCTACTCTGAGAAGTCACTTGGCCATCAGAGTGCTGAGTAAACAAGAAACAAATTAGTGTATAAAAGCATTGATGTGATAAAGTTTGCTGAAGCCTGGCCAACTGCTGTCTGGAATGGAGAAAAGATGGAGCAAGGGGTGAAGAAGAGGAAGTGAGGAACATACAACCCAAGAGGATCTGTTCCAGTGCAAAGGCAGCATCTGAGGAAAGAAATGTCAGAAATACCGTCCTCTCTACTGAGGTCACATCTGTCTGGAGCACTGCAAAACTGATATCATGACAGTTCTAAAATATAAATAAACTTCAAAGCAGTTTTAGCTATCAAGCAACTTTAAGCTCATGGGGTTGCCAAAACAAGTGGCATGACCTACTCAAGGCATGAAAGCCTTCAGAGAATATGCAAAGTCTTTGATAAAGGGTACATTTGATTATATTTTTTTTCCTTTTTCTTTCTTCTGTCTTTCACTGGGTTTGCTGAGGACAGATGGAATAAGTTCAAGAAAGAAATATTTCGTGTGATTTTGGACAATGCTTTTCAACCTTTTTGAGCAACAATAAGAACTCTCCAAAGCTGATGCTAGCTGAAAACAAGATTAAGAAACATAATCCTGAAAGGTTCACAACAAGTTCCAGCAGCCCCTGAAGAACTTCTCAAGGAGCTAGGCCTGACGGCTGCCATTTATGCTTTCCCTTTTCATTCAAAATGCTTGGAGATCAATTATGATCACTCAGTGGTAATGGGAGAAAGACATTTCCAGATCAGAAGCATCCAAGGCCATGAAATTACAGTGTAAAAATGTGAGACTTCAGAATGGCCTCTGGCAATACGAGGTTAGGAGGCCCGATTGATGCCATTAAGCATCATAATGAAGCATTAGCCACAGCTGCTCAGAGCATACCATTTCAATAACAGCCCTGTGAATTCTAACAAATGAGGAAATGTTCCTCTAGTTGGAAATTACAGTTTCTCTGGATTCAACTTATTTTGTATTTTTTTTAAATAATTATATGAGTACTGTTTTAATACATGAGAGCTATATTCTGACAGAAGAACAGTTTCCAGATCTGCTTTGGACAGGGGGAAAAAAACTCTTTTCCTAGCACTATTACAAACACTAATTGTAACAACACATGGGAATTATAGTCAGAAGGGAAGGAGGGAGAACAACACTGCAACTGGGAGATTTGGAAAGGGTGAAAGTAGAAAAAGAGGATGAGATAAAGAAAGGAAGGAGATGATGTTTAGTGAGAAGTTGTAGGTATGAGATGGGATAAGGAGAAAGAAGATGAGAGAGAAAAGGGAAGGAAAAGACATTTAGCTTTCCACACGACACTGTTATAGCGCTACTATTCCACTTTCTACATCCCATGGAATCCTGGGGTTTGCAGTTTAGGGAGGGGCATTTAGGATTTTCAGCCTGAGAACTCTGTAGCCTCAGTAAACTAGACACCCCAGAATCCTACAGGATGCTGAAAGTGGAATAATAGCACAGTAAGAGTGTAGTGCAGAAATGGCCTTATAAAGTGGAAGATGGAAAAAGAAAACAAGGGGGCTAGGGAATGAAAGAAAAGATGACTACATGCAACAGTTGCAGGGTGATAGGAGAAAAGAAGAAAGAGATAAGAGAGGGGAGGAAGTGTAGGAGAAGACATATAACCATAATTTGCTGAGAGAAGGGGGAGAAAGGACAAAAAAATAGAAAGAAAGAGAAAGGTGGAATGAAGAGTTAAAAGAGAAAGAACTGAGCTGAAGTGGAAACACTTTTTACTTTTTTTTACTTACAGCTTGTGCCTCAGACTCAGAAAAGCAATGGAATTGGATTTTCAATCGTTTAGGGCAGCGGTTCTCAACCTGTAGGTCCCCAGATGTTCGTGGACTTCAGCTCCCAGAAGCCCTGAGCATTGACCATAGTGGCTGGGGCTTCTGGGAGCTGAAGTCCATGAATGTCTGGGGACCCACAGGTTGAGAACCACTGGTTTAGGATGTTATAGAGTGAGGAAAGGCATGGGAAAGTTAACTTTCTCAAGACTGGGAAAATGAACTATCTGACGGGAAGTGTCAGAAAGTAGCAATGTTATAATGGCATATTTAGCAACTCCTGGGGCAGCGAATAAGGAGGCAGGTATTTCCCACACTGACTGCTACCACCCACTGAGCTGCTATGCCGGCTGCCGTTCTGGAAACTTTGAACGGGGATGGAGGAGTGGAGCAGGTGGTCGAGCGGCCCCCTGAAGCGTTCACAGTAGCCATGCTGGACCAGCATGGAGCAGCAGAGTCCAGCAGCATGCAGATTATTTTTAAAAACAGTTATTTTTAAGATAGTGCTCATGACTTTAGATTCCCTTCACCTTGAGGCCCATATACACTGTCTATATCTATATTGTATGCACCTATGAAGAAGTTGAGGAAGCCACCTTGGGAATTTAGAGTGAAAGTTAGCATTTTGTGGCAAAGGATTATTATATCCTATTTAATTTGGTTCCCTCCAGCTTCACCATAGCCCAGTCTCTCTCCGAGAAAAAAGTCCGTTTGATAAGGAATATCTTTCTGCTTTCCTTCAGACTGGCATGCAAAGAAGGAGAAAATTAACAGCATATGTCATTCAAAACACGAAAATCTCTTTCACCTTGTAACTTTAACAAAACTCTTTGTCAGAGCAAAAATAGCATTTCAAGATTTGGATTTACAGGCATTTCCTTCTCAGAAATGAAGTGCAAATTAAATTTCATAGACAGGCGTTAGGAGCTCTACTTTCTCCTCCTGCTATTTGGGTGCCTTGTCAGCTAAGCCAGCTTCTCTGAACAGTTTTACACAACTCTTTTCCCTTAAAATACACAAGAAGCTATCAAACTTGTACAGTGCATACCTTTTTAAAAAAAGGCTTTCATGCATTGAGTCTCTCAGTTTTTCAGCAGCATTCCTATCTCATTTCTTTTAAGAGGTTGTGAGAATGTTTTTTCCCTGTATGGATACTTGTGATTATTTTGTGCACATTTTTTGAAACCTGCTTTTTTGTACAGGTTCTCCTCCTGTCCTCCTCCTTCTTCGATCCCTGTGTGTCTTCATTTTTTTCCAGTTTGTTCGTGAGAAGCACACATGGTTTTATGGTTTCATATGACTTCTTTTTCTAAAATGCCTCACATGCCTTTTGAGACAAGCCCGTCCCACTGATAGTCTTAAAAAGTGTGAAATGGCTATTCTCATACAGAAATGTCAATTTTTGGATTTTCTTTCCCATCTCTAGTATGAAGGCTTGCCTCCTTGACTGCCATAAATTTAAGCTGTCTCAGGTTGGTTAATTATTTTTTGTTTTGCAACTTAACATGCTATGGAGAGGTACATGTAATAGATGGTAATGGTGCTATTATATTTTGTCATTCCATTTGAAAACGTTATCAACCTCCTTCTCAGCTTTTTTGTAACCCCTAGTTATTGGCAGCAAACAAAAGGAATCTTCTTACTGAAGGATCACTAATGATCTTTATCTAAAGGCTACAGGTGAATGGACGAGTTTTCTTCCCAAGATTGTCACTTTCACATGAGTTTACTCCTCAGTTATCTGCTTCATTCCACTTTGGCCTTAATCTATGATTTTTTTAAAAAAGAAAAAATTGCACAGAAATCAACATTTAAATGTACAGTTATACCTATTTTCAAACATTTCTTCTTTCAGAATGTAGATTTCTATCTCCCCCTCCAAATACAACCAAAAAATGTATTTCTTTACATTATTTGAGGCAGACAATAGGAAATGTAAGGCTGGTGGGGAATGGGTTGCAAATTGACCCAGAGATATGGCCAAATAATTGAATATCAGAAATTAGCAAAGACGGAAATACTCAGACATCCTTGCAAAAGAGTCCTGCCATCTGAACCCTTCTCAACCTGCAGATTAGGTTTGTTTCTTTGCAATTCCCTTTTGGGTTCCATTATTGTTAGATTTACCAGATCTCAAGGTCTGGCCCTTCTTTTCCTGTCCTCAAGGTGAAGGGAGGAACCTCAAGGTGAGAGTACCATCTTGCATGTGTTTTCCTCCTTTGTTAGAATTAGTAGTTACTGCTTAATGTTTTATGCTCAATGGCTTAACCAGGGGTGACTTCTTGTAACACCATCCTTGTAGCATCATTCTTCTATGTGACATCACAAAGGATTGTCCCTAGGTCAGTTTTTGGTGCTGAAATCTTGGGGTCTGAGAGAACGTTGTGCTATCAACCCTAGTTGTGGGTCCAAATATTGAATGTGTCTCTTCCACCTTCAAGGTCACAATGTGCAGTGTTCCTCAATGTGCAATGTGTATGTCTCCAGTCAGATTGGCACTGCATGTGCAGCCTTGAGCTGAATGTGAACATTCTACGCTGGACAAAAATGTCAGACCATTTTCACAGGGACCTTCCACAGGCAGAAGAAGCAATCAGGATTGTGGCTAGGGTGTTTAAAATCAGTCAACGATGTGACTAGAGATTGAAAAAAGGAACTTCCTAATATATGCCAAACCATGCTTATGGCAATGTTAGAATGGGAAAGGAAGCAGTTAGCTATGGAAATCCTAACATAAAGGAACCATGCTGAGCTCCTTGAGAATGTCTTGAAGCAAAAACTTCTTAAAAAATCCTTAAAAAATCCTTAAAGGAAAGGAACATTTCTTAATCTTCCCACAGATATAGGCTGTAAAATCTGGAAGCCAAGCCCTGGAAGCTAATTAAACTTGGCAGCTGAACAATTAAAGGCAGAAAAAGGAGGCCTTTATTCTAAGCAAATATTACTCAAGTTGCTCGGTATGTGTGCTGCACAGCCCCTTATTTTCAATCAAGCAAGGTTGAAAAGATAGATTTATATATATATAAACCCTGAATGCTAAGTTACTGTCAGAAATCATGCAAGGCTAACACTGACATCCCAAGCAACGTATGTGAAAGAAAGCCAAATCTGTCATCTTTGGCCGCAAGTAACTGGCCAGGTTACCTGCAGAAATACCCCAACCGCCATTTAAGCTCGGCCCAGGAGCAAGTTTTGCTTTCACATCCTACTTGTGAACTTTCTGGAGGAAACAGAACCCTTGGATTGGAAAGCCAGATGAGAGATTAGACATAACTGGTTACCTCTCATTAATGCTATCGCAATAACATGGTATAACTTTGTCACATTATGCTTCTAACTTAAGAGGAGAGAAGCTTTGCTCCTTTTCCAGCATTGCTATAACTCTTTAGTTCCTTTTCTAGTTACAGAAAGCAGCCTCACTGTAGGCATGTTTTATTGTGAATAGAAATTTACGAATGTGTTACATAAATTCAACAACAAAGGGGAAAAAAAGAACAACAAATATATATATATATATATTATAGAGCTTTGTGTATGTACACACACACACAGAGCTCTATGAGTCTTTAACTTTTTTCTTTCAGATAACAGATCTACACAGGAACTATTAAATATTATGTATATAACCTTAATCATGACCTATGTCACTCAATCTTTAAAGGCTAGTATCAAAACCTTCCCCATTTTTTCTCTAAATAAACAATTAACTCTTTCCATTGATTTATGAAATTGCCATTAGTTTTGTCTTTTAAAAACATTGTTAGCTTATCCATCTCCATGACATCTTATACCTCTGTTAGAATTCTTGCTTTAGTAATCATATACAACATTTTGTTATTGTGCTTACCAATAAATTCTTCTATTTGCGCTAACCATGTTAAGCAAATAAAATTCTGGTTTCATTGGGAACTACTTTTTTGTTATCTTAATGATTTCAGAATGAATATTTTTCCAGAATGCTTGGGCCTTTTTGCAGAGCCACTAACAGTGGTAAAAGGATCCTTTTTCTGTTTTATATTTATATATCACTGTCACCTTTGTAGATTTTTGCTATTTTTACTGGAGTCAGGTGCCATCTGTATAACATTTTAAAACAATTCTTTTAAAGAGCTTGACAGCTTGTAAATTTTAACTCTTTCCAGGTCCTTTGCCACTGTTCACAGTTCTATGTATAACCAGTATTTTGAGTCCATTTCACCACTGAGTTCTTAATTACCTCATCCTCTATTTCTCACCTTAAGAGTACATTATATAACTTCTTAGTACTGTGGTTACATTCACCTCTTAAAACCATATCAAGTTCTGTATTAAAATTGTTCATCTTATAATCTCTTTTATCTTGTTTGAATCTCAAATAGAGCTTATTATATAGAAACCAAGAGCAATTAAATCCTCCTGCAGGTAACTCCTCTCTTGTCTTAAGATCACAACCAGAGCCATGGAATTTAAGAAGATCTCTGTAAGTCCAATATTACATAAGTATTGTGTTTCTGTACCATAGAAAGCCTCTAATGGAGATACCCAGAGAGGAATTTGAGGACACAAATGTGACTTGTATTTTTGCCAGATGGACTTCAATGTTTTCCTTAGAAAATGAGATGAAAATTCTGCTGCTGGTTTGTTTTTGGCATGCTATAAATAGGCCTGCCAGCCTTGATTCAGATCTACTCTTTCTAAAAGTAGTATTTTATTACTTTTCAATCTTATCCAATCTAATGCCCAAGTTAAAGCATGATGTGAGCATATAATTTTAGATCTGGGAGTCCCATTCCACCTCTTTCTTTATAATCTTCTAATATTTTTAATTTTTTTTTAAAAAAGTAAATCCTCAACTCTTTCACCCTGGCACATAAGGACAAATAATGACAATAGTTTCATCCCCCACTGCAGGAGATAACAAATATTACCCCACAGTATTTGCCTCACATTCAAATCTTCCAATGCACTGTGGTGGAATTACTCTACAGAGAAAAGCATATGGAGCAGTATTATTCATCATCTACTTATTTAAGTGTACTACTTAATTGCTTACTTAATTGAAATATAGTTTTCCATGCAGAAAATCCTGGTTTCTGTGCAAAACAACCACAAACAAATTTTGCACAGAATAAGACCTGAATTGCAGATATCTTTGAAAACTGTGTAGTTTTTCTGAGGATTTTCTCACAGGGGAAGAAAATTACTGAAATTACTTGTTGCTACCTTTGAGAAGAAACTTAATGAAGAGTTACAGCCCTAGAAAATGTGTCCCAGTGGGTACTTGGAACTGCCCTAAATACCTAAAGACACCAGATCCCATTTGATCTTGGAAGCTAGGCAGGGTCAGTCCTGGTACTTGGATGGAAGACCACCAGCAAGTGCCTGGTGCTGTAAGCTGTATTTCAAAAGAAGTTGCAAAACTACCCCTGAGATTCTTTGCCCAAGAAGAGCCTATGAAATTCATGGGGTCACCATAAGACAACAGGCACATATGCACACAATGCATACTTGTGTTGTACTGTGACCTTGTGTTGTACTTTTGGTAACTGTGGAGAAGGCTTAGATCATGGAGGTTAAGTATTTTTTGACAGACAGAAAAGTGCAGGCTAAGCAAGTTTGTCCTTCTTCCTCCCACCACAACTCGAAGGAAGCAGAGATATTTCAGTGCTCAGAACAACACCTTGTCAGTGCTAATTGCAGAAGCTTGTCAATCCATAACACTGGCCACTTACCCGTTGCCCGGAGTCTAATGGCCTGCCCCTCTGGAATACCCACCTCATCTCTATGCAGCAACCATCTTTCCAGCCATCACAATTTTCAAAACCGAGTTCATTAGTAATACCAGTCTATACCTCATACTCACAGCATCAAGGTCCTTGCCCTAATTTGGAGCTAATGAGAATAAAATGAAGTTGGAAATTTACTTTTTTTTTAAAGGTATAACTTGAGGGGAAAGGGCATGACAGAATGTGCAGAAACTTCCTGTCACAGTAACAAGGAAGGCTTTCTCTGCCCTGGCTCGTCACAGGATGAAAATAGTTTGACTTCAAGAAAGCACCAGTTGCATACTGCAACAAAACATTACAGCTAGTCAGGGTTCCAGCAATTGCATGCCATTCCTTTGTACTCATTTTTCAATCAGCTAGACACTTCCAACCTTGAGATGTAAATCTCTGCTTGTTTTATTCTTGAATGCAGGATGGAAGAGTAATGCCACGCTTTCCTCTTCACCTCCAAAAAGGTGAGCTATCTGCTGTCAAATCTGTGAGAATGGTTTTTGTTGAGGTCATACAAATTGTGTAAATTGCACAGATCCTGGCCAGTATTCTCTGTTCGCTACTTAGCTAACAGAACTAGCTTCCTGGCCACAATCCCTCAAATCTGACAGAAATGTCATTCACTTGTGTTCCACTTGCCAGCAGGATGGCTCGCCTTTCCCCACACAGCTGATGCCCAGTAAAGTGGTTGGAGACGGGGAGAGTTATGACTGTGGCAACAGTTTCACCATTCTGACTAAGCAGCCATCATGGATAGGAAGCAGTTACCTAGATTTACTCATCTGTAGCTGTTCCATATTCATGATCACTACTCAGTGATCAGTGGTACTCAGTGGTCCCTACTCAGTGACCCTTGTGACAGTATTGCCACAATCAACGTTCCCGCAATCGTACGGGAGATACTAAAGGGTTGCGCTGCCTTAACTCCCCGCTCACAAAAAAGGGTATTTTACGTGTTTTACAAACCTTAGGACTCCCACACACATGTCAATAATTTCCTTTTCCTTGTGGGAAGGGTTGTTTTGGCTACAAGCCATTTCCAGAAAGAATCTGGGTATAAGGATGGTGTAGGAGCATGGGCTACACTCCTGCTGATGGACTGCTAAAGATACCAATGGAAGGGTAGATAAGTAGGGAAGGAAGGAAGGAAGGAAGGAAGGAAGGAAGGAAGGAAGGAAGGAAGGAGGCAGGCAAGCTTGCTGCCACCAGAGGGTGCTGTCTTCTGCCTTCTTCTGAGGTTGAGAGAGTGTGACATGACTGGCATCCCCTAGTGGGGTTTCCATGGCCAAATGGGAATTTGAATCCTAGTCTCTAGAGTCACAGTCCAATACTCAAACCACTAAACTACACTGGTTCTCCTCAGATCACTAAATGTCCCACCAAAGCTGGCTCCTTTTGTCCATTTCAGACTTTTGCCTCTCTGTATTGTGAAAACTCTGAACTGGGGCTGAAAGTTGCTGAGGCCTATAAGAGAACTATTTTGTCAGAGCTAGGAAATGTTGCTTATATACTACAGTTTTCACAGTCCTTCAGCCAGCCTGACCATTGGAGCTGAGGCCTGGAATGGAAATTTTTGATCAGTGACTGGGGGGAAAAAATTACTTTTATGCAACTGTTCCCACAGTCCCAAAGCCAGCATGACCACCACTGGATTCTGGGGGCTATAGTCCAAAAAAAGCACCATTTCCCAAGTTCTGCACGTGGTCCCTGTTCTGTTGTATTTCCTAACTATGCCTATCTTGAGAAGGAAGAGGTTGTACTTAGTAGGCAAGTAAACAAAACATGGGGTGTGGAGGGGGAGAAAGCTTTTGAGCAACTGACTACATGACCAGAATTATACATAGCAAATAGTTAACAATAAACCATGAGCAAATAATGAATACTTTTGTAGGAAGGAGGACAAAAACATCAGAATGCTGAAGACAGACTTGAAATGGTAAGAAGCTAAAGGTGCTCGATGAGTAATCCCTGCATTTAATAATAATGTGTTTTCTCCCCACCCTGCTTAGATTCCAATTGTCCATCCCAGCAATTCCCCCCCCCCACTACTTTGAACCCTGTAATTTGGAATGCCTTCTTCTTTTGCGTAATTTTCAAGATTTTCAAAGGAAGGGAAATATTTCTCTGATTCCCCCCCCCCCTTATATATGGGCTGAAGAAATAGTCTTAATTTTCTCCCTCTCACAGTGATTGAACTTGCAGATCATGAGGGAAAAATGATTAGCAATAGTTCCTTCAAAAAACAGATGGCTTTCAAGGAGCGTGTTCCAACGTTAGTACTTCAGAGGGGCAGGAAAGACCTCTGTATGAAACTCAGAGAGCTACTGCTAAGTGTAGACTATAATGGAAAAGATAAGCTCAGTTATCCATTTCCAGATTGAAAAATGTTTTCTTGATGGCTGGGAAACCTCACTGAATCAGCAGGAATTTTGTGCCGGAATCTAGTACCTCAGATTCCTCTGTGCTACCGTCAGATGCACTGTCTAAGCCACTCTGCTTCAACCTTCTGCTTCAGGATCAGTAACTATCACCCTTTCCACACAATCTCTCTCTATCCAGCCTTTCTTACCTCATCTTCCGATAGCCTTGAATGGTTCCTGAGAGTGTCTGATTTCTTGTGTGTTTGCTAATTCCCAGTAAAATACTCTGTTTAACTTAACTGGAGTCCTTTCTACCATTAGTACTGGTATACACAGGTGAAAAGATCCTGTCATTACCCTCCTGTCACAGGCCTCCTTTGAGCTATAATTTCTCCTATTTCTAAGGAGACCCTGGCATTGTGGGTGGGCCCCAAAGTCCCCCACCTTTTAGGGTAAGAGGAGCTTTGCATGTGTCTAAGAATGGTAACTGAACACTAGCCTTGTTCACCATGTTATTGCACCAGTCACAGTTAGTTTCAAATAGCAGCTGCAAATGAGGGAATCTGAATGAACCTATACTTGAACTTGCTTTTTCTTCTCCCCATGAGCAATGGAAGAGAGTTAATAGAAGTAGCCACTTGGCAGAGGAAGTGACAGGAGTGAAGGCTGGATCTGAGCTTGCTTGAGGTTACCAGCAGCTTTTGCTAATGAGATCTCTGACAACCATGGTTGATCATTTAGAAGAGCAAGTTGCAGAGGTCACTTCCTACGCAACTCTTCAACTCTTTGGCTTGCATGCTGACTTAGTTAATGTGGTGGCACCCTCACTAACTCTCTGTGCAAGAGAATCATTCTTTCTTTTCTCATGCTTTCAGTTGTCACTCCAATATGCTTCTTGGAAATGCTCTCAGTGTTATTATCACCCAAGCTGTCGCAAAGTGCACAAGAGCCATAAGCAAGGGATGTCATGAGCTGGGCAGCAGGAGGCAGGGAAGAAGATATGGACCAACAATGGAGATCTTAGTAGTGTGTTGGTGATAAGACACTCACATAAACAGAGCATCACTTGGGTCTCATCTGCTCAAGGGAAACTCACATGAGAAGCAAGAGACAGAGGTGAGCTGTCAATCGCCTGATACCACCTAATGTTTCAAGGGCACTTGAAAGGGCAACAGAATCCTTTGGGGACCACCCCCCTAGTCCATTCAAACAAATTGCATTTCATTACTGCTTTCCTTTTCAGAATGCTTTCCCTGAGGGTCTTTGGTTTGTGCTGATCAAAGGAATTGTCTGATAAATGTCTTGAAAAACTGACAGCTCAGAGCATATAGAAGAGGAAGACTATTCTGTGTTCAGGTTAGGGATGTAATCCTTTGTGTTTCACACCCTTACAAGCAGCAGCTAATCATTCTCACCCTTCTTCCTTGCAGCCCAGAAATACGAATGCTTTTGATGTGGACCTCTGAAGTCTTTCAGAGAGACAAACTCTGTAGAAATGCATGTATTTTTTTCCTGTGCAGAAAATATGTTCTCAAAGGCCCCTCCTGAAACTGCAAACCTCAGGATTCCATAGGATGTTGAAAGTGGAATAGAAGCACTATAACAATCTAGTGTGGAAATGGCCCAGGATTTGATTCCCCACTCAGCCATGGAAACCCACTGGGTGATCTTGGATACATCACACACTCTCAGCCCCAGAAAACCCCATAATAGTTTCATCTTAGGGTTGCCATAAGTTGGAAATGACTTGAAGGCACACAACAACAAAGTGTTTCATGAGCATGAAGGAATCCTGCCTCAACAAGATTTTTTTTTCAAAAATATATCCTTTCCATCCTAGTTCAGACTGTATCTTGGAAATTTCTGAAGTGGGCTACTTCAGAGCAGCTGAAATTAATCAGTGCCTTACAGGAGGTTGTTGGTACTGTTAACAGTGTGGACAAGGCTCCAACACACACATGCGTATTAGTATAATAAACATGGAATCCAAAAAATAAACCTTCATACGCAAAGGATTGTGACAAGTTAGTTAATAAAATGCAATACACTTTCACATACAGATGTTTTTCATTAATCTAGTGCTAAGTGAAAAAGGTACAAAAGATTCTTAATTCAATATTACATTAAGAATAGATCGGTCAACAATTCCTATTAAACTCTTACAGTCCAACAACCCAGAAGAATATGTAAACAAAATATCAGCACAACAGTATCAAGCAAAATAAAAGATCTTTGTAACAATTCATGTAACAGATAACCAACATTTATGCATACAATAAACATATTAGTATACATTCTCAGAATATCTGAGACAACATGACCGTGCTTGTTGAGGGGGGTATATGGGAACTAGAATAGAAAAGAGTGGCTTTTTCAAGCCCTGAACAAATCAGCCTATTTTTGATCTTTATCCCTTTAACAAATGTAGTTGCTCCTGCATCTGCATCTCACTTTTGCATTCATCTGCATTAATATTTGTAAGAAATATAATGAAAATTCACCTTTAAATACATATTTAATTATGTATTTTGAACATATTTATTCTATAAAAGACACCTTCCTCAGTGTATATATCCTCAGACTTTGCATTTATATATGGTGTTTCAAGATTTAAATTTGAAGCTGCATGTGTTTAACTCCTTGACTTGTGCTGGGCTGGACAAGGTGGAAAGTAGCAGCAGCAACCACCACCACCACAATTCAAAATGCATTTAGATGTTTTGTAATTTAAACAGACTGATAAAATATTCAAATGAAATCACCATAGATAGGATCTCAATAGTACTGTTAAAAAAGTAACATTTCTTAAACATGTGCATTATATGATGATATCTTTTAGTCAAGATATTCCTAGTATAGAAACATGGTAGTCCAAAGTAGTAGGTAGCATCTGGCAGACTGTGAAACTGTTGTCAATGATGATAACTGTATCATGACCCATGACCATAATTTGATTTATTGTTTTCTAGCCCTATTTCCACACGGGGGTAATAAAACGTTTTAGCGCAGTGTAGCGCGACATACGGAGGTCTTCCATACCTTAAAATGCGCTGAGTTTCGTATTAATTTCCAGTTCCACGTCAATCCGCTCAGAAACGTCTCCAACTGTGGCTGCCGTGTTTGAAGCCGAAGAGGACCTTTCCCCCTCATGGACGATAACCCTACTCACTGTGAAGCGCAGATTCACGCTGATGCGCCCCTGAGATGAACGGGGGGCGGGCCGTGGGCGTGGACAGCTTTCGGCGGATGGCCCGCCCCACAAAGAGCTGAACGGCGCCATTTTTTAATCTTCGCTAGCGAGAGCCCACAGCAGGAAAAAGAAAAGGTCCGCTAAATTGGAATCTTTTGTTTAGGTCCATTGTTGAAAATCGCCTTTTGATGTTTCCGTGGGGATATATGAGAACTCAGGGGGACTGTGGATTTATTGCTACTCATCTGCGGAGTGGGCTATCCGGGGTGGGATGGGGGTGGAGGTGGAGAATATCTGGGAAGTCGGCGCTGTGGTGGCCCGGCACTTCGCAATCCACCACAAACCGCTGCATGTGGCAGGCGGGAGGCAAGGGGGGCCGCGGCGGCAGTGGGTGGGGACCCTCGGGCGCCCTGCCAAGGGGCACTAAAGGACAGGGCAGCATGGTGGCCGCAAGGGGTCCAAGGGAAGCCTCGGAGTAATGCGCTTGTAGCTTGAGAGCGCTGTGGGGATATCAATTACAGGTTTTGAATTGGGATTATGTCTTTCAAATTGCTCATGCTTCCGCGGATGAAAGGAACACCCACAGCCACCTGGCTTCTGCCGGCGGCATATGGGGGGGTGATCTAGAAAGTATTGCCTAATACCATCATTTCGCAACCCACCACAAACCGCTGAATGTGTGAGCCGGGGGGCAAGGGGGGCCCACAGAAAGCCTCGCCTTCACGTAGAAGCGTCGGGCGTGGGGCTTGTCTGACTGTCCGGAAATGCCCAAACATGAGGGAAAACAGCGGGGCCATGGTGACTTGGGCAGATGACAAAATGAGTGGAGGGGGTTGTCCTCTCCTTGGGGGATTCCAAACTGCCACATGGGCCCACGACCATATCCCCCGAACGGTGTGATTGATTTGCAGTTGGTGTCACTTGAGGCCGAGAGAGTGACCCGACTAGTCCCTTGTCCAGACAGGGACTGAGAGCCTGATTGGTGGGCGGTTGGTGGGGGCCATGACAGGGACGCGTGTCTGGAAGGATGGGGAGGAGGGGGCTGAGTGGGGTCTTGGACAGAAGATGACCATGTATTGTGTGCACCACAGCCTCCCCCAAAACCCACTATTTCCTCGCAGGTGGATGCCCGGTGGCCCGGCGTGCGTCGGAGGCGGCGGGGATGAGGACAGAGGAACACTCTGATGGCGAGAACCTACATCAGTTCTGCAAAATACCTGCAGCTCAAACTGGTCACCTGGCTTCTGTCAAAAGATGCAGTTGCTCCAAGTACTAGCAGGTATGGCGCCATCAGCTTGTATGGGCACTCCTGAACCATGGGGTTGTCAAGTGGTGGACTCCATCCCGGGTTTAAATCCTAACGCACCTGCTTAGCATCCAGGTTTGGCATCAGATGGGGCCTGTAACACAATCTTCAAGTGCTTTCCACACCTGCCTTGCTATGGCAGGTGGAATCCAGGTTGAACTCAGCTGCTTCCAAGAGGTAACTGGTTAATCCAACACCATTGAAAACAGACAGTGCACAGGAAAGCTTAGAGAAATATATTTTATTATATAAATAACTAGATAAAATTATCACCCACCCAACATGCAAAAACAGAAAACAAAGGTCAAAAAAACATTATGAGAAGATCTGCCCTCCTAGTATATTCTTCTGAGGTCCACAACTGCTTCCTTCTGTCTATAATGAATTTATTTGAGGGCATTCAGTCCTTTTGGAAGAGCTTCTGTGCTAAAGTCGGTTTCTGTGGGTGGAAGAGTGCAGTCTGGGCCGTACTGGTAGCCGCTTGGTGAAACCTGCCGTCTCACCTGAGCCTTTCCATCATGGCCACCCGTGTTTCTAGACTTGCACATTCTGGCAGTTTTCCTTTCCACAGTGGTCATCCCAGCCATCAAGGAATCTGCAATGGACCTCGAGATCCTGGGGGGATGTACCTGGAAAGAAAAGGTGACATTGCAGGCCTCCAGGCACTCCTTTGTGAATGGCTCTCCATGTGTGCCCACACTGTGCGGAGTGGTTTTTTGTGATGCTTCTCCCCACTGTGAGATCTCAGGAAAGTGTTCCTGTCGCTTCTCTTCTGCGGACAGCGTGCCAACTGCAAAAGGAAGGAAACTGTCAACATGCCTCTGTGTCAGCAGTGTGCATCTAATTTCCACATTTTCTCCCACATAGGTCATTTCTGTGTTTGTGTCCATCAGCTGCTGGCTCTCTTTTCCCTGGCAAGTCAATCACCATAGCCGTGGCCGGCAGCCAGCAAGGAGCTCTCTTGCTTGTGCACTGTGGCTCTAATGAAACAAGCGGGAAACAGATGTTGCCCAAAACAGATCAACTTCCTTTGCATATGGAATTAAAGTTTTTGGCAAGCCAAAGCTGTGCACATGTTTTCCCTGTATGTTCCCTCCAGCCTTGAGCCCTTGTCCTCCCCAGGGCCCAGAGCTGTGCCAACACGGACTGTCTCAGGGCTCTGGAGAAACAGGAAAAGCAGAAGCTCTCAACCTTTACAAACAGCGGGCAAGTATACGTGAGACACACCATTCCCACATGTTGGCATACGCATAGACAGGCTGGGAATCTCCATAAGAACTGGAGGTCAGCTTGCCTTCCCTCTCTGGGGTCCCAAGGATGGAACATCCGGCCTGGTGGCACAGCATCTGGCACCTTGGGAAAGGGGAGTGGTGGAGTCCTGTGCTGTGGGTGTGTGCTTGGCTGAATGGGGGAACCAAAGTGCCCACCCAGTGGATCTGACATAGCTAATTGGGAGGGGGAATGGTATTGGGTACTCACGTCCCTCTTCTGCGGCCACGCAGGAGGGGCCCAGGCAGACTCCGCCGCCGCAGCATGGTGTAGGAAGTGGGGAGGCTGGCTGGTGGGGTTAATCCTCCATGAAGCGACTCCATGCATGCGTAGAACGCCGCCTTGATGGCCTTGAATTTGGAGTTGACCTGTGCGGCCGTCCGTGAACATCCTGATCGCAGGCAGACCCCTGGCTATGGTCTTCTGGTGCTCCCTGTTTTTGGGGCATTTGTACTGCGGGGAGTCTCACTGACCCCTTTGGCCACTCGACCATAGCCAGCATCTTCCCTGGTTTCGAAATCTTCTCCCAACCTCCACACTTTGTCCATGTCTCTCTCTCTCTCTCTCTTGCCCTCTCTCTAACACTCCCTCTGTCTCTCTGTGGCTCTCTAGCTATGTATCTATCTCTCTATGTATTCTCTCTATCTCTCTATCTATCTATCTATCTCTCTCTCTCTCTCTATCTATCTATCTATATGTCTCTCTATCTCTCTCTATCTTTCTATCTCTCTCTCTCTCTCTCTCTCTCTCTACCTATCTGTTGTCTATTAATAAAAGTATGTTCTTATAAAGCCAAAATCCACAAACTCTTACGCTCCTCCACTCTCCTAATCTCTCCTACCTTGCAGGCCGACACGCCCACAGGAAGGCTGCAGTTCCACCGCCTTCCTGTGGGGGTCCCGCGGCGCCAGCATCCTGGTGGCCGGTGCTGACGTGCGAAGCGTCACAGCAGGGAGAAACTGCGCTGGGGCGACAAGGAGGGAGAGCTGGTCTCGGAGAGGACAACCTCGTGGTCAGCCAAAATTGCGGAGGCTTTTGTGAAGGTGGCTATGGCGGAGATGCAGGTGGGGGAAGCAGGGAAATCTGTTTGCCACGTGGAGAGGGACCATGGGAAAGCCAGGCAAAGAGGCGGGGGGTGACGTGGCCCCACTTCGAGGTAAAGGATCTCCTTCGGAGTGTGGGGCGAACAGAACCACGGGAGTTGTGGGGAAGCTACCCGGAATATCGAAATATTTGAAGAAATAGCCAGGGAAATGGAAAGAAGGGCACAAAAGGACAGCGGAAGAATGCCACACAAAAACCAAGCGGATGCGGCTAAACGATAATCAAGCAGTTGGTTTGCAAATAAAAGGACAGGCTCAATCACAAGGGGTACCTGTATCCTCTTGGAGGCTTTGTGAGTGAATTTTGGGTGGTGACGCGGGTGCACACCCACCAAGGGTCATCGCAGGAGCCTACAGATTTGCAAAGGGCAGGGAGATAACGAAGTGAGGGGGCTGCCATCAGAAGGTATGAATGTTAAGAGATCTTGCTCATCTTGGTTTTGTATCACTCATTCATCTATGCATGGAAGATGGGCCCATTCCTTTCCCTTTTTGTGCTCCAGAGCGTGCCCAAGTAGCCAGGAGCTTGGGGATTCCCGATGTTATTTCTGATGGAGACATAGGGTAAGGCGCTGTAAGTGTGGCAACAAACGTATAAGCTTCGCTTTGTCCTAGGTTGGATAGTGCCTTGGGCATAGCTGTATGAAGCGGAAAGAATGCTTTTGCAATGTGCATGCTACCTAACCCTTTCGTACTAGTCACTTATCGTAACTCAATAGCAAGCCCTTTTGCTCCCCAAAATGGCCAAGGTGTCTGAACTTCTTTGGATTCCTGTTGTGGGTGTCTGGGTATGCTAACGGTGTGGGAGCATGCAAACGGCGCGCAGTGTGCCTGGTCCCTTCCAGCTGGATATGGATAATAGGTGGATGGAGAAGGGCAGGCCGAAGGGGGGCCGCCAGGAGCCATGCAGAATGCATTCTCAGCAGACTTGTCTTCACGCCTCGCAACCTCTCCCCAATGCAGGCACGGACGACACCAGCAACACGGCAGTTCATTCCTGGGACATCTAGAGCGGAAAATGACAGCACCACTGGTACAGGTGAGTTTTTAACCACCACCCCTACTCCACACCTTGTCACCATAGCACTGGAGGTGTTCATCCGAAGGTCCCAGAGGAACCTTGTCCTGCTTGTGAGGTTCCTTTGAACAACAGTCTAACCTGAGTGTAT
Organism: Iguana delicatissima; assembly: GCA_948472985.1. NCBI lineage: Eukaryota > Metazoa > Chordata > Lepidosauria > Squamata > Iguanidae > Iguana > Iguana delicatissima. The sequence goes on along the minus strand of CAOKZL010000075.1, from coordinate 1,350,746 downwards.
CCAGAGTGAGCATGATTATAATGCATGAAACTAGAACTATATTTATCTTTTTCATGCCCAGATAATGGGATAATGAGAGATGTCTGTGACTGGTTTTGCTGCTGCCCGGCAAAAAACACATCCCATTAACCAGCACGATGCTACTTCCATTTCGCTTGTGCCTGTCCCTAGATGAGGCAAGCAACGGTTCCTCCGAGGTGACACGCAGCACTACCGCCGCGGGCCTTGTGTCCCAGTCCAGCATGTAGCCATAGGACCACTGCAAGCAGGGCATAGTGAGAACCTTCCCGCTATGCTACCATAGCTACCATGGGGTTGTTGATCCGGGAGCAGCAGGAGCTCAACAGGGGAAATGCGTTCCAGGGAGTCCCAGCATGAGAGTTCCACAGCGACAGAAGAAAGCAGGGAGCTGCTCTCCCTGCTTAGGGAATGTATCAGGGTTATGTCCGCAATCGCGGATGCAGTGAATGCAAGAAATGCTGCAATCCTCCCCAGGAATGATGGCAGTGTGGTTTCTGAAGAAACTGAGCCCGAACCAGGCCAGAGCCTTGCGATGGGGGAACCCATCGACCTCCTCCCAGCAGCAGGTGGCAAGACGACATTTCCCAAGGGTCAAGAGACCCTGCCACAGGTACAGCCCTTGAGACATGCATCCCCCCACCTACCTGCCCACCTACCACCTACCCACCTACCTGCCCATTTGGCCCCGTTAACTTGTTAGCAACATCCACGATCTAACTGTTTAAAGTTATGTTTCCTATTTCTCCTATGAAAGGGGAGTTGCCATATATCTTGTTTGACTTTGAAGTCGTTACTATTGTTTGCCATTCATGTCGTTTTTGTGTTTTTGAAATAATAAAAGCAATCCCTGTTATCTGAGCAACAAAACCAGAGTAAAGTTTATTTGTAATGGGGAAAATATTCACAGAAGGGAGGGGCAAAAAACCTTAAAATTCCAACTTCAAACCAGGGAGAAAATCACAAATCTACTGGACATTGTCCTCGGCAATAAGGCTTGCGATGGCGTTTCTGACAGATTCCCCTTCACGGAGCCTCCTGGCGGAGGAGTGGGGTCGGAAGTCATCCCGTGTTTGTGGGAGACGCAGAGGTGGGGGGGAGCTAGATCGGGGTGCAGGATGTGGCCCTTGGACTCGCAGATGTTGTGGAGGACCACGTAAGCAGATATGACAGGAAGGTAGTTCTTCTGGGACACGGTTAGGGGAGCTGAGAGGCAGCCCCACCGTGCCTTGAGCCTTCCAAAGGCCCGCTCCACCACGTTCCGACAGCGGTTGAAAACCCTGTTGTAAGCCAACTTCCTTGGGTCCATGGCCCCTCCGTATGGTTTCATCAACCACTTTGACAGGGGGTACGCTGCATCTCCGAGGATGACTGGACCAATGGAAACGCCATTTATGGTGATGGTAGGGTTCCCAGGAACATACCGTCCAGCCTCCATGGCGTGCCACAAGGAGGAGTGACGGAAAACAAATGCGTCATGTGTTCTGCCTGTAAAGCCAAGGACAATATCCAAAAACCGTCCTTCATGGTCCACCATCCCCTGCAGGAGAATGGAGAAGGAGCTCTTGCGGTTTACGAACTCTTCCCCTCTTCCTTTTGGTGGCCGCACAGGAATGTGTGTACCATCAACCGCGCCGATGCATTGGGGAAATCCCATGCGATGGAATCCATCCATGACCTGCAATGGGTGGCAACACAAAAAACAAACATTACCTTCACGGCCAGTGCAGGGATAGTGGCGGGACCGGTCTGGGCTGAGATAGCATCACCGGGAGACGTCAGGGCGCGGGGGAAGGACGGAAGGGGAGAGAGGGCGGGAGGGGGAAGGGTGGATGGAGGTGGGGAGGGGGGACGGAGGGCCGCGGATGGCCGCGCGCGTGGCGTGGCCAGTGCAGGGATGATGGCCGGAACGGTCTGAGCTGAGATAGCGTCACCGGGAGACGTCGGGGTGCCGGGGAAGGACGGAAGGGAGAGAGGGCGGATGGATGTAGAGTACTCACTCTGCGATAGTCTCCAAGGGAAACGGTGGACGACAGGAGGACCTGCTCTATCGCCAGACACACCTCAATGACAATCACAGCGACTGTGGAGATCCCCAAGCCGAAGGTGTTCGCCGTTTTGCGATATATAAGCGGCGTTGTAAACCACCACACTGCAATCACCACTCTCATCTCCACAGATATGGGTTGACGCATTTCTGTGGCTTTCCTCTCAAGTGTGGGATGCAGACGGTCAGCGATCTCGAAGAGGGTGGCTTTCGTCATGCGAAAATGGTAGAGCCACTGGTCGTCGTCCCACTTAGGAAGCACCTCCTCAGCCCACCATGTCCTCCGCATCCTCTCCCTGACCCACCACCTTCTGGGGCGTGGGAGACGCCGCGAGTGTCCTCTCAGAAGGAGAGTGTCCTCTCCTCCTCATGGTCGCGATGGAGCCTGGACCTCCTCGCTCGACCTCTGGCCCATTGTTCTTGCATGGTGGCCACCACTACACCCAGGACCGCAACAAAGGGCCCCAGGAACCTGACCAGGTCATTGAGAACCTCGCCCTCCATCGCAAAGCCACGAACAAGCCAGAAATTCGGCAAAGCAGGAAGCACAACGACCGGCACCAACCAACGCACTAGCCAGAGGTGGGGAATGGTGGCGAAAGGCGGGAGGCGTTGGGGGAGGACCTTGCATACGTACGTGCGCGCATGCGCATGTACGCACTTGCGCGGGTACGTACCGACGCAACACGCCATTTTTTAAAATCGAAATCAGCCTATCACAGCCATAGTGGGCGGGTTTATGTTAATAGCAGGGGTGGTCAGGACGGCAACGTGTGGATCTCTGAAACCGCGCTAAGCCAGATCAAGCATAAGACGTATGGATAGAGAGCGCGCATTAACGCGGATACAAAAAAACCCGGGAAAAACCGGCTGGAACCGTCACTACGCGAATTCCTCTCATCGTGTGGAAAGGGCCTATGTCTCCTACAAAGGCTTAAGTAACATCTCTTGGTCCAGCAGCCAGCAGCCACATCAAGATATGGAGATCTGTTCATCTGGAAATTAGGCAGCGGGTGGATGCCAACGAGCGAGGCTGGGATGAGGAGTTGTGGCAGCCTAGCTTGTTGAGAGGAAAGAGATGAAAATGTCATCCTCCTCCACCCCAGTTGCCAGCTGAACAGACGGCTTCTGGTTCTTAAGTTAGGTCTAGGAGGCCATTGACAATTAGCCAATACAAAGCAAATATGGATCCGTAACTTTAGGTTATGAATAGGTAACTGAAAAGCAAGATGCCAGCCAATGATAAGGTCTTTCCCCAGACCCCACATTTTCATATGAATCATATTGTAAAATGTGTAGGAGTACAAAATCTGAAGGATGACTATGATCATTTCTGTCCTACAATGTCATAGCGCTATTATTCCACTTTCAGTATCCTGTGGAATTTTGTGGTTTGTCGTACACCAAGGCCAAAGAGCTCTCTGGTTGAGAATTCTAAATGCTCCTCCCTAAACTGCAGACCCTAGGATTCCATTGGGTGTTGAAAGTGGAATAGTAGCACTATAACACTGTGGTGTGGAAATGGCCTCTGTTTCAATCCACATCATAATAATCTGAGAGGGTGCAGATAAAGTCAACTTGCATCATAAATTACAAAGAACTTGTGCCTTAAAAGCTGCACATTCCTCTTCTTTGCTTCAGAACCACAGTTCAAATGCCTTCTGCAATTTCACCAAACATTATTACAAATGCACTTTGAAACCACCATAATCGTAAGCCATTTGCTTTCCTTGAAACATCAGAAAAAGCAAGGTATTAGATATCGATAGATATAGATTAAAAAAAACCCACAGTGTTTCTTTTACGCTTCTGAGATATACTAAGGCTTTTCTATCTCAGACGGACTAGGAAAAAGTTCTTCCATCCAACTCCCCAAGGCAGAGAACTATTACCCTACACAACTTCTTTTGGAGTCTGTCAAAATCATTTGTTTGGTGGCTGCTGCTCTTTTGGGTTCTCCTGTGAGCTTTGCTTTTGCAGTTTGTTCCTGTGATGGCTGTTATAGACTCTCCAGCCGCCTTTCATAACTGCTGTTCGCAGGCTTCCATCACACTTCCTGTGAATGACACCTGTGCGGCAGATGGTCCAAATGACCTGGTATATATTTTTTGGATCGATGTAAGAAAACAAAAGTGTCAGACTGTTGATGACTGCAGCCTCCTGCCTTATGGCATTAAAGGCTGCTTATTGAGAGCAACACGGCCTGAAAACAATTTAGATGAAAATGTTCTGGACCTTTGCAGGAAGATTTCAGACTGTATCTTTCTGTGCACTTCATGAAATTCTTCTTTTTGTTCTGTTATGTTTGTGTTCACCGACACACATTGTTTTTGAAGTAAAGGTTCTGCACTTCCTTGCTTTTCCATTTACTTTTTAATTAAACACAAGAACCATTGGGCTTTGGACATTTACCTTTTCTTCGATGCGGTTAGGCCTCCCTCTTCTTTCTCTCTTTCTTCTATCGAAACAGAAATGTTAGTGTTTGCTTCCTACCCACATCCACAGACATTTTGAGGCCCTTCTAAGGTTTCAATGAACAAATGCTTTGAAATTCACAGTTTAAATACAACAGATTGGTCACAGTGCAGTTCAAGGTGAAGTAGACTTGAAATCAATGGGTTCAGTGAGCAGGATCATTCTGGGGCCCATGGGCTTCATTCCACCCCTCCAAGAAGTGATGTAAATTTTCATTTATTTTGTTCTCCTAAGAAAAACAAAATAATAGCCAGAGTTCTCTCCCCATTGGATAATATTAAAGGAGAGGTTGCACATTTTTGAGAATTCTTTTTTTCATATTTGGGGTCTTTCTTGAGGAAAATTTTTGAAGGCTTAGGAGAGGCACGAAACTAATTTACAAAAAAACCATTGTATTTTGCCAAAAATATACCCTTCCCTTCCCTATAGCTTTAGCGTTACCGTATTTGCTGGTGTATAAGACTCAGCCCATTTTCAGAGGCTAATTTTTTTTGGGGAAGTGCATCTTATACACCAGCAAATACAGTATATACATTTTTGTGAAAAGTATTATTCTTTTGATCCAAAACAATGGGTTTGAGTACCAAAAAAATAGAACCCCTTGACATTTTTTAAAAAAAGTCCCTGAATTGGAAAGATGTCACAGTGATTGACCCTTTTCCTAGGCATTTCTTACTGAGATGTTAGTGTCACAGTGACTTTAGGCTGTAGTGGAAAACTTTGTTGCCATTGATTTACTGCCCACAGTGGGCACAATGCTAGCAGAGGACATCCAGGTCTGAAAACCCTCAAAAGGCAGATGTCTCCAACAGCAGCTCTGAAGAGTGAAAGAGAACTAGTCCTCCCCATTCATTTTCCCAAGCATGGCTCTCCATCTTGGATCCTGCGTCCCACACACTGAATTCTCAGGAAGTACTACTACCCTCTGACTTTGAAGAAGAGATGTCAGTCTCCCTCAGCAAACAAAGAGACTCTGTAGAGCATTCTCCAACTGTTCCTCAGTCCTTACAGTCTCATGCCCAAAAGAAGTCAGTAGATGAAGGGCAGAGGAATGAAACAAAGGATAAGAAAGCCAAAAGGAAAACTGCTAGCCTTTTAAAAAGATGTTACCATTGACAAAGTAGGAGGAAGCTCTAGAATATTTATAATTTCACCCCTTCCCTGACTGGGTAACTAAAAGCAATGCTTTTTCTGGTCTAAAACATGACCAGGAGGACATTGTCTAGCCTAAAATGCACACAGGAAGAAATAGCAAATTATGCCCCCAAGGCTTCAAGGGATACATTTTCTATGTTGGTTAGCTATTTTCTTTTAGGATTTAGTGGTTTGGGGGCTTGAAGGAAGTTTGTGGAAGATGTGGGCTGCAATGGAAGTCAAGGTCCAAGGGAGGGGAAAAAATGATCCCCCCACTCTTCATAGTTGTCCAACCCTGTTCTAGAAGACACTCTAGGCTGGCATATACTACAGGCCAGTTTTAGGCTAACTTGTATCTTACTTTAGCTGCTTGGCTGCTCCCCATTGTATTCAATACAATACAAATAAAAAAAATCCTAGGCCAGAGCCTCCTGTCTGTGGTCCTGAATCAGCAGCATTTTATTCCATGGTCCTGAACTGGCTCCAGTCTACCTGCTTTCCTGAGCTGTTGCCTGCTGAGATAATGAAATCCACATCAGTACAAGACATCTTGGATCAACCAGATCCAAACCCCACTCATCTCCCTGCCATGTCCCCAGTTCTCCAGCCCTGGAACAGCCATGCTCATTTTTGCTCCCTGGAGAAAAGGTACAATGGCCAAGTGGCAGATCAATCTAGAGCTTGGCTTACTTTTTGGACGACAACTCCCAGTATCAGCCAGCATGGCCAGCCCTGAATCCATTCCCGCCTTCCAGCAGGGATCTGGTGGCTTCTGTAATAGACTCTCTTATCATAACATCACTTTAGGATGATTCTGTAAGAAGATAACCATAATGGCAGAAAAATATATAACACCGAAATACTCTTTCTTCATAACTATCATACAAAATAAGTTGTAAATTTAGCTTCATTATATAGCAAAAGGATGGAGATAGCATAGTTACATAAATTCAAGTTTGGGTTTAGGTTTTCCCTCAGGAAAATTGTACTTTGCAACACAGGAGAAAACAACTACTACTGCTACTACTATGGGGGCAATATTGTCATGATATTTATTGTTCCAGCTCTTTTAAACATGTTTCATTTCTTTTTAAAAGATATGTATTTACAACTTGTATTGGTGCATAGAAAATATGCTGAATTTGGTATCAAAGATAGTTCCTAAATTCTTTATACCCATCCAGAAGCTGATGGAGTTGCTCTGGTTTTTCCAATAAAAAACAATACCCTTGCTGCTGCTAATTGGTTTGCTAGTGTTAATTCCTCTAATTAATCCTCTCTGTCATTGCTGATTCTAAGAAGAGTGGAAGAGACGCAAACAAGATTATAATTTAGGATTACCAAATCCCTCTGATGCATCAGTGTGAAAGTCCTCAGCTCAGAGTTGTGTATGGCTAGCTGAGGGTCTGATGCCCACACACACATGAAGACCCATGAAAGTGCTCTCTCTCAGCTTTCCAATATCTGCTGGTCTTTGTGGTAGACTTACTAGCCATGGCTGGTAGAATGCTCTGATGCAGGCATCGCCTCAATTTATTTAAGAATTTATTAATTAGGTGCCCTATAATAAGATAGGCAGTAAGTCAGAGGTGGAAGAAATGTAGCTGTGGACTACATGAAGCTTCAAGGACCATTTTGTTTTGCCTCCATGGCACCTCCAAGGTCTCTCCTCAGTCTAAAGTGGCTCAGAGAGGACAGAGGAAACACAGCAGACCTGTCCCCATGATCCCTAGAATGTGATGGGTGGTATTTGGGATAGAAAAAAAAAGTGTGATTTTATGTGGCCCTCCATGTATCCTGGAGGGAGATAATGCAGTCCCCTAAACCCTTGACCACTATTGTGATGAATTTGTCCTTTTTCTTCCCTGGGTTTTCATGTCTGTACCCAAGTCTGTGGCCCTCAAAATGTTGCTGGACTGCAAGTCTCATGAGTTGGACTGCAAGCCTCATGATACTTCTCCACTGGCTATGCTGGCTGGCGCTTAGGGGATTGCAATCTAGCAACATACAGCACACATTTCCACCCCTGCATTAGCAACACCATCAGCAGCTGTACCCGCTGGCCATATCCAAAATAGTTAGGCATTGGGTGGTAGTGTGGAAGAAACCTATACATGTACTGATGTGTATTCATGGGTCTTCCTCTTGCAACCAGGATCCCTGATTGGTTGGAGTTCATATGAGGCAGGATGCCTGATTGTTCAGGGCTCATACATAGCCGCCATGTCTATATCTGACTCCCTTCTTTCTGTCTACAAACACATGGTAGTTAGAAGTACAGCAAGAAGGGACAATCCTGCTAACCCACTCAAGCATTCACTAACTATGTGGGAGAGTGTCAGAATACTCATCTCCATTCTCCCTATTTGTTTTTGTCTGTGTTGAATTGCAGATTGCACACCATGTGAGACATGGACTGCTCTCTTCCTATTTTCAACAGTAAGATTGGGCAGGTAGTGGTGGATCATGAAATAATTTCTAGTAGATCAGCAAAGGTTCTGAATCTCTCTCTTTTTTTTAAATAGCTACAACAGATATACTTTCACTGTTCTCATATGGCTATTAGAATCTGTTTTACAGTAATTCAAATGAAGATCTGTGCTTATGTATTAGGGATGTAAATCTTCACAACTCTTATTCCTTTAAGCAAGAAAAAAACATTTTCCTGTTTATCTTCTTATTGTCAGAAAAAACCTCGAACTGTCCATTTTTTGAGAACTCTTCATAGGTTGGGATTTATTGGGTACAAAAATTTACATGGTTTTTTTTGCACATAAAATGTCAGAAATTCATGAGAACTTGTGTTCATTTTTCAAACAGGCATTTCTCTGCAAAAGCCACAAAACTATTTGGAGATTAATGCTGGCATTCTGTTTGGGACTTACATCATGTTAAATGGCCTTATGGGCATGCAAAATTGAACTGAGTGGTTTTACACCATCCATATTTACTCAAAGGCTGCTGTGACATTACAACGTACGGTGGATTGACTGATGCTCCAAATCCTGATGTGCAATGGGCATTGATGCACATTGGGGCACTTCCCAATAAGCATCCAATGCCAGCTAGGAAGTGCCAGAGCACAACAAGAGTGCTAGGTGCACATCAGAAGTGCTTGGTGCACATTTGACTTGCCCAGTGTGCATTTGAACATTCTTACAAGGGTAATTCACTAGCAGGATTTTGCTGTGTTTCTGAAATGTAGCTTATGAAAGATTATGAAAGCTAACCTGTGAGGTAGGATCTTAGCCTAAGGAACTATGCAATTTTTTGTCTGTTGGACATTGGAGGAGATGAGATTGAATAGCTCATTTTTCATCTGGTATTAAAATATTTTCAATATTCTTTCTCTTCTTATTCTGTATGTGGGTCCTACTAGGCTATGACTCAGAGGATAGCACAGATAACTAGTCCTGCCTCCCATGGCAATATCCGGTGGATTTCTGGATCTAGTAAAAGAGCAGACGTAAGGAGGAAAGGTGGATTTTGTAGGCCTCAAAGAGGGATGAGAGAAAATGTTCATTTCAGACAGGAATTTATCATAATTCTCTATTTTGGTATATTAAGCATGGAAACAACCTGAGATTTCAGTGAAATCGTATATGGGATCAGATATATATACGCCAGATTTGTCCGTCCAGACACACCCAGGCTGAAAAGTCTGGTTCTGTATCCTTGAGTGTTCAGTCACGTTAGTGCTGAATTACCGTTGTTATTAACTACTGCCAGCTTTGACTTGTGGAAACCCTATGAATGAGAGACCTCTAAATTACTCTTACATCAATAGCTCTGCTCAGATCTTGCACACTCAGGGCCATGGCAATGTTGATGGAGTCTATCCACTTTAGTTTGGTCTTCCTCTTTTCTTGCTGCTTTCTGCCTTGTCAAGCATTATTTTCTTTTCCACTGAGTCATGTCTTGTCATGATATGTTCAAAATATGACAGTCTCAGCTTAGTTATATTGACTTTAAAGGAGAGTCCAGGCTTGATTTGCTTTAGAACCCATTTTTTTGTCTTTTTAGAAGTTCAGGGTATCTGAAGAACTATCCTATAACACTACATTTCAAAGAAGATTATTCTGTTCTTATTAGGGTTTTTTTTCGCTGTCCAGTTTTCACAACTATACACAGATATTGGAAATAGGATGGCATGGACAATCCTAACTTTAATATTCAATGATACATTTTTTAACTTCAGAATCTTGACACAGCTACCCTTCAAAGTCTTGGTCTTCTGATTTCTTGCCTGCAGTCTCAATTTTGGTAGGTGATCAAGCCAAGGTATAGGAAATCTTTGGTTATTTCCCACCTCCTTTTTGTTGTGAGTAGGGATGTAATTTTTCACTAATTTTCTTCTTGAAGGAAGAAACAAGTAATTTTAGCACTTTTCTTCATGCTGTGACAAAATATTCAAAAACTGTGCAGTTTTCAGTGATTATTTGCAATTCAAGATTTATTTTGCAGAAAATTTGCACATTGTTGTTTTGCATTGAAAACAGCATTTCTGTGCAGAGCACAATTTTTTATACAGAAAATAATATTTCTGCACAGAAATTTTATTTTCTGCACAGAAAATGCTACCAATTACAGCATGTTTAACCCCCAATATAGTATCTCTGCACATGTGCAGAAAAGGTTGTTTCCAGTACAGAAAATTTGTTTCCTGCATGAAAAATGCTGCTTTCTATGCAAAACAACCATGTGAATTTTTTTCATAGAATAAGTTGCAAAATGTAAAGGTTCTTATCAGTCTAAGATTCTTCTTTTCAGGCTTCTTAATTCTAGAAAAAAACTATTTTTTCAGCCATTTTTCAAATATTTTCAAATATTCTTCCGATCTCTTTCTGTGAGGCTGCTCATCTTTAATGTCAGGAACATACAACATGGTCCTCTCCATACTGGCCACAGCTGTTCCAACTGAGCTTGGTCACTGCACATGGGGAAGAAGGTTATTTAAAGTCATTTTTGAAACAAATTACTTCATATTTGAGATGGAAAGAACTTGAGAGTTTAAAAACTTGGGTTATGACTGTAGATCATCTGCTTAGTTACATAACTACCTTGGTTATAAGTAGCAACAGTAAATAAGTAAGCAGTGACAGGAGTCTGTTCTCCTGTCAGTTGGGAAACAGGAGAATGGCTTTTCCACTCTCTTTCCACAAGTGATTTCTAGTGCAACAGTGAGAAACAGGACTCCTGTTATAATTCCTTCTCATATTGGAGGTTGCTGGGGGTGAAAACTTTGGAAAATTTCACCATTCCCTTTCTCCTGGCTTGTTCTAGGGCAAGAGGGGCTTAGGTAGCATAGAGTTTTGTTTTCCTTTGCATGGCAAATCCTTCTCCTCACCTGAAGTCTCAACTCTTCCTCCTATGTTATTTAAATGCATGGCGATAAATAACTTTGATATCCAGGTAACCAGATTATGTGTCCCAGGACAGTTCCTAGGGTTATCAACCTAATAAAAGACCCCACTTCTTAGACTTCTCTCTCTTCTTCACCATTTTTGCTTCTACTTCCTTCTCTCTGACTATGCTGCACGTCTCTACCTAGAAGATGGTGAGTCAAGAATGAAGCTATTGTCCTACCTTATCTATTTGTTAGCTACTTGAGATCCAGGCTCCCCAGTGTATATGTAACTGTAAAATCCATTAATTTACTAAAACAAGGCAGGCAGCTTCAGGTAACAAGCTTAGAAAATTTACTAAGTTTGTAACCCAAAGCTGCCTGCCTTGTTTTCTTCATCAGTTTCCGTTCAGGGAAACAACACAGAGATTGGGACATTCTTTTGCTGCTACTCTGCTAAAAGAAGGATGATTTTAGCTTTCATAGAGTTTCCTAAAAAGGGCTAACACCCAGGTAAACTTCCAACAGAAACATCAGTCTGCCACCTCCCAATCGACAAAGAAAAAGCATAGAATCATACAAACGTAGGAACAGAGTTGGAAGAGACCATAACGGCCATCGAGTCCAACCCCCAGCCATGTAGGAACAAACACTCAAAGCACCCCCCAGCAAATGGTCTCTCCATAAAAACCTCCAAAGAAGGTGACTCCACCATACTCCAAGGCAGCATATTCCACTGTCAAACGGCTCTGACTGTCAGGAAGTTCTTCCTAATGTTTAGGTGAAATTTCTTCTCCTGTAGTTTGAATCCATTGTTCCATGTCCTAGTTTCTGGAGACTAGAAAACAAGCTTGCTCCGTCTTCAATATGAGATCCTTTCAAATATTTAAACATGGCAATCATGTCTCCCTAACCTTCTTTTTGTCAGGCTAAACATACCTAGCTCCCTAAGCCTCTCCTCATAGAGCATGGCTTCCAGATCCTTTACCACTTTGGTCACCCTCCTGTGGACATGTTCCAGCCTGTCAATATCCTCCCTGAACTGTGGTGCCCAGAACTGGACACAGTATTCCAGGTGAAGTTTAACCAACGCAGAATAAAGTGATATTATTACTTCCCTAGATCTCAACATTATACTGTTCATGCAGCCCAGAATTGCATTGGCTTTTTTAGCTGCTGCATCACACTGTTGACTCATGTTCAGCTTGTGGTCCAGTAAAATCCCTAGATCCCTTTCACATGTACTGTTTTCAAGCCAAGTATCATCCATCCTGTATCTGTACATTTCATTCTTTCTTCCTAAGTGATTACCCTACATTTTTCCCTGTTAAGATTCATTTTGTTAGTTGTCCAGTAAGTTTGGATTGGGGGACTTTCATGATCCGTATGTATTCCCTACACTACTGAATACATAGGGATTCTGAGTGCGAAACAGCCATAAATACAGAACTCTAGGTTATTCATTCAGAACGACAATTGTGAATTCCAGTCTTGGAATGTGGAAGAAAGAGCAACTGGCAGATATCCCCATCTCTAGCTATAGAAGCCATATTGATGACAGCATGCACACAACATGCTTTTTAAAATCTATTATTCAACATGCACTTCAAACTGATCCTCCGTGTTTTTTATCTGTTGAACAATCATAATGTACCATGAAGAGGAAAGCCTTCTGAGTTTATGAGCTCTCCCTCTTTTCTCTCTCTCTTTCCTTTGTTGTGTTCTGCTCAGTTAAGTCTCCAAATTTCTTTCCTTTTAATCCCACAGAGTAGATTTGTAGCACACTTTACGAAAGGCCTCAAATTGTGCATAGCCCCTTCAGCACAGATGTCATACACAGATGTGTACATAGCTGCTAGAATGAATCTCTATCACATGGAAGCCTGGAGTGGTTATTATTGTTAAAAGTCTTAACGTGCATAACAAAGATGTGAGCATTGCTGGAGGAAAAGAAATGAGCATGCTAAATTTAACTGGCTTATTTTGCTAACTGTGATACCTCTCTCTATCTTCCAAATATTCCCTTAGAACCTTAGTCATGGAGATGGGGATTTAGCAGCAACTCTGATCCTAGGAGCTTGAAAAGTACTTTGTGTTAAGAAATGAATTAGTGATTTCTTAAAAAAGAGACTGAGTTGAATCAAAATAACTCAAATATTAATTCCAATCACTGCACTCTGTTTATTTAAAAGAAAGGGGGGGCAAAGCTGGAGACTGGTAACAGAGGGCCTTTCCACACTACACTGCTATAATGCTATGGAATCCTGGAGTTTGCAGATTAGGGAGGGACTTTAAGAATTCCCAGCTGGAGAACTCTTTGGCCTCAGTAAACTACAAACCCCAGAATTCCACAGGAGGTTGAAAGTGGAATAATAGCACTCTAAGAGTATGGTGAGGAAATGGCCTTTAATATTCCATGATGCAACTTCTTGAGGAGAAGAGCAGCTTGACCATTCAGAACTTGGAACATTACTTTTTTGGACTACAAGTTGCAGAATCCTATGAGGATTTTGGGAGTTACAATCCAAAAAAAACTATCATTTCAAAGATCGCAATATTATGTAGGTGGCAGGATATATTCCCTTGCTGCTGAAGTTCTTCAAGTAGAAGCTCTCTCGATGTTTATTGATTTTTTAGCTCTGAATTTTCCTGTATGGCTTAGGTTGAGGCTGTCTAGAAGATCGTATCTCTCTATATCAGCCTGCCCAGGCCCTGAAATCCTTGGAGAGCACCATTTCTCAGTCCCACCACTTTTGCAGGCACGACTGATGGGGACATGAGACAGGACCTTCCTGGGGGCTGCCCTGACACTCTGGATCTCCTTTTCCCGGAGGCCAAAAAGGCCCCCTTTTTGCTGTCCTTCTCTCAGCAGATGAAGGCCTTTTTATTCTGACACGCTTTCAAATGGAATGTTTCTGAAGAACGGGCTTGCAAGAGGGTGCTATATTGTTTTAAACTAAATTGTTTTGAACTGCATTTTTACCTTTCTATTTTTTTAAAATCTTTTTAAAGCATCTGATCAAGTAGGCTGAAATCTATGAATGTTCATGCTGCAACTTCCAGTTCTGCATTGGTGGGGTAAAGTGGAACTTCTCAGCTGTGGCTGCTGAGAAGTTTCTTGCACCGAGTGACAGGAGTCAATTCACAATTTGTGGATCGCAGAAATCTCACTTGGTATAGTGAGATAGAATTTGGGGCTATGGAGATCCATTGCCTCTTCGGGCTGCGGAAAGCTCATCGTTTGGTGGTGATCCGGAGCGGAGAAGAAGAGGGGATGGTGGCAGCCATTGTCGCCTGGACGCAGCTGGCTTTGCCGGCGTAAGCCCCGCCGCAGAATTTTTAATGGACTAGATTGGAACTTTGGCTGGGGAGATCTGCTAAGATTGGATTCTACAGGGACTTTACAGCTACTGAGGTAAAATTTTTAGAAAGGAAGAAGCCCATTTGTGAAAAATATATTTAAGGGGAAACATTGGAGATAAAAAGATTTGTGAATGGACATTAACTTACTTGAAGAGACGTGTAAATATTAAAATAGAATAAAACGAAGATCGTACATACAGTCAATAAAAAGAAGAAAGACAGGAGAAAAGTGGTGAGGGAGAGAGAAGCCCTTACTATTTTTTTTCTTTCTATTTTTTTTTCCAAGTTTTCTTTTGGCAGAGCGGCGCAACAGAGATGAGGGATGGACTTAAAGTGGACATTTATTCTTTATTGTTGGTTGCTTTCAGTTAAGTTTGGATAATTCATAGCAATAAGTGAGTTTTTTTCCCCCCTCTTTTTCCTTTTTTTTTTTTTTGGTGGAGCGACGCGACGGAGACGGCAGGCAAATTGGAAGAGGACAGCTATCTTTCTTTTGGGTGGAATGGAGCAATGGCGATGGGTAGATAAACAGTGAACACTTCGCTTTTTGTTTTTTGTTTTTTCTCACAGCGGGACTGGGTTGTGAGGCTGAGCTGAACTGGTCTGCTAATCTAAAGGGAGAAGTCCCCAAGATTTGTTTGGAGTGTTATTTTTGTTTTTTTCTAAAAATCAGACGGGAGCTAACTTTTGCTTTTGTGGAAGGGATTTGATCCCCTTTCTCCTTCTACCTGCTGGACTGACATGAGTGAAGCAGAGCCGTGTTTTGAAAACTAACTAAGATGGCGAAGGCTGCAGCGTTGTGAAGGGAGTGAGGGAACCCAGGGAAGCTGAAGCTGAAGAAGAGGTTTATATATGACGGGTTAGAAGTGAGAACAGAGACCTGTTCAAGTTGGAAAGACTACTTCCAGTAGCTTTAAGTGTGGAGTATGTTGTTGGTAATTATATGTGATTGAAAGAAGGGAGGGAAGAAGGGGAAAAAATTTGTTTTCTGTGTATTAACTTGCATATGTATTACTAGGGGTAAAGCTTCTAATCAGCTCTTTAATCAATTGATAAAAATATCTGTTATCAGGTGATTAATAGTAGTAACTAATATTTAAGTATTCATCTTAAGAATATTTGATATTTAATAGGACATATAATTTAGATTATTTAGAAGAAATTAGGAACCCTAGATGGACTGATAGAATATAGATAATATATAACAATATATAACATATAAGAAAGTATTTAATGTATTGAGTTAGATAATAAATAGAGCTTTATACATATTAATATATTTACATATTTACATATCTATATATCTACATAATTATATATTTGACCAGCATTATATGTTGTATAGATCATTCATATTGGGACTGAATTGTTGAATAACAGTAGATTGAAATAATATATTGAAGCCAATTAATTAATTTGAGTGAGGTAATGAATTAATGGATTTTTCCAATTTTTAGCAAAATTGATCCTTGTCGCGGCAGTCATATAGAATAAAATTTCATCATATTTTTTTCCAATTCATTTTCTGGCATTCCCAACAGATATGTCTGTGGTAAGATACTAAATTGTAGTCCTAGGATTTTTTCTATCATCATATGTATTTGTTTCCAATATTTTCTAGCTTTTGGGCATGTCCACCACATGTGATAAAACGTACCCTTTTCATTTTTACACTTCCAACATTTGTCAGAACATTTGTATATCTTTGCCAATGTCTCTGGGGGAAGGTACCACCGTAGATGCATTTTATAAACATTTTCTTTTAGATTCTGGCATGCTGTATATTTTGTTCTTTTCTTCCAGGTCTTCTCCCAATTTGTTCATTCGATTGAATGGCCTAGATTTTGTGCCCATCTTATCATTGACTCTTTGATAACCTCTTCTTCCGTATCCCATTTTAACAAAGTTTTATATATTTCAGATATTATCTGGGATTTTTTCTCCAATAGTAATTGATCAAAAGTCGTCTTTTCTATTTGAAAACCATTTATTCTCAATTCCATTTTTATTTTTTCATTTAATTGTCTCTGTAATAACCAATGGCAATTGATGCCTTCCTTTCTTAATTCTTCCTGCGATTTTATCTTAATTGAGCCATCATAGATTTTTATTAAATCCTTATATGTTAGCCATCTATTTTGTAATATGTTTTCTCTCTTGTAAAATGCTTCTTGCGGTGACAACCACAGTGGAGTTTTCGGATATATTCTTAATCTGTATTTTTTCCAAGTCTTTAATATTGGACGGCGTATGAAATGATTGTTAAATTCACTATGAATTGTATCTTTATTGTATCCAATATAAGCATACCAACCAAAAGCTAAATCAGTACCCTCTAGTGCCAAGAGTTTACTGTTAGATAACATCGCCCACTCTTGAAACCACTCTAAGCAGCTTGCATGAAAATATAATCTTAAATTAGGGAGTGCTAGTCCCCCTCTCTCTTTAGCATCACATAATATTTTATATTTGACTCTTGGTTTCTTTCCATCCCATATAAAATGTAAGATGTCTCTTTGCCATTTTTTAAACACAGACTCATTACTAATTATGGGAATGGTTTGGAACAGAAATAAGAACTTAGAGAGTACTGACATTTTTATTGACGATATCCTTCCCAGAAGAGATAATTTCAATTTTTTCCATGTCTGAAGATTTTTATCAATTTCTTTCCAAACTCTCTCATAATTGTTTTTAAACAAATCAGAATTCTTCTTTGTTAAATGTATCCCCAAATATTTCACTTTAGTAGTCGTTGTAAAACCTAAATATATGCCCAAGCTTTTTTCTTCCTCTTTATTTATATTCTTAGTCAAAATATTTGATTTATCCTCATTTATTTTCAATCCCGAAGCTTCTTCCAATTTCTTCAATACCTTTTTTAAATTTTCCATTCCTCTTGTTGGCTCTTCCATTATTATTACTATATCATCTGCATATGCACGGATTTTAAATTCATAGCCCTTTACTTTCACACCTTGTACTAATTTATCCAATTTTATACTTTTAATCAAAATTTCCATACTTAATATAAATAACAAGGGTGAGAGGGGACATCCTTGTCTTGTCCCCCTACAGATTTTTATTATTTCAGTCTTCTCACTATTCACAATTATTTGGGCTGTTTGATTACTATAGACTGTTTTTATAATGTTCAAAAATTTATCTCCAACTTTATATGCCGATAAGACTTCCAACATGAATTCCCAGCTTAAACTATCAAAAGCTTTTTCAATATCCAAGAATATCAATGCCAACTTTCTTCCAGGTTGCCGTTCATAATATTCAATCGTATCCAATATACATCTCATATTATCCTTGAGGTGCCTATTTGGTAAAAATCTAGCCTGCTCCTCTTCAATAACATCCTTAAATATATTTAAATTTATAAATAAATTTACTGTTGTTGTTATCAGACAGTTGTGCATCGAGACCATCTGGGCAATGGCTATGGATGGCCGATGCACATTGGTAAAGCCTGCTGCACATTGAGCACTTTTGTCCATGCTCTGATATACATCTTCTTAATTCACTAGAAGGCTTCCCTAGTGCCTCTGATGCACTGCTAAATATCTATAAAGTTATGCAACATAGACACTGATATAGAATCACAACCCTTATGTTATTCTGCTATTAAAACAGCATTCAGGAACTTATAATATTAAAATGATAACAACAACAGTAAATTTAAGGCTGAGATCCTGCATCAAGTTTGCAAATCATGTATCTCCACAAGTGAAGTTGGGTACTGATGGTGCTACACCAGCCTTGGCCATTTCCGCATTAGGCTGTTATAGTGCTATTATTCCACTTTCAACATCTTATAGAATCCTGGGGTTTGCAGTTTAGGGAGGGGCCTTTGAGACCCTTCTCTAAACTGCAAACCCCAAGATTTCATAGGATGTTGAAAGTGGAATGATACTTCCGGGTCCCAATGGCTCCGTGAACGGCAGCGCGGTGTGGAAGCTCACACCAAAGTTGTCACCTTAGGTGAATTTGCTGAAAGGATCATCACAGCAGAGTACCCCCCGGGAAAGGGGTCCAGAGGGGCTCGACGGGAACCGATGTCTCCTCTTTCGACTAGAGAAGAAGGTCTCATGTGCTGAAAGAGAGACAGTCACAGAGCCACCACGTTCGCCTAAGAAGTTACTGCAATGGCGGCCAGCAGAGTCCGGGACCTTTTTTAATCGATGGGAGGATAAAATAATTCAAAAGATAAGATTTCATCTGGGTTCCGATCATGAAGGAAATATTTCCAACTTTGAAAAGGTGAGATGATTTGAAGAATAGAAGGAAAGAGGTTGCGGAAAACGTGAAGCGGGGATACCACGCGTAGCGAAAGAGACAGAAAAATTTTAGAGAGGAGAGAGGAGAGAGGAGGGGAGACTCTGAACATAAAAGACAGTAAAGCTGGAAGCTTAAGGAATAAAGATTGAAGTTAACAGTTCAAAGTTAATAGAAAGGAAAGGACAATAAGCAAATCTAATCTTTAATTTAAAATAAAACTTAAATTAAAACTGAAATCTAAGTTAATTTGGAAAAAAAAATCAGGCACGGCTGGAGCTCGCAGGAGGCTTGTGCTCGCTGGCAATTTATTGGACTGGATACAGACACGGCTGGATTTCATGGAAAGTTTAAATTTGTTGCTATTGGTGAGTGTATGGACTGGTGCGGTTTAGGTTGGAGAGAAGTAAGACTTTGTAACAGGACTGGGTGAAGGTGGCTCCCGAGTGAAGTTTGAATCAACTCCCCAGTTTGAAGTACGATTAGGGGATAAGCAGAGAAAGAAGATCATGGGGAGGTTGGAGTTCGCCGTTGAATTGCAACATACGGAGCGCAGAACTGAGCACGGCTGAAGTTCGAGAGTGGTTGAAGCCTGTCGTTAGTTTGAAGTTGGTGAACGGGATACGGTGGATATCGATAAGAGGTCTGAATTTATGGACAGTTCGGGGTGTATGAGTTGGGTATAAGTGGAGGGGGATTGGTCATGGTTGGAGTTTGTAGGTGGTATAAAATCGTAGTCTGTTTAATGTGTGTGAAGGAACTGAAGGAGAGAAGTGAACGTCGGTAAAAGAAGACAAAACTCGATACGTAGGAGGGGAAAAAGAACGACAGAGGTTTAGAAGTAACGGTTTGGGGTGGGTTGATATACTGTTAACTTTTAAAAATACATTGTTAATTGTATGCTGTGGAATTATGATTGAATATTGCCTATACTGTGTAATTGTGTGACTGAAGCAAGTCTTTTGTAAGTCCTTTGCATATAGTTTTGTATATAGTTACGAGAACATTTGGTATAGTTATAGCTTTGTATAGATATATTGCAAAGAAATAATGATAAAGAAATATTGGTGAGAAAGGTAACAAGGTAATAAGAAAATAGAAATATTTAACAGACGAACAGGATAACAGATGAAAGGCTATTAAGGGATATTAAGAATATAAGAGACAGGATCGCATAAAATTTCAGAAATTACAGGTGTTGGAGATGAGAGATATATTAGACTAAAAATAAATAAAAGAGATGACCTTGAGATAGAGCAAGAATATAAACACAGGAGAGACTGGTTGAGATAAGAGACACTTTGAGATAAGAAGGGAAGCTGGAGAAAAAGAAAACATTGTAATTAACTCTTGAAGAGAAGGTAAATAATAAGACAAAAACAGCACCACCTAGTGTCAGAAAAGAGAAGACATAGGAATTTAAAATAAACTTTAAAGAATGGCATCAGGAACAAGAGAAGGCACAAGAACCCAAACGCAAACACAATTACAGTTGATAGACACCTCGAGAAAGGGGATCAATGGAAGCGGGAAGTCATATAGCAGAATTAGTGAATGAAATTAGAAGTTTGAGGATGGAAGTGAGAAAAGAATTAAAAGACACAAGAATGGAAATAAAAGCTGATATAAGAAAGGAGCTTGATGACTTTAAGAAGAGTATGGAGAACATGAACAAGGACATTACTGTGATGAAAAGAGATTTACATGAGGTACAGGAAAAAACAAATCTACTGGAAAGAGAGAAGGAATCAATAAAGAGGATGCAGAAGCAGGAAGAAATGAGGTTAATGCAACATGAAATGAGGTATAGAGACAAATGTATAAAAATGAGAGGGATTCCAGAGACCCCAGGAGAATTACTAGAAGAGAAGATTATTACAATAATGGCAAATTATTTAGGAGTTAAAGAAGAAGATATGGAAAGAGACATAGACAGAATCTTTAGAGCAAATTCACGTGTTGCAAAGGAAAGAAATTGGCCCAGAGATGTAATGGTTTGTTTTAGTAGGACAAGAATTAAGGAGAAAATATTGCAAATAAATTACGAGAAGCAACTAGTGTATGAAGGAAAACTGATCAAGATATTTAAAGATATACCTTATGAAGTTTTGAAGAGAAGACATGAATAAAAATTTAACACAATTGTTGCAGAAGTACGGAATAGTATACAAGTGGGAGAGACTGGAGGGGCTATCATATTCATATAAACAGAGAAGATATAAAATTACGGATATAGCACGAGTGAAGGAAGCATATGTAAAAATGAAAAAAGAACTAGAAAGTTTAAATAAGGTGGAAGTACGAGAAAAGACAAGAGAAAGGAAATAGCAGTCAAGAAGAGTTAGAGGAAGGAAAGATGGAACAAGGAGATGATCATCAAAGAAGGGAAGAGCAAGACGAAAGACACTATTTGGAATCGGAAGTGGAACAAGAAGAAGGGGAAGATTTACAAAAAAGATTTGAAAAAGACGATTTATACGCAGAAGAAGAAGACATCTAGAGGAGAAAGGGGAGGGGAAAAAGGAAAAGAAAGAAAGAAAAAGAAGGGGGGAAATAATAGAAGGAAGAGATGACTATGAAAATTATATCTTGGAATGTAAAAGGACTAAATTCAAATTACAAAAGACGACAGGTATTTCATAATTTGGAAAAGATGAAAGCAGATGTGATCTGCCTTCAAGAAACTAGAATAAGAGAGAAGGATAATAAGTATCTTAGGAACCCCAAATTAGGGAAAAGTCATATTGCAGCATCAGAAAAAAGAAAAAAGGAGTAGTACTATATATAAATCAAAAATACACCTCAGAGATAAAATTTAAAGATAAAAAAGGTCATTTTTTGGGGGGTGGAACTACAACTTTTGGAATATAAGATATTGCTGATTGCAATATATTCACCATTAGAAGAAAAAGGGTAAATTTTATGAGACAGTTAAAGAAGAGATTTTGAAATATTCAGAAGAAAATGATCATGGGAGTTTCTTGAATGTTGGGAGATATGAATGGTGTGATGGATCCAAAATTAGATAGATCGTCACTTTTGGAAAAAAATAAACAACATGGAAAGCTTCCAGGTTCATTCTTTAAATTATACGAGTTATTAGATTTACATGATGTTTGGAGAAATTATAAATAAAGAGGCTGGAGGATATACATTTTATTCGGATGTGTATAAATCCATGTCAAGGATAGACATATTTCTGATTTCAAGAAATTTGTTAAAACTAGTAAAAGACATGGAAATAGTACCAAAAATAATTTCAGATCATAAACCTATACAGATAGAAGTGCGAGACATAAAGAAGAATACAAAGTGGAGAATGAATGATTCTCTTTTACAAAATGATCAAAATATAGAAAAGATAAAGGAGGTAATAAAATTCTTTTTTATAGAAAATAAGACAGACGAATTAAAGATGAGAACGGTATGGGACGCAAGTAAGGCGGTAGTACGAGGCCATTTAATAAAAATGGGAGCTGAAAATATAAAGAAAGACAATAAAAATATCAAGATATTTTGGGAGAAATTAAAAAGCAGGAAGAGTACTTGAGAGAAAATCCAAAAGATAAGAAGGTGCAATTAAAGTTAAAAACTCTTCAAACTCAGATAAATATAGAAAATCAAATGGAAATCAACAGAAAGTTAAAATGGATAAAACAAAGATATTTTGAACAGGCAAACAAACCTGGAAGGTGGTTATCTTATAAATTAAAGAAAGAGAGAGAGAAAAGGTTAATCTTGGAAATAAATAGGGAAGGAAAAACAATAACAAGACAGAGAGAAATAAAAGAAACATTTTATAATTATTTTAAGGCATTATATAGTACGGGAGATCAAAATAATAGGGTTATGAAAATAGAAAAGTACTTAAAGAACTGGACAATACAGAAAATTAAAGAGGAACAAAAAGAGAGGCTGGAGGTGACGATAACAATTAAGGAAATAAAGGATGCAATAAAACGATTGGATACATCGAAAACGCCAGAACCAGATGGATTCTCAGCATTTTACTATAAGAAGATGTAAGATCAGTTAATAGAGCCATTGATGGAATTGTTCAATGACATAAAAGAGAATGGGAAGCCAGATACATGGGGAAGCATATATTACATTAATTCCAAAGAGGGGGAAAAAATTTTAAAAAAACCGGGAAATTATCGCCCAGTATCACTTTTAAATATTGATTACAAACTATTTGCAGGTATATTGGCGGAAAGGTTAAAAAGAATATTACAGGAAGTGATACATAGAGACCAAAATGGTTTTTTACCGGATAGACAAATTAATAATAATATAAGAACTGTACTAAATATCATTGAATATTATGAGAAAAACAATGAAAAAAAAATAGCACTGATTTCTGTAGATGCGGAAAAAGCATTCAATAATATTAGATGGGATTTTATGGTAGAGATATTGAATAAAATGGGCATGGGAAAAATATTTATAAAGTGGATTAAAGAAATCTATAGGGAACAGAGGGCAGAAATTATAGTTAATGGTGATAGAACAAAACAGTTTAGGATAAAAAAAGGGACTAGGCAAGGATGCCCATTATCGCCATTACTGTTCATCATAACATTAGAAGTCTTGCTGAATGAAATTAGGAGTGATTCTAAATTAAAAGGATGTAAGATTAAAAAACAAGAGTATAAAGTAAAAGCGTATGCAGATGACATGTTGATAATGTTGGAAGATCCAGAAAAGTGTATAGAAAATTTTTTAAAAGTGATGGAAGAATACGGAGAAGTGGCAGGTTTGAAGATTAACAAAGATAAAACAAAAATCATAACGAAAAATCTGATTAAGAGGGAAGAGGAGAGATTGGTTCAGGTAACGGGATTTAAAATAGAAAATAAAATTAAGTATCTTGGAATTTGGGTAGCAAAGATAAACAATGAATTATATGAAAGCAATTATAAAAAGACTTGGAAAGAGATAAAAAAAATTATTAGAGAATTGGAGTTCGTTAAAATTGTCTTTATTAGGTAGAATTTCTGCTATTAAAATGAATGTGCTGCCTAGATTAATTTTTCTATTTCATAATCTCCCTATTATAAACAATGAAAAACCATTTAAAGAATGCCAAAGGGATTTGACAAAGTTTATATGGGAAAAGAAAAGACCAAGAATCAGGTGGAAATTGTTAATAGAGAGCAAAGATAGAGGAGGATTTAGTTTACCAGATATTAAAATGTACTACAATGCATGCGGTCTTTCATGGATCAGGGAATGGATAATGTTACAAGACGAGGAAATATTAAATTTGGAAGGTGTAGGAAATCGGATGGGATGGCACGCTTATATGTGGTATGAGAAATATAAAATCGATAAAGATTTCTTAAATCATTATATAAGGAGAGCACTATTAAAGATATGGTTGGATTTTAAGAGAAATTATTACATTAGAAAACCTCAGTGGTTATCACCACATGAAGCGCTGTATGGGAGGTGGAAGGACCCCCAAGAGAAATGGATGCGATACAAAGATATAATAACAGAGAAATCAGATGAATGTCAGTTAAAATCAAGGACAGAAATTGAATCTGAGGGTTTTAAATGTCATTGGTTCTTATATAGGCAATTGAGGGAAAGATTTATATTGGATAAAAAGGCAGAGGGGATAGATTTGAAAAAACAAGAAGACCCGTTCCTGAAAATAATAACAGACTCAAAAAAGCAAATGATATCTAAGATATATAAATTATTGTTGGAACGGGAATTGGAAACGGAAACTATAAAAGAGACAATGTTAAAGTGGAGTAAAAAATATCGGACGGGAAATAGATTTGGAACAATGGGAGAGTAGTTGGAGAGATACAAACAAATTTACGGCAGCACAAAACTTAAAGGAGAATTATTTGAAAATGTTTCATAGGTGGCATTTAGACCCGGCAAAACTGAATAAGATACAGAAAACAATAGAGAATAGATGTTGGAAGTGTGGCAAGGATAATGGCACATTCTTCCATATGTGGTGGACGTGTGATCCAGCAAAGAATTATTGGAGAAAAATTCATGAAAGGATGATGGCAATGTTGCAAATCAAGATACCGTTAATACCGGAGCTATTTTTGTTGAATATGATTCAGAAGATAGAGGCAACAGTAAAAAGAAAGTATTGGAGAGTAATTTTATATCTAGTGACAACAGCAAGAATATTATATGCACAGAAATGGAAAAATAAGATTACACCACAAATGGAAGAATGGCTGGTGAAAGTGATAGAAATGCAAGAGAGGGATAGATTAACTGGGATGGTTCAGGGAAGAAGGCAAAGACAACAGGAGGAGAGTTGGGATACGGTGAGAAAATATATAGTAAGTCTGTAGAATTTATAAGGGAATCCCCAAAAGTAGAATGAGGAGTAGGCGAGGAAGAAAATGGAAAAAGGAGGCCCCTGGAGAGAAGGGGGAAAGAGATAAATAAAGGACGAAAGATTGTAAAAGAATCAAGAACAAAGATATGAAAATTATTAATAGAATATTAAATACGGATAAAGAGGTCGTGTCCCAGAATGGGAAGGTTGAAGGGGAAATTCATAAATATTGAGCTTTGGAGTTGGAACACAGATGAAATAGGAGGAAGGAAGAAGTGTGAATGTAAGTATGGAAGGGGTATGTTGGGGGTGGGGGGAGGGGAGGGCTGAAAAGGAGATTTTAAATGAAAAGAACGAAGGATGTAAAGGGGTTTTATGGATGTTTATGAATGGTTTGTATTATATTGTGAAAAAGGAATAAAGATTAAATTAAAAAAAGAAAGAAAGTGGAATGATAGCGCTATAACAGTCTAGTGCAGAAATGGCCCATGTATTGAGTGGCAGAATTGCACAAATGAATGCATACCTAAATATGCATGTACATGCATAGCTTGCACACTTGAGCACCAGCATGCACAGTGGTGCCACTCGCACAGCTCAACTTCCACAATCTTGAACTAAATGCAGATGTTCCGCTTTGGAGAATAAAAAGAAAGTCCAGCCACTTCTGTAGAGGAATTGACACATGGATATAAGCCCAAGAAATTTCTGTCCTGAGAAATACAGGATCCACTCCTTATACAACTGTCCATCAAACATATCAAGAATAATCAAATAAACAAAGATTTAGCAATAGCAATAGCGTGTGTATTTCTATACTGCTCATCAGCTAAGTGCTCTCTAAGCAGTTTACAATGTGTTAGCTAATTGCCCCCAACAAGCTGGGTACTGATTTTATCAACCTGTGGAAGGATGGAAGGCTGAGTCAATCTGGTGCCCAGCAGGATCAAACTCACAAACTTGTGTCTGCAGTACCTGCATTTAACCACTGTGCCACCAGGGCTCTCTCTCCTTTTGTTAGTCCTGGCTACAGTAGACCCATTGAATCAATGAGATTTACCTATGTATTGACTCACCATTCAACAATTGATTGAATAGGTCTACTCTAAAAGGGATTAACTGACAGGATAGCAGCTACTACTTATATACATACATCTTTGCATCTTTTTGGCACATTTCTTCTCATCCTCTTACATGGGCCAGGATCCCAAACAAATTAATGGATGACCTTTGGCATGAACTAAGAAGGAATGCATGCTGCTTTCAGGAACCTGTAGCTACATCATTCCAAATATTCATATTATTTTCTTTACAGGATTATGCAGTACTTCAGCCTTTCTATATATGTGTCTGTATCAGTGTGTCCAAAATGCATTTTCTATCAGAACATAAAACTGTCATTTGCTGTAGCCATGGGATATATGCTATTATTTTATTATGCAGAGGAAAAAACACAGTGAAACAGTTGGAGAGGAGGAGAAAGGAAACAGAAAAACACATCTCCCACTCTCCCCTAAGGATCATCTTATAAACATACAGAGCTCCCAGGGGTCTCACGCTTTTGCTCTCTTTTGCTCCTTTTCAAGAGAGTGAAGTCACAAAGTTAATTGTGTCCTCCTGTGAACAGAAACTATTCACAGCATTCCTCTTTCTGTTGTCTTACAACTTCGTTGGAAATGCATTACTGAAGGAAATTGTTGCAAAAAAACCTCCTTGATTTTACAGAGTGACTTCAGTCAGGCCATGATTTCACAAGTTTCCTTTGAAAGAAAAAGAAGATTAAGTTGAAGTGGCTGATCCTTTTTTCTTCACTGTTGTATCAGCCATATGGACTTTGTTCTAACTTTGTCATGATCCTCTTGGGAGATTCAGGCCAGTTCTGCACTAGACTGTTATAGTGCTACCATTCCACTTTCAACATCCTATGGAAAGGCCCCTCCTTAAACTGCAAACCTCAGGATTCCATAGGGTGTTGCAAGTGGAATAGTAGCACTAAAACAGTCTAGTGTGGAATTGGCCCCAGTTTCTGGTCATAAAAATTCACTGGATGACCTTGGGCTGGCCATACTGTCTCAGCCTGATCTCCCTCTCAGGGCTGCTGTTGTGATAATAAAACAGAGAAGAGAAGAACCATGTACATTGTCTTCAGTTTGTGGGAGGAAAGGCAGGCTGCAAATGTAACAAATGAGTAAATAGACCCATTTTGTTCTAATTTTTCAGGAGTCTTCTTCCTTATTTCCTCATAGGAACATGACAGGAACATTCATATGATGCTCATTAGATACCTTAGCTGTGGACGTTTGCACTGGCAGACCTCCCAGCTCCATGGTTCTGGGGATCTAGGTGGTAATACAGCCAGTGTGATATAGAGGTTTTTCCCGCACTTTGTTTTTAAAATGGAGCAGCGCGTCCTCCAGTGAGGACGTTTGCACTTGGGGGCGAACTGGGTCCAGACTACTTTCTGTAGTTTCAGACTTCAGCCCACTCTGGAACGACCAGAACTGGTGGTTTGCCGTGCTATTGAAAGACCGCTTAAAACAGGTCTTTCAATAGTCTGGCATGCCCCTGTCCGTCACTGCGCTCCTGTGTAGATCTGCAGGCTCGCACCAGCGCGAGGCTGCAGATCTTCCGGGGGCTTGCTTCTGGCTGGTGAGCTTCTCTGGTTGGTGGAGAGCCTCCACCAACCGGAAGCCTCCATTTTCGTCCCCAGAGCAGTGTGTAGCTCAGACATGCACTGCTCCGGATCAGCGTGGATCGTTGGAGGGATTGTGCCAGTCAGGTGAGTAACAGACTGCCCTGTTTTCTTCCCAAAGTGCGAAAAAGCCCAGAGTCACAGAGTTGGAAGAGACCACAGGGGCCACCTAGTCCAACCCCCTGCCATGCAGGAATCCTCATCAAAGCACTCCAGACAGATGGCCTTCCAACCTCTGCTTAAAAACCTCCAAAGAAGGAGACTCCAGCACACCCCAAGGCAGCATATTCCATTGTCTTACAGCTCTTACTGTCAGGAAGTCTTTTCCTGCAAGTGGTATGAGTATTCAACTGGGACTGGGAGATCCAGATTTAAGTTCCTACTGAGTTATGAAAATTCATTGCATGAGGTAGGGAAAACCCCACATCCTTTCATCCTGACCTAACCCACAGGGTTGTTCTTGTAATGATAAGTCTGGAGATGAACCGTGTGTACTGCCTTAAGCTCAGTGCAGAAAAGAAGCAAAGTCAGTCTAAGGAACAAATAAATATAGGACTTTTCCGTATATCAAGACATACCATGGTCTCATCTAGCAAAGTGCTGACTGCACTGATTAGCAGCAGCTCTCTGGGGTTTCTGACAAGGATCTTTTCCTAGCCCTACCTGGAGGTGCAGAGACTGAACCTTCTTATTGTGTTGTTTCTAATTGAAATCAACTTTGATTTATGGAAACCTTATGAAAAGAGGGTCTAAATACTCTAAAAAACACCAGATTCCATCTGATCTTGGATGCTATGCAGGGTCAGCCCTGGTTAGGAATTGGATGGAAGACTGCCAATGAATATCAGTTGCTGTAGGCTGTATTTTAGAGGAAGGAACTGTCAAAACCACCTCTGAGTATACCTTGCCCAAGAATACCATGTGGAATTAATACAGCTGCCATAAATTGATAAGTAACTTAAAGGCACACATGTGTGCACATACACACACACATATGTGAATGAGAAAGGCCAAGTCTCCCTGTTTTCAATGGCCCTGCTTAGTTCCCTCTAATTCAGGGCAGTGGTAGCTTCCTTAACTGAATCTATTCACTTGTAGTGAAATCATCTTCTTTTCCTACTAACTTACCAGACATTCTTGTCTTTTCCAGTGAGTGACTGGAGTGTAGTTTTTAGTTGTACTCAGTGAGTCACTTGTCTTATGATATGCCCAAAGTATAACAGTCTCAGTTCAGTTATCTCAGCTTTTAGAGCAGTGGTTCTTAACCTGTGGGTCCCCAGATGTTTTTGGACTTCAGCTCCCAGAAGCCCTGAGCATTGACCATAGTGGCTGGGGCTTCTGGGAGCTGAAGTCCATGAACATCTGGGGACCCACATGTTGAGAACCACTGTTCTAGAGAGAGTTTCTGCCTCCTGCATATATAGAAAGCATGTGCTCTCCTGCTGAGAGACATCACTTCCCCTTCATAATTTTGGGGCTGAATCTGCATATCTGTATTAGAAAGATCCTTCTGAAATATTGATACTGATTCTTGTCATTTGCTACCAGCTGTAGTTCTCCTCCCCCACCCCAAGTTGTCATACAGACTCTCCCCGGTCGAGCAGAATTGATAAATGGGGTTTGGCAGCCCTCTGAAATTGACAACAAGCTGGAGCCCGACTGCCAAAAGGATGAAATGATGATGAATTCTATCTCAAGCGTCTGATGCAATTTATCCTCACAGAATTCCACATCTTCTGCGTGATGGGTCAAGAGGCTGCAGGCTCAAAGATTTGCAATTATATTAAACACAGAGAAGTGCAGTTACTTCAAACATTGGAAGTCCCCTTCTACCTTGTCAGATCAAAACTGGGAAAAGTTACGTTTTTGAATCACAGCTCCCACAGTTCCCCAGGATCTGGGTTAGACTACTTGTCCATTCAGTTCATTATTGTTTGTTGTGGCTGTCAGTGGCTCTTCAGGATCTCTGACAAATATCTTCCCAAGCTCAGATAACTTAAGTGAAGAATACCATGGATTAAAATCGATGAGGAAGAAAAGGAAAGTCAGTCCCTTAGTTCTGCTGAGAAACCATCTCCACCAGGTTGTTCCTTCCATCTCCCAGCTTCTATCTGCTGGTAGCAGCCAACCTATAGTCAGATAGCCAATGCCTAAGAAAGGGCAGCCACTCCACCTTCCAACTCCACCTCTTTTCTTTGAATTGTTTGTATTCCAGCTGCTGGTTGTAAGAACCTTGCTGTAACCTACAACCAGTGAGAGCTAGCATGGTGTAGTAGTCTGAATGTTGAATTAGGACTCTGGGAGACCAAGGTTTGTTTCCCTGTTTGGCATAGAAATCCACTGGCTGATCATGGACAAGACATCTTCATTCAGTCTTAGAGGAGACCAATGGCAAATCTCCTCTGAAAATTTTTTTGCCAAGAAAACCCTATAGGGGCATATACACCAAAATCTACTTGAAGTCATGTAAAAACAATAACTAATGACTGTTCCCCCCGACTTTGTTTCAAATCCTTTCCTTTTGATGGTGTGTCCTTCAGACCATAAGCATGAGAGTAGAGGTTACCAACCTTCATAAGGAGCTCAGGGAATGTTTTGGGGGCCGAAAAGCAAGATCTTTAAAAAACATGAAATAAATAAATATACTACTGTGGTAGTAGTAAGTTTTTTGGTGCTTGAACCAAAGACCATTCACACAGAAAAGTGAGTACAACTAAAAACTACAACAGGGAATTAATAGCACATAGATCAAGAACACTTTTTTAAAAAATAAAAAAGACTAAAATGCTTGAATGTAAATGTCTCTGCTATGATTAGATAAGAACGTTCCCAAGAAATCAACTGCAATATCAGCAATAATTATTGCCTGAATTTTCATTTGTTTCCAGGGCAAAAACAGAAACCTTGTGAGTTACCATAGATATAGTATCAGACAGGAGATAGAAATTGTTTTCTGGAATGCTATTAGAGTGTAAGCAAGACAGAACAGATCCCAAAAATTTAGTTCTTGGTTCTGCATATAAATAACAAGAGAACAAATAGGGAGGGAAGTCCTTAATTTCTGGAGCCCTGCAAATACAGAAACCAATGGCCAAAGGGGCATGGGAATATCTGCCATCAATCATAGCTGAATGCATGGTTTGAAAGCTGAGGGCTGCAAAAGCTTGCCTAAGTTTTGGAAGTGTAAAATTTGCCAAATACACAGCCCTTTGATATTTGATATTAAAGATAAAAAATAATTTCTTTAGATTTGACTGTCTCAACAAAAGTAGCCTGTTGTGCTTTCTGAGACTTGATTATGAGATTAAACACAATTCATTTTGAAAACCTGCACATTTAGAAGGCCTGTGAGGCATTTCGGAGAAATACAATGTACACACAAAAAAAATGCACACATTTTAAAATGTGAAGAAGCAAGCATGTGTACAATTGAAGAAATATGCATAAACATGCTTTAATGAATGGAGAGAAGGTATATCTTCACATTAGTAAAATGAAACAAAGGATGGACTGAGAACACAGGTCTGTTTGGGAAGAATGCAGCTAAATTCAGAATGAGGGTGCTTCATATGCCTAGAAAGAACCATGCTTAAATGGCTACATCTCTTTAACATGCCCTGCAAAAAGAATGAAGCAAGCCAAGATAAGGAATAAAAGTGGCAGCAAAATGTAGGAGACTGACCCTTTCATGTCTGTATCTGTATCTATGGCCTGAATCCTACTGATAATCTCAACTAGAGTAGATCCGTTGAATCAATGAGATTTGCGTAAGCGTTGGCTCACCATTCAATAACTGATTCAACCAGCCTATTCTATTGACTATTATCAGTAAGATTCAGGCCTCTGCTGCCTTGGCTGCTCAGAAATGACATTTTCTTTGGATTCTCTACACCAAGGCTTTTCAAACTCCCATCTTAAGAAACTTGAAACTCAGAGAGGGAAACTGCAATATTATTATCCATTCCTTGTACAAAGGCTTCTGGAAATGAGAGATGGAATAACAGGCAAATCTCATAAGCTGTGTCACCCAGGTTCATCACAAAGACTGGGGTTTAATCACATGAACCACTGTTGTACCAAAACACGACTCTCATGTTTCTAAAGTTCTCCACCGTAAGACAAACTGGTGTTGAAATTAGAAAGAACTCAAAAAAGTGAAGTCTCTTATAATGCTCTGTTCCACTGAAAAAACTTGGGTTACCTTTTTGTGCACCATGCCCTCAAAAAGGAAATCTCAAAGCCAAAGGCAGACACAACCTGCAAGTCTGAAATTATAATAGACTAGCGTATTTACCTGACATTGTCTGGGATTTTATTTTCCTCTTAAGAATTCTCCAAACTTTCTTCTCCAGTACCTGTAACTTTTCCCCATATTTCCCAATGCAATCTGTACTTGGAGTTGTTAACATACAGAGGTTGGATTCCTGAGGGAATACACTGCCCTCCTCATTGCTGCTGGGCCTCATCTTCATACCAACTGCCGGAGGCCCAAGAGCTCTCAGCTGAGAATTCTAAAGGCCTCTCCCTGAACTGCCAACCCCAGGGCTCCATAGAATCTTCACAGCCAGCCAATCATATGAGGTCTTCTCACCTCACTCAGCCAATCGTATGAGGTCTTTGCCTGCCTGACGCAGACAAACTGACAAACTCGCAGACAGACTTTGACTTTTATATAGTAGATCTCTGGTCAGATGAAGCGCAGTCATGATGGGCAACATGCACCAAGATGACAGAGAGACACTCAATGCAAAGGAAGTTTCTATCAAAGCACCATATGGCCAGTAACATGTAAAAACATGTATGTTTTCTGGCTTCCAAACAAGGTCTCAAGACCTCAAACCGCAGGAGTGTGTGCTAGGATACAGGTGATTATATGATCCAAGATATGGAGGTTCCAACATTTAAAGTGTTTTCCCAGAACGCTTTGTAATAACACAGAGCTCCATAGTAGAGATGTAAATCTTGTTAATTTTGTTCTTATAAGCAAAAGCGAACATTTTTCTCCCAGCTGCAGGGAAATCCTTGAAAACTATGCAGATTTTGAGAACAATTTGCAGGATGGGATTTAATCCATCAGTCTCCCCTACACTCAGTGGGTCTTTTGTGCATGAAACACCTTTTTGGAACACAAAATTACCAAAAGGAATTACAAAACTATATACAAAGCAACAAGGATTTTTTTTTGAAATGCAGGAAGCAAGTTTTCTGCATAGAAACATTTCCTGTGCAAAAAACATAATGGCCAGACGCCCGTATGACAGTTATGAATGTGTAACCCAGAACTTTTCCGCACCAGCCGGCCCCTCCCGAAACTGTAAACCCCAGGATTCCAGAGGATGTTGAAAGTGGAATCATCGCGCTATAACAGGCTAGTGCGGGAAAGGCCCCAGAGTTATACGCTTATGACCATCATATGTTTATATTCCTGTGTAACCCCTAATTTAGGAGCTGCATAAGGACCCTGAAAGTCCCCAATCCCTATTTACCAGGCAGCAGTCACTGTGATTGATTGAGGCCTGTTCTGTCACTCGGGAAGCAGCTGGCGGACATTCTCACCCACCCTACTTCTGCAAGTGAATTCTAGCATGAGGGGAATTGTGACAGCGGCCCTGATTCTGCAAGGAGGAATTATGATGGGGCCCTGCTTCTGTCTCTCTAAAGATCATTCATGAAGAAGGGTGGAAATGGCACTCAGCTGCTTCCCTAGTGAGAGAGGAACAGGCTCCCACTGGATGAAGGAATAGAAAGCCTGCTGATCAAATTTGCAAATGACACCAAATTGAGAGGGGTCACTAATATGCCAGAGAAAAGAATCAGGATTCAAAATGACCTTGATGGATTGGAGAGTTGGGCCAAAGCGAACAAAATGACTTTCAACAGAGAGAAATGTAAAGTCCTACACTTAGGCAGAAAAAATGGAATGCACAAATATAGGATGGGAGACGCCTGGCTGGACAACATGTGAAAGGGATCTAAGAGTCTTGGTGGACCACAAGCTGAACGTGAGTCAACAGTGTGATGTGTCAGCCAAGAAAACTAATGCGATTCTTGGTTGCATCAATAGGAGTATGGTGTCTAGATCAAGAGAGGTAAAGGTACCACTCTATTCTGCTTTGGTTAGACTTTGTTTGGAATACTATGTCCAGTTCTGGGCACTTCAATTTGAGAAGGATTTCAACAAGCTGGAACATGTCCAGAGAAGGATGACCAAAATGGTGAAGGGTCTGGAAGCCCTGCCCTATGAGGAGCAGCTTAGGGAGCTGGGTATGTTTAGTCTGCAGAAGAGAAGGTTAAGAGGGGATATGATAACCATGTTTAAATATTTGAAGGGATGTCATGTTGAGGAGAGAGCAGGCTTGTTTTCTGCTGCTCCAGAGACTAGGACAAGGAGCAATGGATTAAAGCTGCATGAAAGGAGATTCCACCTGGACCTCAGGAAGAGCTTTCTGACAGTCAGAGCTGTTTGGCAGTGGAATATGCTGCCTTGGAGTGTGGGGGAGTCTCCTTCTTTAGAGATTTTTAAGCAGAGGCTGGATGGCTGTCTGTTGGGAATGCTTTGATGTGGGTTCCTGCATGGCAGGGGGTTGGATTGGATGGTCCCTGTGGTCTCTTCCAACTCTTCTATGATTGTATGATTTATAATACAATCTTTATGTAGCCCCTAGTTTAGGGACTAGGTAGGGACTGTGAAAGTCCCCCATTGATTAGTAATAATATTTTGATCAGACTTCACGTGGAAACTCTGTCCAGTTTTGGGCAGCACAGTTCAGGAAGCACATTGACAATCTGGAACATGTCCAAAAGTAAAAGGCCTGGATGGTAAAAGGCTTGGAAACAATACCCTATCAGGAGCGGCTTAAGGAGCTAGAGGTGTTTAGCCTGGAGAAAGGAGTGTTCAGAGGTGATCACCATGTTTAAATATCTGAAATGATGTCATGTTGAAGATGGGCAAGCTTGTTTTTGGCTGCGCCAGAGACTAGGACACAGTGCAACGGATTCAAACTGCAGGAAGAAAGGTGCCATCTAAACATTAGGAAGAGCTTCCTGACAGTAAGAGCTGTTTAACAGTGGAATACTATGTGTTGGAGTGTGGTAAAGTCTTCTTCTTTTAAACAGAGGCTGGATGGTCATCAGTCAGGAATGCTTTGATTGTTTTACTAAATGGCATGGGGGTGGACTGGATGGCCTTTATGATCTGTTCCAACTATACGATTCTATGGTTTCAGAAGCTCTGCCAGGCAAGTGGGAATGGTGGAGTAAAAGGCTGGCATTAACTACATAGCACTGTAACTATAGTGCTTAAGCATATGTAACTCCCATATGGGATTCTAGGAAATTATCTGAAAAACAAAACAAAAACCTTTATTGTGCGGAGAATGGAATTTTCTGTCCAATCCCTTCATGCATTTCAGTGTGGTTAAATTTTAAATAGAAAAAAGTCCTGAAAAATTATGAATCTTGCAGCATCTAGATTTTTTCAGTGGGGAATCCCAGCTGCGGGGAAAGCCCTAGACAACTTCAAGAAATAATATGATCTAGAAAACATCCTCCAAATGTAGATGACTGGAAAGCATAGTCCAATTATTAATTTTTCTAAGCCACAATGTTAATCATTTTACATTCCTTTTTTTAAAAGAAAGATATCAACTTGTCCTTGATAATTCATGGAATAAAATATTACAAAATTCAGGAGCATGAAGCACAAGCGTTACTGTGCATAATTTATGCATGTTATAATAGACTATATTCGGAATACTGGGACTTCTGAAAATTCAAAGAAGTTAAAATTACTGCAGTGAATCACTCATGTTCCATTAAACAAGGGCCTTGGGAGGTGGATCTTTTATACAAAGACTAATTACTTTCTCCTGTTGGAATTTGATATGATAGAAGAGAGAGATGGATATACAGCATCATTATACAAAAAGTACAGAGAGTGGAAAAGTTACTTTTTGGATTATACCTCCTAGAATCCTGCAGTCAGAATGGAATTAAGTTTCCCAAGTTTTGAACAAGTAAGAATGGCAACAAAATGTGGCATTAATAAGTAGCAGTGATTGGTATTGTTCATGAATCTACTCCAGGCTTTATTTCCAACCTCTCCAGTGTGAAATCCCATCCCCCAAATAGATTCAGCAGCTGAGATAGTCCCTTTAAAGTTCAGACTAAATCACAGAGCAAATTCACCAGTCCACTGACATATGAATTGCCAGCTATCACAGTGAGAGATACAGGATACTCCATCCTACCCCAGTTCTCTGTTTCTGTTAGTGTCATGATGGGCTCTAAACCGTCTCCATTGTGAACACTCGGAACGTGAAACACACATGAACAGAAACGTTCTTTATTGGAAGTACAGATTGAAACCAAACATTATCTAAGTGGCTGAAACTGGAGACTGGCCTCTAAACAAAACATATACGGATCCAAGGGATAATTATGCATCACACATGACAATGATTGGTGTCTTAATGATTCATCAGGTCCCTGATGTTACCCAGGCTGCTCTGATCATTTACATCTGCTGCCCCCTTTTATCTCTTTTTATTGCCTTCACTTCCTGACACCAACGTCCTTAGCTCATCATCCTACTTCTCTTTGATCTTGAGGGATATACAACTCTCCATCAGCCAGTGCTGGTTTTGGCCAGATCAGAAACCAACCTTTGAAGGCCAATTTGGCATCTAGCCCTCCTTTCAAAGCCCTTCCAGGAACTATACTGTTTACTGCCTCAAGTTTCGCAGCTTATCCCACCACCCTATACAACATAGGCCATTTCCGCACGGGGCGAGGGAATCGCCCCGTGCCACTACTTACCAGACTTCTTGGCTCCCCGGTCCAGCCCGTGCTGCTCTGGAGCAGTGCGTGCTCGTCACTCCGCACTACTCCGGGGACGAAAATGGTGGCATCCGGTTGGTCGAGGGTCTTGACCAACCACTGAAGCTCACCAGCCTAAAACCCGCCCCTGGCAGATCGCAGGCTCGCACTGGTGCGAGCCTGCAAATCTGCACCGGACAGCGGGCACAGAATGGCGCACTCCATACTTTTGAAAGACCTGTTTTAAGTGGTCTTTCAAAAGCATACTTGATGACCACTTGGGGCCATTCCGGAGCGGGCTGAGGTGTGGATCTACGTTAAGTAGGTCCGACCCAGTCCGCTCCCAGGTGCAAACGTCCTCCCTGGAGGACACTCTGCACTGTTTCTATTAGCCCATGCGGAAATGGCCTTAGTTTTCTCAGTTCACAGTTCATATCACATCATCCTTTCACCTCCCTGTTTCCAGTGAATAAGTACAAACATATATGTGCCACATATTTGATTAAAACTATTCAACTTACTTACATAGTATATAAAAGTCAAAGTTTGTGTGTTCATTTGTCTGCTTCATATGATTGGCTGCCTGAGAAGATTCTATGGAATCCTGGGGTTTGCAGGTTTGCAGTATAGGGAGGGACTTTTAGAATTCTCAGCCAGAGACCTCTTGGGCCTGGCTGGTTGCTAAGGAGATGAGGCCCAGCAGCAAGGAGGAGGACAGTGTATTCCCTCAGGAACCCAAACTCTGTATGTTAGTAACTCTGAATACAGATTGCATTGGGGAAAATGGGGAAAAGTTACAGGTACTGGACAAGACAGTTTGGGGAGTTAGAGACACGGGATCTCAAATCTTTCAAACAAATATTATCTATGAGTAGATAAAATCCTGGGCAATGCCAGGTATATATGCTAGTATAATATAACAACCCACTACACATGCCCTACTTTCTATGCAAGCAGTAATACATATATGTAATATAGTATGGATGTAATCAAGCAATGTACATTAAACATGACTAGCAGCAAGTACTAACTAGAGTTGCTTAACACATAGCAAAGTATGCAGCAACAGATATAACACTACACATTGTACGTTGAAGTATATCAGTTACATAATTTCATTTCCACATGTAGCTGGGCTTTACTTAACATTACATAATAACCTACAAGGATGTACATTCTCTAGACAGATACAAGATCATCATCACAACTGACAAATCACATCATGAGCCACGCTGACATGACAATTAGTCAGCAATCAACATCCTGTGGCCTTTAAACATGCTTCATTTTCCTTTTTGGGGTGTACCTTTCTGTTAGTCTCCACCCACAAAGATTCTTTCTTAGGTCTGCAAAACTTGAAGTTTCCCTGAGGCTTTTGCTAGCTGCTCCTTTTTCTGATTTTTGAATGCTATAAATAGATGTAGTGATAAGCCATCACATATTGGTATCACTGAATAAAAAGGCTCAGCTGCTGTAACTCATCAGTTAGACTTCCAATGGAAATCACTGTTCGAGTATTGTGGACAATGATCCAAAAGTCTTTGTTGTTTTGGTTGTCAACTTTGACTTGTGGCAACCTTATGAATGAGGGACACCTTGTCATCCGCAGTCCTGGGCCCTTTTTGCATGTGACTTTAAACGCAAAATGGCCACAGGCGCAATGCAGAATTGTGTGGATGTTCTCATGATCATGCGTCGCTCCTGTAGCAATCCCGCAGCAATCATGCATTATATCATTTTCAGCTCTTTGCTGAAAATGATGCATGATTGCACATTCCTCCCGCGTCCCTCCCACACTTACCTGGCGTGCAGAATGTCAGGAAGCATGATGGCCGCGC
Source organism: Iguana delicatissima (assembly GCA_948472985.1). Classification (NCBI taxonomy): domain Eukaryota; kingdom Metazoa; phylum Chordata; class Lepidosauria; order Squamata; family Iguanidae; genus Iguana; species Iguana delicatissima. The sequence goes on along the minus strand of CAOKZL010000075.1, from coordinate 1,312,415 downwards.
TTCCTCCCCAGTGCAGCCTGGGAAAGTACCCGGCTGTGTTGCGGAAGGAAGGGGTGGAGCTATCATGTTTCCTTCCATCCAGCATGGAGTAGGGGACGTGATTCCCTCCTGGAGGAGGCTTTTTGCACAATCTCCACTTGATGCCAGTGGCACCAGGTAAGGTGCAAAAAGGGCCCTGCTCAGCTCCTGCAAACTCAGGGTCTCCTGCATGATTCTACCCACTTCTCATGCACTCTTCTTCTTTGCCTACTGCCTCCCACTCCAGCAAGCATCTTTGGTCTCATGACATGTCCAAAGTGTGATAGCCTCAGTTTAGTCATTTTGTATTCTAAGGGGAATTCAAGCTTGATTTTCTCTCAGACCCACTATGGCACTGTTATCATGGTGGTAGATTTGCATGTTCCTATGAGGAAAGAGGGCTATCCTGATGGTAGCATTGCTACTGGTAGGTTCTCGCAAGTCGAACAGGCATTTGTTGAGGAGCCAAACTAAATGTACCAAAACCCTCAGCGCAATGGGGGAAACTTACTTGGCAGCGGCCAGAGAAGAGAGATGACATTGATCGCTGATCTCTCAGACATAACTGCAGAGGCCATTTTGCTAACTCTTGTTCATACTGTGCAGAAGGAATAGGGTTATCATGTTACATACAGGATAGTGTTCCTGTAACTGTAATCCTTAAAAGACCTTTGATCTGGATGAGGTGCCATAAAACTCTGTAGGTACCTGTCCTCCTCACCCCCATGGAAGTGGTTGGACATTTTTGTCCAGTTGGAATGGACAAATTCAGTCCAAGTTTGTGGAAGTCGAGTTACGCTTGTGGTGCCATTAATTTGCACGTTGATGCACATGAACATTGGGTTGCACACTCAGTTGCCCCTGTGGTGACTTGGCTCAGTTGCACAACATAGTCATTTAACACAAAGGTTGCATAACACAGTGCATAACTCTACATCCAGATATTTATGCTAGGTAACCTGCTGTAGGATCTTAGTTTCAATGTTCTTGCACTGCAGCTCCCATCATCTCTCATCATTGGCTAACCTGACTTGCACTGATGGCAACTGCAGTCCAAAGGTCCAAAGGTCTACTCCTCTCTCCTCTGTGTAGTCAGGAATCTTGAGGCTCCATAGCCACCATTCACTAGGGCAACTTGTCCAAGAATGGCATATTTACAATCAGCCTAGAGTTACAGTCCTGCTGTCATCTTTGATTTCATATTCTTTATGTTCCATCTTCAGGTCAGGAGTGGTAGCAGATGTAGGAACAAAACAGAAAGAAGTAGGGAAGTGGAACATTAACTATTTGCCAGAGTTTATATCAAAATGTGTACTTTAACATAGATATCTCTATTTGCATAGCCCTGAAGGAGAGCCAGTGCAGTGAGGTGGTTTGAGCATTGGACTATGACTCTGGAGACCAGGGTTCGATTTCCCATTCAGCCATGAAACCCACCGGGTGATCTTGGGTACATCACACTCTCAGCCCCAGAAAACCCCTTGAAAGATTTGTCTTAGCATCACTGTAAGCCAGAAACAACTTGAAGGCACACAGTAACAACAACAACAGCTGTAAAGGCACAGATTCTGTCCAATCTTGGAAGTTAAGTAGGGTCTGCACTGGTTAGTAGCTGGATGGGAGAGATCACCAATGAATACCAGGTGGTGTAGGTTATATTCCAGAGGAAGGAAGTGGCAAAACCACCTCTGAGTATTCCTTGCCTAAGAAAACCATATGAAATTCATGGGGCTGCCATAAGTCTGTAGGCAAATTAAAGGCATATATATATATATATATATATACATACACATTGCATTACTTCTATCAGGATGAGTATTTCAATACGCATTTGCATACATATCAGGGATGGAAAATATATTCCAGAATACCTGAAAAATCAGCCAAATTGGTTTTTCAAGTGCTGAGAAAGTATGATAATGACATGAGAATCTTTGCAGTTCAAGACTTACTCTGTTTGAAAAATACAGATAGATTTTTTGATGTGCAGTTTTCTGTGCAGAAAACAGTATATTCTATGCGAAAAACAAGTTGTGCAGAAAATGCTGTTTTCTGTGCAGAAACATTGTTCCTACACAATAATAACTAGGTTTTTATTTTTGTTTTTTTTTCCACACAGTATGTCTTGAATTGTGAATAGTCTTAGAAAAGTGTGCAGCTTTTGGCAGCTATCTAACAGCAAGGAACAAAAATAAGATCATTCATTTGTACTTACAAGAACATTTTCTCGTCACACACTCCTCTCTGAAAGTAACACATGAATCTAGTCATAACATAGTGGCTTCTTGTGCTAATGCTCCAGACAAGGACATTCAGGACATTCCACACAGATCACCCTTTTCTGACTCAGGAAACCCCAGATGTTTTACCCTACAACCCCCCTCAATCCCTTGCCCTTGATTTCGGCTACTGGATTTGCAAGTCAAAATATTTAGAGGGCACTAGGTTCAGAAAGGATGCCTATAGACTTTGCCAGGCTATCCAAGAGCATCAGGAAGTAAGGTAGAAAATGCCGCAGAATAAAGGAACAGCTTTTCCACTTCCACAATCCCCATTCATCAATGCCTGCCTTTTTTCAAATCAGGGTCGGTTTGTCTCCTCTTTGTTTATTAGTGCCAACGTATTAGAGCAGTGAGCCGAGAGCACTAAAAGCCACAGGCCCCTCCTGTGGCTCCGGGATGATAAGCGGAGAACGGCTGAGCATCACTGCATCATGCGGCTTTCCTTATAAATGTTGCTGCGGTGATGCCAGATACTGAGTTACCCAGATATTGTGGCATGCATGATGGGATCAAAAGGCGGACTCAGAGGCATCAGACCAGCATGCCTCTGGATTGTGTTAGGTAAGGCAGGAAACTAAAAGCACTCTGCAATTATAGATCTTAACCTGGTTTAATTGCAGAGTCAGAGCCACAGCGGGGAGGATGAGATCAAAAAAGCAGACTCACACACGCCATGAAGCAAACCAGCAGGCAAACTGACATCACAGATGGAGCGTTCAGTGTTGTTATGAATGCTCCTTCAATATTCTCATCTACAATTTTTTTTTGTTTGAAATTTGCTGTGCTGAATTATCTGGATTTCAATTTTCATATTCTTTTTGTATGGAACCCTGTTAGACAGTTACAAATGTGTAACATAAAATGATGCACTAATGACTGTTTCATGTTTTATAAACTAGGGGCTACACAGGAACCGTGAAAGTCTCCCAAGGCCAGCTTACTGCGAAGCAGCCGTTATTATCATTTTTTAAAAAAAATATATGTTTAATGGTGGTTGAACCAGTAGTTGGGGATTTCCTCATCTGGATCGGACTAGAGCAACCACTTAATAGAGGTCCTTTCTGAAGCTTACCTTTTTTCAGCGCTGGGGTGTGGGGATCACGTGAGCAGCCTCCAGTAAGAGGCTCTTGCGTCCCTGCTGCTTCAGCTCTGCACGAGCTGCCTGCTCCCGAGCAGGTAGTGCGAGAGCGCCGCTTCTTCCTTCTGCAGTGCAGCCTGGGACTTTCCCAGGCTGCGCTGAGGCAGGAAGCACGACCGCCGCGGCTCTGGAGGCTCCACATGCATGTCAAGTGCGTGTGGGGCCCTGGAGCAATGTGCAATCATGCACCATTTTTGGCTGAAAGCCAAAAATGAAAAAGTGCACAAGCAGCACCTACCTGACCCTGGAATGTCGCGCGATTGTGAGTGCATCATGCAGATTGCTCCTCACAACCACGTGACGCTCCAGGTGCCCTTTCGCATGGCAAATGACATGAGAAAAGTGCCAGAGAGATGCATGTTCTGTTAGCCATTCCCAAAGTTCAGCTGTTATATTGTCCACATTGTGATCAGTTGGAATCCAGAGCATGAATGTCAGGAATGAACCACAATCACAAGGCTTTGCAGGAAAGCATAGTTTATTGGTACTGCAGTACACCACACTAACTTCAGTGCTCAGACTAAAAGAACAAGATAGAACAAAGCAGTTTAGCTTCAGACTCTCCCACGCATTCTTCCCAGGCTGACTCTCCCTTATCTCTCTGCAGATGTTTCCCAGGCCTTTCTGCCAGCCTCAAATCTTCCTCTTTTGTCTCTACTATGGCTACTCTAAATCCCATACTAGTGGCGAGTACTACTGGCTGTCTGACAGTCTGCCCCTCCTCAGAAAAAAAAAAAAAACATTAGTAAGAAGGTAAAAGTGGTTAATTGGAAGTTTTGTTAGGGTTAGCAAGATTAAATTTGTTAATTAAATCTTTGCTTTCGGTGCCTCAGACTCTCCTCAATACAGGCCAGCACCAACAGCAGGACAAGGGGAGGCCATCCCAAGGATTCAGACATCCAGCAGTCCTCTGGGAAGTAAGTAAGTGTGAACTCCTTGCCTCCAGTGAAACAGCCAGTAGACATTTGGTTGCTTGTTTATCTAATCGTTCACTTTTTAAAAAAATTTCCAAGCACTATAGAGACCACTATGCATGAGGCGCATTGTGGTTTTTCATTTCTTTGGTTAACCATTACGCCACACAGACATGCACAAATAAACACATAACACATTGCCAGTGTATCCTCTTGGAAACACTGAGGGCAGAATTTCAGGGAGTATGCTATAGACTAGAGCTATAGCATTGGAATGCTAGAATGTTTTAGCACTATAGTTCTCCATGTTCTAGCCCTGTAGCTGTGCAGAGTATTCTCAGAATTCCACCATTAGCATCTCTGGGAGGCTTCCTGGAGTTCTTTTAGCCTTTCAAAGAAGCCTTCCATGTCTACATGTCTTAGATTTCATGTAAAGGCTAGAAAGCAAAGGTTAATTCAGAGAGTTTTCTTTACCCCACAGTGAATAATTCTCCCTATTCTCGTTGCAGAAGAAATGATAACTTGGGCCTTCATTCTGTTTAGGGGAGATAATGGCATGTAGTGGGTATTATTTCCAAAAGGAATCAATTACAAGTAACTCATTATATAATTATATTGTAATATTTTATTTCAAAGCTCTGGGAACGGTTGTAAAATCACCAATGACAAATGACTCCACACAGCAGATGAAAACAGTGCCTATCCAGGTTTCTTAAACATATCCCTTTCTTCCATCTGGGATATGTTGCGCATGCCCCAAATTCTGGCGTTAGGATGGGAATAATGTAATGCTTTAGCGTCCTGCATTTGAGACCACTCAGCCTCTTTTTCAAAACTTCTCATAAAATAATCCAGTCTGTTCCAGTCTATTTCACTGCTGAACACCTCATGCCATCAGCAAATCCACAGGCCAGAACCCTTTTAATGTTTTATGCATGCATAAGTTCCCTTATAGAAGTGCTTGGACATTTTTGTCTATGTGGAACATCTATATTCAGTTCAGGGTTGTGGAAGGCTGTTGCATATCCAACACCATTGTGCGTGCCAGTGCAGGTGTGCATGAGATATGTGCATGGACATTTAGTTGTGAACTTGGTTGGACATTCAGGCATGCATTTATTACACAACATAGCCATTCAAAACAGGAGTTGTGTAACACAATCAGTAAGCGACTCCACTGTGGAGCATCATGCTGCACAGCTCCAATGTAGGCTCTTGTTCCTTATATGTGGTCAAAATATTCTTGCTTTTGATTTGAACTCATTAATTCAGGTCCTACTGAGTGGGTTCAGAGAAGGACCACAAGGATGATAAGCAGTACGGAGAACAGAATGTATAAGAAAGGGAGCTGGGCATGTTCAGTCTGGTGAAGAAGACACTGAGGGGTGAAATTACTTACTCTTTATAAATGTCTGAGAGGGTGTCACAGAGAGAAGGGTGAAAGTTTTGTTGTCTCCTACTCTGGAAGGTAAGACCAGCTCTCATGGTTTTTAAGTTACGGGAGGGTAGATTTTGAGTGAATATTAGAAGGAATGGTTTCACAGTAAGAGTGGTTTGGTAATGGAACCAATTACCTAGAGAGATGATAGGTCTCTTACTCTGGACATCTTCAGAAAGAGGTTGGGCAGCTACCGGATAGGGATGCTGGAGCTGGAGCTGCTGCACTCTATGGCCTATGGGACCCCTTCAGCTTGGGAATTCTAGGATTGTGCTCTCTGAAGCAATGCAAAACAAGCCTCCTTTTCCATCAATGCAGCAGGACCTTCACATATTCGAAGATGACCATCACATTGCTTCTTAATTTTCTCCTACCACAGTTGCAGGTTTCACAATTATAATCCACTCTTAGGCCATTTCTGCACTAGCCTGTTATAGCGCAATGATTCCATTTTCAACATCCTCTGGAATCCTAGGGTTTGCAGTTTTGGGAGGGGTCCCTCCCGAAACTGCAAACCCCAGGATTCCAGAGGATGTTGAAAGTGGAATCATCGCGCTGTAACAGGCTAGTGTGGAAATGGCCTCAGTCATCTTTCTCTTCCATCTTCTCTCAGCTGAGAGAGCAATTCCAAAGGAAAACCCAGAAGCAAACAGTCAAAGACAGGTTCACAAACATGGGGGACATAATTATGCAAGATATATTTTTTCCTCCACTTCCTTATTCTCACAGTTACATTTCAGGATGTGCTAAAAACAACAGTTCCAAAGCAATAAGCACAATGGATGAAAACACCAAACTCATATTCTTCTTTGATGGCACCATGACACAAAGAATACATTTTCTGTTTGTCTTTTCTGGCTGAAGATAAATGTATATTCCTGTGTTCTGATTACGTTTCTGTCAACTCACTGCTGTTCTGTACAGTTGGGTCTTTGCAAATGATTAAGGTTTCAAGGCATTCTCTCTGTTTCCTTTGCAGTTGGATTGTTTTTTCGTTTTTTTTTTTAAATGAACAGAAAAATATGCTTGCATTTGTAAACATTGCTGAGTGAAACTACAACTTGCATGAGCTCTTTGGTACAAACAGCGCATGAGGTGGCCACAAAGCAATCTTCCTCCCATACATTTCTGCCACTGTTCCTTCCACTTCTCACCTAGAGCATTCATTTTCTATGGTCTACTGAGCTCTTTGGCTTTTTTTGCTGAATGTGCTAGGAAGGCATGTCAGCTGTGATGGGGGAAATTGTCTATCGGGAAAGTGACTGAGACCACCAGCCTCATTTCATTTAGGCCACACAACAACCTGCTGATAGTAACAACTTCAAGTCACAACTGGTTAGGTCCTGAGATAAATTAATGGGAAGGGGGGAAGTTAACAATTCCACTTCTCACTGGAAAGGACTTATGCGTTTAGACTGCACACGAGGTTGAGAGAACATAGGCTTTTCTGTACAAATTTGCATGCCTGGAGCTGCAGTTGATCAGGAATTTTCAGAAATGCACAACTACTGTTGTCTGGCCCCAAACCTGCGTGGTGCAACATGCTGGAGGGAGGGACCACTTCTTCTGGTCTCCAATGGAGAAAGGACAAATGTTTTTGCACCTGGGTGGTGAATATGGGAGGTGCAAAGCCAGAAGATATTTAAGGTCCTTCCATACCCTTCCTCTGTTGATGGCTAAAACCAAATTATCTGCTTTACTATTTTTGGCAACACAAGTTTGAAAGGGCAGAAGTAGAGCACTTTGGGGCTTGTCTGACACACAATCTGGACCATTGCATTTTTGTTTCAATATTTTAATCTGGTTGTATTTTAAATTAGTTGAATTTTAAGTTGGTTTTGTTTTAAATTGGTTGTATTTTAAATGGGTTGAATTTTAATTTGGCATTTTATTTTGGTTGCATTTTAAGTCAGATGTATTATGCATGTGTTTTAATTTAGCTGTATTTTAAATTGGTTGCATTTTAAATCTGTTGAATCTCAATTCGGTTTTAATTTGGTTGCGTTTAAGTTGGCTTTCTTTTAATTTCATTGTAATTTTAAGTTGTATTTTAAGTTACTTTGTTTTAATTTAGTTGTATCTAAATTGGTTGTATTTTACATTTTTATTTCCATTCAGTTTTATTTTATTTATCGCATTGTAAATCAATTTTATTTGTTGTTGTTGTTGTTGTTGTTGTTCTTATGTGCCTTCAAGTCAACTCCAACTTACAATGAGCCATCATAGGATTTTCTTGGCAAGATTAACATAAAGGATGTTTCCCACAACAATCAGTAACCAGTTTTGGTTCAGATGTCTCAAAGTATTACTCCAATAAACCATTAGTGGGTGTGGTGTGGGTGTAGGCCAGGTTATCCCTCCCTCAAGCATTGCAGCATCATAGCATTGTGACGCCGTAACATTAAGGCACTATTATAGCTAGAGGAACCAATCATGAAGTGAGGAGCAGGGTGGAGGAGTCAGTACTGATGACTTAATGTGAATGAAAAAAACCAGTGTAAATGATGCTATTAAAGCACAAATGTGGAAAGGTTGTGATAGAGAGTGTCAACAACCAGCTACCCTCACAAGAATGGCTGGAGCAAATTTCAAATGGAATAATGCAGCATAAAGGAGTGGCAAGAGAAAGCTCTTAGCTATCAACCTTATTCTAGTGCTTTTGCTAAAAAAGTGAGTACTTCTGGAACACCCTGCACAGATCCACTCGTTTAGAAAAATCAAGAGTAAACTTTATCACGGTAATCATTTGCAGTGACATTTTCTTATACAAGTTAAAGGCAGACAGGCCAAGATGTTCCTAGTGTTTGACCTTTGCATGACACCTGGAAATAATTCCTCTCTGCATTGCCATTTTCATCCTCAACAGGACTTCTGCTTACCATCCTCTGAAGAAATGTTATTAAATGGGCAGGGGTCTTTAAACTGAACAAAAATCACTGCGTTTCTTCTCAGCATGTATGTGGGATCCTTGAAGCCATTCAGCAAGGATGGAGTACTGGAAAAGGAAACATGTTTTATTCAACATGCATTTGGATGAATTTTACTTTAGAACGATGATATCCTCAACTTAGAGGTTTTAAAGCAGACGCTTTTATATCAAAAGGGTATATAATGCCGTAGGGTAAAAAAATAATACCCTTAGTGTTATCCCCTTGCAAAACCCTGTCCCGGTGTCTACAACTTTTATATAAAATTAATCTAACCCACCAGAGGGGTCACTCGAATGTGCACGTAGGCAATAACGGTCGTACGAATCAAAAAAAAACAGATCAGGCCAGTAAAATCTCCAGTCATGTAGCAACAGGAAATCTCATGTTGTGATAACCCATGGTGGACAAAAGGTTCTTAACCTTTAAGAAGTCCACTTGAAGGGAGTAAAAGTGTTCCTGGAAAACTGGGCACTGGAAGCAATAAAACCTTATCAACTCCATCTTCAGAAATTCACACCACAGCCCCAAAGCGGAGGAAAATCCTGTTATTTAGATGACACTTTGTTATCTTCCGAGAAATGTCAGGTGTGGAGTTGTTTTTTTTATTCTGTCCCTGTTTGTTTTTCCCGGGAAAGGATTTGCCTTCAAAGTAAATTTTTCCTACAAATAGTCCCTCTTTTTGGGCTAGTTAGGCAGGAGAGATCGAGACAAGGAGAGGAAGGTGATGCAATTATTATGATGCCTCCCGATCATACCAACGGACTGGTACCCCCCTCCCAACAGCTACGTGTCTCCTCACTGCCTCTTCACTGAGTTGCTGTTCGATCACTGCTTCCCGGACCAAAGGAATTCAGGAGGACGTGCAGTGTTACCCAAGCTGCGAATCCCTCAACAATTTCTCTATCTTATTTCCACTCTTTACTTCTATTAGCCCTTGGATGTGTGTGTGCATGTGTGCATGAGTGCAAACTATTACTATTCAATAAATTCATTCATTGGACCTTTTTGTGTGATTTCTGAATGAGCCTGAACCCATAAACACTGGGTTAAAGATCCTTAATTACCCTGCCTTCTTTGCATTGCTAAAGCAGTGCTCTTAGCTAATTTTCCCCATATGTGACAATTTTGATAGGCGTTGGGAATCCCCCTAAGGGACCCCCAGCAAGCAGGGTAACATTAGCTTTGCCTTTTTAACTGAGATTTCAGCGTCCATTTACTATGCTTCTCCAAAACCTATTTCCCACTGCCCTTTCATCTGCAAACCAAGCCAGGCCTATCTTTCTCTAGAATTCCTTCACTCTGTGGTTAGAATATATGTTCTCCTTTGGTGGTACACACCTGAACTCTAAGACGTCCTTGACATTGCTACCAAGAGGTCCAGGCCAACCCTTGATACAATCTCCGGATAGTCAGATTGAAGAGATAGCCTTGTGTGGCAGATCTGGGGCTTACCCAGATGGCAGCCTCAAGAATCCGTCTCTCAAATTCCCTGGCTGGTATGCCATGTGACCTTTCTTAACCAGAGTTCTAGTGCCCCACCAGACCACACACTCTGGGATTCCATAGGATCTAGCCATGACCGTACAGATAGAATCATAGTGCTAAAACTGTGCAGAGTGAAAGGGCCCTGGAAGAGAATGTGGCCCTTTCAGAGCCTTACTGACATCCCCCATCGTCCTATTGTGATACCAGCAGTGCCATTGCTGGGATGGGACCAGGACTCAAATGATCCCCTCTACACCAGCTGCCTGTGCAAGGGTAGTTAGTGTGAAGGACATGCTCCTTCCTTCCTCAGTGCAGCCGACCACTTTCTGTGCTGCACTGGAAAAGGAACTACTTGATCGTGCTTTCATCTTTTCTGCACGGCTGCCACTGACCGGAGCACTACATAATCAGAGGACATTACTAGATTTTTTCTAGTAATGGTTTACTTTGGGGTTGCAACATCTGGGGACATGTGAGCAGTGGAACTGCAACTGTGTCATGTGAATGCATAACTCACAGACAGGCAGCAACACATCCCCATGTCGTGACAGTGTCATCATGCCGAAATCATGTGTGTTGGCCTGATTCCGCTTGTCATAGCCAACTGGATAGTCCACAAATGTTTGAACTGCATCAGAAGAAAAAAACAAAGTCACCAAAATCAAAGTCACAATCTATTTCGGAGCTGTGCAACTTTTGGTCTTTCCATTGTTGCGGCACCTAAACGCAGTAAGCTCTAGCTAGAACAGCTGATAATAAGGGGTGATGTTGCTGCGGTCAGTCATCGTTGGGAGGGCCAAAAGATGCTCAACCTTGATTCATTTATTTTTCTCCTTTGGCTTTATTCATCCATAATCCTATGTCAGATAAGCTGGTTTATATGTTCTGAGCAGTGGGGCCAGTGTAATTAACACACATTTTACTTTAACCAATGCTGCAGACCTTTGTTTCAGAGATCTGTGCTGTGGATTCTGCAGAGATGATGACCTAGAGCAGAGATTCAGCTTGCTTCATCTTCCCTCATCTTCTTAGTTCTTTCTAAACTAGGCACAAACAATTTATCCAGAAGAGACAAATAAATCAACAAACAGAACTGAAATTCTAATGCTTTCTCTTTGCATTATATGGGTATATCCTTCATGATTATTTTAACGTTCCCTGAAAGGAAGTGATTGAGGAAAGCAATAGACTTTGCAATTTGAATTTGTAATCTGTAATCTGGATGGGTATTTAATGAAGGTATTGAATTTCAGAAAGGAAAGAAAGAAATGCCCGTGTGTAGCTTTCTGCATTTTTGCTTGGATGGCAATAGCATCTTTAGTAATTCAAACTGATGAGGCCTTTGTGTTTTTGCCTTGCTCTTTTTTGTTTTTCCTGTGGTAATTACAAAATTCTGCATGATAGAAGCCAGAATTGATTTCTGCTGATGTCAACAGGTAAGTGAGCCAAAGCACAAAGGCACCTCAAAATACTTGTTGTGAAAGTTAAGATACCAAACACTACTTGTCTCAAATATTGAAGTGTATTAGCTCTAATACTAATGCTGAAAGAGCTTTCTCAGAGAAATCAAACAACCTTAAATCTCTCTTTTAAAATAAATCTTTATTTTATTAAACACAAACATAACAAATAACAAAAAAGCATAACAAACAAAATCTACAAATTGCTAGAATGAAAACTAACAACACCAACAATACAAACAATATTAATAATACATGATACAACACAACGCAATGTAAGTAAAAATAATTTTAAAAAGTTGGTTCATGCTGTATAGTTGAACAATTATACCTAAGTATTAAATCCTTTCTTTTATGCCATAACTGTTGATTATTACTAAACCTTTATCATTTATCATTGCAATTATCTACCGCCTTTTCTATTTACTTATTATCTACTTAATTTTTCCAAGTTAAATTCTTATTAACCTATTCTCTATTTTATATTAGGCTATTTCCACATGATGATGGTCCATTGCTTCATTTCATTGCAGTCCCAGCAGGGAAAGGAGCATGCCAGGAATACTTTCCTCCACACCTCGCCAGGTCGTTGAGGAAGGAAACGCGCTGGCCCCGCCTCTTCCTTCGTAGCGCAGCTGGGCACTTGCCATTACTGCACTGGGAAGGAAACGTCATCACCACGCTCCCGCCATTCTGCATGGCCAGGAAGGATGGCAGCGCTGTGCATTCTTAGGTGTAAACTCCCCCCATTTTTCAAATACCGTGTGCGATGCATAGGACAAGATGGTGTTGGCACTGTGATGATGTTGTGTAGAAGCATGACCCATGGAGCGGGGCCATTGTGTCCCAATTGCGGGGCAGCCACGTTGTGTGGAAAGGGCCTTAGAATCATTAATATAATTCTATCTTATAATAACAGTCAATCAACAAAATAGTAATATAATTAATCAGTGATCAAAAAACAGTAATAAACATCATGAATTAATAATAACCATCCATATAAAAGTATAAAATGACCACCTAAAGCAGTGGTTCTCAACCTGTGAGTCCCCAGATGTTCGTGGACTTCAGCTCCCAGAAGCCCCAGCCACTATGGTCAATGCTCAGGGCTTCTGGGAGCTGAAGTCCATGAACATCTGGGGACCCACAGGTTGAGAACCACTGTTCTAAAGCAACAAACAGAATACATCGTTGAACTCTAGTTTAACACTTCTCATGTAGTATTAACAACTTAAATTTTTTAAAACTAAAAACCTATTATGATCAGATCTTCTTCATTCTTTAAAAATCAATCAACCATTTTTATTCAGATACAAATCGATTTTCATCCATACAAATCCACAAATCCAGATCTGCCTTTTAGGTTGTTTATAAAATTGTCAGTTTCTACAATTCCCATCAGTCTATTTAACCACTTGTCCACTGTAAATAACCTTAAATCTCATGGAAAGGAATCCTTGAACACCTTTGAGGCTGATAAAAAGAAATTTTCTAACATAAAGGTCTGTGGATTCATTTGATGAAATGGACTAGAGAGTTCAGGAAAGCTTATTCTGGAAGTACCTTTCTCAGTCTCAAGAGTGCTACATGGTTCCTTCACATCTTTTTATGCTATGACAGACTAACATGGCTGTGTCTTTGGATACTATGTAAATGTGGTATTTTAGTCCATTCATCTGTATGGGAAAAAATAATGAGCGTGCCTAAAGATGCCCCTACCCTTCTTCCTACCTTTGAGAAGCAAACTGGCTCGCGTCTGAGGAGGCCCATCTTAGATTCCATTTCTTGGCCAAACAACAGTGTCACAGAAATTTGTCTCCCCACATCTAGTGTGGCCATGTGGAAAAGGAGGCATGTTTGCTGGCCTCCTGGGAAGAGGAGGTCATGGTAAACTGTGTTGTAGTACTCTGTGTCGTGATGGAGAGCACAAGGGGTGGAGTCACAGGTTATTTAAGGCCTCTCCACCCCCAGCTCTTCCTTGTTGCCTTCCAGCTTCAACCCACCCTCCTGCCTCTGACACAGTGTAACCTTGCTGGTCAATTTGGGGCCAGGTTCAAATTTTTTTTCCCTATCCCACACTGTCAAAGGAAACTTTGAGAATTGGCCAGGGTGGTGTCTTAAATAGGAAACCATTTGGCAGGTGGTAGGGAGTAAAGTAGGATCTGATGAACACCGTGGCACCTTTCTGGTAAAAGGGAGGCTCCAGAATTGGCCTTTTAGGTCATGGAACTAGGGGGGTTGGGGAAAGAGACTTTACTTGGGGCTGACCTGAGTGCTAAACCCTCACTTTAAAAGTCCTGTGACTTAGGGAGTGGGACCGCTGGTTGGCCCTCCAGATATGGGCTGACCAGGGAGCAATCCAGTTTCTGAGTTCTCCCTGGGGCTGAGGTGTTTCACCCAGGGAAACCTGAGGAGGTGGTCTAGGGTGGAGGCCACCTGTCTCAGCTGCACCTACACTTTCACAGCTGTCAAGAGGGAAACATAAATAGGCTAAATTTAAATAAAGTGGCTCAGTTTTCAACCCAATTTTCTATTTTTGGTCTCATTATTTCCTGGGTTTGTCAGCAAGTTGGAAAGTAAAAACAGGCACCAAAGGTTAGTTAAAGCTGATTCTCTTTGAAAACAATGTGAACCTTAGGTAGTCATGATTCACTTCTCTTCCATTGCTTGGATGGCAATCACAACTAACATTTCCTGGCTTGTGTGCTTTTTGTTTTTTGGTCTTGGTTGCTTATGTTTCCTTCAGCCCTTTATAAACCAAGGATAATAGGTTTTTAAAAGTATGCTCTATTTTATGTCTGATTTTCTTTTAAGTCAAGTTTGTACAAGATGGAAAATGGAGTTCATATGGTTATATATAACACACATTACACACAAATGGCTAGATATACATTTTGCATCAAAGCTATTTTTACTTCTTTGTGAAAGTCTGTGTCACCTAAACCAGAAGCATTTGGTTTCAGATTAAATGCTGGATGACAGACAATGCCAATACAGAGGATTTGGGTTTCTCAAAACGGCCAGTATTGACTCCAGATTCTCTGAAAATTGAATGGCTTTTGCTTGAGGTGAGATCGACATAACCAATCATGAACAGATTGACTCTGTCTGGCAGTGGCTGCTGGATTATTCCCTTGAGTTGACAGGTACTCCGTTTTATCCATATCCTCTTCAGTCCATCTATTTTTAAAGAGTTGGTAAGCACCTACCGATTAAAGATGGGTCAACCTCAAATGCCTGAATGCAAGGTGTTCTTCACTGAACCTTGCAAGCATTGTAGATTCACCTTAGGGGGACACAGAAACATGTTCTCCCTTGAACTGATTCCATTCTGCAGTGACAGAACTATCAAAAGACCTTTCTGCTTCACGGGATTATGTTAGAATCCCTTTGGGCATTGCTACATTCAAACTGTTTTTTAAAAAGTATAGAATGAAAATTCTAGCACAGAAAAAGGGCTTTGGGGATCCTATAGTCCAGCCATGGCTGCTGACTGAAATTGCTCATCAGAACCTCTCTTCTGATGTTTAATCAAAGTCTGAAATCCTGAAATTTCTTTTTATTTCTTCTGGTTCTCATGGACCCAGCTAGCATCTGTCTACTCTGTAATCTATACAACAACTGTTTAAATACTTGGAAACTGCTATCACATCTCCTTTTAATGCTCTCTTCTCCAGGTAAAACATACTCAGATCACCCATTTGAGTTGGTTTTCAGAATTCATGCTATCCTGATTGTGATCCAGATGTGACCTGACCATCATTGAACAAAGGGGAACTTATAGTTGTGACCAAGAGTGTCACTGGACTCCCTGCCCTCCTGAAATCTTTGCCCATCCCAGCAAACTGCAGGCATTCCACATTTGACAAAGCCTCTGACAAAAGTTGCTTGGTACAGACTTTCCTCCTTTTCCTCAGCCTTGGCAATGGGAGAATGGTGAAGGAGGGCTACAGAAACACAGACTTTCAGTGGTGTGCTGCAGCAGCATGTCTTCAAGAAACAATGTAATAAAATTTGAGCTGGGAAAGTCTGGGATTCTACTCTCACTGATCTACCGGAGCTGGTTGTGCCAGTCTGCAACAGGGAAAGTAGACAGCAGCTGCCTCCAGAATCCATTAGTGAGCATGCCTGAACAACAAGCAGAGAGAAAAGGGGAGAGCAGATAAGCCTGCCTAACCAGCTACATTCAATATATTAAAAAAGCATTTTCATTGTTCTGTTCTTTCAAGTCATTTACAACTTTGGTGATCCTAAGATGAACCTGTATCATTGGGTTTGCTTTCTACTTCCTCTGAGGCCCTTTTTGCATGCCATTTCTCATGCGAAAGGGCCTCTGGAGTGTCATGCAATTGCAAGGACCATTTCATATGATGTTCTCATAATCTCACGATGCTGCTGGGGCCAGCAGGCACCAATTGTGCAATATATCATTTTTGGCTTCTTGCTGAAAATGATGTGCGATTGTGTGTCGCCCCGGGGCCCCACACACATTTACCTTGAGTGCAGAGCTTCCAGAGCCACAGCCCTTGCACTTTCTCCCTCAGTGCAGCCTGGGAAAATACCTGGCTGTGCTGCGGAAGGAAGAGGCGGAGCCCTCACAGTGCCTGCCGGCCGGCAGGGAGCTGCTGCGGAGATGGAGCAGAGGGGACACGAGAGCCTCTTGCAAGAGGCTGCTTGCATGAGCCCTGCACACCCACGCCAGAATTAGGTAAGCTGTGGAAAGGGCCTGAGGCTGAGAGAGTGTGACCTGCCCAAGACCATCTGGTGGGTTTTCATTTCTGAGCGGGGATTTGAACCTTGGTCTCCAGCATCATGGTACAGTGCTCAAACCACCACATCACTCTGGTTCTCTTAAAAGCATAGATCTACGAATTTGTCCACCAAAATGGAAGTCATTAAAAATAGTAAGGGTCAGTGAATGAAACAGTCATCCTTGGATGCATTTGGGAATAAGCCTTCAGCTGGTCTCTGTAAGGTGGCAAATGTGTTTTGTTTTATTTTTTACATATACAAGAGTTGCCTGTGTTTCATTTCACACATGCTTATTGTTTGTTTTAATTAAAATTTTGCTGAAACCTGTTGAATCACTCCCCCCCTTCCTCCTTTTTTTTTTTTCCTGATGAACAAATCTATGCCTGTTCTTTCCACATTATTCCTGCCTCTGGTAGCAAATTTTCTGTTCAAGAAGTAATGCCCAGGAACACATCTACTTCATTAACTCAGATATGCCTTTATTCTGAGAAACAGCTTTTTAAAAACTGTGCTCTTTATTCCAGATTCAACAGCACAACATAGGGAGGTAACTCCTCTGTCTCTCAGGCCTCATGGCAGTGCATCTTGAGACTAACCTGAAAACACTGGATTGTTTGTTCTCTGAGGGCTATGGCTTTGTGGACCTCTCTCAAACTCTTCCTCTCAGACTTTCCTCACCCCTGTCTCATAGGGTGAAGACAAATAACAGTAGTATTCCACAGACCACAATGGATCTTCTTGGGGTGATCCCCTGAAGGCTGGAATTGGGATTCTTAAGTCAATGGTTGGCTATGAAGGGAGGAATTTCCCAGATCTTTGCAATCTCCCGTGGGTGTGTAATCAAGAGTTGGACTTGTGTCCCATTCCCTGGAATGCAGTTATATGTTTTGCCTTTTACTCCCTGTCCTCTCCACTGATTTCCACCTCTTTCTCTGGTTCTCCTATATTCTTTTCAGCTGTCCCACTTATCTGCTCTGTCTTCACTTCCCAGATTCCTTCTTTCCTTTGCTTAATGGTTTTCTGTAAATAACCTCTCATCTTATTCCTGGGTCTTCCTCTTTCTGTAGTTTACCTATCCAAGTCCTGCCCAATTGGAAAGACACAGAGTGCTCATCCAGCATAAGAATCTTGGGAGCTGCCACCTCTCATAATTTGAGACTGGGGTCCTCGGTACTGGAGAGGGAGGTGTCTGGCAGGTACTCTGATGGTGTGACAATAGTCCTTCAAAAACCATTTTTAAGTGTTTGGTTGAACGTGGGATGGTTAAAAATGAGTAAGGCAAGACTAGTAAATCTGTGGCTCTCCAGAAGTTTGGAACTCTCATTACCCTCAGCTCTTGGCAGCTTTGTTAATGTTGAAGTATCATGTTGTCGTAGTACACTTGGGAAAATGAGAAGCGAGGTGGTCAGTTAGCAGTCCGAAGATAAAGAGCCAGGTTATCAGTCAGAAGCCAGGGAACCAAAACTAACAAAGGCATGCAAAAGAGTAGGCTGGATTCAGAAACAGGGCTGGGTCTTGTATCTCAAGGGGTGGATACTCAAATTATTTCCAGTGGCCACAGAGCTGCAGGTGTGCTGAGCCTTTCCTTAAACACCCCAGTCCTACTAGTACAGTGGTTCTCAACCTGTGGGTCCCCCGATGTTTGTGGATTTCAGCTCCCAGAAGCCCCAGCCACTATGGTCAATGCTCAGGGCTTCTGGGAGCTGAAGTCCAAAAACATCTGGGGACCCACAGGTTGAGAACCACTGTGCTAGTATCTCCAAGGGAGAACCAACACATAGCAATCATTAACCTCCAGAGGGCTGAAGATTCTACCCTGTTGGTAAGGCAAGGACATACATTATGTGAAGAGTTGCAGGTACAGTCAGCAGAACACAGTATGATCTCCCATTGCACCTTTTTGCATGTAGCAGAAAGCTAACCATTTGCAAAGACAGGCACATGGAGCTAGACCAAACTGTTGGCCCCAAGAAAAATAAACCAGTGGGAACAATTTCTATCAACATCCCCTTCAATGAGTTTGTTTTTCTTGGTTCATTGTATGCATGGCCAGTGCTAAGCTTGGAAGTAACTAGTTGCAAGAAATTAGTTGTAATTACTTCCTTTTCCAATAGCTAAGACATAATTAAATTATGTTGAGACTGGAATTTATTGATGGATGTCATTCCTGTTGTGATATAATAGCAAGTTTTAGCTGTTTTAATAATTACTGGGGTGTAGCTTCACTAAGTGCTGGCAGGGAAATATTCCATGGTCAAGTGCCTGCACTGTGTTATGCCTTATGCTTTTGGCTTGTGCTCCGTCATGTGTGTTCAGTCAATGACAAGGTCAATGAGAGAACATTGTGTTTTATACTGCAGCCCAGTGACTTGTAGCATTCAGATGTGTCTCTAAAATTAACTAAAAATTGACTATTTCGGTCACTTTGAGAAATAGAAAACTAAAAGGTTAGTTAGTTTGAAACACAGTAACCACAACAGTAACTACCTAAGAGTCTGGGTGGAAAACAGTAGCAAATTACTTTATGAAAGTAATTCTCTACGTTCTGTACCAGTGTGTAAATCTATGTCCACTTTTAAATTCACTTGTTAAGGCAACAGGCCTTATTTTCTCATGATATGAAATTTATTGTTCCGTTAATGTAGTCCAACATTATATTAGCTTGCTTTGAAGCAATATTGCTTTTTCTTTCACTGTCATGAATCATGATGAAAAAATAGTCATTTGCTATTTGTTCCCTGGCTGAGAACAGGTTTCTCCAGTATCTAAGAAACCCCATCAGGAAGAATACCAGCAGCTGTCTGGCTACTGTAAAAAAAAAAAAAAATCCACTTCAGGAAGCATTCATCTATATAAAAATACATTTTTTTTAACAGAAAGATGTTTCCTGCACAGAAAAATCATGCATTTCTGCAGAGGAAACACATTCTTTGTACAGAAAAACCATGCCTATTTGGCAAGTAAAGTGTATTTATTATTTTATTTTATTTTATTTTATTTTATTTTATTTTACTTTACTTTATTTATTTATTTTTTAAAAGTTAAAAATACATTGATTATTTGAAGGAACACCCACACACAGTTTTAAGTGTCAGAATGGCAGAAGTCACACTTGCAATTGATGCAATAAATTTTTAGAGGAGTGAAAAATCATTGGCCAAATTGAATTAGCCTGTGACTGTACAGGTATACCTCAGTTAATGAAGGAGATGTGTTCCCAGGCATCACTTCTTTTACAGGAAATGTGGTACCATGGCAAGAATATGGATAGGTTCCTACACCATAAAACAGAGCAACAATTCAAAATGTCTCAGGACAACATTTCATTTAAAACTTATAATATGCACATGCCAAATGGATCAATCAGGTCAGGTAAGCCTTAAAAAGGTAACCAAACATACTGTGAATCCAAGGCTATTTTTTTTTCTTTTACCAGCCTCCACATTTTTATGATTTTCAATTTGGTGGCCTTGTTACTTCAAAATGTGGGTGCACAAGGGCCCACAAGTGATGCCAGTACCTCTGTCTGACAGTGGGAAATTAGTTGGCTCAAAGTCAAGAGGCCTGCAAGAGGGGGGTAACTTAATAAGATCTTTCTACCTATGTTTATGGGGCCCTTTCAGGGAAGAATCATCCCAAGAGTTAAATTATAAACTAAAAATATGTTTTATTGATAGAAATTCACACATGCATGTGAAGATCCGAGCAGTCACACAAGCATACAAGAACTAGTCAAAAATGGATGAAAGTGTGATAGAGGACTTTCAGGGATGAGGCTATAATTACCAGTCCAGAGACCTGTGAGGAAAGCAGCGACGTGGCTTAGGTAGGCACCTAAGGACAGTTCTCATTTGGGAATTGAACAGATAGCATGACATTCAGAAAGGCAAGAGACTGCACTAGACAGCTTGAAATCAGGGGTTCTTATACCCCAAAAATATCCTGCAGGTATGGGTAAGGATTGATCTCCCAGCCAAGTGGACAATGGGAGTTGCAACACAAACAATGAGGTCTGGACAGAGCTAATGGTCTTAGTCTTTAGGTGACAAAAGGGTAATGGCTGTTGTAATAGCCCTATATTGTGGAGCGGTGGGGAAACAGGGAAATGTCCAGGTGTTCAAGGTCAGAGTTAAGACAATCCCACAATTTGGTGGGGTTTTCCCCTTTCAGCTTGGAGATGTCCAGCTCATTACCTTTAAGCCTATTGTCTCAAGAGTGGCTCCCCATCTAGACTTGGTTCCAGCCTAAAAGGCAGGTGTGGCTGACCTGTCTTGCAATCTCATGTTTACACTCAGTAATATGCCTCTTCCAGCATAACCTCCCAGTCACTTCAGGTATTATTTATAACACCACTTAATAGTGCCAATTAAGTAATTAGACCATGCCAATCATGGGGTGGTGGTGGTGCTGTTACAGCCAGGTTTACAGATCTATGACTTTTAAAATATATTCTGGGGGTAGCTAGACGCAGGTTGTTGTGGTTAGACACACATGGCCAGAGGAAGATTGGTTACAAATGCTGGTGTGTCCTTTATTTTATTATTTCATTTTATTCTGCATGTTGCCTTGAAGATCATTTGATGAAGAAACAAAACATAAATATTTAAATCAGCTGTACAATGGCCACCAGTTTGGCAGCCTTTGAATACATCAAAAACACTCCATTTCCAGTTTAGATCCAAATTCTGCCAAGAAGAAGGCAAATTGTGTTTGTACCATGGCTGGGCTCAGACAAAAACCAAGAAGGTGCCCAAGAGTCATTCTGTTTTTGTGGAATTTCTATATCTCGGAAGTCTATCAAGCTTGAATAAGCTTTTGAGATTTCTTTCTGCTTATCCAGTTGCACAGATTCAATCCTCAGAATGTGTTTACTATTATTCTGTTTCTACCCATACATCCATTGATTTTCTTCTCCCTCTCCCTCTCTCTCCTCTCCCTCTCTCTTGTGGGGAGGGGTATTAGGGTCTTAAGTCTGTAGGATGAGGCTTTTTAGCAGAGCCTCATGCTGAAGTACCCGCCATTTCTTAGGCAGATAACAGATTTGGCATTAAGCCTTCAAGAGAATTGTTCCCTCGGCTCCAGCCATATGATGAGTTGTGAGGGATATTTGAACGTTATTAATGCTGGATTCAGAGCTCTAACATACTGTGGACTTTCCCTGACAAAGGAGATGTCAGCCTGAAAGGCTGCAAAGCATAAAATAGACATAACATTTTTTTTAAAGTTAGCCTCAGCTAAAGACGTTATAGGAGCCTAGAGGGCTTTTCTTTTACAAAGCAAGGAAGTCTGTCTATTAGATATCCGGGCATACGTTAATGTTATTATTGTACTGGCAATTACTGGTAAATGAAGATGGCTTGGTACGTTTTGCACACATTTTCCCATGAGGGAGAAAGCAAGCGAGGTCAAATATTCTGAAAAATAAACCTCAGAGCAAAGTATGGGAATAGAAAGGATGTAGCTCAGGGTGGGAATGACGAGGCCATCCAGTTGTTGTTGAGCTGCAACTCCTGACATTTCCACACCAGGAAATGGCCCCTCCCTAAACTGCAAACCCCAGAGTTCCATAGGATGTTGAAAGTGGAATAATAGCACTATAACAATCTAGTGCAGAAATGGCCTCCCAGCAGACCTAGTCAGCAAAGATAATGGTTGATGAATGCTGGGAACTGCAGGTCAACAACATCTGGAGGGTCATGGCATTCCCACTCATGGTTTAGTTGAAGGTGCTGAACACTGTTTAGTCACAAAGGTCATCTTGTAGTAGGGTGGTGTAATGGTTATTGTTTCAGTGGAAATCTGAAAGACCTCCCAAAGTTTGAACCTCTTTATAGTTATACAGTTCATTCCACGGCCTTGGATCGGTCACTTTTACTTCTCCTGAACTACCTCACAGGCAAGTTGTTATCGGGGTTCTTGAGGAGAGGATGCAACAGCTACCTGGCCCACAACTTCCCTCAGGAAACTGAAAAACCTCATTTTATGTCACTCCAGATTATGATGGGTCCATGACCACACTTGATATGTTTTCCAGAAGACTGACATGTGGTACAGAGAGAGCACTGATAGTTTCTAGAAGAAAATCTTGTTACCCTGTGAATTGGGGGTCCCGGGAGGGGTGCCCAACCAACCAACCAACCAACCAACCAACCAAACACAAACAAGATGAGGAAATTAGCTGGAGCACTCTCTTAAGCTAACGAGAGGCAGGGTAACTTAGCGGGAATCTTTTACCCAATGTATACAGCGTCAGGTCAGTGAGCAGTCAGACAGTTTAAAATAGCAACAAGAATATTTATTAGCAAGCAGGCAAGTTAATAAGAAAACACAACCTCACTACTACTAAGAAATAGAAAAGAGAGTTTTGGGGGGAAATGGGTGATACGTTACCTTTCTCACAGTCCTGTAGAAGCCAATTGGAGAGAAGGAAACTGAGCACAGCGGCCAAGGGGAATTCACAGAAGAAGCGGCAGCAAGGTGGGGTGAAAGTCCAGCGGAGTCCGAGGAACTCTCGGAACTGGGATTTTATCAGGGAAAGAATGACCGTAGGCTAGCCTAGTCTTGGGCGAAAACAATGAGTTTTGGGCTGGAGACAATGTCTCCGAAAGGGCAGAATTTACATGATTGAGTTAAGGTCTGAATTGACAATAGTATGGCCAGTATGTAGATGCTGCTATCTTGGCAGCTTAAGCACTCAGCTCACCAGGGTGCCCTCTCGGGGCAGAGATCTCTTTGTTTTAATACACATCTATAATGAAGGTGTTTGTTTCGGGAGGTCCCCTAAAGCAGATCTGGCAGTTTCTGGCTTGCCTTGGGGTAAACAAATATGACTCAGCAGATAATAGCCATGCCTAGCTTTGCGCTCGTTCGGTGGCCTCACAAACACTTGGCTGGTGGCAGAGCAGTGCCGAATTATGATATCAAAATGATATCTAAGGTTACCAAAGGCCAGGCCAGTTCATGGTGGTAACAGTCTTTTTGTCTTTTTAGTCAGGGTGGGCAACTTTCAAAGGCTACGGGTCCACATTAGCCCTTCAGGAGACCATGCTGAGACACACTTCTTGCCACCTCAACTTCTGCAAAACAATTCCAGGACCTCAGTTCAACATCCTTATAATGTAGTTTAGCGATCCTTGTCTAGACTTTATGCTATGCTGATTCATACACTGCCTGTTCACCTTGCAGCATTCAAAGCCTGTATGATGAGGCAGCTTTGGGGCTTTAAAGCAGGTTAGAAGGGGAGATGTTGGGATGCTGGGTGGAGAAGAGAGGAATGCCTACCTCCACAGCACCCAAAAGAAGACACTCAGATGCATAAGAGACACTTGGGTGTACAGCTGTCCCTACCTGAATTTTGGACTTTTTTCCTCCAGAATTCCTCAAACACCCTTTAGGGGGTTGGGACATTTTTATCATGTTTTTGCCCACAGGGCCATTTTAGGCCCAGAAGAAGGCTCTTTTTAACAACAGGGAGTGACCTGGATGTCACTTCCCAATCACTTCTTGTTCAAGTCCTCTCTTGAATTTAAAATGGCTCAGGGGTCCCCAAAATATAGTGAAAATACAACCCCCCCACCCCCCACCAGACTATGTTTGGCGGCATTTAGTGAAAAATTATTTTTGAAAAAAAAATTCAATAATTTTTTGACCCTTGTGGGGCCCTGAGGGATGCCCCCAGCTCACAGGCAGCACTTTGCCCAACCTTGTTTTTAAAATTTACCCTCCAACATTTCCCAGATGAAAACTGAGACAGATGAGGCCAAGCAGCATTGGAGTGTGGTCAGGATGGCAAAAATTACTAATGAGCACACAAGCTAGGAGAGGTTGCTGCAGTTGAGCCTCCTGAGAAGGGCAGTTCTTGGGCCATTTCCACACTACAGTGTTATAGTGCTATTATTCCGCTTTCAATATCCTACAGAATCCTGGGGTTTGCAGTTTAGGAAGAGACCTTTAGAATTCTCAGCCAGAGAGCTCTTGGGCCTCAGTCAATTGTATCTGTCTTGAACAGGCCAGTTGCTATGGAGATGAGGCCTAGCAGCAAGGAGGAGGGCAGCATATTCCCCTCAGGAACCCGACTTCTGTATGTTAATAACTCTGAATACAGATTGGATTGGGGAATAGGGGAAAAGTTACAGGTACTGGACCAGACAGTTTAGGGAATTAGAGACACAGGATCTCAAATCTTTCTAACAAGTATTACCTATGAGAAAATAAAATAGTATATCTGCTATTGCATTCATAACAGTGATTGTGAATTCCAGCTGTAATCTTCTCCCAACCAAACTCTAATTGAATGATACAATGATCATAGAACCTGACAAGATGCTGTTTTTTAAAAAGCAATTTTTTTGTGTACTCATTACAAAGCTCCCAAAACTCACTCATCCTATCAGTGCTGTTAAAAAACACTGACATGACTTCTGCTTCTTCATTCCATTTTTTAAAAATAATCAATCTAACAAGTTTTTTCACTTAAAATTTGGCTCAAGAACTTCAAAAGTAAGGAGAAAGGCAAGGGTGAACATTACTCATTACACAAATTTACTTTATTACCAGTAGTAACAGGAGCAAGGAGAGGATTTTTATTATGTCCTTGCAGCACTAAAAAGTAAAGTTTTCTGGCTAATATTTTTATTTGTAATGCACAATATTCAAACGCTTGAGATATCCAAACCCTGGACAGGAGTGGGTTTCTGCATTGGGTTTGGAAGGCCAGAATTAGTCATTGTTCACTAATTCGGGTATTACATGGAAACTAGGGCCATTTCCACACTAGACAGTTATAGCGCTATTATTCCACTTTCAACATCCTATGGAATCCTGGGGTTTGCAGTTTAGGGAGGGGCCAGCTGGCTGCAAACCCCAGGATTCCATAGGATGTTGAAAGTTAAATAATAGCGCTATAACAGTCTAGGGCGGAAATGGCCTAGGATTAGCTCCAAACAAAAAACGGAGGGGGGAGTTATGAAGGAGAAAGGAGGAAAGAATATGAGACCGCAGCTTCTTCTGAACTGAACCTTAATAAATCTGTAAAAAAAAGGGGGGGGGATAATAATCTTGTACTCAGCATCCTGTAAAAATGTAGGAGAGACAAGGAGGGAGAGAGGGAGATTCAGATTTAATACGTGATGAAGGAAGTCTGGGGAGAGAGGATACAAATTTTTTGACAGGAATGAGGAAATTTTTCCAGAGCTGTAATTATGGTGTTAGCCTGACACAGATGTTAAGCAGAAAAGGAAAAGGCTACCCTTGAAGAATTAGCAATAATTTTTTTTCAAAAACTGCTGTCTGAACTATAATTAACCTTTGAGTTAGCTTTAAAGTTGGTCATGGCTATAAAATCAGCAAATAAAAAAAAACATAGAAGTTTGTACAGACCACTCATGCGAGCAAGGCGGGACAGTTAATATGCAAAAGGGAATGCATGCAAAATGAAAAAGCAGTCTGTTGCTTTCATGTCCAAGCAGAAACCTTTCTAACCCTTCTTCTTAGCAATGGTGCCCTCCTGACACAGATGTTAAATAGCTAAGAGAAAGGCTAGACTAGTGGAACATTTTTAAAAAAAATCAAGGCTAATGTTCAGGGGGATGAACTGAGGAGATGTGAAAAGCAGATTTGGTACAGAGGAGACTGAAGTCATTTCCGCACTCGACTGTGAAGTGCAATTATTCCACTTTCAACATCCTATGGAATCCTGTGGTTTGCAGTTTGTGGAGGGGCCTCCCATTCCATAGGATGTCAAAAGTGGAATAATTGCACTGTAACAGTCAAGTGTGGAAATGGCCTGAAAGACCGTGACTGGTAGGGTTGCCAGTCTTCAGCATTCATGGATCATCTTCAGGCAGGAGGCTAGGTGAAATTCTCTAGTTTTGAGGGCTCTGCTTTGGGCAAGAGGAATGGACTATGGCCCTTTTCACACTTTAGCTTTTCTCAACGTGGGTGCACAGGGATCATGCGAGAAGCTTCTGGCTAGAGGCACTTGCGTCCCGACCTCTGCTTCTCCTCCGCACCAGCTCCATACTGGCTGGAAGGAAGCGTGAGGGCTCCGCCTCTTCCTTCTGCAGCACAGTCGGGTACTTTCCCAGGCTGCACTGGGGAAGAAGCATGATGGCTGCATCTCCGGAGGCTCTGCACACAAGGTAAGTGTGTGTGGGGCCCAGGAGGAAAGCGCAAAAATGATATATTGTGTGATCACCACCTACTGGCCTAGGGAGTGTCACACAATTGTGAGGAAGTCATGTGAAACAGTCCTTGCAATCGTGCGACGCTCCGGAGGCCATTTCGCATACGAAAAGGGCCTATGTATGGATCTCCAGCTCAGCTATTAAAGCAACAGAGCACTTCCATTTGCAAGGGTTAGTTGATTTATTACTGTAATTTGCAGAGTCTCCAGAGGGTCTTTGCTTTTACTGAGCTCATTTCAGCCTTTCAACACAGTACCAGGGCTCACCGTCCACTCTGCTCTGCATCCACCTTTTGCCAGGAAGAGGGTAGGCAAGATTAAATGTTCTTTATCCCATCTGCCCAAGTAAGCAAGAAGGAAGAATCTCTTCATTTCACTTTGATCTGGGAACGGTCCCTTGAGCTGGGAGTTTGGCCTTAATTTACAATCAGAAAAATTTGTTGCCTTTTTATGTTTCTAAATGACAAGCTATGAAAAACTGCGGTTGGTACTTAATGCACAACACTTAAGATCACCAGGGGCTGTTCCTAGGTCTCAGGCTTTGGCTCAGAAACTTCAGGGCCTGAGATGCTCCTAAACTGGCAACCCCGATGAGAAACATTTGACTCACTACTCTAGGCGATCATGTGCTTAGATTGTAAATTAAAGTAGGCCCAAGAAGAAATGATAGTAGAAACCAGAAAAAGACTGGATCGAATATCAGTCAGAATGAGGTGGTGACCTCAGTCAGCTGATGTTGAGAAGTGAGAAAGAGAGTGAATTGTACACCCTGTGGTCCAGCCTGTATCACTTAAGGCAGTGTTACTCAAAATGGTGGTCTGTGGATGGGTGCTGGCTGTAATTATAGCCAATGGTAATGAATATAGTCCTGGTCCCTGGCCCCTTTTGGGGGAAAAACAAAGCTGGTCCCTCCCACCAAGCGGTCTGAGCAGCAATATGATAGAAGCTCTCCCATTGCCACTATGAAAGAAAGATTAATCTGCCAGTCCAACTAGCTTTGAAACATGTAGTGAGTGGGACACCTTGTTTTTACTTCATGGATCAAAATTCCTTGGGATACCCTGGAACTATAGTGTTCAGTGAGTGGCTACACATATCTGGGTGACACCAGCAGGGAACCAAACCGTAGAGCAGATACCATTTTGAAACTAGGGTTGGACTCACAGCCTCAAGAAGGGCTTCTATATATATTACTCTTCATACTGGAGGGCATCATTTCACAAATTTTGCTGCAGGAAATACTATACTGGGACATAAAAAGTGGGTGGTGTTGGGTTTCTGGTCCAGATAATCAGGCATCTTGATTAAAGAATGAGAAAGGTTTTGCCCAGAGGTTCCGCCTCTGCCTACAGATTCCCCCACTAAACCTAATCTGCCATTTGGTGATGCACCAAGTAAGAATGTGCTATCTAATGCCCATGGCCCTGGGTTCAAGTTCCATGCAAGTGAATGGTTATGAGCAGTGGTGATTGTTGGGTCTGCTGTCAGTGGACTGGTGTATTTGCTCAGAGTTTTAGTTGGAACTTTAAAGAGCCTATCTAAAGTGACAAGCCCTATTCCCACAAATAGATTTAGTGGCTTGGATAGCTCTTTTGAAGTTAAAACCAAAACTCGGTATGAATTCACCATCTCACTGACATGGAAGCAATCAGTTTCCATAGGGAAAGGGACAACCAGTCAAGTCAGGACAAGAACAAAGCTATATTGACAAGCAAGATCATCACATTTCTGGCCATGAGTTATAGCACAAGCGCAGGAAATGTTCCAAAAGAATATTTCTATTAAAATGCCAGAAGGGTAGTGGTTTATATTGGCACATAGCTGGCAAGAACCTAGAATGTAACCTTTATTAGATGTGAGATCCCTTTTAGCACTGTATTGAATGTGAACACTAAGGTGCCAGAGTTCGAAAGTGCAATGTAAGAAGAATTGGCTTTTAGCAGAGACTAAGATGTAATGGGAAATTCATGTACAAGATCCAAAAGCAGAGTTTGAAAACAATCTCTCACTCCCACTTTGTTTCCCAGCAACAAGTATTTAGATGTATACTGTCCGTCAACATGGCGATCCTATTGAGATGTAGTTTTTAATCACATAGCTCTTGGGATGTTGGTGTTCCAAAGTACCTAGTCTTTTTCCTAGTCTGGTGAATTAGGACTTCTCCATGGTTCCTTTTTGGAAACACAGAAAACTGCCTTGTGCTTTCACTGGTCCACCTATCTTTGTGTATACTTCAATTTCTGCACCAGGGGTGAGCTACTATGGCCATCTGTTTTAGCTACACTTTCCATTAGCCCCAGCCATCAAAGGGGTTGTATGAGTTGCAGTAAAAGAAAAACAAAACAAACCCCTGGTAATCCCCAAGACTATGTGCAGAATCATGTGTGTGTCCCAAGCATACGACCCCCCACCCCACCCCTTGGGAAGTGGCTGAAAATGTTTCCAGTTGTAGATTATCCAGATTCAATTCAAATTTACAGAAATGAGCATGTGTCACCCCTTCACATGCAGCTGTGCATTGTGCATGTATATGCATGTACACAGACATGCATTCTGTTTTGGGCCTTGTGCATGTGGGATGTGTGTTGTGCAATGCCCATTTGGTTGTGCATTTGATATTTTCTTTCAGTTGCGTCACACTGTCATTCAGTGGAAGGCCTGTGAAAAAAACCATCAGTGATCAATCCATTTGTGGACCTTTATGCTATACTGCCCCAGTGGAGGAGCACAGTCTCCAGCTTCCATAATCCCTGTGCTGACTAGTGTGGACAGAAATGGTAGGCCAAAATCATCTGGAAGCCTACTAATTGACCACTCTAAATTACACAGATGGGCAACAGCTCTCCAAAGTTTCAGAGAGACAATCTGAGCAGGGGCCTTTATTCATTATCAGAATGTGCACTGCCATCCAGGTATGTGTCCCCTTTCCTTTAATTTATGGTTTTTCATTTATTTATTCATTTTGCACAGCACTGTGGTTGGCATCCTGTTTGGTACGTATGTCACTGTAAGATGAGTTACAAGCACATAAAGATGAACTGCAAGTTGCACAATACTTGTATTGTCAGGAGGGAAACAGCAACACAGCTACATCAGCATGGCCACTGCCCAACAATCCCAGTACACAATGTGTCCCAATGCACAATGAACCATGTTGTGTATCGGGACATGTTGGGCAATGGGAGACTCCATTGCACAAGAGTGTACCTGGTGTGGTACCCCATTGTGAATTGTCACAATTCACTAGCATGACTGCTTATTATGTCAGTGGCATAGCTCCATCATTTTAAAAGTTAGGCAGTGAAGCCTTTTATATAGTATCTCAGCCTGCGTTAATATAGTTTCATGTACCTTTTCTTTCTTTTGGTTCATCACGCCCCCCCACCGCATTACTGATGCATATATGCACACTGATAAATCACTATGAAACAGTAATGACAAACTCAGTACAATTGCACACACAATTATATCAAAATGCTTGCTGTGTACTTTTCCTGCAATCAGAGAAGGATACATGCATCGCTAAAGCACCACACAAAATGAATTCTGATGCAATACTGTATACGACAGCAACATACTACATGGAGGGAATGTTTTATGAACAGAGACGGATGAAAATTTTATGAATAGAGATGGATGAAAATGCAGTAAACTTATTTTTCAAAAAAAATGGAAAAGAAAGAACATGAGTTTTAATCCCCCCCCCCCCGAAAGAGAATGTGAGGGGAAGGGAAACTGAAACATTTGTCTTTCAACAAAGGGAGGTTGTAGTGCCAAACTTTTCCATGGCTGGCTTTGAATCTTTGTGTATTCAACTATTTTTGTGTGGCTAAATTAAGACTGTTTATTTATTTATTTATTTATTTATGCATGAAAGGTTGTTCTTTTTCAACAGCTACTTGATAGGTTTATACAGCATCCTCTTCCTCTCCATGTTTAAAGTCTTTTCTTTCTTTCTTTCTTTCTTTCTTTCTTTCTTTCTTTCTTTCTTTCTTTCTTGCTTTCTTTCCTTCCTTCCTTCCTTCCTTCCTTCCTTCCTTCCTTCCTTCCTTCCTTTTATCTGATCTGTATCTTGATGTTTTCTCAAGACTGGGGTTCAGGACAGCTCAGAACTGGATTGAAAGATCTATATAATGCACAGAAGGAAGGTGTACAATAATAAGACATAGTTGATCCCAAACTGTGGATTCAAATTTCAATCAAAGAAATTCCTCCTAAACATTAGGAAGAACTTACTGATTTTTTTTAAAAATCCAACAGTGAAATGGGCTGCATCAGAAGGTGGTAAACTCTCCTTCATTGAAGACTGAGAGGTGGTGTGCTTTGTTATTGTTGCTGCTGCTCCTGCTGCTGTTGCTGTTGCTGTTGTGTGCCTTCAAGCATTTCCAACTTATAGTGACCCTAAGTTGAATCTATTGAGGGTTTTTCCCAGGAAGATTTGTTCAGAGGGGGTTTACCATTGCCTTCTTCTGAGGTTGAGAGAGTGTACTTGCCCAAGGCCACCCAGTGTATTTCCATGGTCAAGTGGAGATTTGAATCCTGGTCTTCTGGAGTCTTGGGCCCTTTTCGCACGGCATTTTCCATGTGAAAGAGGGCCTGGAGCATTGCACAATTGTGAGGAGCAATCCGCATGATGCACTCACAACCACGTGATGCTCCAGGGGCTGGCAGGCGCCAATCGCACACCTTTTCATTTGTGGCTAGAAGCTGAAAATGGTGCATGATTGTGCATTGCTCCCAGGCCCCACGCGCACTTACCTGGCATGCAGAGCTTCCGGAGCCACGCCGGTCATGCTTCCTGCTCCAGCGCAGCCTGGGAAGGTCCCAGGCTGCACTGCGGAAGGAAGAGACAGGGCTCTCGCTTGAGCAGGCAGCTCGTGCAGAGCTGAAGGATCCCGGACGTGAGAGCCTCTTGCTTGAGGCTGCTCACGCAATCCCCGCACCCAGTGCCAGAAGACAGTAAGGTGCAGAAAGGGCCCTAGTTCGACATTCAAACCACTACACTACGCTGGCTTCTAGGCTCTTTGATAATGATATTTTCTATAGGAAGGAATGTTATGTAGAAAACGGAACCATCTTGTTTTTTTGCTGCTTCAGAGACTAGTGGCTTCAAATTACAAGGAAGAAAGTTTTTCCTCCATGTCAGGAAGAACTTCTCAATGGCAAGAGTTGTTCAGCAATGGAATGGTGGGCTCTCCTTTGTTGGATGCTCTTGAAAGAGCGGTTGGATGGTCATCTCTCAGGAATGCTGTAGCTTTCTATTGCTCATGGCAGAGAGTGGACAAGATAGCCCTTGTGGCTCCTTCCAACTCTATGATTCTATGAAGTGATCATATTTAAACCCCATTGGATTAAATAAAATATTAAAAATGCAGACATAAAAAAGTTCAGACATAGAAAATGCAGCACTCACCCATTTTAGACTCTGTCTCAGCTGCAGGCAGGCAATAAATAAATAAAATAAATTTTATAAAGCAATACCTAAAAAGGTTTTCATCTGCTTAAAGGATATCAGAGTGGGGTCCAGTTTAATTTTTCTTTGAAGGGAGCTTCACAACCTGGGAAGAGTCACTGAGAAAACCACCTTGTCCATGCCCAGCAAACATGACTCTCAGGGTGGTGATTGTACCAGCTGAATTGGGCTGGTGCAGGTGGATGAGAATTTCATTTGGATTTGTTTTTAAAAGTTTGGATAAACTTGTGAATGCCTAATACCAAAGCCAACTTAATTCTTTGATAACTGGAAGCTTGTTCTTCCATTGGAAGCAAAATACGGGTGAAGTCATTGGCAAGGGGAAGAGAGATGTAATCATACTTAAATGCCATGTTGATATGCAAGAATCTCTGAAACCTGAAAGTACTAACTATGAAGTCATGCAAAATGGATAATCCAATTAGCTCATGCATATGCTTACTGGATACAACAACCCCATCTACACATGTAGATGAATTCAACCCTTCACTGATAGCTTTTGTACAGGAATTCTATCCACACTTTTGTAGTTTTGTATTAAGTAATTTGCAATGTAATTTGCGATGTAATTTGCAAACAGATGTATCTGGTTCATTTGCGGCACTGGAAATATTAGATGTTGTGGATGTTATAAAAATCAATTTTAGACTTTTTAAAAGACTGTGGAAACCTATATCGCTTCAGCAAGGCATTAGCTGTACATGAGCTACATGAATAGAACTTTTTAAAAAAGAACAAAGGACAGTATTATGGTAGTGCAGCATTATACTGTCTGTATCCATAGATTTTTTCCCCATTTTCACAACTAGTGTCTGTTTGTTTCTGTTGATTTTGGCATCTATTTAATTACTTTTAAAATGTTTACATTTCACCATACATTGCAAGATTTCAGGGTACAATAAAAATCAGCGTGCAATAAAATCAATTTAAAACTGTAAAAAACCAATAATTTAAGCATCTGAAAATAACAGTTTAAAACAATTTAGATTTAAATCTATAGAAAATAATGTAAGTATCAGAAAACATACTATTAAAAAATAATGCAACAGCTAAAACAAACTAAAATAGCTTAAAATTGTCTACTTATACAGACTTAGGGACAATATTTACATGTTGCAGGCTTTGATAAAAAGCTATTTTAAAAAATTTGACAATGGATTGGAGCAATCAGATTTAGAGTCATAGAATCAGAGAGTTGGAAGAGACCACAAAGGCCATCCAGTCCAACCCTCTGCCATGCAGGAACCCACATCAAAGCATTCCCAACAGATGGTCATCCAGCCTCTGCTTAAAAACCTCCAAAGAAGGAGACTCCATCATCCAACTGGGACTAGCAATTACATTTAAGCCAATGTCTTCTGTTACAGCAGATCAGTCCTGGGGAAAGGAATGGGCTTGATGTTAGTTTCATGACTAAAATGAAAATATGACCTAATTTATTATTTCCTGATTAAGATGAAAATATGACCTAATTGGTTACCCTCCTTATGTCCCTACACAACAGGGCTACATAAACTTTCAGTAGGCTTCAGACCTTTCCCCCTGACCATGGTAATACATGGCTTGATTATATCCTGATTAGATTACTGTAACACACGCTACATGACACTGCCTTTGGAAACTGTTCAGAAACTTCAGCTAGTCCCAAATTCTGCAATCTGTGCTGATGGGGCTGATTACAGGGAATACGTGACTCCCATGTGAAGCAGCTTCAGTGGCTACTGACTCATTTTTGGGCAGAACTCAATATGCTGGTCATGACTTTTAAGGCCCTATATGGCATTATCTGAAATAATAATAATAATGATTTCTATTATTACTACTGTTTCTATTATTCTGGAACTCAGAGTGGTCTACAATAAATTGCAAAAACATATTGTTAAAAATCCACAAGATACAAAAATTAAAATGAGATTAAACAATCACAGAAAGAAAACTAGTTTAAAACATATGTCATTAAACAAGTACACCTACACCAGCACAACAGTTAGCAAGACCATTATTTTGGTGGAAGGCCCTTATGTTGTCAATCATCAAACGCCTGTCTAAACAGAAAAGTCTTCGGTCCTTTCTGCACCGTACCACGTGGGAATCCAGGGAAAGCCTCTCCTGGGAGGGGAGCATGACAGCAATGGTCCCCTCTGCAGCGGCTGCCTGCTGGATGGGAGGAAGCACAATGGCTACCTCCCTCCTTTCCACAGCACAGCCTGGCATTTTCCCAGGCTGTGCTGGGGGAGGAAGTGCAGCCATTGTGCCTCCTGACATTCTGCACAGCAGGTAAGTGTGGGAGGGAGGTGGGAGGACTGCCCAATTGCTTGTCATTAACGAGAGAAACCCAACAATGATGTAATCTGCGATTGCAACAGATGGCCACTGGATCATGAAGGGATCTCAACAACGTCATGCGGACCTGTCATCACAATCCCGTTGCGATCCTGTGGCCATTGTGGGTTGGGGGTAGAGTGTGGAAAAGGCCTTTGTCTGTGAAAAGAAAATAGGAAGGATGCCAGTCTAATTTCTCTGAGTTCCAGAGTCTGAAGGCAGCCACTGAGAAAGCCCTCAGTGAAAGCCTGTAACTCCCTATCTCAACCTGACTGAGTTTTAGGCCATTTCCGCACTACATTGTTATAGTGTTATTATTCCACTTTCAACACCCTGTCAAATTCTGGAGTTTGTAGTCCGATGAGGCACTAAAGTGCTGTGGCAGAGAATTCAAAATGCCCCTCCCTAAACTGCAAATCCTAGAAGTCCATAGGATGCTGAAAGTGGACTGATTGCACTATAAGAGTGATTTTCTCTTGACCAACCAACATCAAAGGCACCTGCAGGCAGGTCTCAGGAAAAAGCCTTCTCAGTGGCTACCCCCAGGTTGTGGAAAGTCTGGCTGTCCGCTCTTTATTTTCTCCTCATGAAAAAGACTTTATTTAGGAAGGCTTATAATTTATGTTGCAGAAGGGGACACTTTTCTGAGATACTGTGGTTTTATCTTTTTTATTATGCCTTAAATATGTTTTATATTCTTTTAACATTGTGGTTTTAATAGAACTGTGTGTGAAATTATTTTTTAAAAACCTTTTGTACAAATAGGAACCTTTTTTCAAGCTTTTAATGGGGTAACTGGCTCCTTTAATTGAGTTCTTTGCAAAGAGGAAGGCAGGATATAAATCAAATAAATAAATAAATAAATAAATAAATAAATAAAATTTTATGAATGCACCCAGTGCAATGCTCTGTCTCCCAAGGGATCACGCAACAAATAAAAGCCATTGAGCTAACCCTGCATATGAAGTATAACCTGGCTCCCATGAACTTGGGTTTAACTGCAGATACAAACCAGCATTAACATATCATGCTCTCCTCTGTCTTGATTTGGTAGAGATAGTCCCAATTTATCCTTCTCATTCCACTTTTTCAACTACTTTTCAAATGTCTCAGTTTCTCTTTTCTCTTCCCATTTCCCCCCTTTATCCTTAGTTTAGCTTAATTGCTGCAGATTGGCTTCAAAATGCAAAAGTAGCCTGCACCCAATTAACTCAGCAGAGGGTGGTGGAGTCTTGCTCTTCCCAGTAGTCTCAGGCAAAAACAAACTGCTCTAGCCTCCCTTAGCTTGTGTGTTCTTCCTCATTAATACCATTTGCCACCTTGACCACACTCTGAGGTTGCTTGGTCACAAGTGTCCTAGTTTTCATCTGTCAAATATTGGAGAGTATGGACTACAACGCTGGAGAGCAGGATTCAAATCTTTATTCCACTGTGGAAACCCACTGGGCAAGTCATCCTCTCAGTTTCAGGCCATTTCTGCACTACACTGTTATAGCGCTGTTATTCCACTTTCAACATCCTGTGGAGTCCTGGGGTTTGCAGTTTAGGGAGGGCCATTTAGAATTCTCAGCCGGAGAGCTCTTTGGCCTTAGTAAACTACATACTCCATAATTCCATAGGATGTTGAAGGTGGAATAATAGCACTATAACAGTGTAGGGCAGAAACGGCCTCTGAGGAAGGCAAGGGCAAACCCTCACTGAACAAATCTTGCCAAGAAAACCCCATGATGGATTTGCCTCAGGGTCACCATAAGTCAGGAACCACTTGAAGGCACACAACAACAACAACAACAACATGTGTATAACTGTGTATGAGATAGCAGGCAATAAGAGGAAGGTTTAGTCACACAGTCACAATGTAAGTTCAGGTGTACCATTCTCAAGTATCTTTACTGTCCTCATTGAAAAAGTAAAATTAAAAAAAAAGAAGAACAGAAGTGAGAAATCACCAGCTCCTTTTTTGGAACAAGTGTTGGTTTTCAGTGTGAATATAAGGTGGGGGAATACAAACTGTGTATCACCCTCTTTGCCTGCATATCGGCAAAAGTCACCTTCGGCAAGACTATTCCAACCAGCAGGTTTAACCATAAGTTATTATTCTGTCCTGTTTTAAATTAGGGCAAGTGGGACATCGTGTTTGCACATTGATCAATGACACAGAACAGATTATACTTACCCCAAAAGCCAAACATGTGCAGTAAGATAAATGATCTATTTTTTTTCCCTCTCCCTCATCTGGTGGTTTATTTGACTTTATAACACTTTAAAGTGCGAACTGATTTCAGGCTACAGATTAATTCAGGGAGAAAGGACTCTCGCTTCTTTCATCTTTCAGAACGTGTGCCTATGGCCTTGCGTTATTCTGTTTCCTTTCCCTTAAAGGGACTCAGGGCACCTTTGAAAACCTGAGATAAGAATGATACCCAGTGTTTATCCATGGGGAGGAGGTGACATGTGCGCCTTGAACAAACTCTTGCAGAAAAATCATGGAAGGAAGTGAGAGTATGGTGTCCTCTTATGTTTCACCAAAGAGAGGAAATGTATCATCAAAGAGAAGACAAAAGGAAAGTCACATTTGCATTATACTAATTTATGGGCACAAATATAATTTAGAATTTAGAAATGAGTACTACAATTTGAACATGACATGCTTAGTCTGTGGTCTAGGTGCTAATGGCTGATGAGCAGCTTCAAGGTCTCTGCTTGTAAAGCTGATGGGAGATGTGGTACAAATTACTGGCTTCCGGCAGTGCAGAAGAGGACCCAATACTCAGCTATTTTTTG
Organism: Iguana delicatissima; assembly: GCA_948472985.1. Classification (NCBI taxonomy): domain Eukaryota; kingdom Metazoa; phylum Chordata; class Lepidosauria; order Squamata; family Iguanidae; genus Iguana; species Iguana delicatissima. Next base: position 1,275,236 of record CAOKZL010000075.1, on the reverse strand, counting down.
CTTATTTCTTTTTTTCTTTGGAGCAGAGAAGCCTCAAATAATGTACTTTGGATGTGGTGAGATCAAAAAGACCAGGTGCCAGTTCTGCTCACAACAGATTGACTCCCAAGTATTTGTTAGGTAGCAAAATGGCCCCAAATTACATACAAAATTCTCCAGGGCTCTATCTCTTGTGAATACAGCAGGCACTTCCTGAGCGATACAGGCTCAGAACACTGAGGTGAGTAGCATGTGGGGGAGGTCTGCATAAAGGCCACCTTAAGTCATACCCTCCAACATTTCACAGACAAAAACCTGGATATGTGTGGCCAAACAACACTAGGCAGTGATCAAGATGGCAAATGTTATTAAAGAGGAAGATTACACAAGCTAGGGGAGGCTGCAACTGTTTTCTTTTGCCTGATCCTACTTAGAAAGAGGGAATGAGATGAGATGACAAAAAACTGGGACATTCTAAAAGCAGTTGAAAAAATGGGATGAGAGAGGACTGCCCATGCAAAATTAGGATAATTAGAGGATATGCCTTACGTGTAATGAGAAAAAGACCTTTCCTGAGACTTCTAATATAATCTCTAATCTCATAGTCTGGAACTCTCTCAGGAAGATCTTGCCTTCTGACACACCTTCTGAAACTCCCTCTTCTACACAACCATTAAATATACAGGAGTCATGTCCATTTTTCACTGGGAACCCCGTCTTCTGAAAGTGCCCTTATCACCATTCCTTATGGAGTTCTCTGTTGCTCAGTCTTGCTTCTGATGTGGTGCACTGAAGCATGAAGATTTTCTGCTCTTCTCTCTCTCTCTCTCTCTCTTCTCTCTTTTTTTCAGGCTTCTCTACACATGAACTTCTAGCACATCCAATACTGCTCCTTCTCATTGTCCTTGGAGAACATATAGCAAGGCTTAGAGTGGCCAGGAAATGTTTTCCAGGCCAACTTAGGCCTCTCCTTCTTCTTTTTCCTACAAAGATTCTGAATCCTTTTGGTGGTGATGCCAGTACCTCCTGATATACTAGAATCTTCAAGATATGGGAGTTGGGTTTGATACAAGCCATGCTGAAACTCCTCCTATTACCTCCAGAAAGTGCCAGGAACCCACTGGATGCCAATTTGCTCTGGACATGCTATCATCCCAGCTGGAAGAAAATAGTTCTGGTTGGAGTTCCTTTGGGTGTAGAACCCCACTTAACTGCAACTATAGTACCAGTTTTAGTACTGATCCTAAATGAACAAAATGAAATAAAATCTCATCTGGCTGAAACCTCTTATGTCAAGTTATGACATTATAGGAAGCATCCTTGGTGGTAAAATTTCAAATCTAAAACCCAAGATTCAGTGATGGCCCCAAGTGAAGTCATATGAGGTGACCTCTTGTGATGTGACAGACCCTTGTGAATTCATTAAGCATTATCCATGTAACATCAACCAAAATTGCTCAGAGTATGAGCATTTCATTCAGAAAACAACATCATCTGCTCCCGTTCCGTGGAATTCCCTTCCATGGGAGGCTAGGCTGGCCCCTTCCCTGTTCTCCTTTCCCTGATTTACCATGGCCTTCTTGTTTAAGCAAGCTTTTAATGATTAACTGCATGCAGAAAGCCTTCTTATGAGGGTGGATGGGCAATCTAATTTCAGTTTTTGTATGTTTTAAAATGGATTTTGTATTGTTTTATTTGTGATTTTAATTTTGCAATCTTTTAATTAGGTTTTTATTCTATTTTTACGTTTTTAGCTAATTTTGTTCCATTGTTTGGGAGCTGCCCTGGATCCCACCCCAGGAGAAAGGCAGTGTACAAGTGCAATAAATATTTAAATACATTCCTGAAGTCTAAGGGATGAGAAAATATTTCTTTGGTTGGAAATGGAGTTTTCCAAGTTTTCATACTGAATGGAAAAGAACAAACTTTACCTTACTTTGTTTTGAGCGCTTTTGCAACTACTGCTTTTAAGAGCACAAAGGAGTTGTAGTTCATCAGCACTGGGCAATGGTGAGCATGATGGGATTGGTAATTCTTCAACATACGGAGGGTCACAGTTTCCTCAGCCTTGTGTTTCGGTCTGGTGAGCCAGGGTTGGACTAGAGCTCCAGGGCTGAAATCTCTACTCAGCCTAGGAAATCCATATGTGACTTTGGGCAAGTCACACTCTCTCATTCTCAGAGGGAGGCAATGGCAAAGTATATGTCTTACCAAGAAAACTCTACTACAGAGTCATTGCAAGTTGAAATCAACCCAAAGACATATGGAAACAAAAGATTATGTTCAAATTTTCATCTGTGAAATGCTGAAGGACCTGACAATGACAGTAGTAGGGTTGCTACAAGAAATTTTAAGGATGTTGGTACCACACAGTTTCTTCCCCCAACATCTTCTACTTCCAAAACTGAAGCAGAAAAAAAAAAACAGATGCAGGAGAGAGTTAAAATTTTATTTCATCAGGCGGGAGCAAAAGCCAAAAATAAGAAGACAGTGGTAGAATTAAGCTATTTCAAGTGTTTCTTGTTCTGTTAATGAGGGGTTCATGCAGCTACAGCAAATTATACCGGATCTCTGAGATAATGAAACAATCTTAGCTAAAGCGAGACTAATTTTGCCTTCAGTTCTACTGGTGAGATTGCTCAAAACCTAAGACGACTAATGCACAATGAACAGGCCAGATTTAAAGCAAAGTGGCGGGGGGAGAAAACGAAAGGACAAAGGGATGCAAATTTTATACGCTTTCTGCAGAAGGAACAGGTTTAAATAATAAACAATTACAAGGTTCTTTTCCACACGCCAGAATTAGGGTTATTGTACATTATCTGGAACAGATTTCATCTGCTCATTTTAGGTGAGGATTAACTGGACTCAGAGCTCACCAGAATGAGCCATGAAAGCCTATATTTTTCATTTTTTCAAAACCTATAAAATCACTTTTAAAAAAGATGATAGCTCCCAGTATCCTTAACAAGCATATTCCATCCTGGAAGAGGGACTATCAGAGCAGTGGTGCAAAAAAAAAAGTAACTTTCATAAGATCTGGCTGTAATATCATGTCATGAATCAGACGCACAAAATGTAATGTAATGTGTGTGTATGTGTGTCTGCGCGCGCATATCTGGGAATTCACGATTTTCAGATAAAGTGATGGCAAAAGTTTGGAAATGTACTTTTGAAAAGTAATTAAAAGTTATATGGCCAAGGACCAATGTAATTACCATTAGAGGTATAATACTTTAAGTAATTATTCACTCTCTTATTTCTCAAAAGTAATTGAATAATTACTTGTATAGGCTTTATGAAAATAAAATGTGAATGCCACAAGCCAGTGTCCTATTGTGCAGAAGTCTTTCTTCTCTGGTACTTATGTTTCTCCTCTCAGCCCTTAGCATCTACAAGGCAGCTGCACAAACCAGCGCTTGAACTGTGTGATATTCTTCCTCCACAATTTAGGAAGGTCCAACCTCCACAACTGTAAAGCTAATTAATAGGCTACTGTCCCACTGCAAAAGTAGCCACAGCATTGCAGATTTGGGAGGAATCTCATGTAGTTTAACTGGCTGCTAATGCAGGAAATTCACAGCTAAAGCATCCCTCATAGATCACCACCTAGCCTGAAACACCTCCAATGAAGGAATAATTCCTCCCTAAGTTGCAGTCATTGTGTACTGTTGTTATACCTTCGTGACAAGAAAAAGGAAGAGCCTCATGATTTTCAATGTGTTATTTATAAGCACTGAGATTTGGTGATGGTAATCGATGCATGTTCTGTGATACTCTTGCATGTCCCTGCCTTCCTTTTTGTCATTGCTTTCTAGCTGCCTGATCCTCTGTTTCCATCCCATACCCCACAACTCCATTTTATGTTACAACGCAAACTCATTTGGTTCCCCAAGTGATTAATGAAAGCAGGAAAAAAAAAATTCCTACTGAAGTCCATTGGAAGTAGAACAGTGACTTCCTTCAGAGGTCAGACCATTTGTCTTATAGATCTAGGACAGTGGTTCTCAACCTGTGGGTCCCCAGATGTTTGTGGACTTCAGCTCCCAGAAGCCCCAGCCACTATGGTCAATGCTCAGGGCTTCTGGGAGCTGAAGTCCACAAACATCTGGGGACCCACAGGTTGAGAACCACTGATCTAGGAGGTTCTGCTTTGTTGGCCAAAGGTATCTAAAGAGCTGTGTTCGCTTTTATTCATCTTTTTATTCAAGGCATTTATCACCTTTCAACCCACCACAACCCCCCAGGTTATAAATTGTCTTGAAGAATTGTACCCCACTTCGGATGAAATTATTTGCAAGACATGGGTTCTATCAGAGTGTAGAAAAGTTTAGCAAAGTTACTTTATTGGACTACAATTTGGAAAATGTTTCTTTCTGGACTTGCCCAGTCTGCAGGGCTGCTGGGAGCTTTAGCACAATCCTCAGCTCATTTTTCCCCAAGTTCACCAGGAATTCCTAGCATTTGTATAGGAGCACACAATGGAGAAGCCCTTAGCTCCTAAGAGTTGGATGGAACTCAGGCGTGCTGCTGTGTAATTCTGAAGTTCCAGCCCAATCAGCACTGACTGCCACGCTCTTGCTGACAATAAGGAAGAATGACATTTCCTTGCCGCTGAGCATTCTCGGGCCAATAGGTTGATTTTTTCTTTGCTATGATGTTCTTTTTTGAGATGAGGGTTCAACCTCCCAGTGGCTGCTGGAGTGCTCTGCCTGACAGTGGAAGCCCAAATATGCTTTACCTTCTGGTTTCTAGGCCCAGAGTTCCAGGCTATTCTACGCATATGGTGAAATTTCCACTGCAGCAACTGTAGTTGATTTAGGGATATATAGCAATATAGCAATAGCATTTATTTCTATACCGCTTATCAACTGAGTGTTATCTAAGCGGTTTACAATGTATTTTTAGCTAATTGCCCCCAACAAGCTGGGTACTCATTTTACCGACCTGCGAAAGGATGGAAGGCTGAGTCAACCTTGGAACCTTACAGGATCGAACTCACAACCTTGTGGTTGCAGTACTGGCATTTAACCACTACGCCACCAGGGCTCCATAGAAAGAATATTCATAAATGTGCAAACACACACACACATACACACACTGTGTCCATAGCGCTGAGAAACTCCAGTGAGGAGTATCTTCCATGAAGATAATCTTCCCAATCTGGGACTTATTCTGTGAAAGAAAAGAGGTTTTTCTTCTCCACAGAAAACAATATTTTCTGTGAAGCAATGTTACTTTATGTGCAAAATGTGATTTTCTACTCTGCAGAGTAAGTCCCAGTCTGTGTATAGTACTTGTACAGTTTTTTCAAAAAACAAAGAGGTTTTTACAATACCAGATACAAAATTCTGGCCACTCTGTTTGGTTTTGGGGGGTGGTGTCATCCATAATGAGCCCTGGGGGCCAAAAATTGGCCTTTGGACCTCTAAAGCTTGCCCACTCCTGGCCTCATCCAACAGTAAAGAGTCTATTTCAGCCCAATTCAGTTTCAAAGGAAATATGCCCTCCAAGATTTCACAGGTGAAATTTGGGAAACACGTACCAAATCACCAGGTCACTCCAGAAACAGGAAATCACCAGGTAACAGCTCTGCCTTTTGGGCAATAGCGATGGAGAGATTCCCACCACACTGCTGATTGTTTTAACTCCGCTCCCCTCGAACTGCAAACCTTCCTGTTATCGGCAAACTTGTCCAACAAGCACTGAGCTATTAGGCAACCATTAACCCTTTCTCACCTAGTGCTTAATAGTATCAGCTGTTTGCTGGTCACTACTCTGTTACTCTCATTCCTTGTGTACACCTTAGACACAAGTCTAAGCCACATTACTGTTTCTTTGCTGCTCTTCAAGACTGGTAAATATCATCCACTATGCCCTGAGATCTTGCTATCTAAAACCTTTCCTCCCTTATCCATCAGTCAGCCTTGTGTGAGTGTGTGACTGTTTGCATCTTGTGGGAGTGATTAATTCCCCCAGTTAGCTTACTGTATTTGTGAAGTATAAGACACACCTGCGTATCAGACACACCCCATTGATATACTGGCAAATACTATTTGCAAGCGTATAAGACACACCCCATTTTCAAACAGTATATGTTTGGGGAAAATGGGAGTCTTATACACCACCAAATAACATTACTTTTTAATCTCTGGCTGGTTCTTCCCTGCACAGGACCCCATAAACATTGATGTAAAAGATCTCATTAGGTTACCCCCCTCTTGCAGGCCTCCTCTTTGAACTAATAATTCCCCAAATTTGCATGTGGGTGTACTACTGAGTCATCTTTTCCCCCATGTTTTCCCCCATTCTGAAATACTGAAATACCTCTCTCAAGGCATAGTTAATGAGAAAACAACCTGCAACTTAAAAAAAGCTGTTATTTTTTTTTATCTCGTCCTTTGGCCTTGGGCCCAACCCCCACTGAAATGTAGCCCCTAAGAACTCCTTCAGCCCCACAACTTCTCAATGGGACAGGAATAGTCCTTAACGTTCTTCTGCTTTCTGACTTTTTCAGCTGCTTTTAACATGTCCCAGTTTCTACCTCTCATTTTCCTCCTTTGTGCTCGGATCACTTCAGTTGCTTCAAACTGAGTTCAAAGTACAAATGTTATTTGCACTCAGTTAACTCAGCAAGGGAACAGAATACAAAATCTTGCTCTTCCTAGAAGGTTCAGGCAAAAGCAAACTGCTGCAGGTTCTCCTTGCTTGTCTCTTCCTCCTTCTGCCATTTTGACAGTAGTTTGATTTTGCTGTTACCCCAAGAGCTCTGAAGGTGTGTTCTGCTGATGTTCAGATTGCAAAAGGATGATGTCTCCAGCCTCCTCTCTATAGTGACTTCCATTGTGATGAGGAATTGTAATAGGGGCCCTGCTTCTGATTGTCACAGCCTCGCTCACTGGCAGAAGGGAACTGGAAATGTCATACTGCTGACCACTAATTGTCAGCAGAATGATTGTCCAATTGCTTAGATTGGCTCCCTGGAATTTATGGTGGGATTCAGGAGGCATTTATGATTGTGGCAATAGTGTCATGATTGTGAATATGTAGTATAACTGAATATGGAGCAATTAAGGATGTATAGTTCTAGGTTACAAATCTTTAACAGTAGTACCGAATGCCAGCCTATGCTCATAATCCACCCATCTTCTAGCACACTCAAGATGATAACCTTTTCTGCATCCTACCTTTTCTCAGCACTGGAGTGCGGTGATTGCGTGAGCAGCCTCTTGTGAGAGGCCCTCGCATCCAGGTTTCTTCAGCTCCACATGAGCTTCCTGCTTGCACAAGAGCCCCACCTCTTCCTTTCGCAGTGTAGCCTGGGACCTTCCCAGGCTGCACCGAGACAGGAAGCACAACCGGCCTGGCTCCTGAGGCTCCGCACACAAGGTAAGTGCGCATGGGGCCTGGGAGCAATGTGCAGCCGCGCACCATTTTCAGCTTAAAGCCAAAAATGAAAAAGTGCATGAGCAATGCCTACGAGGCCCTGGAGCATTGCGCAAATGTGAGTGCATCACATGTGTGCAATGCTCAAGGGGCCCTTTCGCATGGAAAATGCCATGTGAAAAGGGCCGATGTATGGCTACATGTACATTCTTCCTCCTCAACAGCACCTGTGACATAAGATAGGATAGGACAAAATGACCAACACAAGGGCATGCATTGAGCTTCATGAAAGAGTGAGGGTTAAACCCTTGTCTTCTTGGTCATGGGTCCACACTCTAACTACTACACCCCAAATTATACTACCTTCCGGCAAAGTAAGTGGTCATCATGACTTGCACCCACTGTGAATCTGTCTTCGCAGAACAAAATAATTAACATATCTTGTAACTATATCACAACTGTCAAGTGAACATCTCATAGGGAGATTAATTTGCAAGCATTAATTAATTGTACTTCCCAAGATCATTTAGAAACAACAACAAAATGCAGCACGTAAATAAATGTAAAAAGATGGTTTTGCCGTCGTAATTTATGCCTTGTATTCTGAAGAGAGTTTTTACAACTGGATGTAAGTCTCAGAAAAGAGCTTTGTAATTTGAAACCCTGACACATCCTTTATTTTAGTGCAGCTAACAAGTGGTGTTATAATTTATTTACATGAAAAAAAACGTTGGGAGGAAACAGTAATTTGTTTTTATGTACTGTGCTGTAAGCAGAAAGAGAAGGATATTAAATGAAAAGAATTGAATGTTCTTTGCAGAAGGAAAATAGAAAAAGTAATCAACGTGATCAAGGACTGGCTTTTTTTCTGAGGAAAGTCTATAGTCTGGGGGGAATTGAAGTTGTTTTAATGATTAAGATGTGGAAGGTGGGACTTCAGAAAAGTTCTTTTTTAAAAATTATGTATATATGTTTGGAAAACAGTGACTAGAGAAAGTATTTTCTTTGGTCATTTCTGCATTAGGCTGTTTGAGGCCCCTCTCTAAACTGCAGACCCCAGGATTCCATAGGATGTCCAAAGTGGAATAATAGCACCACAACAGTCTAGTGCAGAAATGGCCTCGGTAATAACACAATGCAATTGATTTCAAACAGACTCAGGATAGGCAGAAAAGGTCTAAGTTCTGCTGGTGACATGTTCTTCTTAGGCAGTGTATGTGCTTTTTTCCTTGTGGCAGAAGAAGGTACAGTCATCCCTCCACTTTCGCTAAGGTTAGGGGCCCAGGACCCCCATGAAAGTGAAAAAACTGTGAAGAACACTAGGCCTTCCAAAACCATATTTAACACACAAAAAAGTATGATCACCATATTCAACCCATCGTGAATTCCTTCGAAGCATTGGGGTTCCTTCACAAGGAAGAAGTGGGTGACTGATGGGGCTTACTGCCACCCCCACTGTTGCCCCACACCAATTTTAATAGAGACTTACAAGGCTCATTCACAGTTTCTCAATCTCACAAGGCTTGCAGACCCTGTTGAAAATGGCCTTGGAAGGCAGCAGAGGAGATAGCAAATAATCTGTGAATAATCAAATCCACAAAAGTGAAACCCACAAAAGTGGAGGGCTGACTGTATTCAGTACTTCCCTGCACAATGACCCCACTACTCTATGCACAACACCTGCTTAGTACTATCAGAACAGAAACCCCCTGGCTGGCCACTGGCACCTGGGGTGCAGGGAGCTGCAGTTTTACAGCTGGGAAAAAGGAAGAGTTATGTGACTAGTAGGCAGTTATGCCCCAGTAGCATCTAACAGAATTGTAGCCGGAAAATACTTGCTCACATGATATGATACTTAGATTACAGTCCTTACTCAAAGGTATGCCAGCTGCAGCAGCTTAGAATTACACACAAGCGTCTTCTTTCTGGCAGAAACATCCTTCTGCCAGCGGTAATCCCTTTGTGCTGACTGAACTCAGAGATCTACTGGAAGAGCAATTTGTTGGCAGAGCTGCTCTGCCGCCTAAGTAGAGCCAACAAAGAAGTAGGAGAGGGTTGGAGCAACAGAGGAGCCACATTACAGAAGATTTTCAAGTCAAGAGAGATATCCAGGAGTTCCAGAACCCCATAAAAGGGGTTTCAACAAAGTCAGGAAGGTGCTGTTAATTTTGTCTACTTGAAGGTACTTGTCCAGGGATGGTAAATTACTTTCTCTATCCATTATCATTGAAACATCCTCTTGCAAACATAACATGTACTACTGCAATGGCATGTGGCTGATGCAAACAAAAGGTCTGTCTATCTATCTATCTATCTATCTATCTATCTATCTATCTATCTATCTATCTATCTGATAGCTAGATTATCGTCTACCTATCAACTATAAGCTGTCTTGATATTTCCTAGTGCTTGATCACTTAGTTCACTTCTGATTGATAATTCCTGAGGAGGTTAAGTTACATAGGAGTCTTGATGGTCCACTTTTGCCAGAACATTTCAGAAGAACATTTCAGCCCCTTCCTGCACTAGTTCTGGGTTAAACTCCCTTCCATTCCAGGGTTTGTGGCAGTAGCCAAAATACCCGCAGAAAAAGAGGTGAAAGTGAGGGTACTCTTTAAGTAATTTCCAGCATGTATTTTTCAGTGCAAAAGGTCTTTTAACTTGAATGTCCTGTATTTTTCTTTTCATTGTTCTGTTTTAACTGTGTTTTAAATTGTTGTACATTAATGTTTTCAATATAGATGTTTTATGTAATGGTTTTTAACCTATGTATTGTTTTGTTTTGACTATATTCTGTTTTAACTTATCATGTAAGTATATTGGGAGAAAATTGGCATGCAGGAGTGTAACTTTGGAGGGGGCAAAATGTGGGCAATGTTCCCCAAATAAGAATTCTGCCTCCACAGTGAAATATTCTTTCAGTCCCCAAATTTCTAGGACTGCAGCAACTTAACACTTTAGTTGAGCCTTTAGAAATGGAATTTAGGCCTCTCAAGAAAAAGGGCTGGCAAACTTAAGAAGCGAGCATGAATATAGCCAAGTATGAGAATTCTCTGCAGAGCATCTTCCAGGTCTCACTTGAGGGGTAATGCCTTGTGTTGCCCTCTTGGTAACTATAGCCCCTGGTGGGATATAAGTAAAATGAAATAGAGGAAAACAACAACAACAACTACTCCATAGGTTGAGATGAGTTTGGATTCAGCACAGCTTTGGGTGACCTAGGCCCTTTTTGCATGGCATCTGCCATGCGAAGAGGGCCTGGAGCCTTGTGCGATTGCAAGGAGCGATCTACATGATGCCCTCGCAATCGTGCAAGGCTCCAGGGGCCGGCAGGCAACAATCGTACATCTTTGCATTTTCGGCTTTCAGCCAAAAATGCTGCGTGATCGTGCATTGCTCCCGGGCCCCACGCGCACTTACCTGGCGTGCAGAGCCTCAGGAGCCGGGCCAGTCATGCTTCCTGTCTCAGTGCAGCCTGGGAGGTCCCAGGCTGCACTGCAAAAAGAAGAGGTAGGGCTCTCATGTGAGCAGGAAGCTCATGCGGAGCTGAAGAAGCAGGGAAGCGAGAGCCTCTCACAAGAGGCTGCTCATGCACCCCAGTGCCAAGAAAAGGTAGGATGCGGAAAGGGCCTTAGTTTCAGCTCAGCTGGTGTTTGGTCATCTGCACCAGTTAGGAGTGCATTCTCACAATGGTGTTGTGGACCGAGAGTTTCAAGGCCCAGAACATCTTGATTAGCAGAAGTAATGATGGAATCTACCGCTTCTTCTCTTTTCCCTCCACTTTTCTCTTCCCTCTAAGCTTTGTAGTAATCTTCACAGTAGTTTGGTTATGAGGACTGTTATGCTGAGTGGCAGTACACCATAGAATCATAGAGCTGGAAAAGACCACAGGGGCCATCTAGTCCAACCCTCTGCTATGCAGGAACACACATCAAAGCACTTCCAACAGATGGCCATCCAGCCTCTGTTTAAAAACCTCCAAAGAAAGAGACTCCACTACACTCAAAGTCACAGTATTCCATTGCTAGACTGTTCTGATCATCCAGAAGTTCTTCCTGATATTCAGGTAGAATCTCTTTTCCCGTAGTTTGAATCCATTGCTCCTTGTCCGAGTCTCTGGAGCAGTGGAAAACATGCTTATTCCCTCATCGATATGACATACTTTCAAATATTTAAACATGGCTATCATGTCCCCTCTTAACCTTCTCTTCTGCAGACGAAACATACCCAGCTCCCTAAGCTGCCCCTCATAGGTCATGGTTTCCAGACCCTTCACTATTTTGGTCACCATCCTCTGGACGTGCTCCAACTTGTTGATATCCTTGAAATTATTTACCACTGCTCATCATTTACCACTGCTCATTAATTTCTGGAATTAACTATTAGAGGATAAATTACTTCAGCTGTCAATCTGAAAGAACATTTGAAATTATTTGAAAGTTGTTGAAAACATGGTTTTTTGAGAAACCATGATGAGAAGAATTCTGGACTGGTGGAAATCTTCACAGTTTTAGACTTACTCTGTGCAAAATTTGCACAAGGCTGTTTTCCAGAAGACATAACATAGCATTTCCTGTGCAGCAAAAAGCCTTGTGCTGTGCAGAAAATAATATTTCTGTTTATAAATACTATTTTCTGCACATAAGATATTGTTCTTTGGGAAGAAAAGGCTGTGCAAAATGGCCATCTATGAACTTTGCACAAAAGAAGCCCCAAATTTCGAATGGCCTTTGAAAACTTTATGGTTTTTGAAGACTTTCTTGCAGTGGGAAGAACATTGCTAAAATAACTCATTGCTTCCTTTGAGAAGAAATTTAGTGAAGAATTACATCCCTATTCAAGCGAGAACCCCACTGAGGGAAGATCAGTCTGGTTTGAATGGAATCTAAATGCCAAATTATAGCTCACCTTCCTAGCCTTGATTTCCTTCCTCTACCTTTTCTTTCCATTTCTTTTCCTTGTGTATTTTGTGCTTTTAGTTTATAATCATCCTAGCAAAAGGACCCCCCTCTCTTAACTGGTAGAAGCCACAAAGACAGTTTCCCAATTTTCTCCCTAATAGGCTCAAGTCATCTCACAACAGAAGTTAAAATACATTTAAAGTAATGGATAATACAAGAGTTGAACAACAACAACAATCATATTAAAAGTATTAACTGAAAAGAGATTTAATAGCAGTTAAAACATAAAAATAATGATAAAAATACAGCATATCCAATTAAAAGTCCTCTGCAATGGCCAGTTAACAGTCAAAGGCTGTCTGACACCAGAAAGAGAGAGGAAAGGGAGCCAACATAGTCTCCCATGGGAAGGAACTGCACAGCCTAGGAGCAGCCACCGAGAAGGTCTTCTCACAGGTCCTCATCAAATGTGCCTGAGATGGTGGTGGGACTTAGAGAAAGTCCTCCACTGAGGATCTTAAAACTCAGACACACTGAGGACATATGATCTTTCAGATAGTCTGAACTCAAGCCATATAGGGCTTCATGGGCAGCATTTTGAATTGTACCTGGAACTGAACTGGTAACCAGTGAAACACTTTTGATGGTGGAGTTATTAGTTCCTGGTTACCAGCCATGGTCAACTGTTTGGCTGCAGCAGTTTGGACCCACTTTTATTACTGAATGGTTTCCAAAGGCAGCCCCACGTATAAAACATGGATGCACCTGATACAATAGTTTTAACTGTTCTTACATATGTGTGGGCTCCCCTGTGGAAGTGACTGGACATTTTTGTTTGGAGCACAATATCAGTGTTCTCTTCAAGATCAAAGAAATGGAGTTGTGACTGTGATGACATTGCCTTGAAGATGTGCATCCCCTGATGATGTGTATTTCTCTGCTCCCACTGAAACTGATGGTAGTACATTTTGGGTTGCACATTCAGTTTGTTAGGTTGCATGCTTGGTTCTACAACTTTTCTAGGGTCACATAGCACCATGAATGTGTAATTCTGGAAAAGGAGAATTGCATGTTCAAATCTGATGTAGGATGCAGCCAATCATTGCTTGATCGGTGGAATAAAACGTTTCAGTCAAGATATGGTGACTTTAGAGCTGTGCCTATATTTAGAACTGAGTCAATAAAATATTTCTCACCAGATTAGGCAAAGGTGTGAACAGTCTGAGTTGTCTGCCTAGGTGCTAACACTGATTTGCAGTTCCAAAACACCTTCTCTCCTTTTCAGAAGTCTTCATTTATAACCTCAAAAGACCTCTGTGAAGCAGGGCATTCAAATTCTTTATGAACATATGATTAGGTTCCACACTGTTGTCAGGAGTGGTTCATAAATGCTGGTTCTCCAGATGTTTTGGACTTCAGCTTCCAGAATCTCTGGTCTCTGGCCAAGCTAGCTTGGACTTCTGGGAATGAAGTAAAAACATCTGGATGATGTTTGAGAATCACAGATTCAGGATAAACAACATGTTTAAGAGTCCTAGGCTAAAGTGCTTGCAAAGCTAAATGAGAGCATGACTAGATTAGTAGCTAAGCACAGGTAAGTTGGAAGCCTTCTAGTTAGTCCTCTTTAGTTCTATCAAAATGCTTGTTTCTTCCCTTTAAGGCTTTCTTTGAAGAAGCCTGTTGCAGTTTTTCTTTCAGCTGAAATTCCAATGGTATTTTTGGGTTTGAAATCCAGGCTTAAAACCTCTGGCCCATAAGAACCAACCCTTCTTAGGCAAGTTGAGTCTGAATATGAGGTTATCTGGGGCATGAAAGTCAACTCCATATAGATCATCCTGAGTTTCTTGGAGGAGGATTCAAATATGACAAGCAAAATATCAATCAGATGGAGATTTCATGAATAAAACCTATGGACTGGCATCCTGTTAGTGACATATGCAAGCATAAGTCCACCTTATGCCTTTGTACATCTTGTTGCTGTTGTTGTTGTTGTTGCAGAGGCTGGCAATGCCCTAAGCCTCCTCCCCCCTGACTTATCATTGCACTATGATAGCCTCCCCCAAGGCTATTGCACTCCTGGTAGAGAGCGGAGGGGGCCAGAAACACATCTAACTATATCCCCATAGACCAGAGCTGGGCAATGAGCAGCCCACAGAGACATTTTTGTGCCACCTAGGTGCCCTGAGTGGTCAAAAATATTTTCTTCAAAACTTTTTTTCCTTTTTATTATTATTATTATTATTTTTGCCACATTTTTGAGCCCCTGGGCCCATTTTAGTTGGAGGAGAGACCCTAAAAAAACAACAACAACAACAACAACAAAAAAACCAGAAAATGGATTGGAAATGACTTCCACATAACCAGATGCCAAATGATGACATCAGCTGCTAAGACCTCCAGAGTACCTTAGCAGATCTCAGTGGAATATTTCCTCAATCTGTGTCTGACTATGGGAATGATCCCCTTCCACTTTCCACTTTCCATTAGTAACACCATGGCTGTGGCAGAGGCCATTTATTGGGGTGGTGAAAGGGAAGCCATAACAGAGTTCTGCATGCAGGATTTTTGCAGTATACCAAACCATGAAGGATCTTGACCGTACTCAGTTAACCTATTACTAGAGTTTTTCCTCTTTATTCTTCATGCATGTATCTGGGCACTGAGTTGGATGTGCATTCCTCCCCACCATCCTTAAGTATCATTTGCATGCATGCATCATAAGACCTATGCCTGTAAATTTAACCTTGAACATTCCCATGAGATGAGCTTTCACTCCTTATTATTTTTAGAACTTGACAAATTGAACAAAACAGTTTTAATGAATCTTCAGTGGTGCAGCTGCAAATTACTTAACCTGATTATTACCTTTATAAATCCTGTATGTGTGGTTGGACACATGACCCCTCATAAATGTCAACAGTGCAAGCCCCATTGCAAATGAATTGGAGACGAGTGAGACCTTGACGTCCTTGTACAGCATTCATCTTCTAAAATGAAATTTGAGAAACTGGAAGTTCCTATTCAGGTAAGCCAGCTGGAGGAGCATTAAGCTTTGCAATAAAATCGATGGCCACAATTCTAGATCAGCTGCTTAGCTATGTAACTACCTTAGTTATATAGGGTTTTTTTAAATGTGTTTTTAGTATATTTTAACTTATGATGTGTTTTTAATTGTATTTTAATTTCTATTGTACCCTGCCTTGGGAAGAGATGATGATGATCATCATGATGATCATGATGATGATTACAGTCCTCTGTACATATTCATGAGTTGGACCTTCACAAATCTGACTCTTCATAAGGCACATGCTTGCCTCTTTCTCCCCATTTTCCTCCTCCCATCCTCACCCCAGGCTTGTGAGGCTTGTGTTTAAAATGGAAGCTTTTTCCTTTTGGGTGAGCAAAGCCCCTTCCCATTGCTAAAGGTGTGGCCTCTCTACTATGTGGTTCCACATTCTATTATATATTGGCTGCTGATCGGTCAGGTGCTCCTTTCTCAAGATGGCTGCCAGAAGTAATTAGAACTCCAGAACTCCCCTTCTCTCTGTCTGAGGGGAAAGTACCAGTAAGCCATTTAGGTTGGCTTTTTTCTCTCCCTGCCCATGCTGGGGCCAGAGGCAAAGGAATGGAAGAGGGGAAGCTCCGGAGGGGAATGGGAGGGGAATTGTGTGTGTGTGTGTGGTAATAATTGGTGTTTTTCCACTTTCATGAGGGTTCTGTGCCCCTCCTAACCCCCTCCTATCTAGACTTAACAGGTAGCAGCCTCAGTGAGCAACAGGGATCTGTTCTCTGGTCCATTGGGACACAGCAGACTGGTGTTTCCACTCCCTCCTGCAATTATCTCTGGTACAACAATCAGAAGAAATCTGTCATAATTCCCCCTTGCACTGGAGATAACTCTATGGAAAGGTCAGTCAATTGTGTCTTGATCGCCAGGAGGACAGACTTCAGTCACTTGCAGTGGCTGCCTCCCAGTAAATCCAGATTGGGGGTGATGGGGCTTGGAGACACTACTTACATACATAAATAAGATAGTTACATAGCTAAGTAGATGACTGGAAGACTTTGACAATACCTTCATATTCCTTACACTGTTGAAAATATAGAGATAGTGAATATGAACCAGTCATAAATACATAATTACATTCGTAACTCAATCATGAATTCCAGGCAGTTATATTTCACAGGGATGGTCTTACACATGTATGCATGGGCTATCAAATTCTAGCCGCAATTCAAAAAAATGTTGCTGAGATCAAACTTAACAGGATTTGTGAGGGATTTTAAAAAAACCCAACACTATTGTAGTATGATCAGCTAATTTGGATTGCAATTCTCCTCCGAACATACCTACATTGAAATGAGCACACTGAAATGCTTCAAAAAAGACAGTCTTTTTCCACTGGTTTCCATGACTCAAAAGGGGGCAGGGAATGGATGAGGAAATAAGAAGGAACTTAGGCAGCAATTTTTAAAGTTACAAAGTTCTTATTGTGACAAGCTGGACTGGGAACTAAATGGAACCAATCTCACAGCAGAACTGATAGAGTAGCACTATTTCTCATGCCTCTCTCAGATGCAGCATGATTGGCAAGAGTCTGGAAAGTTAAATGTAATGGCTGAGGTCCTATATCTCCATCTACATTTCATAGTTTTACAAATCCAGAGCTACATTGTAGAAACTCAATGAAACTCTGTTAGTGCATTTGAAGAGGTTATCCAGGTACCATCTAGAGTGCTTTGATGTGTACTGGGCATGCCTGATGCACCTGGGACACTTCTGATATGCGCTGGGCACTCCCATTAAGCTCTGGCACTTCTTGGCTAGTGTCTGGATATGCACTGATGAACACTCCGATGTGCATTGATTCCTATTGTGTATCGGGCCATGGTGCATCACCTACTCCACTGACTACCATTGTGCAGTAGATACCCAAATGCTGAAACATCACAACAGCCTCTAGGTGAATGCAACATAGCAAAACAACTCAGTTTAGTTTTGCACCCAGGTAAGGCCAATTATAAAGATGTAAGTCCTGAGAAGAATGCCAGCCAATGGCATTCTGAAGCTGTTCATATCTGAACAGTGATTGCATAACGCTTTGGGTTTAGCATGCAAGTATACAGTGGGCTCTACACTTTCTTGGGTTCAGGACTCATGGGTCTGATTATTTGTGGGTTATTTCATTTATTTCATTTATTTATTTAAAAAATCTTACCCTATTTGCCCCAACATGGAAAAAAATGTTCTCTCCAGGAATCTCTAGGTTCTCTGGAATGAATTCTACTTCTGCCAGAAATGGACCACAGAGCCATACTGGAGGACCCAGAAATTCCTAGAGAAAACAATTCTCTAGGCATTGCTAGGTCTTCCAGTGTGACTGTATGACCCACCTCTGCCAGAAGTAGACCACAGATCCATGCTGAAGGACCGAGAGATTCGTAGAGAAGTGTTCTCAGGTTAAAAAATAACTTAGGTGATTTTTATTCACTCTTTTCCAGGGGTCTTGCATCCCTAAGCCCCACAAAAATGGAGGGCTCACTCTATTTATTCCTCTTCAAAATTACTTTCCAAGCTCCCTACAGCACGGCTGCTTTCAGGTTAACAATGATATTGGCAATATAATTTAGTTAGACATTAATTATTGAAAAGTAAGTTAATTACAAATAACTTGCCATCTGTAAATAGTTATGTCCATACTCAGTTCTGGATCTTTGAGCTACACCAGATAGCTAGCTAACTTGATAGACAGATAGATGAAAAAGCTAGATAAAGCTGTTTTGTAGTTATTTAGGGGATATGCCATTCTTCACATAGGAATCATTTTATCCAAGATGGTCCTCTTCTTTCTTTGATGTTTTTAAATAGGTTTTCAGGCTGGCTGGCACTGACTAAGAAAGTAAACACTCAGAGTTGTGGATGAGAAGAAAGTCATGCCACTTAATGGAGACAGAACTAATACATAGTTTGGGGATGAAAACTGAGAGAGAGAGCCATTAAAAGTCCCACCTTTTCATTTAGCATGCACAGTAGTGTGATGGCCCATTTAGTTTCTGCCTCTGATCATAGTGCGAGTCTGAATGAACACCTTGATGCCACATCAAGCCACACAGGACTCTTTTATCTAACTGACAAAATTTCTGGATGAGAGGGGAAGTCAGCTTCACCAACCAAGGAAAGGAGAGTCTGGCATGTACAGATGTTGCTTATATGTTGCTTAGCAACTTTTGTCAGCCTGAGGAACTTCTGAAAACTGTCCATAATGGAAACAAATGCATCCAAGACTGAACAAAAGCACTTTGGTGTGTCTATGACAAAAGATGCTCTTCCCACTGACAAACATGAGATGCAATCCACTGAGAAGGTTTCCACCAGAAGCTTCATTGAACTGGAGGGATCTTCTAGAAGACCAAGGACTGACTTTCAGGTAATGATTAAATGATATACGAATGATATCATATTGGACCAATGTATACAACAACTACAAAATCCATGGAGATCTTTAAATATAGGCAAAGATACAATAGATATTAGCAGCCCTAAGCTATGGATCACTGGTGGAAGTTTGCTTTAACTTGAAGTCTTGGCCTTTGGCTTGTGAAGTGAAGAGAAACTTCCAGACAGCTTGTTTTCAAAAAAGAAGAGCAACCAATAGTTAGCCATACATATTTTCTACAAAGGCTGGCACCACAAGTTGAACAGACTTTGCTTATAATAAAATTGAAGCAATTATAATTTATTAATTAATAATCAATGTAACTTGTTGCCTAAAAAACCTACCAAAATAAATCAAGTTCTCTAGGCATTATAGAACTCAAAAACAAATGTCCTCATTAATGACTGAAGGAGAATCTCTAAATAAATATCCTGAGTAATCAAAAGCAAACATTTATATCTAGGGCCCTCAGTTTCTTCCTGTGTAGCCCCTAAAGGCAAGTCTTTTGTAGAAAAAGCACCACTATCAACAAAACTACAAAACAAAACAAAACCCCTCATCTTTGCCTTTGGAAGCTATTTTGAGCAAAACCCTGTTTTTTGTACAAGACCATCAATTTTATGCAACTCTCCCTGTTTCTAGAATCACATATGGCTTTTTGTGCAAAATTCATGTTTTTCGTGGAGCCCCCCCCCAATGTTTTTGTTTGCAACCAACCATGATAAAGTGTGTCTCTAAAAAATCTGAATATGAAAAATAAGAGTGCCCCCCCCCCACAAATACTTTTTGGGTCAAAAATGTGTTTTTGGATTCCACTCCCTATTTTTATTGGAAAAGACCATATAACATTTTGCCTAGAAAAAATTCATGAAATACTTTGAGATGTAGTAACACCAGGCAAAAATGGTACAGAAATATTCACTTTCTCCCACAAGAGGAGAAAAAATCTATGGGAATTATTCATCCAAGCATATGAAATA
Source organism: Iguana delicatissima (assembly GCA_948472985.1). NCBI lineage: Eukaryota > Metazoa > Chordata > Lepidosauria > Squamata > Iguanidae > Iguana > Iguana delicatissima. The sequence goes on along the minus strand of CAOKZL010000075.1, from coordinate 1,255,553 downwards.
AAGGAGTTGAAGATTTACATCCATACTGTAATGCCTTGGAGAAAATCATCCCTGGGACCTGCTGAAATTGCCCATCCCAGATTCAATGGCAACCTTCCAAGGCTATTACAGCACAGAGTAACCTCTCTCATACACTCGTAATGGAAGGAAATGAACCATTTTGGGAAATGGTGAGAGAATATGCAACTTATTCGGTTACAGAAGGAGGTTAGATATAAGCACCAAGTAACTTTACCAGTTCTTCCCACCGTAAGAAAGTCTTTGAAAAACATGGGGAAAAAGTTGTTTACCTTGCAAATCAACTACATGCAAATTTTGCACAGAACAAGTCCCTAGTTACAGCTTTTTCTATGCAAAAAAAGCTTTTTCTGCACAGAAAATAATATTTCTATGTAAAAATATTTAAAGCACAGGAAATCCAGTTTTCTGTGCAGAAAATGCTGTTTTCTGCAGAAGACAACCACAGATGACTTGTGCACAGAATAAGATGAAGAATAAGATGAAGAATAAGATGAAGATTCTCACCAGTCCATGATTGTTTTCTTCAGGGTTTGTTCACACTCAAAAAGCATGTTTTTAAATCATTTTTGTTCCAAATGTTTTTGAATATTCATTCTCTCCTTAGAAGGTGTCAGCTCAAGTCAAAGTAATTAAGCTGCATAGAGAATGTGTGGGGTTTTATGTCACTTGAACACTTTGTGATGTTTGAATACTCAGAGAAAATGTGTGAAAGTCTCACTGCTCTATTATTTGTCCCACCAGGCAAGCTAAGGCTAGTAGAGATTTAATCTGATTGAATGATTGGAGACTGGGACCAAAAGAGACAGACCAAATTGGACCAAAAGAGACAGACATTGGACTGACCAGGCATCCATCTCCTGCACACATGTGACTATTACACAGCCCACCATGATACCAGTATTCCTAGTTGATAAAAGACCCAGACCATGCTGTGCTATGCTAAAGATATATTTCCCATTATGGTTGTTATGGATACTGCTGTGCATATAGCAAAGCCTGTATATTTAAGCAAAGATGTGAAGCTTAATTCATCTGTATGCTATGGAAAAGGAGAAGATATAAGGGGGTTCAGTTCCTTGTGAATGTACAATGGCTTATATGAAATGTAATGAATGTCATGTGCCTAGACATTGAAAAGTCTATATTCCTCTCTAAAGAGAGTTATGTTTGTATATCAATTACTTTATATACTAAATAGCCTAAAAAACTAATGGAGAGCATTCTCCCACATAGATAACCTATGATTGCAATACTTAAGAGTGCTTAAGCAGTGTTGATGTTAACTCTGTTTGGATTTTACTGTGGTTCATGAGTCAGAAACTGAGGTAACCAGATATTGATAACAGGAACCTCCAAACAGATACAGATTTAGCTGACAAATGGCAAAGAGCCCGCACTCTCTTGGTCTAAAGCAGTGGTTCTCAACCTGTGGGTCCCCAGATGTTCATGGACTTCAGCTCCCAGAAGCCCCAGCCACTATGGTCAATGCTCAGGGCTTCTGGGAGCTGAAGTCCATGAACATCTGGGGACCCACAGGTTGAGAACCACTGGTCTAAAGAGACAAGTGGCGAACCATACCTGTCATCAACAGCCCTGCTTAGATCCAGATGTCTCAGGACTGTGGTTTCATTGATTTATTCAATCCACCTGCAATGTTATCTTTCTTTTCCTGTGACCTCCCACTTTACCAAGCATTATCATCTTCTCTAACAAGCCATGTCATCTCATGATATATCCAAAGTACTATAGCCTTAGTTTTGTCATTTTAACCTCTAGGGAGAGGTCAGCCTTGATTTGCTCTTAGACCCACTTATTGTTCTCTTTGGGTCCCACATAGGAAGAGAGATATAAATTAGATAAATAATAAATAGTTGGTCATTTTGGCAGTACACAGTATATGTTGACTTCTTCTCTAGCACCACACTTGGAAAATAAATGAAATGATACCATTTACAGAAGACTTTCACATATTAAGCAATGAATCTGGCAGACAAATGGACTTGGTTTATTATTTATTACAATTTGCATGGTGGTCATGTCAGAAGGGAGAAAAACCTTATCTGCACTGGTTGTTGTTATAGCTGATGATGGTACTAATGCTACCAATAACGTCCTGAGATATCAAACCTCTTAAAGGCATGATCAAGCTGATCTCCTTATCATCAAAAACATTTTCACCTACCCTGACTGCTTTGAAGTTTTTTTTTCTATGAAAGAAAAAAAAAGACTAAAATGCCAGGTCTTCTGAAAGATTTCATGTCACTGACTTAAAGGCAATGCAAAACTGAAATGTGTGTGTGTGTTTTATATGTCTGTCTGTCTGTCTGTCTGTCTGTCTGTCTGTCTATCTATCTATCTATCTATCTATCTATCTATCTATCTATCTATCTATCTATCTATCTATCTATCTTAACTATTTGTATAAATTTCTGGTTTTACTTTAAGTCAATGACATGAAATCTTGCAGAAGATCTGGTTTTCTTCCTATTCTTCTCTCTCTTCTCAGAGCTGTGTTCGCACTATATCAATCTGTCAGTGAAACATTACTCTAATAGCATCTTTATGTGTTTTCAGTTAAGAAGGCTTAGTTGTACAGTCTAATATCTCCTTTGCTGTTCATGGTGATTGAGAAAGAGAAAGAGAGGAAATGGTGAGAGAGCAACCAGTTTGGGAAAAGAGATGGGAGTAGGAGAGGAATGCAAGAAAGGCCTTATCTTTCTTTTAATTTTTTTTTTTCAGTGAAGCTGGGCCTTAGCAACCCTAGCATTTCTAGACATAAATTTTTGCTGTAAGCAAAACACATCTCCCTGTGAATAGCAGAGAGAAAGTGATGGAAAATGCTCACTAAAAGTGCTCCTCATGTGAATCATGACTTTGCACTATTTGAAACGAAGTCATTAATAAAGTATCTGTGATATATAGATGCTCTCCTTGCTTCCAAAAAGCATGGATAGTTTATTGGCTGCTTGGAAGCTCTCTTGGCTGCTTCAAAGGTCTCTTGCCAACTGTTCCCACCCCACCAGTCAACATTATTAAAAAACAGATAAACGTTTGCCTTTGAAATTCCAGTGCATATAGCAAGCATTCCTAACAATAAATGATGTTAGGTCCAGCTCCCTCAGGGAGAGGACTCACATCTGGTTGAACTAGAAATTATCACTCTTGTCACTGCTGAAAACCAGTAAGATTATTCTGTATTATTTTCATACATTTTGGACCATGCATTTGGGATGGCAAGGGCACAGTAGACAGCAATGGGCAGTCAGTCTTCTCTTTATCAAACTCTAGCTTAGAATGGATGCAGCTCCTTGAGATGGCTGCTTCAGGAGACAAGTGTTGAGAGAAGGAAATAAGAGTGGGAGACAATCAAAGCCACAGGGCACAATTCCCCAGGAAGCTGGCCTGAAGAATGGTCTTGTACTGTCAGGATATATTGCCCCTACCATATGTTTGTCTGCTGGATGTCTATTGAAAGAGTGCATTATAGTCAATGTAGAAGTAATTGCTGTAAGGCTACAAAGTATCCAGTGCTAATTGATAACTATATTAATGTATCCATTTAGAGGCTCCCAATATTGCTACAAAGTATCAGTTGGTTAATTGCTTTATTGCCTATTGCCACAATGTATCTGGTGTGGGGGGAATCAGATCCAGTTGAAAATGAAAGTATAGAAGCTTGTGTTTTGAGAACCTGGTGTCCTTGAGACAAGAGGCAGGAAATATGTGCTTGGGTTAAGGAGAAGTGGGAACCAAACACGGGTCTGGGAACTGTCTGAGAGGCGGTGTGTTGCTATATTTATCACGAAGCTGTGGTTGGACAGGATAGAGTCCTATGACTCTATAATTCTATGACTCTATCCTTTCCAATCACAGCTTTGTGCACCTAATTTTTGGCATTATACCTATAAAAGGTGTGAGCTCCATGTCTACCTTAGTTTCAGAAACTTCAGAAGAAGTGTGCTGTGTTGCCTGCATTTTCTACAAATGATAAGTACTGTCTATATCAGATGGAAGCTTGTGAAGTATGAGTTATCCAGTGTATGACATGTACAGACCACTGTTCAGAAAAAAGACAGTGGACAGTAGCACATGGAAGCTTGTGGCATGAAATTGGAATCTGTGTTACTAGCCTTAAGGATAAATGTGTCTTGGGTCAAAGCTTAAGGCCATACTTTCCTGGAGGAAGAGGAAGTAAGAACAGGCGTGGAACCCAAAGTTGGTTCATATAGAGGTGCTGCAAGTATATCCCTCCCGCCTCATTATTAATTCCAGTGCATTTTGATTATAGGGCAGGTGTATAGGACATAGGATGTAGAATTGAAAGTGTGATTGATGATGGTTCAGAGGTCAATAAGCAATTGATTATGCCTGAAACAGAGCCAGTGACAGACCAAACTACCTTGCCAGCACCCTCATCAGCCGAAAGACAAGCTGAGACAGAATTGTTGCAACCAGTGCTACAGGGAGACAGGATCAGCAATGATTTAGTTCTGGGCATCTCAATTCAAAAAGGATATTGACAAGCTGGAGCATGTCCAGAGGAGAATGACCAAAATGGTGAAGGGTCTGGAAACCAGGGATGTCATATTGAGGAGGGAACAGGCGTGTTTTCCCGTGCTTCAGAGACTAGGACAAGGAGCAATGGATTCAAACTGCAGGAAAAGAGATTCCACCTGAACCTCAGGAAGAACTTCCTGATGCTTAGAGCTGTCCAGCAGTGGAATATGCTGCCTCAGAGTGCAGTGGAGTGTCCTTCTTTGGAGGTTTTTAAGCAGAGGCTGGATGGCCATCTGTTGGGAGTGCTTTGATGTGGGTTCCTGTGTGGCAAAGGGTTATACTGGATGGCCCCTGTGGTCTCTTTCAACTCTATGTTTCTATGATTCTATAATTAGATCCACTTTTTCCCCTCTGCCTTCAATCACAGAGGAGACAAAAATGAGCAGTTCAGAGGGAAGCCATTTTGGTGAGATTGAGAAAACAGAAAAATGATAAGTAACACATGTTTCTGTCAGCTATATAAGTATCTCGGTGTGGCTTGCTGTTTGCTTGTAGAAAATTGCTACCCAAGCCCTCATGACCCTTGTGTTCCAGGTCTCTTGACCCCTTTTGGATGGACCTTCAGCATTCTGGATCTTTTGGATTTGATCCTGACTTCAGTTCAGCTCAGTGCTTCTACTGATTGTTTGCACTGGACACCTCCCGCTGCCTCCTCCTCTTGGGTGAGTACTCTCACCTTCCTTCCCTTGCTGGGAGAGAGGCATGGGCTGGGAATTGGACTCTGACAGAATGGGTCTGGAGGCAATCAGTCCCTTGGTGCACAACTTCCAACTACAGTACCCTGTTAAATGCCTGTTTTGTCTCTACCTAAATACATGCAGTGATAGAGAGCTCACCACCCCCTTTAGAATCATAGAATCATAGAGTTGGAAGAAACCACAGGAGCCATCCAGTCCAACACTCTGCCATCCAGGAATCCACATCAAAGCACTACCGACAGATTGCCATCCAGCCTTTGTTTAAAAAGCCTCCAAGAAGAAGACTCCAACACACCCCATTGAGGCAACATATTCCACTGCCAGACAGCTCTGATCATCAGGAAGTTCTTCCTGAGGTTCAGGTGGAATATTCTTTCCTACCACTTGAATTCATTGCTCCTTGTCCTAGTCTCTGGAGTAGAGAAAAACAAGCATGCTCCCTCCTCGACATGACATCCCTTCATATATTTAAACATGGCTATCACGCCCCCTCCTAATCTTCTCTCCTGCAGACTAAACATTCCCAGCTCCCTAAGCCTCTCCTCACAGGGCATGGCTTCCAGACCCTTCACTATTTTGGTCACCCTCCTGTGGACACACTCCAGATTGTTGATATCTTTCTTGAACTGAGTTGCCCAGAACTGGACACAGTATTCCAGATGAGATCTAACCAAAGCAGAATAGAGTGATACCATTACCTCCCTTGATCTAGACACCATACTCCTATTGATGCTTGTTGACAATTTCCCTGCATTGTTTCTAGTCCTGACACCTAGAGCAACCAAGAGCAAGTCTGCTGCATCTTGTGATTGTTATCTGTTCAGGTGTAAAAGAGTATTGTGGTGTCTCCCCTTAATCTTCCCTTCCCCAGGCTAAGCAAGCTCAGTTGCTTCACTTGCCTTTCAATTAATCCTCTCCTGTTTTGATTGCCTTCCCTTGGACATTATTCTGCACTGAGGATGGATGGAATTAGCCAGTTTCTAGCCTGTGTTAGTTTCATCTTTCAATCATAAACCCAGTCTTTTGAAGATTTTTTTTAAAAAATAAGAAATTACATTTAAGGTGTGTTTATATCCTTTGAAATAGTTTTTTATGTCAAATACTCATTTTTACCTACTACTATGTTTATTTCTTCTTTACATCACTGTTTTTGTATGCATTTTTCAGCCAGGCATGCAAAATCTGAAGCACAACAACATGCTGACCTCTGTCTTATTGCAGGAATTGTAAATTTGGCCAGTTTGCTTAAAGATGTGGACTGAATGAAATTTGTCAGCATCGCTATTCCAGATGCAACCTGACCAGAATACAACGGACTGAAGCTAAGTAATGTACATCTCTTTTGACACGTAGCTTTAAAACAAGCAACATGATGGGCTTTTATACTTTTTCAGATTTCTTACATTAGACTTATATAAGTCAGGCTGTGACTTGCATAAATACTTCACTCCTAAGGTTCTGTTGCCTAGGTTCCCCTCCATTAGAACAGAAGCCCAAAGTATATTTTGGCTTCAATTCAGAGCTTGAAAAACTGAGCTTTTTTACTACAACTTCCAGAATCCCCTAGTCAGCAAGACCATACTGGCTAGGGGATTCTGGAAGCTATAGTCCCCCAAAATTCAGTTTTCCAAGCTGTACTTTTATTGCATCCATTCTATACCACTAGAACTCACACTTTTGGTATCTATTATTCATTTCCTGCTGTTTAAAAATATGCTCATCATTCAATCAGTCCAACAGATAGGAATATGGAGAGAAATCAGATATGGTTTGAGATGAATCAGGGCCTTTTGTACCAGTTTGGGAGCTTTCCAACAGAAATAGGTTTTCTCTTTGAAAATAACAGAACCAAAGCTGGACTGCTTCATGTGGTAGGAAAGACAGGATGAAATAAATGGCAATTAGAGTAATAATGTATATACTGACTTTAAGAAAATAGGTCCTTTCATAAACCTGAGTCTAAACTAGATGACAGGTTTTGAAATTGGAGCGTTAAAAAATGAGTTAGGAATCAAAGATGCCCAGTTGTTCAGACAAGATGGCTGCCAAATAGAATCTCATCAATATACTACTCAGTAAAAACATTCACACATACTTGACTGGAGAAGAGAAGGTTTCTCTAGGCCTTGTTCAGATAGCTTTGCAGCTCTGTTCCAATGCCAAGGGTACCTTTTTTTTATTCTTTTGGCAGAAAGGAAAAGAAACTTGGGGAAAAAAGATCTGGTAAGGAAGGTACTTAAGTACAAAACGGTGGATGGGGTGAAGGAACAATGTCACACTGTGAGGATGGATTCATCATCAGTGCTTACGGGCTCTTTAGGGGGCTAATCGCCTTGAGCTGGAAAGGCATTAGGTAATCAAACCTGATGAGCAATTTTCTGAGCTCAGGCAGTGTTAAAAAATCCTCTGACACAGTCAGCTGGGTTCGCTTGCCTCTTGGGGCTTCATAGTTGGCTTCCTCTCAGATGCAAAGTTGAGTTTTAATAGCAGCTATGCAGCAGCTGCATATTACTAGCAGAATTTCTAAGCAGCCTTTTCCATTACCAAAAATTCTTGGTTTCTAAATGTTGCGAGGTGACGTTTGGTGGCATGTCAGCTCCTCCACCCACTGTGGCATGATTCTGATCATCTGACTTGGGGCCAACATTGGGTGTATTCTCTTTGTCACATATGTGGATGTAACTGAAAAATATGCCTACAAAGGAGTATAGCTATGGGGCAGGGCAAAATGAGGGCAATAACCTCCAGAAGAATTATGCGCCACCACAGTATTTTTTCTTCAGTTCTCAGAATTTCTGCTGTTAACAATAATTTAAAATTTCACCTGAGCATTTAGAAATAGAGATCAGGCACCTTCAGAAAAAGGGATGCAAACACACCAAAGGAAAGAGTTCTATGTGTGAAAAATTTGAATGTCTTATTCTTGACAGGGCTAGAAATTGGACGAATGAAGGAAAAGTTCATTTTGAAGGGGCATAATTCTTATTTTGGGGGTGATGCTGTGAGGGAAAGGGGGAGTTATTCTTCTACTCAATGCTGTTTCCTGCCCTCGAAAAGGAGATAGGACCCCCCCACTTTGCCCTTGGAAATCATCTAGGTGCCACCACCACCTTCTGATTTCAAATCCCCATCATGCAGCAGCTCAGTAGGAAGCTAGTGGGGAAAGAATCTCTGGACTCAAAGGCTTTCCTCTGCCACCCTTTTTGGAAGAGGGGAATTCTATCTGCAAGCGCAACTGGCAGACACATGGAGAGAGAGCATGAACAGAGGAAAGTATAAGGAAAGTTTTTTACTCTAAGCAGGCGAACACAATGACAAAAGATATCCCATTAGTGAAGGCACCTTCCTTCATGTGTTACTTAGCAGTTGCAAAGTTACAGACAAGCCTAGGCCATTTCAGCCAGAGTTTTAAAAGAACATAATCTCTAACGAGACTACCTGTAAACATTCCTATTCTACTCACATTACTCTCTGGTTACTGGGATGGTGTAGGAGGAGCAAGCTGGCAGTCTGGACCAGTTTGTACCAGCCTGCTACCGGCTTCTCTCTCACTGAGTTTCCTTTGGCCCTTTCCACACAAGGCTGATACATCACAGTTGCATCATATTACCACTTTTACATCTGCATGTTACACCAGTTTGATGTGGTTCTGTCTTCCATGGTTCCGCACGAGTTGAGGTCTTAGCACAGTTAACATCGACGTTAAACTCATGTATTGTAAAAACGGAAAAACTCCAATGTAAACCACCCAAACTGTTTCTGCTGCGTTTTTTCCTACATGCAGAAGCATTACCTTGATTCACACCACTTGTGCTAAAATGTAGCAACAGTTTCTACAACTTTTTTTTTGAAATTGACCAAGCAGCAGTGGCAGGATGGAGCGAGAGGGGGAATAGGAGTTTCATGAGAACTGACGAAGCGGAAGCCGCAAACGATTTTCTCCAATTTACTTCAATAGAAACTGGAGGGCGTGCAGATAGGAGCTGGGGTAAGTTGGAGTAAAAAACACTGCTCATAACACACAGTGAAACACTTCTCCACTCTAGTGCAGGAATGGCCTAAGTCTCTCTCTTACCTCTTGGTCTCTCATGGCCTTTTTAAAACTTCTTGACCGAAGCATCTGGAAGTTTCTCATCTTGTTCCCTCCCCTGCTCTTGCTGATTGAGCAATTGTTTCTCATGATTTCTGATGTCTTTCTGTGATGCTGACCCCCAATAAATGTAACTTAAACCCAACACTTCATTAACCCCTTGTTTACTTAGAGAGAGACTCTCCACCTATGTTGCCTGGATAATGGGAAGAGCCCATTATCACAGATGCCCACATTTGCTTCCCCATAGCTACTCTCCTGGCCCTTTCCTCAACACAGCAGGACTGTCTTATTACTTTTCGAAGGAAGTAAAGTAATCACCTTTACAAGCAAAAAACTGAGGGGGAGAGGGTGGAGATTTGATTAAAGCTGGAGTTTAACTTTATTAAATTCTACTTTAGGAATAGTTCCTCCAAGCAAGTAAACAAACAACAATGATAAAAATGGAGAAGGAACCTATTCACCCACATACAGATTATCCCAGTGTTTTTGTTCACAATTGACTCTTGGTTACCCTGTAAGCTTTCCTTCCTTTCTCCATTCCTACCTTCCTGCTCACCTGTTGAATAATTGGAAGTCATGCTGCTGCTACTATTACCAAAAAGTTGGGCATAATAAATCCCTGTTGATCAACTAAAAGTCTTCCTACCACTGCTGCAGCCCCGCACCCACGTACATAACTTTGTTGTGGTGAATGGAGGAATTTGATGTCTCCATTGCTTATGACTCCCTTAAAGGCCCACTTGTTTGTTTTCTCTCTGGGTTCCCCCCTCCCCAAGCCATTCAGTGGCCAGAAGAGGTTGGGGGAGGACAAGTGACAACTAGAGAAAAGCTGGTTCCATCCCTACAGTTGCCCCAGGAAGAAAGTGTTGTCCTCCTGGACTGTATGGTTCCTCCAGAGGTCCAGGAGGATGATCTTTTTTCCTACATGCTTCTGGTTGGATGAATGGAGCTGGATGTCTGTCCTTCCCCAACCACTAAATACAGGGGGTACCCAGCCAGACAACAAGTACAGTCACCCCTCCACTTTCGTGGGGGTTAGGGGCCCCATGAAAGTGGAAAAACTGCAAAAAACAAAAACAAAACACCTGGAAATGCTTATTTATTTATTTGTTTATTTTTACCTGAGAACACTTCTCTAAGTCCTCCAGTGCAATTCTATGGTCCACTTCCACCTTAGAGTCTCTCTGGAGGACCTAGATATTCCTAGAGATAACATATTTTTTTCTGTGGTGGGGCAAATACAGTAACAATGACTAAATAAATAAAATAACCTGTTCATAATCAAATCCACAAATGCTCAACCAGTGAAAATGGAGGGCTGCCTGTAAGTTGACCGTGCAAGGAAGGGGAAAGATGTATATCTACCTGGTGGACCTTTGCCATCTGCCACTATAATTTGGCCAGTACTGAGGAAGGATCAGAACAGCTAGAAGTATGAGAGATAAATGTGAAAGCTTTTTAGATGCCCTCCTGCCCAGACAATACCATCTTCCTGATGCAAGTTTGGGATTGATTGAATATGACACCTATGTATATTTGGGAAATGCATTTGTAGGAATACAAATGAGCTTGTGTAAGACTGGATAGCTGCAATCTGGAAACAGGAGTGGGCAAGTGTGGCTCTTCAGATCATGTTGGACTGCAGCTCTCATCATTCCTCAAAACTGGTGATGCTGGCTAGGCCTATGGGAGCTGCAATCCAACAGCATCTGGACGGCCAAACACACCCAATCCTGTTTTAAGAAGATATTGGAATCAGACTTCTTAGTCATTTCTGTCTGGAGAGGTTTGCCAAATGGCTAAGTGTGTCACTTTGGAAGATGTAATACTACAATTCTAAATCATCTGGACAGAGCTGAAGATTCGAGGCTGTGACAGTCAGACATAGTCTGTAGTCAGTCAGACATAGTCTATTGATCTTAAAGGGTACATAATATTGGGGATTAATAAGATTCTCACCAATTCACAGAAACAGTCTGAGTCTGCTGAAAGATCTTCAAGATTTATTGATGTAATGAACAAGAGACTCATGATTTATGCGCAACTACACATCACAGTCCTTTGATTATGCACGTGTGCCAAATTTTAGTGGAAACATGGAGGGGGAAATGTCTAACCTAGCAAGTAGGAAAACAACAGCTAAAATACACTTTCTTATTGAACTCCTTATCACGTCTGGCATCTATATAGGCACACCGCTATAGCCGTACAGTGTCTGAAGGCATCTGTTTAAATTCAATTTCAGCTGCAAAGGGACCAGCTGGCTGTATTTCCCAGCTGTTTGTTCTCTTTCGGCAGTCCAAAAGACATTTTGAATGGCTGTTCCATTAGGGAGGGAGCGGCACAGCACGCTCAGTAATGTGATTCTGAACAGTAGCAAATTGCACAGAGCGATGGACAATATTGTCTGGCACCCAAGCCTTGGGTAAGTGCTTGTGAAAAAAAAAAAGTCCCTGTAAACATTAATAGACGGTAATATTTCAGGAGGTAATGGCTGATGTTCCAGACGACATCCCTCTACCACCTTTGCTTTGCAAATATCCTTCCTGATGATCTGAATGACAGAAAGGCTATAAAGCTACCGAGCTTGCTTCAGTATGTTCTCCTAGCAGCTATTCTACACACCAGCTGTCACAGGGCTGGATAGGTGATGGAGCAGTGAATGTAGAAAATTAAATCCCTGATGCAACTTAGGGCCACCCTGCCAGACTGCCGGTGTAAACCAATTGACCATCTCACCCTCTAGGCTGCCATTCCCCATGTAGGGAGGGTGATATACATCAGTGTCCTGGATCAGGGCCACCACCCCAAAACAGATTCACAGCTGATTGGGATGAGATCGTGATTGGTATAACAGCAAATTTATTGATGATTTAGGGATGCAGCAAGTATTCACAAGAGAAAAAAAAAAGGCTAACCTCCTTATACTCCCTAAGGCTATGGGAAATGGTCTAGAACCTATCAAGACTCTGCAACTCACTTTAAGGCTAGGTCCAGTATGTGAACACATGCATGATATTATTTTCTGTGCAGAAAATATTGTTTTCTGTGCAAAACAACCATGTGAGAATTTTGTGCCAAATTAGTCCCACCTTATGAATAGGCTTTGAAAACTAGTTTTTAAAGATTTTCTCACAGCGGGAAGAAAATTGTTCAATTACTTGTTGCTTCCTTCAAGAAGAAACTTAGGCCATTTCCACACTACACTTTTATTGTGCTATTATTCCACTTTCAGCTTCCTGTGGAATTTGGGGTTTCTAATTTACTGAGGCCAAAGAACTCTCTGACTGAGAATTCTAAACACCCCTCTCTAAACTTCAAATCCCAAAATTCCCTAGGATGTTGAAGGTAGAATAACAGCACCATAACAGTGTAGTGTGGAAATGGCCTTAGTGAAGAATTGCATCCCTTATCTAAACAAAGGGTTGTACAGTGCACAGATTGTCGTTGTGTGCCTTCATGTCATTTCTGATTTATGACAATCCTAAGGCCAACCTATGATGGAAGGTTTTTGGCAAGACTTTTTCTGAGGGAGTTTGCAATTGCCTTCCTCTAAGGCTGAGAGGGAGTGATTTGCCTAAGGTCACCCAGTGGGCTTCCATGGCCAAAAAAAGGTTCAAAACTGATTTCCCAGAGTTCTGGTCCAACATTCAAACCACTGCTCCCTATTGGCCTTTCTGGAGCACAGATGGAAGCCCTATCTGCCAAAAGCACCACAAATAGTGAAAGAAAGTTAAAGTGTGTGTGTGGGGGGGAACCACACTCATCCCTCTCTTCCTGTTAGACTGATGTTGGGAAACTTCAGGAGATACTACCATCAACGAGATCTATGAATGTTTCAATCTAAGAGAAAGGGTCATGAGCTTCTGTAAAAGTGAAGCTAGTAATATGCTACATCCTGGGCAGCCAAACACCTGCTCCTCTCACCCTTTATTGGTCATAAAACTGGGAGGAGCTGAATGCTATCATTGATGATGTTTGAATCTACAATCAGCCCTCCCTGTTTGTGCATTGAACATTCATCGATTTGATTATTCATGGATTACTGGGGAGAAGGAAATGAGACTGGAGGAGAGTGCAGGCTCACTCACTTGTGCGGGTGGGAGGGAAGAAGGGAATGGGGTGGGAAGAGGAAAGGTGCACACACTTGCTCGCTCATGCAGGCAGAAGAGAAAGAAGAGGAGATGGGAGAAGAGTACATGCACGGACATTTGCTGACTTGCTCACTCATGCAGGTGGGAAGGATGAAATATAAATGTTGTGTGTAATTTGTATGTATGATGAATAATTCAAATAAAATAAATTTAAAAAAGAAGATAAGATAGATGTGTCTCCTGGGCTCTCCATGGTTACTTTTCCTTATCTTAGTGCCTAAGGCTTCTTCAGTGTTATGTTGTGGTTTTGATGACTGTTGCTGTGGGTGTTTTGGCTGCTTTTGTGCAAGATATAGGCATCTGCTGCTATTCCTCTCTCTGATCTCCCCTCACTGTGCCCCCAACTGCCAGCTTTAAATTGCACTGGGATTCTGGAATGCTTGCCTTCTGCCTCGTTTGGTCATTTTACTTTTAGGAGGCCTGCAGCACTGCAGCATCAGCTGTGGCTGGTTGACTAGAAGATACACATTAGAAAAGTAGGGTCCAGTTTTGGGTTTCTGTGTACTGTTGGACTTCAGGTCTCAGAGTTCCTGACCATCACCCTGCTGGTTGAGGCTTTAGGAGCTGAAGTCCAACAACATTGGGAGTATCTACAGTGTAAACTGTTGTTGTTGTGTGCCTTCAAGTCATTCTAACTTATGGCAACCCTGAAGTAAACCTGTCATGGGGACTTCTGGGGTTGAGAGTATGTGACACACCCAAGGTCCCTCAGTGGGTTTCCATGGCTAAGAGGGGATTCAAACCCTGGTCTCCAGAGATGTAATCCAATGTTTTAACCACTACACCACATTGGCTTTCACAGTGTAAATACCACTCCAAATATGCTCTTTTATTCAGTATTTTAAGCCAAGATAATTCACCTGAGAACTGTATATGACTGCATTCCCTATAGAGGAGGAGAGTATTATCCTGCCCAGATGTTTTAGAATCTACAAAATTCCTTATTATTGGCCGTGATGTCTGAGGTTTCTTACAGTTGTAGGCCAAAACATCTGGAAGGCTAAATTTTTCTAGTCTTGCTGTATATGTAAAATGTGTGAAGTTTATGCATGGAAGTTTTTGCTGTACGGACTTTGGATAGAGCCCTGTACTCCAGTGAAACTTGTCCTCATACTTCACTAAATGTCAGTCATAATTAGCCTGTGAAAGATTCTTTCTTAATGCTATTTATTTATTCCTAGCTATTGCTTGCTAATAGATTTGAAGCAAAGTTTGAGATAAAAGCAGAAGGCACCTTTAAGTTTAGCAAGCATGGGGTAAAACTGAGCCTATTTTAAAAGGCCTGCATCTCCAAGCACAATCTACTTTTGGTGGTATGTTCATTTTATACTTTTTTTCTTTTCTTTTCTTTTCTTTTCTTTTCTTTTCTTTTCTTTTCTTTTCTTTTCTTTTCTTTTCTTTTCTTCTTCTTCTTTTTTTTTTTTGCAGTTCCCTCAGGCAAAATGCAGTGGGGGACTTTGTGTATTCATCTGCAATTGGAACTAATTCCTTGTTGACTGCACACATTCATTCATCACAGCGTGAAATCCAAATGTTGGTTGTATTACAAATCATGTATAGAATTTGAGATCAGCTGTTGGCAACTATGTATGTGCTTGGATGGAAGGTTAGTTTTTCAATTACATTTGTACAAGCTAAGCTTGAGCAATAGGATGCTCAAATGGGAGAGCTGCAATCATGATAAAAGCCAGAATGCCTTTTCAGCTTTAAATAACGAAAAAAGGTTGTACTAACAAGTACGGCTTAGCTAAGCTCCAGATTTATATATGCTTACCTGAGAGTAAGCTCCAGTGAATCAACTCATGATTCCTTTGGCATCTCACTTGCATCGACTCACCCTTTGTTTCCAGGCCTATTTCAAGGTCCTGGATTTAACTTATAAAAGAGCTGCACAGTTGTCAGATCTCAGTAACTAGAGGAACCTTTTCTTATATATCTATGTCTACATCCACACACACACACACACACACACACTTATTCATGACCTAAGATCATAAGCAGAGGCCCCTTTCTATGTGCTCCTCAAGCTGAATCTGAATCTGGGTAGTGACTGTGAGGAAGATGATCTTTCGGTTGTTGGCTCCATGTTTGTGGAATGCTTGAGTAGGGTAGGTTACCCTCTGAATGACTGGTACCTATATAGGTTTCTCATTTTAAAACCGGAACACAAATAAGGATGTGATATTTTTCTGGCTGATTCATTCAAGTGCCAAGTTGCTTTGTTGGCTTGTTTGTTGTAGCAGGTAGTACATGCTAATCTACAGTGAACCTCTTAATAGCTAACATGAAATTCTCTGCTCCAGCCACACCACCGGCTGTCAGTTTCTGAACATATTTAAAGTGCTGGTTATGACCTCTATAACCCTATATGGCTTAAGTTCAGGCTATCTAACAAACTGTATCTTCTTAGGAGCCTACCCAGACCTTGAGAAACACAGGAGAGGCCCTTCTCTCAGTCCCACACATATGTTTGGGTACCTCAAAAGAGAGCCTTCTCAGTAGCTGACCCTAAACTTTGGAACTCTCTTGTGAGGAAAGCTAGATGTCCCACTTCTTCTATTGACAGCTGAAACTTTTTTTAATTCAGACAAGCTTTTATAATGGAAAGCATTTAGCAAAAGGTTGTAAATATGGTATTTTTAAACATTGTATAGTTTAACTTTAAAAAAAATCTTTTTAGGACATATATGTTTAACACAGGCCATTTCTGCATGGGGTAATAAAAACGATGCAGTGCATCCTCCACGGAGGACATCTGCACCTTGGAGCAGACTGGGTCCGAACTACTTACTGTAGATCTGCCCCTCAGTCCACTCCGGAACGACCCCAAGTGGTTCTCCAGCATGCTTTTGAAAGACCTGATTTTTCCTGTCTTTCAAAAGCCCAGAGTGCACCACCGCATGCCTGCTCTCCAGTGCAGATTTGCAGGCTTGCACCAATGCGAGCCTGTGATCTGTGGAGGGTGGGCTTTAGGCGGGCAAGCTTCAGCAGTTGATCGAGACCCACAACCAACTGGAAGCCAGAGCAGTGCGGATCTACAACCACGCACTGCTCCAGAGCAGCCTGGACCGGACCGGGGAGCCAGAAGATCTGGTAAGTAGCGGCATGGAGCGATTCCCTCGCCCCGTGTGGAAATTTAATTGCAATCTTTTAAAGCTGCCTTGAGTCCAATTTTTGGGAAAAGGTGGGATATAAATAAGAGGAGGAGGAGGAGAAGCAGAGGAAGAGGAAATAATAATAATAATGTAGCTTGACACAAATGGTAGGAGTGGAAGCACCAATTATTGAAAAAGAACTAAATGGCTTATGGTTTCACTGTGCTTCATTTGGTGTGCTTTGCATTTTAGTTGTAACCCAAACCAACAGAGAATACGGTGATGCCAAATATGAACATTATTGTAAGTGTTCATTAATGAGATCAACAGCCCTCAACCTTTGGCTCTGTAGATGTTGTAGAGCTAGTCGATGTCCTGAGCATTGTTTATATTGGCTGTGGCTTATGAGAGTTAAAATCCAAAATATCATAGAATCATAGAAATGTAGAGTTGGAAGAGACCACAAGGGCCATCCAGTCCAACCCCCTGCCATGCAGGAAAACCCTCAAAGCACTCCCGACAAGTGGCCATCCAGCCTCCGCTTAAAAACCTCCAAAGAAGGAGACTCCACCACACTCTGTGGCAGCACATTCCACTGCCGGACAGCCCTGACCATCAGGAAATTCCTCCTGAGGTTCAGGCGGAATCTCCCCTCCTGCAGCTTGCATCCATTGCTCCTTGCCCTGGTCTCAAGAGCAGGAGAAAACAAGCCCACTCCCTCCTCGACATGACATCCCTTCAAATATTTAAACATGGCTATCATGTCCCCTCTCAACCTTCTCTTCTGCAGACTAAACATACCCAGCTCTCTAAGTCTGTCCTCATAGGGCATGGCTTCCAGGCCCCTCACCATTTTGGTTGCCCTCCTCTGGACCTGCGCCAGCTTATCCATATCCTTCTTGAATTGGAACTGGACACAGTATTCCAGATGAGGTCTAACCAGTGCAGAATAGAGTGGTACCAATACCTCCCTCGATCTAGACACCATACTCCTATTGATGCAACCAAGAATTGCGTTGGCCTTCTTGGCTGCCGCATCACACTGCTGACTCATGTTCAACTTGTGGTCTATGAAGACTCCTAGATCCCTTTCACACGTACTGTTAGCCAGCCACGTGTCCCCCATCCTATATTTCTGCATACCATTTTATCTGCCTAAGTGTAGGACCTTACATTTCTCTCTGTTGAAGTTCATTTTGTTAGCCTCGGCCCAGCTTTCCAATCTGTCCAGGTCCTTTTGAATTTTGATCCTGTCATCAGGTGTATTAGCAACCCCTCCCAATTTGGTGTCATCTGCAAATTTGATCAGCGTGCTCTCTATTCCTTCATCCAAGTCATTAATGAAGATATTGAACAGCACCGGGCCCAGGACAGAACCCTGTGGCACCCCGCTAGTCACTTCTCTCCAGGATGAGAATCTGCCATTGGTGACCACCCTTTGGATACGGTCAGTCAACCAGTTACAAATCCACCTGACAGTAGCCCTGGCCAGCCCACATCTTACTAGCTTCTTTGCAAGAATGTCATGGGGAACTTTGTCAAAGGCCTTACTGAAATCAAGATATACTATGTCCACAGCATTCCCTTTATCTATCAAGCAAGTAACTCTATCATAAAAAGAGATAAGATTAGTCTGGCATGACCTATTTTTGAGAAATCCATGTTGACTTTTCGTATTTACGGCATTGTTTTCTAAGTAATTAGAAACTGACTGTTTGATGATCCGCTCCAGGATCTTTCCAGGTACTGATGTCAGGCTGACTGGGCGATAATTATTTGGGTCCTCTTTTTTTCCCTTCTTGAAGATGGGGACAACATTTGCCCTCCTCCAGTCTGCCGGAACTTCTCCGGTCCGCCAAGAGTTTTCAAAGATTATAGCAAGAGGTTCCGCAATGACCTCTGCTAGTTCTTTTAAAATCCTAGGATGCAATTCATCTGGCCCTGGAGACTTGAATTCATCCAGTGTGGCCAGGTATTCCTGTACTACTTCTCTATCTATTCTGTGCTGCATTTCCCCCACTTCCTCACCTGCTCCCCAACTGCCAGGTTGCGTGTTTTTATCCTTTTGGGAAAAAACTGAGGCGAAGAAGGTGTTGAGGAGTTCTACCTTTTTTCTTCCTCCTGTTATTAATTCACCATCTTCCTTGCGCAGTGACCCTATCGTCTCCTTCTTTTTCTTTTTGTTGAGGACGTATTTAAAAAAGCCCTTTTTATTGTTTTTAATGTCTCTGGCCAGCCTAAGTTCGATCTGTGCTTTAGCCTTTCTGACCTTCTCCCTACATCTCCTGGCTACTTGCTTATAATCTTCTTTGGTGATTTCCCCCTTCTTCCATTTCCTGTACATGTTTTTCTTAATACTTAGCTCAGCTGAGAGCTCTTTAGTCAACCATTCTGGTTTGTTCAGATGCCTTCCATTTTTCCTCCTTAATGGCACAGTTTTAGCCTGTACCTTCAGTACCTCCCTTTTAAAGAACTCCCATGCATCCTGAACTCCTTTCTCATTGACTATTCTTGACCACGGGATTTCAGCCAGCAGCTCCTTCAGTTTACAGAAGTCTGCTTTTTTAAAATCTAAGATGAATGCCTGGCTACACTTGCCTTCTCTTCCCCACTGAATACAAAATTCTAATAGGGCATGGTCACTCTCTCCTAAAGATCCAACCAGTTCTACGTCATTAACAAGGTCTTCCCTGTTGGTCAGGATCAGATCCAGAATATTTGATCCCCTTGTCGCCTCTTCCACCTTCTGGACCATGAAATTGTCTGCAAGACAAGTAAGAAACTTGCTGGACCTTGCCGCCTTTGCAGAGTTTGACTGCCAACATATATCCGGGTGGTTGAAATCTCCCATTATTACTGTATCTCTCCTTTTTGAATGTGCAGTCATTTGGTCTATGAAAGCACCATCGAGGTCCTCAGTCTGGCTTGGAGGTCTGTAGTAAACCCCCACTATAATATCCCTATTGTTTCTCGCTCCCTTAATTCTTACCCAGATGCTCTCGACCTGGCTTCCAGTGTTCAAGTCATGGATCTCTTCACAGGTGAAAACATCCTTGACATATAAGGCTACTCCTCCTCCTTTCTTATTTGGTCTATTTCTACAAAATAGGCTATACCCTTCTATTCCTACATTCCAATCGTGAGACTCATCCCACCAGGTCTCAGTGATGCCTATCAAATCATATTTATTTTGCTGTACTAGGAGTTCAAATTCATCTTGTTTGTTTCCCATACTCTATGCATTAGTGTAGAGACACTTAGGTCCCCGTGCCCTTCCTGCAAGTCCCATAGAATTGTTTCCACCCCTCCCACGATTGGATGCTATTCCTACTTGGCCAATATCATTTGGGCCTTTTTCCCCTGCACTTGCCGAGTCCTTGTCCTGAATAATCTTGTCTCCCTCCCCAGTTGTACTTAGTTTAAAGCCCTCCTAATCCTCCTTGTGAGACTGTTTGCAAAAACGTTCCTGCCAAGTTTCGTGAGGTGCAGCCCATCCCTTGCCAGAAGCCCATGTTCCTGGAATTTCAAGCCATGATCCAAAAAGCCAAACTGTTGGCGTTGGCAAAATGTGTGGAGCCAGCTGTTGACCTCTACTATTGTCCTTTCCCTTCGTGCACCATATCCTTGAACAGGGAGGATTGATGAAACGACCACCTGCGCACCAAGGTCCTTAAGCTTTCTCCCCATAAGCTCGTAGTCCTTTGTGATGTGGTGAAAGCTGCGCTTCACCGTGTCATTGGTTCCAACGTGAACCAAAACGAGGGGCTTACGGTCAGTGGGCTTGACCAGCCTGGCTAGCCTCTCTGTTACGTGGTTTATCCTGGCCCCAAGAAGACAGCAGACCTCTCGATTGAGCTTGTCCGGTTTGCAAACTGCCGGTTTGGTTCCTCTGAGCAAGGAGCCCCCAACCACCAGAACTCGCCTCCTCTGAGGCCTGTCCGGGGTTCTTCAACAAGCAGATTCTTCCAGGATTGCCTGGGCATTGTGTTGAGGTCGGGAGTGCTGGACTTCCCAATGTTGGGTGCTGTCCTGTTGGTGTTCAAGTTCCAGTTGCCGAAGTTGGATTCCTTCTTGCTGATGTTGTGTTCCCTCCTTCTGGTGTTCCTCATCATTCACAGCACCAAGATCGTTGAAGCGATTCTGTAGTTTGAGAGTCTCTGTTTCCTTCCTGGCCCTTCTACTTCTCCGTGTGACATTCCTCCAAGCATCGCTTTCCTGGCTCACGGAACTGATTTCCTCATCAGGCAGCTCCTCCGCATATCCGGTCTTCAGGAAGGTCCTCTCTGCCCTATCTAAGAAGTCCTCACCTTCCCTAATAAGACAAAGATTAGAAACCTGTGCCTCCAGCTGTCGCACCTTGACCTCTAAGAAGGTGACCAGCTTGCACTTGCTGCAGGTGTACCCGACCACATCTTGTGGCAAGAAAAGGAACATGCCACAAGTGCTACAGGTGACAGCAGCAGCTCCCTCCCCTTCCATCCTTGATAATACAGAGAATAGAACAAGAAAACAAAAACAAAAACTGGGCCTCCTTTCTTAATTTGAGCTGTATAAGCTATCTCTGCTCAGCTAACTCCCAAGACCAGTTGAACTCTTCCTAAATTTGTTCAGTCGCTATAAGGATTGGTTGTTCCTAAACTTGAATGGTTGAACTTGAAGGAATGAAGTAGATGAATGAAACTGAGCTCGCCGTAGGCGCGCGCCGCTGGGAGTTCCTAATAAAGACTCCTTCCCCTAGCTGGCTCCTCCCCTAGCTTGATTAACTCTCCCTAGTTTGATTGACAGTTAACTGACTAACTAACAAACAATTAGCTGACAATAGGCTGTGAGCTCAGGGAGAGTACACGGCCAGCGCAAGCAAAAAAAAAAAAACACACACACACACACACACAAACACAAAAAAAACCCACACAAAAAAAAACCAACACAGAGAAATAAGCAAACAAACTCAGCCCCACAGTCCTGCAAAAACACCTATCAAAGTTGTCTTCACAGACCCAGCTTACCTTCTGCTCTCTCCTCTGGAAGTCAGCAAGAAGACTGCTGGGAGTTCCTAATAAAGCCTCCTTCCCCTAGCTGGCTCCTCCCCCTAGCTTGATTAACTCTCCCTAGTTTGATTGATAGTTAACTGACTAACTAACAAACAATTAGCTGACAATAGTCTGTGAGCTCAGGGAGAGCACACGGCCAGCGCAAGCAAAAAAAAAACACACACACACACAAACACAAAAAAAACCCACACACAAAAAAACAACACAGAGAAATAAGCAAACAAACTCAGCCCCACAGTCCTGCAAAAAACACCTATCAAAGTTGTCTTCACAGACCCAGCTTACCTTCTGCTCTCTCCTCTGGAAGTCATGTGGGCCAAAGGTTGACAATCATTAATTTAGGGGATCATTTCATTAGATGCATGTAGTAGAGAAGATTCTAACTCACAAAAGTTTATGCCAGGGATGAGCAACTTGGTGTCCTCCAGTTGTTTTGGGTTTGAACTCTCATAAATCCTAACTAGTGGCCATATTGGCTGGGGCTTATAGGAGCTGAACATCTGGAGGCCACAAATCTGCCTATTTTTGCTTATGCCATTATAATTTGTCAGTGTTTAAGGCGGGGCTTTCCAAACAGTGTGCTGTACCACATTAGTGTGCCATCTGAAGTGTGTAAGTGTGTTGCCTATAATCTTGGAAATGTATGTTATTATTTATAAATCATATATTTTTAAAAATATATGAAAGGTTTTCATGAGATATGCTGTGTCCCCAAACATTTTGTTATGACAATTTATGTATGTGTCTGCATCTCTTATAAGGGGTTAGTTTAACCTCTGGTTTGCTAGTAAAACTGAATTACTCTGTCATAAAATGATGCATGTCCAAAAAGTGTGTCACCAACATGAAAAGTTTGGAAAGCTCTGCTTTGAAGGTTCCACAAGGCACTTTCATATTTCTGTGGCAATCCTCTTGGCTACCCTTCTAAAAATTGTCAATCTGGGTGACAAATTGAGCTGAAAAACAAAATACACATTTCAAATGAATGTCACAGCACCCAATGGTGGCAAGGGTACAATGACATCCAATGGATTTAGTTCATACTGCCAGCAGCAAAGAATCAGATACACAGTTAAGAAACTGAGTGATGTGCCATACATACAATGTCCAAACCCTGCCTTAGTCTATTCCCTCCAGCAGATTCTTCTGATGCTGTGAATTCACATACAGTGCTGAAGGCTGGCTCGGTCTCTCCTCCCACCCCGTTTTATGGCATGGTTTGCTATTGTTGCAAACCACTGCAACAAATAAGTAATCTTGGTTTTCCTGCTGTAACTTGTGCTGTTCTCTATAATTTCTACTGATTTATTTCACACTTCAAGGGGCATAGTTTCATTCAGAATATTTTGTTTGACATTTTCATCAACACATTGGCAAAGGTCCTAAGGAAATCATGATGGGAGAAGGGGGAAGTGCTAAACTCAGCATCTGAGCTGCAGTTGAATTGGGTACACAACGTACTCTGAAATATATGAATTGGAAAATGAGTATAGAAATGCACATTCTACTGCTCCTTCTGCTTTCAGGCAGAGAAAAGACATATATTCAGTGACTCATGCAGACAAAGAATTTAAATTTGTGACGGGTGCCTCTTTGCCTACCCTCATGGAATGTCCACATGTCCTGCTTCACAGAAGATAGTTTTCTTCTTCAAAGACAAGAAGACTTCCTTTATTTCAGGATAAGCAACTTGTGTCCCTCTGCATATTCTTTCACTGCAATTCCCGTATCCTCCCAATTGCCTATAGAAGCTGAAGCTGATAGAAATTGCAGAGTAACAAGTTACCTCTACTTTATCTGAACAGCTGCCTGCTTTAAGTCTGATTTAAAAATAAAGAAGTACAGGAAGCCAGTGTGGTCTAGTAGTTTGAGTATTGAATCAGCACTCCAGAAGACCTACATTTGGATCCCTGCTCAGTTGTGGAAACCCACTGAGTGACCTTTGGCAAGTCACACTCTCTCAGCCTAAGAGGAAGGCGATAGCAAACTTTCTCTGAATAAACCTTGCCAAGACAATGCTATGGGAGACTGGGCATGTCAGAGTTGACTTGAAGGCACATAACAGCAGAGAAGGGACAAATATTTTTCTTGAAAGGATGCATCAACAGCTGACACCCGGGCAGCAGACAGAGCCTGTGCACTGGTCACCTGGCCACAGGCTTCCCCACTGGAATTGATAAGGGAATATATCACTATATATCAAATTTCACATACATAGAAAGTGGAAATAAAATGGCATGGACAATCCCATTGTATTTTCACTTTCTATGTCTGTGAAATATGAAATGTGGTGCTGAGGAACAGTACTTTGGGTACCCTGGACTTCTAAAAAGACAAATAAATGGGTCTTAGAGCAAATGAAACCAGAACTCTTTCTAGAAGCCAAGATGACTAAACTGAGGTTGTGGTACTTTGGACATATCATGCGAAGACATGACTCATTAGAAAAGACAATAATGCTTGGCAAGGTAGAAAGGAACAGGAAGAGAGGAAGACCTCATTGCAGGTAGATAGACTCAATTAAGGAAGCTAAAGTCCTGAGTTTGCAAGACCTGAGCAGGGCTGCTGATGACAGGGTGACTTGG
This sequence comes from Iguana delicatissima, assembly GCA_948472985.1. Lineage (NCBI taxonomy): Eukaryota > Metazoa > Chordata > Lepidosauria > Squamata > Iguanidae > Iguana > Iguana delicatissima. The sequence goes on along the minus strand of CAOKZL010000075.1, from coordinate 1,231,299 downwards.
AGGTCTCACACTGAGAAGGTTGTCATAAGTCAAAGTTGACTTGATAGCAGTTAACAACAACAACAAGGGGCACTGGCCTTGCTATGTTGTTTATTGTCTTTGTCCCTGATTATTGTATATGTTGATGTTCCACACTTTGGTGAAAAGGGGTCATAAACTGCTGTTGTTATTGCATCATATTTGCATCATACATTAATGGGCACAACCACTTGTCCAAAGCAGCAGTCACCCTGGGGCACAAGTACCAGATTCAGGGAGGGATCTTAAGGTTAAGAGGACCAAGTTCATGACAAGAAGCCCTAGAGATGGAACCGTGCGGCCAACCTGGACAGGGGTTCCATCACACCATCCATCACTGGAAGGAAGCCCCTGAGAACTAGAATTTCATATTGGAGAAAGGTAAGATAGAAATGAAATGAAAATATTGTTCTTGACATATAATTTAGCCTCTAGATTGAAAGTGGTCCACCATTCTTACTTTGGGTCTGCTGCCCCTTTTATTGCTAATTCCAATAGCTCTGAATTTGATTCCTGTCCACCCCCTCACCCCCGTTTGAATTCTCCCCACCCCCCATAATTTTCAATGTGTCAATTTCCCCATCCTCCATCCTTCTAATTGTGCAGCAGAGTTGCTGTGTTTGCCAACGCTGTCAAAGAGGCAGCCTGTTATAATTATTTTCTCAATCATTCTTCATGAATGAAACACTCCAGGCAACACTAAAAGTAAACTTAATCACCAGAAACAATATAAATTCAAAAAGCAGATCCTATTAGACAGCCATTTTTAAAGCTGATTTCCCCGTAGTTCTCAGTTTGCGGCAACGTGTGTGAGGGATGGGGTGGGGGGATGAAAATCCAACTGTGCCTTTTTGCGGAAGGCAAGCAAAGAGCATCAACATTTTATATGAAGCGGAAAATAAAATGATGTACTTTGGGAAGGTTATTACAAACTGCTTCCAAATGAAGTTTTCATCAGTCTGTGGGACGTGGATATTTTACAATGGCAAGCCTGCCATGGGTAAACAGGTTAGTGTCAGATGAACCAACAAATAATGCATATGGCTGAAATATTTATAGAGTGAAAAGACATTGAGAGCAGCTGCTCGAATGAGGCACATGTGTTTAATACATACATTGTTCCATGAATGTTTTTCCATTCTCCAAAATGCCTCTCCCTCCCTTTCTTTCGTGATGATCAACAATAGGTCCATATGGTAGATGTTCTAAGCCAGGGATGGGAATCATGCAGTGTCCAGATGTTGCTGGACTGTTAACTCTCAGCATCCCTATCTACTCTACCGAGCAGTGAAGAAAGCTGGGAACTACAGTCCAACAGTAGGGCTGCCTCATTCTCATCTCTTCCTGGAGCTCTTTGAGCTTATGTCACCTATATGAATTTACAAATGCTGTTCAATTCATGTTTGTAACTGAGCCTGTCCTGTTCCAGGCAGTGCAAGAACACAGTAGCCACAAACAAGCAAGAGTCAATAAAGAACTCACAATATGAAAGGAGGTCTAAGGCTCAGCTGAATGTTGAGCAAGCTCTGAAAGGAGCCTGAAATCTGAATGGTGGAGAGGGTGGTGGGAACTGTGGCGATCTGGTTGAGTTTTAGCTTTCAGCCTTTCTCATGATTGGTTGTATTGACTAGGGCTGCAGTCCCACAATTCCCATTACCATATTACACAGTCAGGAATCACAAAGACTGCTTTTGTGGGAGCTGATGTGAAGATATCATCCCAGTACTTTGTGTGAGGACCAGTGGTTTTTAAACCAAAGCCCTTGGGGCCCTACTCAGAGCCCATGCCATAAGTGTTACCTGTGAGATTGTTCTTCGTATGAAGATTGTCCCACTCAAAAGCAACACTTCTTCATCAGGCAAGCACTTCTCCATCCGGTCTAAAACCTGTGGAAGGTAGGAGGTTAACCAGCAAATGACTTCAAATGACAGTTGAAAAGCCTATGGCTCTCAGAATTCATAACACAACCATTGTATGGCCAAACTCATGGGTGTACATGCAGGCTACAAGATGGACGGCAGCTCTCAGTATTCCTCACCATTGACTATACTGGCTAGGGCAGCTGATGACATCTGGAAGCCCACACAATTCCCATCACAGTTCCAGGTACATTTACTACTCATGTCTACTTTCTAGATGAGCATGTCCCAACCAGGCACCTTCCAGATGTCTTGGACTAAAAATTCCAGCATCTTTAGCCAGCATGGATCATGAAAAGGATGATAGGAAGTGTCATCCAAGATAGCTGAATGGCACTAGGTTGGGGAGGCTGCCTTGCACCACAGGAGGCCACTTCTGAGATAATAATGAAACAAATCTAAGAAGCAATTTATTGGCTGAACCAATAATATCACTTGGCAGGAGTCAAATGACCACTGTGTGGTTAGTTTGTGTGTAAATAACACTGTAGCCTTCCCAAGGAAGCACTCTTTCCTAACATTAACATTACTTTGATGATAAACCCTTGACCTTGAGAGACCATAAAGATCCATCTTCAACACTATTAGCAAAGTATTTAACTGTCCAGTTTCTGTGTGTTTATTTTGTGCCAGCCCTGTAGATTAATCACTGGCTTTCATATACCAGTGCTTTATTCCTGACCTATTCACATACCCTGAACTTGAACTCACCAAATAGTCTAGATAAATGTAAGTACCACAAAGAGATTGCACAAATTGCTTATAAAGATACAGCCCATTTTATAATAAATTGTTAGAGAAATTAATATGGAGAGTAGGGCATGTGGGAAGCTGAAGTTCAGCCAGGATTACAGAAGGCAAACTCATCAGTAGTCAGTGGCGATTGTCATATAAAGGTGGAAGTGAATCCACTCCAGATTCTAGCCTGTACTTTTAAGGAGCTTTCCAAGGTTCTGAGAGGCTTCAACCTTGGACAGCAATTTTAAAGTTGAACTTGAAACCCAGGCTGCATTCACTGTCCCGCTGGCATAGAAGCCACCAGCCATGACTGGAACTTGTTCTATTTGTGTTCCCTTTCTTTCTCCCCAAAAAGGGGAAGTTGGACTTAGCTCAAACCTCCTTTGAGCCCTGAAATCTCTTTCCTCAGGGCTATGCTATGCATTCCTTTAGACATAGTTTTCCCCTCTCCCCAAATGCAAGACACTTGATGCTGGTGACATATTGGTGGTACTTGTATTAGTCCAACCAGATGGCACAAAACGTATTGTCTTTTGAAGCTCACTAGCTTCTTTGTCAGGCAAAGATAGCTAATAAAAGTCATATAGAGGAGTCAAGTGATCATGTCCAAGTTAGAAAACCCTGCAAGTATGCATCTTGTGGTCTTGTCTGTTATATCACGAGTTCTTCCATGCAGGCAGAAAATTGAGTCTCTCCACCCCCAAAAGAGAGAGGCAAGGTAACAAACTCCAGTCAGAGTGAGAGAAGAGTGGCAGAGTTGTCATGATACTGGGAAAAGCTGAGTCCATATTGTATGTGAAATGACCGGAAGACCATTGTAAGCTTGAGGAGGTGTGAAGAATGACTTGCCCTCAGTTTGTCCCTCCATGATCTAAGTTTTCATTTCCACTTCCACTAAGAATTCTGGTTGATTAAGCACATTGTATATTTGCTTTGATTTCTGTATTCTGCTTTGATGTATTTTGCATGCTTGCTAGCTTAAAATGTAGACAAAACAAAGTTGCAGTGATGCTGGCTAATGAGCACCTGCCATTGGCTCAGGACAACTGCCTAATTAGTGATAGATAATGAGTGCAGAGAGGAATTCGAAAGATAGCCACTTAATGGGTGACCTTGACAGCTGAAGGAGTTTAGCTCTTCCCAGGTGTGCAAACAATCCCAAAGTTTCCATGATAACTGGTCAAGTCTTATCACACCATGGGGTATAACCCCCTCCCCAGACTGTGCTCTCAGTGGGAGCTCAGCATGGGCTTACAGTTGGAGTGCTGTGCACCTGTTGGCTACACCGAGGGGGTCCCCTTTGCTGCTCCATCCCAGGGTCCTGGGCAGCTGATTGAAGGATCCTTGCTTGGTGAGAAATCCATGTCTATGTTACTGGGCATCATAAGCTTAGGTGGGTTTCATCTGTATGCTGATATTGTTTGTATGCTTATGTTGTTTAAACCATTCACTGATCAATTAAATTGTAAAGCTTTTTCAAATGCAATTGGTGTCTTTTGCTGCCCCCTCCTTAACTGGCCATTTGCCTTTGGCAAGACATACACCATCTGATAAGAGTCCTGAAGATTGTGAAGAAGCTAACAGAGGCATTTCTTCTTACGGAGTTTTATAAATTAAAACACCAGCTGCAAAGGAACAGGAACTGCCCCGTTGGACTTTAAAAGGGAAAGGCTGAACTATTTAAGCCAACTGGGCTGATTCAAAGCTGACAACAAGAAGTGAGATTGTATCGCTTTCTGTCGCCATTTTGAGAGAGATTGCAGAGGAAAATGGATGTATTTAGAGGATAGGATGGGTCTTGGGGCTGTTTGTCGAGGTGAAATGGAGGTATCTTGTTTTCACATGTCTGAGGTGTGATGGAAAAATCATACCAAATATTTTGAAACATTTTTGAGGGTGGAGTGGGGCATTAGGGAAGGGATGAACAGCTTAAATGGCCACAAATGTGGGGGCCAGGAGCTGCATAAGGCCCACAGTTGGCACTATGTACACCAGCATATGTTGAAGGTAATACTAATGGAAGGAGTAATTCCTGCTGTGCTTCCCCTCCAAAACACACAGGGAAATTATTCATGGTGGAAGGCTATTATTTAGAATACTATAGGAAACTCCACTATAAAATGTTTGTTAGCACTTTAGCTCATGATGTCCAATGTTCTGGGCATCTCTGAGAATGTCCCTATTCCTGGCAGAGGCAGCTGGGCCTCTCCCACTGTCTGTCGCTGCTCTCCCATCATCATCTTCATAGCTGCTTCCCTTCCTTCTTCTCCACTTGTTCCCTTCCTGCTCATCTACTACTCTGTCTTTTATGCCTCCTCTTCCTTTGCCCCTTCTTTCCCTTTCACCCAGCTAGCCTTGCCTTGCCTGTCTAATATGCTCCCTTTTTGGTTGCTCTTTGTAGAAAATAACTTCAGCTACACACAAAAAAGGGGGTCAAAATGGGACCAACCTATCTCTCAAATGTGTAGTTCTGAGAGGTCTGACACAGGCAATCACTGAGAGCACTCTGTGGAGGCCAGGCCTGCTTTCCTCTAGCAGTGCCTTGCCTCCTTATACAGCTGTGCCTTCTCTTTCAAACCACCACCTTAGCGTATAAAGGGTAAAGCCTCTCAGTTGTTATTCAGAATGATTTACTGATCTGTGGTAGTGTGTTACTAATTGATTAGAACTAATGGAAAATACTCTTCTAAGTCAGAATTAGAAAAAAATATAATGTGATCTTTATTAAAATAACAAACCGGGAGAGGCACTGGGTGTCTTAAGTATATCCATGCAGTACAGAACTTCAGAAGGTGTTTGTTTAGTTTGTCATAGCTTAACCCAGTATACAGATACAGAACTTTCATATACACACAGACCTTTGGCTTCCCTTGTGCTCAGAGGCTTAATTCCCAAATCAGGGTCACACCTTCTGACCCAACTCCAAATAGTTTGGTCCCCCCACCCTGAGAAGACAACCCTCCAGGCTAACTGAAGGACTCTATATTAGAGGTATTTCTCTGGAAATATCACTGAAGGAATCTGAAAAATCCAAGTCACTGTGCCTCTCAAACTTCGGCCCCTCCATTTCACCAGTGGGCTGGGTTTCTCTCATACCGAGCCACTTTGGTTACCTGGCAACCTGTTGATGGGGCTGCCCTGCCACCCAGGCTAGCCACACCCCCAGGCTCCATCCCACGCCCTACCCATTGTGTCAGTTTCCAAGGGCCAATCAGAAACAGGCATTTGGGGCCTGGTCAGCTCTGTGGAAAGCAAGGTTGGCTATCCACCACGTGAAGCAGCTGCTCCCCTCTGCCTTATGGATGGAATGGCCCTGTGTCCTGGCCAAGCTTTTGCTCATTATGTTGTTCACCATGTGGCTGGATGTCTTATTTAAAGGGAGAAAATTAGTTGATTATATGGAGAAACAGAGATGCTGATTATACACAGTAAGCCACCACCAATGCACAAATTACATAGTTTGAAAAGAAAAGGGGGTTGGAAATCATCAAGAGATGTTTTCTTCTTTAATGATTTCTAGTTATGGAGTGGTGTTTGTTGGGGTGGTAGTGTAAGACTGGATGTGAAAAAAAAATCTATTGAGAAAGAAACACGCTTTTATGTTTAAATCAAAATTGGAGAGCACCCTTGTTAAATTAGAAACATAAAGGCTTTACGATACTTCAGAACTTCTTTTCTGCAATGAACTTCCAAAATGAATGAAAAACTAGCAATTCATTTCCTGCTACAAAGAAGTGGCTTCATTTCTTTCCTTTCCTCTGAATCAAGGAGAGCAGACAGTCTGAAAATACAACACACTGAGTAGTGGTAAATCTTTGGTCCTCCAGATGTTTTGCCCTACAATTTTCATCTGCTCCAACCAGCATGGCCAAGAGTGAGGGGGGATCGTGGGAAGTTGTAGGCCCAGATTTCGGAAAGGATTGCAGTTCCCCCAGTAGAACAGTTTGCTCTGTTCCAGCTAGGGAGATCACTGAAAGGATAAGGTACGTCTTAATGTCTCTGTGGCAGGAGCTATACCAAACATGAAGGGAAGATACACTTGGAGCTACAGGCAGATCTCAAGATGGTTTTCAGTTAGTCAATAAGGATTTATGTCTTCCAATGTTTTGGTAATAGCAGCAAAATGACTCCCAATTATACTCCTAGCAGGAAGGCAGGCAGGCAGGCAGACAAACTTTGGGGCAACCAGGAGTCAGGCATATAGCTACAGGGGAGCAAAATGAGGGCCCTGCCCCCCTCCAAATACGAATTCTGACCCCAATAAATTTTCCTTCTGTCCCCAAATTTCTAGCATTGCAAGAGTGAGACACTCAAAATCATTCACACTGAGAACTCTTCTATTTGCTGTGTTCATATTCTCTAGGTCACTTTGCCTGCCTTTTTCTTTGGATGCCTAAACTGCATTTCTAAATGTGTTACTGAAGTACTAAATGACTGCACTGATAGAAAGCTGAGGAATAAAGTAAATTTTCATGAGAAGCACAATTCATATTGGAGGTTATGCCCTCATTTTGTTCCTCCCCCTTGTAGCTTACAGCCTGCTAAGCGTGGATTTTTTGTGTGTGAAAACTGTGAACACAGTTCATTTTTTGCTTCAAGTGAGTCCCTGGGCTCAGCATTCTTTAACTTCATGTGTTATATCTGGAATCTTGGCGGAGCACTATGCCAGTGTAACTATGACATCACAAACAGTGGCTGGCAGAGGACAAATGCTGTGGGTGTAGCAGCCATACTGAAGGTGAGATTTGAGAGAAACAGACTGTTTCTTCTAATCACCCAGCAGCTATTGTCTGCCTTCCCTCACCACCATTGTGTGGCCCTGGAAAAAGTATAACAGCTAGCAAAATATACCAAAATATCTTGGCTTATATCTTTTGCACCAGACTCTGGTTGGTGGGTGTGGAGGTTCTCAAAAAAGAATATAGTTTCCAGTCCATAAGCTTGCACTCCATCTTATCCATTCTCATCCATGATGCTCTGGAAGTAGGCATGTTCATCCTCATTTGTTCTCAACCCACAAGTTGTATCCTCAGCATTTGTAACTATAACTAGATGAAGACCATCAGCACCATTATCCTTTTATGTTGGCTAGAATTCTGTTGATAACACAGATGTACACAACTTGCTGCTATGTGTGTATATGTCTCTTTTTGGAAGACATGGTCTTTTTCCTCCTGCTGTCACTGCCTACACTAGTGAAATTGCACTAATGGCTTCTGGTTAAAATTTGTGCAAATTTCCAAGAGTGGAGAAGGGCAGTTCCAAAGACTTGACATCCAATAAGGAGGAAGGATAGGAAGAAAATGCAAGTGGAATTCAGATAAACACAATGAAACTGACACTGTTCTCCCCCCACCCAAGCCTACAGCCTCAGTACAATGACATTGGGCTCAATGGCCAAATGATTTGACCTGGAACAAGGCAGTTTTCTGTGCACAAATTGTTGTCTGGTAAACATCCTGATGATGCCATTCTGGAGCTAAGGGAATCTGTTGTTTTGTCATGAGGGCTTCCAGACCATAAGAAAGTACCTCAGGCAGAAGCCTGATGTACAAAGATTTCATGAAAACAACAAGTTGATGTGTTTATCTGGGAAGATGGGTAAAGGATGTAGGCAAGTCTTTTAGCTTAGCAATGCAGTTTCTTGTGGCACTGACTTTTTCAATGGAGCTGCCCATCGGCATAAACAGAAGCCCCATCAGCTCAAAGGGAGTCATTGCTGGTCTCACGTTTGGAAATTCAATAACAAAGGCAAGAAAATAACATTTCATTCAAACTGAATGACATTTCAAAATCCCTGTCTCATTTACACTGGTCACAAAAGTCAAACAAAGTACCCACAAGGCACCCATGATATATTTAGAATATTTTCAGGGTTGGCAGGTGGTTTCCATGTCAGGGGAGGGGAGTGATGAATCTGGTTTGCTCTTACTTTAAAATATGAATGTTAAAGGAGGTGTCCAGGGTAATGGATTCTATCCCCTAAATAGGTTCAGCACTGTGGGCAGATCCTTTAAAGCTGAGAAGAAAACCTGGAGTAGATTCACTGTCCCACTGACATGAAGCCACAAGCTGCCACAGGTGTTCCGCTAGCTGTCCCTTGGAGGAGTTCAAGACCGCACATAGATATTTGACCCTGTTGTTCATGTTTATTGATTCATCAACGCTGTAACATACATTCAGAAAAGAGATAATGCCTCATCCAAAGACAGCCAGTTTCATCAGAATTAGAGAGAAATTTCATACATGAGGTCTTGAACTCATGGAAAAGAGCTTCACCCAATTAAAGGAATATTGGGGGGGGGGTGTCCCTCTTGTCACCATGCATATGTTGAACAGGGATGGAATCCATCACTAATTATCTTATTGAGGGAGGAAACAAGTAATTTGAGCAATCCTCTTCCCACTGTGAAAAAGACATTGAAGACCACACATTTTTAAATGTCTATTCATAACTCAGGATTTACTAATGAAGAGGAATGGAGGCAGGTTGAAGAATTTCTACTCCCAACATAGTCAATAAAGAAGAAGAAGTAAAGGAAATTAAGAAAGATTAAGATTAAGTTTCGGACAGTTAAGAAATAACAAAAGTATAGATGAGATGGCAGGGAAGATTTAGAAGGGAAGGTTTTTGAAGAGAGACATGTATGAATTCAAGAAGAAACTGCTCTAGGGAAAGTGAGGAAGTGACATATGATGGTTAAAGGAAACAGGAAATATTTAGACTCCATATTTAGAAATTTCACTGAATATGACAATATGATATGGGGTCTACATAACAGTACTTGTATATTATATTATAGTAAATATATTCTTTGTAAAATGCAAACCCTGTAAAGAGATGTTAAATTGTTTTTTTAATTCTTTTTTCTTTTAGTTGAGTATAACGATGCAATAAATATAATAAAAAAAACCCTCAGGATTTACTCTGTGAAAAAATTGCATATGGTTGTTTTGCATTCTATGCCCAAGTAGCAGTTCTTTCTAGAAGGAAATGTTATTTTCTCCACAGAAACAACCATCCCCTGCACAGAAAATCCTGTTTTCTATGCAAAACCATGTGCAAATTTGAAAAATGATTTTTAAAAAAATGTTTTTTGAGTATCATGAATCCCAAAAAGAAGGATCCTGGACTGGCAGGAAACTTTGCAGTTCAAGATTTGTCTGCACAAGTTTTCTTTCAATCCAGGATTCTGCTGATCAGAGTTTCTTGATGCTTAAAAGAACATGTTTTTTATCATTTTTGGAATATTTTTGAATATTCTTTCTGTCTCTAATGTTGAGAATGGACACCTGCAGTAGGGAAGTCTATGCCTACTGAACACTGAGTGTTACATGTCCGTGGAAGTAGAAACTTCAATTGCATAGGATTTCAGCTACTCTAGAAACCTACATGTTTAGAAGTCCATGAGTACCAGCTTGCAGATGTCCATGCTCAACAAATGGATATTGGAGTCAGAATATTTTGCAACAAACCTGAGGTGGAATTAATGGCATGGTCCCACTGCCCCTCAATTACATGCAAATCCATTCATGCACTATATGCTAAGCATGTGTTCTGTCTATTACATTAGAACACTTCTGCATCCTAGAAGGACCCTACCAAGCAGGAAAATGGCTGAACAAAATACATTTAGCAATCTGGATTTTACATGCTTCAGCTTCTGATTTCATGGGGAACAGTTAACTTGCCCACCTGATTTCACCCAGTTGCCTTCTCTCACTGCAGCCACATGCCCCACTTCCTGAGAGACCTCTGATGGTCAGAGAAATCAAGAGGGGGTCCCAGGGGCCTGCAGTGTGGAGAAGGGCAGGGGAACTCCCTTCATATGAACATACCAACACTCATCCTGCATCAGTTGTAAACCAACCTATATTTAATTTTTTGAGCTAGGGGAAAAAATCATAGGAATGAAATAAATGCATCATTCTGCTTATTGCAGAGATGTTCCAGGCCTCTACACCAGAGGAAGACCATGGAGCCCTGGTGGCACAGTGGTTAAATGCCAGTACTGCAACCACAAAGTTGTGAGTTTGATCCTGCCAGGCTCCAAGGTTGATTCAGCCTTCCATCCTTTCCCAGGTCGGTAAAATGAGTACCCAGCTTGTTGGGGGCAATTAGCTAAAAATACATTGTAAACCGCTTAGATAACACTCAGTTGATAAGCGGTATAGAAATAAATGCTATTGCTATATGTTCAAGTGTGAACCTACGGAAGGCAAGCCCTTTCCAAGACCTCGTGATCACCCTTCCCACAGCTGTATCTCAGAACAATACTCAGTGCAGAAATGCAGTGACTAGACTCACCGTGCCCCAGTTCCTGGGAACCCTTCACAATCAGTTCTAGGAGTTAACCTGAAATTAATCTTACTCCTGGTGGAGTAATGCTTCTTTGGTAGCACAAATGGCTCTTGTTTTTCTTGTATAGTCTAGATCTAAGAGCCTCTCAGTCTCTCTGTTCATCATCTGCCTCCCTACCTATCTATCCATCTATCCAATTTATATTCCACAAAATGGGACCCAAGGCAGTTCACAATGCTAATGAATAAGAAGTACAATTCAAACACAAGCAAGATCAAAAGTAAAAGTAGAATTAAGTTAAATCAATGGCACAATTTAAAACAGTTTGAAACAATCTGAAACACAGTTTGAGAACAGTTCACAATAGAAAATGCAACACCCAACCAGTAAAAATCTCCTTCCTCAAAAACAACTGGGTTTCCAAAAAGCTGCCCAAATAAAATACGATAAAGTTATTTGCTTGCTGGTAGAAGAAAAATAGAGAGGAGGACAGCTGAGCCTCTTGGTAAAGATGTTCAGAGCCTCACAGTAGCTACTAAAAAAGCCCTCAAGTGCTGCCTTGAAGCTTGAGAATTACAGTCCCCATAGAGTCTAGTGTAGTCCTTCACTAGCGCCCTGTTTAGGATTTTCCTGCTGTGCTAAAGTCAATGTGTGAAGAAGGGAGTATCCATCTTTATCATTGTTTTCCCTATGTGAAAAGTGACAGTTCTAACAAAGAGACCATCCTGTTCATGTGGAGTTATTTCCAGGCAAACTGAGATGCTGGATAAACAGGGAAACTCTCCATGCAAACAGGGACTTCTTCTCTCTAGACTTGTCACTTTCCATGTGAGTAGGCACTTCCCTCATCAGCTGCTGAAAGGATCCTAGTTGCTGGTCATTGAACAAAGGTCTTGTTACCAGGTGAGTGCAGCATTTTCCATTGCAATACACTCTCAATGTTTTTAATTATTTTTAATTGTTTTAATTCTGCTTTAACCTTTAATCTTGCTTTCTGTTTGAATTGTTCTTCTTATATTCATTATTACTGTGAACACCCTTAATTATTACTATGAGGTGGGAGAAAGGCAGGAGGTGAATTGGCTAAACAGATAAATCAGGACATCACTACCCCTCCGCCATCATCATCATCTGTTTTAGTCATTTATATTCTGTCTTTTCCTCAACAGTGGGATTCAAAGGACCCAAGGGACATGAATCAACTAAGCAGATAAATCAATAAGGAATCAGTAACTTGGCTCCAGCTCACTAGCACCTGAACAGGGCACTCATCTACCGACTTTCTGGACAGCTCATTTTCTGTTCAGCTTTAAATTCTGCTGGACAGCTCTCTTCCTTGGAAGGCCAGAAGGAGAAAGACAGGCACAGTAATTCAGAAGAAACACTACCTTTGTAAAAGCTTGCCACTGTCGTTGTAGGGTGTCTTCAAGTTGTTTCCAACTTATGGAGACTCTAAGGCAGTGGTTCTCAACCTGTGGGTCCCCAGATGTTTGTGGACTTCAGCTCCCAGAAGCCCTGAGCATTGACCATAGTGGCTGGGGCTTCTGGGAGCTGAAGTCCACAAACATCTGGGGACACACAGGTTGAGAACCACTGCTCTAAGGTGAACTTGTCATGGGGTTTTCTTGGTTGGATTTGTTCAGGGGAGATTTGCCTTTGCCCTCTCTTGAGGCTGAGAAAGTGTGACTTGCCCAAGGCCACTCAATGGGTTTTCATAGCCGATTGGGGATTCAAACCCTGGTCTCCAGAGTTGTTGTCCAAGTGTACCATGCTGGCTTTCACTGCAAAATCTACTGAGCTTCAATCTTGCTTCTGAGTTTCATCAGGTACTGTTTGCAAATGCTCAAATCAAGCTTTGTGGCCACAAGGGCTAAGAAACTGCTTTTCATGAGCAAGAAAGAACACAGTGATGCTTGTGTATCTGCTCTTCTTTAAAAGCCCAAGTTCTTATTTCCCACACTTATTCATGACAGAATAACACTTAGGCAAAATCGTTAGGCAAAATGCATTTCTTATGGTACTGATTCTCCTAGGATTATTTGCTAAGGTTCCTGATTGCTTCCGGACACAGAAAATGTGCTAATGAGATGTTCCCATTCTTTCTGCCATCTATGATTATGTCAGCTTTCCTGAAAGTTAATTAAAGAGACCCTAAACTAAAACAATGATACTTCCCACCTTCAAAGCACTTTGCAAACATTTACTAATTGATTTAAAGTTGCTTGAGCATGTAGCTTCAGAAACAACTGCCTTAATTAGTCACTTCCCTTTCCAACAGTAGTTGTGGCTTACCAGTGGCAAAATGCACACTTTACCCACTAACGCTAAAAAGAGGGAAAGGTGTCCTGAGCAAAAGGGAGGTAAATTCTTTTCTTTCATTTGTGCATGAAAAAGTGAAAAGCATGTAATGCAGGCCATGATCGAAAGCCAGAGATTTAGTGAGATCTTCTTATCATGGAATATTCCTTAAGCAGCTCCAAGAGATACTACAGCTGCTAAGAATTAATTTTAGGCAAGGCCAAGATTAGAGGCTCTGGAATTAGGGTAAAGACAAGACAAGACCAGCTAAAGGACATGGAGAGGTATTCCTTCTCTAGTATGAGAATGTCCAGAAGTAGAGAATGGTGTCCTCTCTATCAGTGGGATAGTGAAGACATCCATATTTTATCCCAAACTTTAAAGAAACTGCTGAAACTTATACTCCAATTAGGTTTGGGATCTTGGATAGCTAATTTAAAGTTTGGATTAAGGCCTGGAGTGGTTTCATTCTTCCAACAATATGGAAGCCACCAGCTTCCACTGGTGTCTCCCAGAGCAAGGTCTAGGTCATGGTCAGTCAAAGTGTGCAGCTCCTCCTTGCCTGGCTCTTCTTTACTTCTTCACAGGCATCTTTTTTGAATTCACCCTTATTCTTCAGAAACAAAAACATAATGCACTGGGAGATTCTGGGAATAGAATGTTGCCTATATTTGTTACTGTTGTTCTAAGTCTTATGCTTCTGTAAAGGCCTAGTCAAACAAGCAAATATTTGATCTGCCTGTCTGTCTGTCTGTCCATCCGTCCATCCCCTTATCTAATCTAGCCATCCATCCATCTGATAAATGGTCTAATTAAACAATTCAGTTCATCATCATTATCCCATCTTTTCCCCAGGTGGCTTACAAAAGTTAAACACCGCTAAAAAACCAAGCATACATAGGATGCTTATAAACAAGTTACAGAGAATGATTATGCAAGATATATAACTTAGGCTTTGTACTGAATAAATGGGTTTCGTCTTCACAAATTGAACAAAACAGAATGTTGGCCTTTCCTTTCCTTTCTTTCTTTACTGGTGCCGTTATTATAGAAATACAGAGTTTCAGTAAGTTTCCTGCTGAAGATAATAGTACATTTTTGCTATTCCTCATGGCTATGGAAGCATAATACTAATGTTGAAAGTATACCACTCTAGAAGAGAAAAAGATCCTCAATATATACCTCATGGGACTGACTGTATATATAAAATATCCCCAGAATAGGCTTTTTATATATATTCTACTCCCCCATCAGATTTCAGTCCTTCTTTAAAGCATATTTAAGACCTAGCAAAATGCCCCATGGATATGAAACTTGCTTTATAAATCTTAAAACAAATGACACAGCCTACCTACTGCATAAGAAAGTTGCCAATTGTACCAAAGAAGTGATGTTAAATTCACTGAGCATTATCCCAACAGTGCGAACAAATTTCAGTGCATATATCTAGCAAATCCATAGAATAACATTTCATGACACTGTTGTTTTTACAGTCACGCAAAAGCAATTATGGCTGTGTGGGTATGTGTGTGCTCTGGCAAGTCAAGTTATGGATGGGAAGAACATTTGAAAAATATTCAAAAAATGACCAATATTGTATTTCTTGAGTGTCATGAAATTCAGATGGGAAAAGTCCTGGAGGGACAAGAATATTTGCAGCTCCTTACCTATTCTACACAAAATTCACACATAATCTTTTTTTGCAGAGAAATCTAATTTTTCTGCAGACAAAAATATTTTCTGAGTATACTTTCCTATGTAGAACATGCAGCCTATTTTTGCGCAGAAAATGTTGTTTTCTGTGCAAAGCCACATGCATTTTTTTTTTGGCACAGAAGTCTTGAACTGTGTATAGTCTTTGAAAACTCTGCATGTTTCAAAGATTTTCTTGCAGTAATAAGTGCTAAAATTGTTTGTTGCTTCTTCCAGAATATCAGCAAGTAATAGCATCCATACTTCAAGATTATATAGATCAATCTTGGCAATCTTCCTCCCTCTAGATGTTTTATATCACCAGATTTTTGCTCCCTGCCTCCCCCCTGAGTAGAACACAGTGTCCTCACTATCTAATACCTCTTCAAATGCTGCTACCATTTCCCCCATTCCAGGGACAGGGTGGAAACTGTTACAGATCCAGCAGATACAACTGGCAGATAGCAAGGGTGAGAATATACATGGGCAAAAATGGAGGTGGTTGTGTTGGTTGATGGGTATAAAGTGAAATCTAAATTCAACATGTGGACAGTACCTTTGTTAGGATCAACAGTTCAGATGCACACGGTCATGTATGGCTCTAAACTGTCTCCATTGTGAAAACTCAGAAACGTGGAAACATACGTAGACAGAAATGTTCTTTTATTGAGAGTATAGGTTGAATCTAAACACTACTTAAGTGGCAGAAACTGACCAGTGTTCTCCAAACAAAGAATATATAGATTCAAGCAATAATTATTTAGCTCATCTTACATTGATTGGTTAAATTTACATGTCTTATTAATTCAACAGATCTCTGATGTTATCCAAACCGGACATCCTCTGCCCCCCCTTTGCTCTCTCACTTACCCTCACTTCCTGCCTGGCTAATGCTAATTCTCTCAGCCCGTCCTCATGTTCCTCTTTGATCTCGATTTGTATCCAACTCTCCCTCAGCCCTCATCAGCCGCATAGCTTGGAGTTGGGGGGCAGAGGGCAGGGATGTGGCCACCTCATGCAGTGGGCATGGCCATGTCATGTGAGGGCATGGTCACATCACATGAAGGTGTGGCCACATTGCGATGGGGCGTGGCTGCATCATAAGGGGCATGGCCACATCATGTGAGGGCATGGCCATGTCACGAGAGGGCATGACCTCATCATGCAGGGCACCCTCCAAAATTTGTCACACAAGGTGGACCTCCCTCATTGCCCTCCCCCATCTGCATGCCTCTGGCCCTCCCTGATTTCAACTAGAACATAAAACAACCTTCAAAGGCCAATTTGGGCATTTGGCCCATCTAACACCTCCAAGGAACTGCTCTGTTTATTAACTTTCAGTTTCCCAGCTTATCAAGGTATATACTATCCTCATTAAACAAGATTAAGAGCAATTACTAATCATGCCTGCTCAATGTATAGCAGCATCTATGACAATAACAGGAGAGTAATTATTTATAGCTACTTTCCCCACAATCAGCACACATGTACTATGATATATATATTCAGTCAAGCAAGATAGATAATAACCCTTCTAAACACGATTAACAGCAATTACTAACTATCCCTGCTCACCAAATAGCAGGACAGGCAAAGTACATATTTTCATAGTTTCACAGTTATATAGTTTCATATGCAATAGGACATTGCTTAGCACTACCTAATAACCTCTAAGGATCTTCATTCTCTACATACATCTACTGCCTACATATGATCTCCACAATATGCTTGTGGCATACAATATTGTAAAGACTAACATATCTATTTAAGCAATCATCATTACAATTCATGTCATGAGGACAGTCAACATCACACACACCCTCATTCATTCCCCACTCTTATATGGTTCTGCATCTGTCTTTTGGATCTTATGAAGAAGTCTGTCCATACACACAAAAGGCTGAGATTTCACATCAAGCAGTTCTCTGCCCTTTTCTCTTTTTGACAGCTATAAGGATCCAGGTGGCCCACTTCCTCCGCCAACTACTTAGTTGTAGGGGAGGGAGGGGAAGAAAATTTAGATGGTCAAGAAGTACCTGGTGTGCTGAATCTTTACTTAAAATACTAAATGATCATGGAAACTTGACTGGATTTAAGACTAACATGGACAAGACAGTCATGTTGACAAAAATATCACAAAAGAAGAACAAAAAAAATGATGGAGAAAAGTGGACTTAAAGGTGTGACAGATGCAGAACCATATAAGATGTGTGACACATATCTTAGAATATTTAGAAGCTCATCATGAAAAACAAGCAGCCTGAGAAGGCATTTGATAATGTGACTTGGTCATTTATGATTGAAGTTCTGAACAAGATGAATTTTGGACATCATTTTACTGCATGGACCAAAGCTATATACTCCTGGCAGAAGACACAAATTTTGATTAATGGGCAGATAAGAACTTTATGTGATATATAAAGATGGACTGAACAGGTTTGCCATCTTTAACTTTTGCTTTTTATATTGACTTTGGAAGTTCTCAATAGAGCTCTAACGCACAAAGAAAAAATCAAGGATGCAATTATAAAGTAGCAAATGTTTAAATTAAGGACATTCGCCAATGACAGTGATTTTCTTGCAGGATCTTTCAGAGTCTGCTGAATCTTCGCTTAATGTACTAAATGATCATGGATGCTTGGCTGGATTTAAGATTAACATGGACAAACAAGTCATGTTGACAAAATATGACAAAAGAAGAACAAAAAAATTGATACAGAAAAGTGGATTTAAAATTGTTGAGAAACTAAAATATTTGGAATCACTTTTGAAAATCAAAATCCAAAATTATTTCAGAATAATTATGCCGAGACACAGAATAGGATTAAGTAAGGCTTAGAAAAATGGTCTAAACTGAAACTTTAATTAACTATAAAAATGAATGTCTTGCCAAGAATGTCACTTCTGTTTCAAATAGAATCGATTATGAATAATATTTGCCTTTCAGTGGCATTTGAAATAAATAATTAATCAAAACATTTCTAAATTTGTCTAGAAGGGAAAAGAAACCAAAAATAAGATTCAAAGTTTTACAAGATGTGAAACAAAGAGGCTGACTTGGGTCTCCTGATCTGAAATTTTATTTTTACGCCTCTTGAACAGTACAGTTGAAAGACTGGCTTAGTAGGTTTTAATTTAAGACTTGGATGGCATGGCTTTCTATGGTAGAATAAGCTTAAAGTGAATGGTGACTTTAATAATCACTATATTAGGTGGATTTGAATATTAGTAGTTTGATTTAATTTAGCAAAAGGATATACAAATATTATAATATCAGGAAAGTGTATTACCACATAAACATAAATTGAGAAACTGGGAGTTGTACGTATACTCCTTTAATCCTTTTCTAAAACATTAGTTTTGTCTCTGTCTTCTTTAGAATAGGTAGTCACCTTTTTAGGATAGTTTGTTTTCTGATAGTCACAATATGTTGTTTGTATTTCCTTATGGGCTGTTTTATGTATTCAAATTTGTTGTTTAACAAAAATATTTTTTTAAGAAAACCCCACTAAATTAAAAACACTAAGCACTAGCTTCCTAAAACACTAAGTTACTAACTGAACATTAACTTACTAAAACATAAAAGGGCTCTAACCAAACTACAATTTTAAAAGACAGAAAAAGAAAAAAGAAAATATTATTCTATCATCACACATACAATTAATAAGCTCACTAGAATTGCTAATATCCATATATACAAATTATTGCATCATTATTTTTGTTGTTGTAAGGATGGTGAAGGAAGGTTGGAGAAACATAGACTTTCAATGTCAGGTTCTGGCAACAGTAAATAATTCAATCAAAACTTGAGCTGGGAAATTATGGTGTTCTCTTTCACCTGATCCTACTTTGGCTGTGTGCCCCTGCATACAATAGGCAAGATAAACAGCAGATGATTCATCGCAATCTCTTCTTGAGTGTGTGTGTACAGCAAAACAGAGAGACATGGTAATGCAGATAAACCTGCTAGCTGCCGCCAGTATGCTGAACAAAACAGTATAAATCTGTAAGTTTGGTTGCTAAAGTGGATCTCAAAAGAGAAGTCAAGGCTGGTGAAAGAAAGAAAAAAAGGTTGGTCAGGATATATTTTGGGAAAAGCTCTCAGCTGGTCTCTAGAAAGCTCAAAATATTTATGTTAACTAATGCAAGGCTTACCTATTTTTTTTCCATTTCTTATATGCATACTAGTGGGCCATTTCTGCACTACACTGTATAGTGCTATTATTCCACTTTCAACATCCTGTGGAATTCTGGGCTTTGTAGTTTACTGAGGTCAAAGAGCTCTCTGGCTGAGAATTCTAAATGCCTTTTATTAAACTGCAAAGCCCAGGATTCCACAGGAGGTTGAAAGTGGAATAATAGCTCTATAACAGCGTAGTGCAGAAATGGACTCTGTTTTGAATTAAAAGTCTACTGAATCCTGTTGAAATGCTCTTTTTTGTTGTGTAAGAACCTATCTCTATTCTTTCCATGTGACTTCTGCCTTTGGTAGCAAATTTTCTATAAAGGGAGTAATTCCCAGTGACACATCTGCTTCATTAACTAAGCTACACCTGTCATTTCTCTTTCAGCCATCTCATTTTCTAAGGCCCTTTCCACACGGGGTAAAAAAAACGGCTTAGGGCGACCTCATCCGAAGGTCGTCCACACCGTGGAGCGCACTAGAGCGGTTTGAATAGTGGAGGTTCCACACCTCAAACCGCGCTAGCGCGGCCACAAGGGGTGGCGCGTCGCGTTTTTTATGTGGTTTTTACGAAACGCGAGTGCACTAAACCGTTGCAGCGCCCCATGTGAAACTGCAGGGACGCGCTAGCGCGTCCCTGCAGAGCTGCCCGGGGGTAGGCTTCCGGCTGGTGCGCTGCCCTGATTGGCGGAGCGCCACCGGAAGTCGCCGGCCGCCATTTTGGGCACCACCGAATGCCGCCGAAACTCGCTAGCATGTGGAGCGGCGAACGCGCCTCCCCGCAGGGACGGAGCAACCTGTTTTCAGGTAAGATCTGTCCCTGCGTGCGCTGCCCCGTTCCCCCGTCCCCCGTGTGGAAAGGGCCTAAGTAGAAGGAAATACTTTATCTGGAAGAGATTTTAGTCATGTCAGACATTTACCCCACCCCCACCAATTTGAAATGGTGCAGCCCAGGGAGAGGTTGACTTCCACGGTGAGAACAAGGCACGAGTCTGAGCATCCTTGAGAGAGATGTTGGGGAGCTTTGTTGCTAAGTGACTTTCTCTCTCCAAGTCATAGAGAGGAGCTTCCTTCCATCTTCCAATTAGTTCCCAGGTCTTGAAAGGACAAGAATCTTAAGACAGCGGTGGTAGCAGTTTCCTGCAATTTGAAGTCTGGCCTCCAGCGGTGGAGATTAGCTCTTCAAGAAGCAAAAAAAAATCTGATTTCTAGGCTTGAATTCTGGTTAGATCCTTAGGAAAGCTTTTCGCCCAAGCCGTGCTGAATGCTTTGCCTTCCGTGAAAGTAGAGCACCGTCCTCTGCTCTCCTCTCAGCAAAAATGGTGTTGAATGGCAGCCCAATTCACTAGCTTTTTCCTCATACAAACTTCTTTAAAATAAAAGGAAACTTTAGGACAACACATTCAAATTCTTCCCAGAGGGTTAATCTGAAAGGCTGCACAGATAGAAAATTTGATGGTTTTTGTGGGAGAGCGGTGCATCTGTGAGACTCTACTCAGAAAAAGGGAAGAAGTGTGAGATATGTTGTAAATAAAAAAGGAAATTCAGAAGGCAAAATAGGGAAAGAGAAATAGTCTTTTATATATTCTAGTTAAAAGATAAAAAATAGTATATATGTTCTTAGTGTACAAAAGGTTAAAGGAGAACATGAGCAAGTCTGGCAAGTTAAAATACAAATACAAAATATATCAAAATATATTACAATACCACAATGAAGCAGGATATGATACAAACTGCAGCAACAGCAAATCAGGAAGTGAATGTTCACTAAGAGAATGCTACTCTTACAGAGCCTTTACAACTGCTTCCAATAACAGTAGCTGGTGAAGGTCCTCTATAACACCAATAGATCAATTAACCCCATAATGACTAAAGTTGTAAGCCTTGTCAATTCCAACAAGATATTTGGTGCTGAGGAGAGAAAGTATAGGTGGAGCAGTTTGTTTTCTGATGTAGAGGCTTCTCCTTCCTTCCCACTTTTGTTCTGAAGAAATACACTCAACTCATTAGACTGGTAGTTTTTTGTATGTTTCTTTGTTTTGTAAAAAAAAAAAAAAAGGGAAATTTTTTAATGAATGGTGAATGAACCTTACTAGTTTATGATATAACATGGTTCTCAGCACAACATAAAAACATAGCTGTCTGGAACCATTCTTAAGCAAGGGATTTTTTCCTCCTCATAAATTCATTTTCTTATCCTTGTTTAAGGTCAAAAAGAAAAGAAGACAGGAAGCACTGATGATGATGATGATCATCACCACCACCACCACCATATATTTATATCCTGCTTTTTTCACAGTCCAGGTCTTAAAGCAGCTAACCCAGGTTAAAACATGCAGCTTTAAAATCCACATCATACAAAAGTTAAAAATATAATTAAACTGATTAAAGAGCCAGGGTGGTGTAGTGGCTTGAGTGTTTGACTACAACCCTAAGATCAGGGTTTGATTCCCCATTCAGCCATGGAAACCCATTGGGTGACCTTGGGCACATCACACATTCTCAGCCCCACGAAACCCTGTCACATGTTTGCCTTAGGGTCACCACAAGTCAGAAACGACTTGAAAGCATATAGCAACGACATAGAACTGCTCCCACTGAAATTTTCCTTCAGTCCCTAAATTTCTAGCATTGCAGAAAGAGACACTGAAAATCCTTTGCCTAGAACTCCTTTATGTGGTGGGTTTACATTCCCTTGATCATGTTAACTACCCCTATTCTTTGGATGTTGTTAACTACCATCAGACTGATCTCAACTTATGGTGATTCTATGAATTGAGGAACCTACAAGTCACTCTACCATCAACTGCTCTGCTCAGGTATTGCTTAACTGAGTCTCTTCCTTAACTGAGTCTGGCCATCTGTAATGCAGTCCACTTCTTTTCTCAAGGTCTTCTACCTTACCAAGCATTACTGTCTCTTCTAGTAAGTCATGTCTTCTCATGATATGTCCAAAGTACAACAGCCTCAGTTTAGTCATCTTGGCTTCTAGGGAGATTTCTGGCTTCATTTGGTCTAGGACCCATTTATTTATATTTTTAACAGTCCAAGGTCTCTGTCTCTTTTCCAGCACCACTTTTCAAAGGAGTTGTTTTTCTTCCTCTCAGCTTTCTTCACTGTCCAACTTTCACAACCCATCCGTAGAAATGGGAAATACAATGGCACAGACAGTCTTAACTTTAGTATTCAATGATATATCTCAACGGTTCAGGATCTTCAGGATACCTAAACTATATTTCTAAAAAATCAACTAAAGTTTTAAGTTACTGGACTGGTAGAAATTTGGGGGCCAAAGGAACATTTCATTGGGGAGGGCAGAAGTCTTATTTGAAGGGGCAATGCCCTCATTTGTCCCTTCCCTGGAGGCTGCACCCCTATTTTGGAACTGTCAGTGTTTAGTTTAGTATTATGAGAAGCTTTTGCTTCAGAACTATCTATTTGTCTGTACAAGGCAATGCTTCACTCAGATCCCAAACAATAATGATTGAAAACCTGTCACATCTACATTGAGACTGAACTTGTTTTGTCTCTGTATACAAACTTGGACTTGGTCAGACAGGAGTGTAGGAGGTAGGAATGAAATTGGTGACTCACTTCAAGCACACTGGAATTTTGGTGTTGCCATGTTGGGCTGTTAGGGTTCATGAGTCATCCTGCTCCATGTTGACCAGTCAATCACATAGTGAGCTTGACAGTTGCAGAAAGGGAGACAGTAGCCAGCAGCTGCTATCAGCTACCAAATTCAATTACCAACAGTGAATATCCCATAAATTTATCCAGAGATGGCTAATTGGCCATGACTGAGTCATTCAGTAACTCCAAAAACTGAACACATTTCCAAAAGAAAGAGGGGGAAAGAGAATGAATGGAAGAAACCCAAATGACCCTGTAAATCTTAAAAACTAAAAACACAGCTGATGTTCAATAGCCAGAGATTTGTGGGTGGGAAGGAAAGCAGAAGGGGGGACACATCACCAGATGTGCACTCAGGTAATGATGATGTGCATTGTTCCAGATAAACTTCCAATTTGCCTAAGAATTTCCATAGCCTGGTGTTTAACTGTGTCATCACTTTAAATGTTTCTAGAAAGACTAGCCTGAATCCTGTTGCTGATCTCAACAAGAGCAGGGTGAATTAATAGGATTTATCTGTCTGTTCATTCACAGTTCATCAACTGATGCTATGAACTTGCTCTAGTTAGAATTTCCCCATAGTATTCAGGCTATTGTGCCTAAACAGAAGAGATAGAAATAACTCATAATTTATCAAGCAATGTCCAGATCTATAAAATCTGCATCCATGGACATCTACCCTTTTCCACCTCCAGTCTATGTCTCCTTCCATCAAGTTTCTGTTGCCTTTTGCCAACTGAATTTAGGCCCTTTCCTCAGGAGGCCTGCATCCCAGCATGGGTACGAGAGAGGAGCGGGACCACAATGACATTTCTGCACGACATTATCCTGGTTCTATCCTTCTCCTGTTGCCAGCTGATGCAATCCTGGGGTAAATCATTGATGAGATTTCCCCACTAATGACCCCTGATCTCCTGGTTGCACTGAAGAAGGAAGAGGCGTGTCCATCATGCTTCCTTCAGCAGGGAGCCAGCCAGTGTGGAGGACAGCGCTTGTGTCCACACTCTCATCCCAGCAAAGCCGCTGCCAGGACAATGCTGGGATGACACCAGAGACAGGCAAGCTGCAGAAAGGGCCTTAGTCCCTTCTTTTGCCTTCCATTCAATATAAATGTGTTCATGTGCACATTTTTATTTGTATGCATGCCTTGAACCCTCCCTCAATTAACTTTCAGTAACTAAAGCATGCTTAAGCAGTGCTTTTTACACATTTTTCTATGTAGACTTGTCAAAGAAAAATGTGCACTTGTCAAATGTGCACTTTTCTTCTTTCCAGATCCATTCATGACCATCTGTCAGTGTGAGCATTCCAGAGGTCAAACTGTATCCACCCCCTGGACAGTTGTGGAGTGTGGAGCGTGAGAGACCCAAAGCTCATTAAGGTTCTGGCTACTAAAACTGGATTCCTTACAAATCTCTAAGTCCACTGGTGGGAATAGGATCACAGTTTTTGGTGTCCTATGCCTACGGGTAGCAAGTGTCCAAAGGAGCACGTAAAGGAGCAACTACAGGAAGTTGATGCACTTCAGGTCATGCACAGGTAACCCAAGAAGATGGAGGGGGCCCTCAGGGCAAAGGCTAAAACCAGACTTGAGGTTGTTATGCAAAGTCAATAGTCCAAACAACCGAAGTCAAAAAGGAGTAAGACAAGGAGTCTTTAAACGTATCCTGTCCAGAAGTCAAGAATGTTAGGAAACAAAAGAATCACAGACAGTTAAAGAAGTTGAACAGTTGCAAACAGTAAGTATTCTCCACAGCTACTGGGAGATTTATAGGTGACTGTCTCTGGATGTTATGTGTCAGATTAGTCACCATCTTCTATTTAACAAATGGTTCCTATACAGTTTTTTTCCCTCTTCTCTTTGCTGGACTTTGAGGAGGCAATCTCTTCCTTGTCTATCATATCTTGCTCAAGTGGGAACCTCTGCTTTAGCCACTATTTTCTCAGACTAATTTGCAGTAACTCCTCACAATCCAACTACTTTGTGTCAGATTTCTCAGATTCCAGAAGGTGAGATATGACATTCAGATGCTAGTCTTTCTCTGATCTATCCCTATTTAGGACTAACAATCTTTTAGAGCTGCATTTCTAAGTATTTGTTGATTAAAAAAACATTATAAGAAGGCCTCTCCTGTGGATACATCTCATCCATGGAATGCTCTTAGTTTGGCAGGAATATGAAGAGAAAAATGACATAAAGCCTTAATGCTATTTTTAATCCCAACTAGAGTATACCTGTTGAATCATCAGGAACACAATATTACATTACAGCAATGGAAGGAATATGGTCAGAAGGATAGTGTTATGATCTGAAAGAAGATTTTTTTATAAGATGATACATAGATGGCGTTTGATTCCAGAAAGATTGGTCAAGACACATAAAAATGCATCAAATAAATGTTGGAAATGTGAGCGATATGTGGGTATTTTTTATCACATGTGGTAAGAATATGAGAAGACCAAAAAATTCTGGACCCAAATACATTTTATGGTGAAAAAGGTTTTGAAAGAAAATTTCCAGAAGGAACAAGAGTTGCATTTGATGGGATTGATGGAAGATGCATTTGATAAGAAACGTGGCAAAATTCTATGGTAATATGACAGTGGCAAGATTGCTATACGTTCAGAAGCGGAAGAGCAATGAGATTCCAACCAAGGAAGATTGGTTAGTGAAATTGATAGGCTTAGTAGAGATGGACATATTAACACCTAATATATAAAAGTCAAAGTTTGTGAGTTCTTTTATTCATCCCCTGCTTCTTACATTTTCCACTCCATTCCCAATATCATAAGCTGCAGAGGTGACGGGCTTTATTTATAGCCCTCCACAAGCATTTCTAATCAATTAAAAGAAAGCACATTAGCTTCCTGGCTCCAAAACAGTATTCTCGAACAGTTAGTTTCCTTAAGGATCACTTTTTTTGGCAGCTGCATTGAGGTTGGCCTCCTCAGAAGCTACAAAACACTTCAGAGGCCTCTCAAACCAAAGGAGAAAAATTACATGGTATTCTTCCGTTCTCTTAAAGGTATGGAATGGAAACTCTTCCTGGTGCTGTGCTTCCTCCTCCCGTCCTCCTGGGGTCTGAAATTACTTAGTGTCTCTGGGAACCAAACTGGAGATGAACCATGCATTTCACTCCTGTGAGACAGGGGGCCTTTCTGCACTACATTGTTAAAGTGTTGTTATTCCACTTTCAACATCCTTTAGGATTCTGGGGTTTGTAGCCTGCTGAGGTCCAAGACGTCTCTGGCTGAGAATTCTAAAGGAGTTCTAAATGCCCCTCCCTCAACTGCAAACCCCAGGATTCCATAGGATGTTGAAAGTGGAATAAAAGCACAATAACAGTGTAGTGTGGAAAGGTCCAGGGTCTTAAAATTCAGCAGATAGTGACAAGGTCACCACCCCAAATTCTGGTTTTCCTTCAAAACAAAGTGCATGGGAAGTATGGATCTCAAGATGAAACATGATTCTGGGAGTCTTCTGGGAGCCTGATTTGGCATGAGAGCAAGGGCCTCATTTTCAGGAGCCATTGTGGAAGCGGGAAAGGTGCTGCAAATTTAACATTGTTGTGATGGGAGGAGCACATGTGACCCTTCCTATATGTATCAACCCATTTTAGCCTAAATGGTTAAAACACCAAAAAATGCAAACAAACAATAGCAACCATCTGCCACAGAGTTATGCATAGAACTAAGCCACTGATTCTAGAATTTGCTGACACATAACGAAATAGCCCCAGGCTTCAATGTATTCAAAAGGGCAACACGCAAATTAGGTCAATTCCTTACCCTCCCCAGGACAGGAATATAAGCACTAGTTTCCTTCTTCTATTTGCACCAATGACTTCAAAACATTCTTTCAGAAAGACCCTTTTCCCCCTGCTACAGAATCTTGTTGCAGTTATTTGGAATCAGCTGGCTTTGAAAACAGTAGATAAATCAGTGTAGGTCCGATCAGTGCCGGTTTTACATCTATGAAGTCAAGCAGTAACTCTAATTCCTATTTAATGTCCATGTGACTGCAGATTTTTCATACACAGCACAAACATTTCATTCATTTCATATGCAAGGTTGCTTGGAGTATAAATTTTGCACCCAATTTCCCCCAATGTACACATTATACATGATTTTTTTTTTTTTTTGGTACACAGCCTCCTTTCATATACACATTTTTGTATGCCCTGTTTGAGCAGAGAACTGCATCATAAAATGGTAAACTTCAATCCACAGCCCCAAACAGATCTATTTTAAAGTTACTGTAGCAGGCTGTTCCCCATAACTGGCTTTTCATTTTCTTTCTCATAAAGCATTTTGCCTATGCCTTTCCTGCCACATGATTAGCATTAAGGAAGGGAGACTGATTCAGCAGGCAGATACTGAAGTGAGCTTCTGTGCTGAGCCTGTAACTAACGGCAATATCATGTTGCTTATTTTACTTTCCCCCTATTAAAAACCTAATATGCATATTTTAAAGGTGCCTTCTTCAACAGAGCCTTATTCAATATTTGATTTATTTCTGTGCACAATGACCTCTAACATGCCAGGAAAATTAGGTCTACTGTTTACCTTGTGTGAACATATATCCTACCAAATTGAAAAAGGAAAGTGGAGAAAGAAGGGAATCTAGCAGCACCTTTAAGATTATTTCCACACAACACTGTTATAGTGTTATTATTCCACTTTCAACATCCTGTGGCATTCTAGGGTTTGCTGTTTAGGGATGGGCATTGAGAATTCTCAGTCAGAGAGCTCTTTGACCTCAGTGAACGATAAACCCTAGGATTCCACAGGATGTTGAAAGTGGAATAGTAGCACTGTAACAGTGCAGTGCGGAAATGGCCCATCTGGCTTTTTCTTTAAGCATAAGCTTTTGTGAATTTCAAACCACTACTTCACACACCTGCTGGAGTTAATATTAAGGCACCAGGTATATAGCTGTTAAGTCGTGAAGGACAGATCAGAGTGTAATAGGATACAGAGAGATGCAAATTGTGACCCTGCTATACACTTTCAAAAGCTTGTGTGAGATGATGCAGATCTGTCAAGCTGATAGCAGTCTTGAAGTGTGAAAGCAATAAATCTGCTTCCTCAGAGTGAGTTCCCTTTATGTCAGTAACTTCGGGGAGTGAAATTTGGAGTCAGTAACTTCTTTGGCTACCACTGAATATGGTTCTTTAGGGAGGATTCCTTTGCTGCATGTGTAATTAGGAGGTCATATCTAATCTATAAAAGTCAAAGTTTGTCTGTTTGTCTGTGTCAGGCAAAGACCTTATATGACTGGCTGTGTCAGGCAGAGACTTCATATGATGGGCTAAGAAGATTCTGTAGAATCCTGGGTTTTGCAGTTTAGGGAGGGGTCTTTAGAATTCTCAGCCAGACAGCTCTGTGCCTGTCTTGAATAGACTGGTTGCTATGGAGATGAGGCCTAGCAGCAAGGAGGGGTGCAGTGTATTCCCTCAGGAACCCAACCACTCTATGGCCATTTCTGCACTAGCTTGTTATAGTGCTTTATTCCACTTTCAACATCTTATGGTATCTTGGGGTTTGCAATTTAGGGCAAACCTTTGAGGCTCCTCCCTAAACTGCAACCCCCCGGATTCCATAGGATGTTGAAAGTGGAATAATAGTGTTACCCTGTGACTTGGGGGTCCCGGGAGGGACGCCCAAATAACCAGACAAGCAATCAAAGATGGGGAAATTAGCTGGAGCAATCTCTTAGCTAGCGAGAGGCAGAGTAACTTAGCGGGAATCTTTTACCCTATGTATACAGGTTCAGGTCAGTGAGTAGCCAGACAGTTCAAAATAGCAATAAGATTTCTTAAACAATTATTAAGAAAACTCAACCACACTGCTAACTAGGAATAGGAAATAGAGCTTTAGGGGAATGGGTGATACGTCACCTATCTTGCAGTCCTGTGGAAGTCCAACTGAGGGCAAGAGGGCTCGGCGCGGTGGCTGAGGGGAGCTTGCAGAATGAGGAGGCAGCAAGGCAGAATGGCAATCTGAGCAGTCCGAATGCAAGTCCAAAGAGCTCTTGGAACTGGGGGTTTTTATTAGGGAAAGTATGACCGTAGGCTAGTCTGGTCTTGGGCGAAAACAATGAGTTTTGGGCTGGAGACAATGTCTCCGAAAGGTCAGAATTTACATGATTGAGTTATGGAACGAACTGACAATAGTATGGCCAGTATGTAGATGCGGCTAGCTCGGCAGTTAAGCACTTAGCTCACCAGGGTGCCCTCTCGGGGCAGAGGTCTCTTTGTTTTAGTACGCATCTGTAATAAAGGTGTTTGTTTCGGGAGGTCCCCTAAAGCAGATCTGGCAGTATCTGGCTTGCCTTGGTGTAACAAATATAGCCATGCCTAGCTTCGCACTTGTTCGGTGGCCTCACAAACACTTGGCTGGTGGCAGAGCAGGGCCGAATTATGATATCAAAACGATATCTAAGGTTACCAAAGGCCAGGCCAGTTCACAGTGGTAACAATAGCACTATAACAAGCTGGTGTGGAAATGGCCAGAGAATAGTGTGTATCATTTCTGAGGATGAGCAAGTGAATGTACCTCTAATATTGTGGGTGATACTGTTAGGCTTTACGATGCTACTACCAGAGTAGATGACAAAGTTGACATCTGGGTTTGTGGTAGTATCTTGGCCATTTATTTCTGTTCATGTTGTGTTTTCTGTTGTAGCTGGGTTATTATTTAAGCCTGCCACCCAAAGCCTGTGACAGAGCAGTATTAGATTCCAGAATTTGCTGAAGGTCTTTCGGTGGTCTTAATTGAGGGGTGCAAGTGACCACTAGTGGTGTTCTGTCATTTTCTTTTCTTTCTTTCTTTTCTTTTTTTCCCCATCTGTTTTGCAGCAGTTTGTTTTTGGATACCTCTTTTGACTTGTTGATTTTTTCATTACTATTTCACTGGGAGGTTATTGTAGTTTGAGAAATGCCTGTTGCAAATCTGAACTTTGAATTTCTGTCTTGTGGGTCTGAACGGATGCAGTTGTACTGAAGACTGTAAACAATAGATTTGGTGGTGCATTCTGGATGGAAGTTGGAGGTATTATCAGTGGGCTTTTAATATAGTGTGGCACTTAGAAGTCCATTGCAGGGCTATACAGTGGTGTCAAAAAAAGTAAAGTTTCTATGCAGATTCTTATAGGCTTAGGATGATGAGACGGTGGAATGTGCTGAAATTCTGGTGGAACTTTTCAAGACATCCCTCATCATATGAAGGCCCTTACCGCATAAAGTTGTCATCCCGGCAGAGAAATCTGTTGCTCTCACTCCAGGATGCATGCCATCATGTTACTTTGTTGCTCACCTGCTGCTGTTGCATCCCCATCCATGGGAAACATGCCCTTTTTCATTACCAGAAAAAGTCCAGTAATGGCCCCCTTTCCCACCACAATCCCATCAGCTGCCTGTATGCTGTAAGGACCAAAGTGCTTGATAGTGCTCCCTTCCACAGTACAGCACAGGAACCAACCAATCATAGGTCATGGGGTGGGGAAGAAGTATGGAAAGGGGCTTGCCATTTACTCTGTACTGTGGGAGGAATAACAGTGTGCCTGATGATACTCATCCACAACAGTCAACTGGGTGTGGTGGGAAGCATCCAGGCCCAGGATAGGATCATATCCCTGCAATGGCAGTGCTGAGATCCTGCTAGGAAAACACGCTATTGGGACATAATGTGGTAAGAGCCTAAATTATAAAAATATCCTGAATGAACTTCAGGTAAAGGAGAGGTTTCTGGCTGCTTTGATGACATCTCTATCATTTTAACATTTTTGCTTCAGAGCCACCTTCAGCATACAGAAGACTGACCAATGTAACTGACCAGGCAATATGAAGCTTCTCAACTGACCTGACCTACCAAGGATGTAGCCCTTCAATGCCATCTTGCTATAGCAGTCTGGAGGACAGGCGATGATTCAAATCCAGTTCTTTGGCCTAAATCCAGTTGCTAATCCTGACTAGCAATTAGACTAAATCCAGTGATTCAATGAGTCTATTTTAGTTGGGATTAGAAATTGAATTAGACCTCGTTCTTTGGAGGTTTTTAAGCGGAGGCTGGATGGCCACTTGTCGGGAGTGCTTTGAGGGTTTTCCTGCATGGCAGGAGGTTGGACTGGATGGCCCTTGTGGTCTCTTCCAACTCTACATTTCTATGATTCTATGATTCTATAGGCAGATTCAGAGGCCCAATTGTTTCTGTTCAGACATGTTTCAAACCCACAGGAATATAAGCCTGGTAATTATAATCTTTTACCGCATGGTGACCAACCAGATGCCTGTGAAAAGTGTACAGAACCATCCTTTCTCCACAGTGAATGATATTCAGAGGTATGCCTGGAGGCAGTATAGGAGTAGTAGCCAGCTCCCACTGCCTATGATACTTTGGCCACTATGGTAGGTTGGCCAACCATGCACCACTTTTTCTGAGTCCTGACTCCCTCTGTCATAACTCACCCTCTAGCATCAGAAGATTCAGACACAAAAGAGTCAGATTTCCAGCAA